>OX421386.1:6972785-8172785 GCA_949126905.1 Amorpha juglandis | reverse complement strand
CAACAAACTATAGAAGTGTTTTGTGTGACGTAATATAGGATTTTGATATATTGTAGAATATTTTGTTTAATTATATGATATTTAGCATGACATCCAATTGGAACACGTGACTTTAAATATATTCTGAAAATTATAAATTTAAAAACAAAATAAATGAATTAGCGTTCGTATTCAAAAGATCCTTGCTACGTGCAGATTACTGCGTACGTGATTGGTCAATTTTGTTTAGCGGTGAAAACCGACCAATCACGTACCTGTACAGAAATCGCCACTATGCATCCGCACGCACCATAATACCTCCTGTGATATATCCCATAGGGTTATCAGCACCATGTTTTTGTGTTAAAAATATGCTTATTTGTCTATTTAGGAAAAGTCAACAAGTAAACGCGAACCCGGAGGAACCACTGGCGACAATAAAGAGGTCTAAAACATTTTCACCGCAACCGCAGAGCTTTAGCAAATCGCAGTACATTTGCAGGTATGTCTCACTATGTTTCTTACCAGTTATTTAGCACCGTTTATAGACCTATGATTCTGAGTGATTGAAGAGTTTCTAATAATAGATAAGCGACCGTTTAGTGCAGAGTTTCCCAGGCCTTTTTCTCATAGACCACTTTCAAAATTTAGCAGGGGGTCCCCCTGCGGCGCTTTGCAAGTCTCAATGTTGATTAAGTCAACTACTTTGTTTCAATTGTAAAGTCGACAGATTGAGTTTTTGAAAATAGAAATACTAGGTTATAAAGAGGGAAGGGAAGAGAGAGAGAGAGAGAGGGGGAGAGATGGAGGGATTAGTATTGTGTAGTGTTGATACATTGTGTTTTATTGCAGACTGAACCGATCGGAGTCCGACTCGTCGATGTCGTTGTACCGCCGTCCCACGGCGCCGCCAGGGCCCGGCATACCTTTTGATCGCAGCGTTAGGGAACGACGCTCACTCAGGTACGAATTAATTTTCTTTGCTGGTCAACCGTCCTTGTATATTCAGAATATAATATTCTTAAATGTAGATGTGTCATGTTGATAAATTTGATAAAGGTTATATGTGTGATAGTATGTTCAAAACCATTTCATATTATTTTATAGAACTGTTTATTTCAAATGGTTTTTTTACATTTTTAAATATAAAAGAATCACCCTCTAATGGTGAGGCCTGGGACCCAAGTTTCGGTTAGGACCCCAGACTTAGGAACCTCCTCCACAATCCGTGATAATAACCTTTTGAACCTGGATTTTGACCTAACGACCAACCGAGAGCTCTCTGTTGGTCGAGACTCTCTATAATCAACTCATTAGTAGAAACGACTATCGGGACGATAATTGTCGGGTTCACATTTCACATATTGGTAACCTCGTGTGCCAGGTCTAAATATATTATATTATTATTATAATATAATTAGACTGCCTTGGTTGTGCAGTTGTATTGCGCACGCGGTACGATTGTTATACTGTTATACTGAAGTTTCGGGTTCGATCCCCTGGTCGAGTAAAAGTGATATTGGAATATTTCTATCACGCAATGCTCAGTATTAACCCGGTGTCTCGATGGTGTGGCGATAGGCTCGCCCCTTATCGCATTATGGAACGGAGATATCTTCGGCGAAATGTGGATGTATTTCTGTTTAACCTTTCGGCGATTACAGGCGTGAGTGCGCATGTATTATATCTCAATAGAAATTTGAGTTCAGTCAGTAAGTCCCGCATGTATACATTGTGTATATACGTGACCGTTGTGTTGTTGTAGATGGGGCCGCGTGGGCGGGGGCGGAGCACCCCGTGTGCGACCCCGCACGGCGCGCACGTCCCTGGATCTGACCCTGGACCTGCGCGCGCAGCACACGCGCCTCGCGGACCTGCGCGCGGACATACACAACCTCACGCAGCTCAAGAACAGGTACACCCTCCTTCGTCTTTTTAACACGCTTTTATTAGTTTCATACGTATGTTAGTATGTTTGTATGTAACGGAATCTTTGAACATGATTTTGACTTCCTTTAAAACGTCGGATTAAATCGAAATTTGGCATGCTTATCAAGGACCGATGACAATGCAATATTATAAAAAAAAATCTTTAAATTTGAAGAAAAAATGTATTTTATATATAATGTATAGTGGTAGTGTTTAATAATACAAATTTCAACAGGTTGGAAGAGGCGATGGTGAGCGGCGACACGCGCGTGGCTGCGTGGGTGGCGGAGGACGAGTCGCTGCGGAGACTGACGCGCGCCACCGCCGCCGCGACGCCCGGCGCCGCCGCCGCCGCCAGGAGGCTCGCGCGCGCCGCCAGGGACGTGTCGCGTCTCCGCCGGTCCAAGCAGGGCGGCCGCAAGCCGGACCTGCTCACGTTCAAGTGAGTATACTGTACATATAGTGCAAGTGCTGCGCAGACTGACGCGCGCCACCGCCGCCGCGACGCCCGGCGCCGCCGCCGCCGCCAGGAGGCTCGCGCGCGCCGCCAGGGACGTGTCGCGTCTCCGCCGGTCCAGGCAGGGCGGCCGCAAGCCGGACCTGCTCACGTTCAAGTGAGTATACTGTACATATAGTGCAAGTGCTGCGCAGACTGACGCGCGCCACCGCCGCCGCGACGCCCGGCGCCGCCGCCGCCGCCAGGAGGCTCGCGCGCGCCGCCAGGGACGTGTCGCGTCTCCGCCGGTCCAGGCAGGGCGGCCGCAAGCCGGACCTGCTCACGTTCAAGTGAGTATACTGTACATATAGTGCAAGTGCTGCGCAGACTGACGCGCGCCACCGCCGCCGCGACGCCCGGCGCCGCCGCCGCCGCCAGGAGGCTCGCGCGCGCCGCCAGGGACGTGTCGCGTCTCCGCCGGTCCAGGCAGGGCGGCCGCAAGCCGGACCTGCTCACGTTCAAGTGAGTATACTGTACATATAGTGCAAGTGCTGCGCAGACTGACGCGCGCCACCGCCGCCGCGACGCCCGGCGCCGCCGCCGCCGCCAGGAGGCTCGCGCGCGCCGCCAGGGACGTGTCGCGTCTCCGCCGGTCCAGGCAGGGCGGCCGCAAGCCGGACCTGCTCACGTTCAAGTGAGTATACTGTACATATAGTGCAAGTGCTGCGCAGACTGACGCGCGCCACCGCCGCCGCGACGCCCGGCGCCGCCGCCGCCGCCAGGAGGCTCGCGCGCGCCGCCAGGGACGTGTCGCGTCTCCGCCGGTCCAGGCAGGGCGGCCGCAAGCCGGACCTGCTCACGTTCAAGTGAGTATACTGTACATATAGTGCAAGTGCTGCGCAGACTGACGCGCGCCACCGCCGCCGCGACGCCCGGCGCCGCCGCCGCCGCCAGGAGGCTCGCGCGCGCCGCCAGGGACGTGTCGCGTCTCCGCCGGTCCAGGCAGGGCGGCCGCAAGCCGGACCTGCTCACGTTCAAGTGAGTATACTGTACATATAGTGCAAGTGCTGCGCAGACTGACGCGCGCCACCGCCGCCGCGACGCCCGGCGCCGCCGCCGCCGCCAGGAGGCTCGCGCGCGCCGCCAGGGACGTGTCGCGTCTCCGCCGGTCCAGGCAGGGCGGCCGCAAGCCGGACCTGCTCACGTTCAAGTGAGTATACTGTACATATAGTGCAAGTGCTGCGCAGACTGACGCGCGCCACCGCCGCCGCGACGCCCGGCGCCGCCGCCGCCGCCAGGAGGCTCGCGCGCGCCGCCAGGGACGTGTCGCGTCTCCGCCGGTCCAAGCAGGGCGGCCGCAAGCCGGACCTGCTCACGTTCAAGTGAGTATACTGTACATATAGTGCAAGTGCTGCGCAGACTGACGCGCGCCACCGCCGCCGCGACGCCCGGCGCCGCCGCCGCCGCCAGGAGGCTCGCGCGCGCCGCCAGGGACGTGTCGCGTCTCCGCCGGTCCAGGCAGGGCGGCCGCAAGCCGGACCTGCTCACGTTCAAGTGAGTATACTGTACATATAGTGCAAGTGCTGCGCAGACTGACGCGCGCCACCGCCGCCGCGACGCCCGGCGCCGCCGCCGCCGCCAGGAGGCTCGCGCGCGCCGCCAGGGACGTGTCGCGTCTCCGCCGGTCCAGGCAGGGCGGCCGCAAGCCGGACCTGCTCACGTTCAAGTGAGTATACTGTACATATAGTGCAAGTGCTGCGCAGACTGACGCGCGCCACCGCCGCCGCGACGCCCGGCGCCGCCGCCGCCGCCAGGAGGCTCGCGCGCGCCGCCAGGGACGTGTCGCGTCTCCGCCGGTCCAGGCAGGGCGGCCGCAAGCCGGACCTGCTCACGTTCAAGTGAGTATACTGTACATATAGTGCAAGTGCTGCGCAGACTGACGCGCGCCACCGCCGCCGCGACGCCCGGCGCCGCCGCCGCCGCCAGGAGGCTCGCGCGCGCCGCCAGGGACGTGTCGCGTCTCCGCCGGTCCAGGCAGGGCGGCCGCAAGCCGGACCTGCTCACGTTCAAGTGAGTATACTGTACATATAGTGCAAGTGCTGCGCAGACTGACGCGCGCCACCGCCGCCGCGACGCCCGGCGCCGCCGCCGCCGCCAGGAGGCTCGCGCGCGCCGCCAGGGACGTGTCGCGTCTCCGCCGGTCCAGGCAGGGCGGCCGCAAGCCGGACCTGCTCACGTTCAAGTGAGTATACTGTACATATAGTGCAAGTGCTGCGCAGACTGACGCGCGCCACCGCCGCCGCGACGCCCGGCGCCGCCGCCGCCGCCAGGAGGCTCGCGCGCGCCGCCAGGGACGTGTCGCGTCTCCGCCGGTCCAGGCAGGGCGGCCGCAAGCCGGACCTGCTCACGTTCAAGTGAGTATACTGTACATATAGTGCAAGTGCTGCGCAGACTGACGCGCGCCACCGCCGCCGCGACGCCCGGCGCCGCCGCCGCCGCCAGGAGGCTCGCGCGCGCCGCCAGGGACGTGTCGCGTCTCCGCCGGTCCAGGCAGGGCGGCCGCAAGCCGGACCTGCTCACGTTCAAGTGAGTATACTGTACATATAGTGCAAGTGCTGCGCAGACTGACGCGCGCCACCGCCGCCGCGACGCCCGGCGCCGCCGCCGCCGCCAGGAGGCTCGCGCGCGCCGCCAGGGACGTGTCGCGTCTCCGCCGGTCCAGGCAGGGCGGCCGCAAGCCGGACCTGCTCACGTTCAAGTGAGTATACTGTACATATAGTGCAAGTGCTGCGCAGACTGACGCGCGCCACCGCCGCCGCGACGCCCGGCGCCGCCGCCGCCGCCAGGAGGCTCGCGCGCGCCGCCAGGGACGTGTCGCGTCTCCGCCGGTCCAGGCAGGGCGGCCGCAAGCCGGACCTGCTCACGTTCAAGTGAGTATACTGTACATATAGTGCAAGTGCTGCGCAGACTGACGCGCGCCACCGCCGCCGCGACGCCCGGCGCCGCCGCCGCCGCCAGGAGGCTCGCGCGCGCCGCCAGGGACGTGTCGCGTCTCCGCCGGTCCAGGCAGGGCGGCCGCAAGCCGGACCTGCTCACGTTCAAGTGAGTATACTGTACATATAGTGCAAGTGCTGCGGAGACTGACGCGCGCCACCGCCGCCGCCAGGAGGCTCGCGCGAAAACTTCTTATGGGAGGGTAAACAGCTTCGTAACGTAACGCGGCATACGTCGGCCCCTCAACCGACCGACCAGTGTAAGCCTCATAATGTGCAGTAATTCACTGGCTTCAATATCCTTCAAACCGAAATACAACAGTGTCGGCAAAAACGTCTCTGTAGAACGGTGGACGGATACAGATTAATGATAATACTAAAGAGTATACGCCGCTGATAATCGATGTTGCAAAAACATCGATATTAAAATTAATAGCTTAATATCGATGTTCAACGTTTATTGTATATAAAATATTGATAGCAAACGTCTCAAAAACGTGTTTTTTGCACACACCATCGAACATGTTAAAACATTAATAAATGCGTTCAGAATTGTAATACTAATAAAACAATTATCTGATTTTTACAGGGAGAAGATGGCATTCTTCACTCGCACCAAACCGACGATCCCCGTACTGCCTGGAGAGGAAGGTGACGACATCTCGGAAGACGATTGGGAAGAAGATCTCGAAGAAAGGCGGACTCCGGACGGCAGGTCCTCGAAAACCTCGTACGAACGCAGAGAAAACCAGCCACAGAACGATAGCAAAGAGAGCGCAGTAGTCGAGTGCAAGAACCCCTGTCTACCCCCGCAGTATGAAACCGCGATACGGACCGAAGAAGCCAAGGACTCGGAAACTAAGACTGATGTGAGGTATGAGTTTGTTGTGGATAGGGTGTTGGGTGTACAGGTCTGAATGGGTTTTGAATGGATCTGTATCGATATGTTGTGAACGGCTGTCTTAATCGATACTGGTATCGAATAAATGTTTGATTAATAAGAAATAATGTTTTTAAAGTTTCGTTGGCATCATAAGATTACTAAAATCTTATCGACTGTGAAAATTCTTTTTCAGTAAATTTTATAAAAAAATGTATTTTTTGCTGATGTAATAGACTTATAGACGATACCAAATTATGCGAATGACAAGCGTTCACAATCGATCGATTCAGAATTATGGCCTTTTGCAAAATGTGGCACCATAAATAAAAATTACAACTAACATTTTACTGTGATTACTATTGCCTATTGAGATTTCTGGATCGAAGACTGAAGAAAAATATTATCATAATATGTTTATTGGTAAAATATTAACAGTGTTTACAGATTGTTGCAAAAGTAACAACTATTTATGAATGATTTATGACAATACTATAAGAAATAAGCGAAAAAAGATCCGATTGAAAGATTTATCGTTTGACGTGATTTCGAATACGACAGGGATTGATTCTCAACAAGAGATTACAATATTAAAAATAAAGAACATCATAATACATTTTGTAACAATCTGTACGCATTCAACACAGTACGTATATGTGCAAATGTAGTGCCATAAGATTTCATTAAGAATCTTAATATGTATACCTGTTTATACCATTCATGTATTGTACAAAAACAAATTGTGCTTTAAAGTTGGTGCCTGAGAGCCTGCGATTGTGCCATACGAAGGCATGTAGTACGGGGAGAAATATAGGTACAAAATAGTGTATACGGGGAGTCACAAAATGTATGCCAAACGATTTATTTTTTATATGTGTATAATTAACGTAAAGTGGGAACGTTCTTGTATATAAATTGCGATAGAGGTTGCCCACCGACTAAGTTCTGCTGTAGATAATCAAAGGACTATGGCCGCGATGACCAGTCAAATATTTTAGATTAAACATTCACGGTTCGGTTATTACATATTATCCAATTTATTTGAGCAAAAAGTCGATATATCGATTAATCGTTTTATCGATATTAGTTATGCCAAATATTATGTCGAGGCTCTAATTTTTGTGCCTTTAACTTTTGCTTATTCAATCCAGAGTTCATTTTAAAACAAAAACTACTGCTTCTAATAAAATTTTGGACTTTTGTCGTGTTCATAACGTCTGTTCCTTTAGGGTTTTCTCCACCGAATACGTAGGACTTGAAAGGCCAAAAAAGCTTTGTACATATCGGCTTGTTGAGTCGTTGATTTGTCGGTGAATAAAGTAATCGCCCTAAATCAATATATTTTTAATGTTATGATGACGTTTTATGAAATAAATACTTCAATAACTAAACAAAAAAAAGAAATATCTAAAACGAAGATAACATTCTCAACAGTTTTCAATATTAACTGATATGAAAATCCTATTTCACACCCGGGCACATTATGAATTTCAAACGTGCAATATTGAATTTAATTCTCTTTGTAGTTTTAAAAATATCACTGTATCGAGATCTGAAATTCTTCTGATGGTCTTTATGTGTCACTTACGTCATTCTAAGAATAACGATGTGTCTTCGTTTGCGAACGCCGTGATATCTCCCTTTCTTTCTACTCAATTTGATTATCAAATCATTAGAAAAGGAGGGAACGCATCACTTAGCGTTTGTGTATTAAGATTTTTTTAACAATTGCGCTTTTACGATCTGAAGACAGAGGTTTTAAAAATAGACCTTAGACTTATCTATTGAAGTAACTCTAGTGATGTTTCATAGAAACTATCGATTTGTAATCAATTCTAAAAGGTATGAAAAGGACAACGAAATTATTGAATTATTATGGTTTATTAACAATGATGTTTGTGGTGTTTATCGACTGTGCAGGCGCAGAACTGGCGATAGTTATGAAAATGTAACAAACACACCTTTGATATCGTTTTGAATCTCGATTTTCAGTTCGTAATAGCCTTAATGTAGCGTATAATTATATACAGTAAACAAATTCGTTCTATGAGAACATTTTGAAAATATTTTTTTTTTCATAAAAAACTATCTTTTTCAAATGTTTTGATAGAACGCGCGTCGTATTTTTATACCATGTGTATTGTAAACATTCTTTTGTAAATGTTGTATCATAAATTAATTTTATTCTAGAATATTTTGTACATAATATGGACATAAAGTATAAATGAGTTTGCATATATGTAATCTGATCTTTTATCGTCTTAATTATTTGTTTATTGTTAGAAATAAAAATCGATTAAGTATTTTTGTAACAATCTGTAGTCTCATAATATTAGTTACTTAGTGTTAAATTTTTTCATTGTATAAATTGTATATTTTTTATTATATTATTATGACGATTATGAATGTGAAGTTTTATACATTATAATTGTTATGGGTGAATTATCGATTTGCCAAATTAATATAAGCATTGTTTTAATACTTCCATTAAAAAAGGATTATTATATTTTGTAAAAATGCCAACTGATAGCTGGTTGATATAAATAAAAATTGAAAATAAAAATTATAAATTCGTATTCATTTTGTTTGTTTTTATACACCTTCACTGAAAGTGGAATGCTCACGTGGCCCAGAACATCGAATATGGTAAGAACTATTACGCTAAGCCAGATAAAGATTTCCAGAAGACACACACAAGTTCTCGATTCTACTCTATAGAAAGTCAATACTGCCAATTCACGAACTAAACTAAATAGGATAGCCATGAACTAAAATATCTGAATTTAATTAACTAAACACAGGATACTGTGGATTAACTTTGAACTAAAACTGAACCAAAACAACATTTCTAAAATGGGATTAGTTTAGTTAGGGATCTGGATTCACACTATTAGATCACATTCTTACCTTATACTTTATCACTATACTTATAATGCTATGCTAGCTATCTTAGAACCCATCTTGATGCCACAAGCAAATTTTAAGCCATATTTTTCGTTATACTTATGGATGACTATTTTATTTGATTGAATGACGAGACGAGCAAGACTTTCGCCTGATGGTAAGCGCCACGCCTGCCCATAAACAGAAGCAACACCACACAGAACTTTGAATTACAAAGCACTGCATAGTACTGAACTGCACTCGTCACCCCGAGATATAAGATGTTAAGTCTCATAATGTCCATTAATTTCGCTGGCTTCAATGTCCTTCAAACCGAAACACAACAGTGCTTACACACTGTTGATTGGCGGCAGAAATAGACAAAGCGGTGATACCAACCCAGACGGCCTCTCGCATACGAGAGACCTACCACCTTGTAAATTTCTGTCGACAGTCGATATTATGTAGCTGAGATCGGTGATCGAGCAAGTGGGTCACCTGACGGTAAGTGACAACCGCCCATGAAGATCTACAATACCCCAAGAGTCATGGATGTGTTTTCGATGGAAACGAGATTGGGAAGTGGAGGGGATATTTGGGCCTCCAAAATCTCGATTCGCCGTCTGAAACGCAATAGCAAGCTGCCACTTTACGTTGGTTTTCTGTGAGATGGTAGTAATAACCCGGACGAGCCAACCTTATCAAAACTGACTACAATTTGATTTGCAATTTTTACTTACGACTGACCAGTAGATTAAGTACAGTCAGACAAAATTATGAGTGTAGGAAATTTAGTAAGGAATTGGAATAACAAAGAATACAGAATCTCTGTATTTGAGTCGGTTAAAAGGCCGACATAATCATAACCATCACGTCTCGTTAATTTTTTCTTTTGAAGCCATTACAATAAAAATAATCATAAAATAACTACGATATACATATTTTAACAATAAAAGTATAATTATTTTATGGCTATGATAAAGATTAATAGTGGCGTATCGTCCTAATGGTCGGTGGTAGGTGGTGGTATAGTGGTTGTATTGTGGTGGTGAGCGTGCACACGCAAACGGTCAATCCCACAATCTACACTTACTATCGCTTTGATTACACCTTCCACTAACTGTATAGGAGAGGCCATAGGTTACTGTGCGATACTGTAGCTTTGTAATAATTCCTCGTTTATTTTTTTATTTTATTTATGGCTCTTGCAGTACTATGCATTTAGCCAGTGTCAAGTACAATTCATTGTCAAGTTATTTTTACAAGAACGATGAACACGGGTGCGGTCGATTTCAAGGTCTTGTCGGAGTTTTGGTGTTAACTCCTTTCAGTACGATTCTTAATTCACTTATTTCAATGTTTCCATACACTGTTCATCACCGTCAATGTTTATTGAACAAATCCATACCACTTTTATACAACAAACACAACTCTAAACTAGTTTATGAAATAAATTAAAATAAGCGATGAACTGCACTGTCAGAATTCCCGCCAAAACTCTCCTCGTTTATTATGATCGATGTATTTGACATTTGGATGATCTTTGTTGGTATCATAACATTTTTTTTGGTCCACATTTCGATATATCGAATCAAAATATATCGATCGATAAACGTCGGAACCAAAATAAAATAAAAAACCGCGATAAAATCCGTTTAAATTCATTTTATTTCAATGAGTAACATTCGCGTAAACGTAAGATATCATTATTATGAGACTTAACATCTTATGTCTCGGAGTTACGAGCGCCGTTCAGTACCATGCAGTGCTTTGTAATTCAAAGTTCTGTGTAGTGTTGCTTCTGTTTGTGGGCAGGCGTTTATCATCAGGCGAGCGCCTAGCTCGTCTCGTCATTGAATCTAATAAATAAAATAATAGATAAATAGCACAAAATCTCGCATCATAAGTCGTCGCATGGTTAAAATCCGTGTAGTGGTAGCACGCACACGTCCGGTCACAGGATACGCTTAAATATAACCCAGATTAAACGCGAGCTGCGGAATTTTACTTTTTCGAATTCGTAGAAGAGAAACTTAATTATCGAGGGGGTCGGAGTGTCATTAATCACTGACGAAGGAAATTGGTGGTATGTAGGCGGTAGGTTTGGCTTCAATGAAACGCGAAATCATGTATCGAAGGATTGATTTTTTTAAAAGTCAGTGGGTTAATTTGGTGTGAAATTTTGAATTTCCTTTGGAAATAAGCACCTACGATGTAAGAAATTTTGAGGAAACGACAGGAGTACGTCGATCGCAGATGCCTGAGCCAGATCGTACCAGGGGTACGATCCCGTGAAAAGCGTTGGCTTGACGTATTGCAGGGAGACATAAAAGCCAATGGTCTCACTATAGAGGATGCTCAAAATCGGGTAAAGTGGAAGCGTTTAAATAAGAAAGTAGACCCTGGCACTGCCGGGATAACGCTAGGCAGAAAAAAAGATGTAAAATTAAGCCTACGCATACGGTTTAGTATAGTCATCTATAAAGTTTTATGATTTGAGTAGAATTCTACTATTGTACGATGCTGCTTTTTTGACCATGCTGAAGGAGCAAATTTTAAGGTATTTTAATTTTTAATACCGACATGAAAATTCTTTTAGATTTTAAATTTCAACTTATTTTTGGGAAAATTATGTTTAGTATACCTACAAAAGTATGCGCAGCAGTGGGATGAAAAGATGATGTGAATGATGATGATCATAACTAATAATACCTATTTAAAAATGCCTTTACAAATTAAACTTTGCATACGAGCATTGTACCACGCGATGCATGCGGAGTGCAGACTGTAACGTCATGCCAGGCGATCGAACCTGAGACCTCAGGATAGCAGTCGTATCGTGTACCCAGCACAACTGGGGCCCCCAGGCAGTGGTAAAATGACCATATCGTAAACTAAAAAAAATCCCTTTATAAACATAAAATTATTTCAAACATTTTATTGAACATCGCATATGTACATACTATTCACACTTTTCATTATTTTGCTATGCAATAAAGTTGCGTAAAATTAGTCGTCCATACTCCATAAAATATTTCTATTTATTTATAATTCTTTATTGTACATTTGAATAAATACATACGGGTAAAACAGTTAACGATACCAAAACACAATTGGAGGCATAAAACATATAAAAAAATGTGAAAGTTTGAATGTTCGTCTGAGCGTGAATTTGGATTTTCAATCACGTCGTGACGGCTGAATCAATTTGGATGAAATTTGGCGCACAGTTAGACCATAACCTGGATTAGGATGTACAATATGTATGTATAACTTAATAACAAGCTGTAATAAGCTGTCTCCCTACTAGGTAGGAGCCTCCTCTACGAAGGGGGTTAGGCCTTAGTCCACCACGCTGGCATTATGCAGGTTGGCAGACTTCACACACCTTCGAAATATTATGAAAAATTGTTACGCAGGTTTCCTCACGACGTTACCCGCGCCCGCGATAATTAACAATAAATAATGTAACTTAGAAAAGTCAGAGGTGTATACTCTTGGAGATTGTTTTGAACCTACTACTTTCATCCCAGCAATCCGTGCCACTCTCAGCTGAGCTATCGCCGTTTAGGGTAGTATGACATGACATAGAATATCCTAAAAAAGACATCCAGACGGGCGGAGCCGCGAGCAAAAGATTGTACTACATAAAACTCATGATGTATTTAGTGCGACCAATTTGACATTTACGCTCAATATTTTATCTGTGGGCGCCGAGTTTTACGCGCCAAATAAATTATTTCATAGTTATACCACAGACAAGGTACAGCCGTATGGTTGAGATTAGCCTATATTATTTATAGGCGCATAAATGTGTTAGGTTTAACATAATGTAATGCTATTAGAGACAATTGTTGGTTTTTTACGACTTGTTACTCTATGATGTATCAGTATTTTAAAGGAAAAAAGTCCCTCACTTTTATTGAGATGTACGGCTTAGCTATATTTTATCTTGTACTATCATTGTTGGTATGTTACTGCCTTGTTCCTAAGGGACATAGCGTGATATACATACAAACCTTCCGGAATACATTATTTACATTATAATGACAACAGCATCCAATTCTATTGCATCGTTTAGGAGAAAAAAGCGCACTGCGGATAAACAGAAAGACAGACGCTTAAAGCGACTTTGTTTTATACTATGTATGATATTTCACGTCGTGTAATGCGTCGTGTAATGTATGCGTAGGATTACATTTTATTTTCGCGAAGATGCAAGGAGTTTTATAAAATTTTTAATAGCTTGTAATCATTTTGTTGTAAAGCCTCGCTGTGGGCAGTTTTGTCGACAGTATGAATGAACCGGCTCGAACGGGGCGTTACCAAATCACAGTCTCCCAGAAAGCCAACGTAAAGTAGCGGCTTGGTGCTGCATTTCGCACGGTGAGTCCGATATCCGGAGACCCAAACCCTTTCCTAATCTCTTTAATTCCTAACTTTTGCATTGTGGGTCTTGATGGGAGGTCGCGGTCATTCTCCATCAGGTGGCCCACTTGATCGTTTACCGGCCTATGCCTAAAAACGTAGTCTACTGAATAACTATTTGCTTCGTTTTTCTTTTTAAAATACCGCATTACATTATTATAAGCAGTGTTTGGTATGTATGTACTATTTGTGTGTTTCTTGTATTCTACATTAGAAATATGTAATTTTTAGTTTATTTAATTGGTGACCAACTGTTATATTCACACTTATACCTATAATTGCGATATTCTTTAATATTAACATAGAATATATTTCTGCCGCCAAGGAACAGTGTAAGCACTGTTGTATTTCAGTTTGAAGGACATTGAAGCCAATTAAATTACTGGTCATTATGAGACTTAACACCTTATGTCTCGGGGTGGCCTTATGTCTCAGTTCAGTGCCATGCGGTGCTTTGTAATTCAAAGTTCTGTGTGGTGTTGCTTCTGTTTATGGGCAGGCGTGGCGTTTACCACCACCTTACGCCATTCAATCAAATACAAAAAGAATAAGTGTGATAATAAGAATAATATTTCTAACAATTCTATGAACACACACGACTATTAGTGTGAATCGTCAACCAATGCATATTAAATAGATGTAATGGCGTGCTAACAATAGCACAGTGTGACACAATGAACACGGCACGGCTGGGCACGGCGGGTGTCGGCGGGTGTCGGCGGTTGTCGGCGGGTGTCGGCGGGTGTCGGCGGGTGTCGGCCAGTGATGCCAACTCGCCGAAAAAAAAATCGCTAGATTTGGTCTCAAAAGTCACTAGATACGGGTTATTTGGAACTAAAAAAAATCGCTAGAAATCACTAAATAATTTAAAAGGAAATTACACGATAAGTGTAACAAAATAATGTAATTGCGAAAATAATGTACAAAATTTATATCGACTAGCTAAAAAAAAAAAAAAACAACATCCAATACTTATTCTGGTATTTGATGTTGTTTTTTTTTTTTTTTTAGCTACATTCGTGTATCGAAGGCCGAGATGGCTCAGTTTCATTAGATTTATTTGGTTTTTAAAGAATATTTCGTTTAACTTCTCAATTTTTAAGAATCGCCAAATATCACTAGAAATCGCTAAATATTCTTTTAGCGATTTTTTTTTTTTCAAAAAGTCGCTGTCATACCCCAAAAAGTCACTAAATCTAGCGATAAAATCGCTAAAATGGCAACGCTGGTGTCGGCGGGTGTCGACAGTACGGCAGGCGTACGGTATGTCATGTAGCAGGCAACCTGCGCTGCATGTAGATCGCTGTCGGCGAGGATTGTCGGCGCCGTTGGGTGGGGCGGCTGTTGCAGCGGGGATCGGAAGGATGCCAATACGCGATAACATTTTAACCCCACATCAAGTCAAAATTTAGATCTCAATTTTATTGTCATAAATTCAATTACTTAAATCAATAATTTAAAGTTCTATTTTTCATAATTGTTGGTAAGAAATGTTTAATTTATATTTTTTTGGTAAAATACTGATTTTTTTACTACTTAAATCTAATACATTTAGCAAAATAAATTCAACATTTAAATTTTTACTTGATGTGGATTTTGGCAGATTACGTATTAATTTTTTTATTATTTGTTTGAATGATGGAACCAGTACATCATTCGCCTGAAGGTAAACACCTGCCTATAAACAGATATAACATTACACACAGTTTTGAATTACAAAACACTGTATGACACAGGACAAATGGCCATTTCACACAGAAGTGGACAATTAATATTCCCAACTCCTTCCTAACCTTCTATCTGATTAATTTCGTTGTGAGACAAAGACATTTAGGCATTCTCAGAGACTCGCTGAGCTTCACTGCTCGGTGTCAACAAAAATGCGTGCCACTGTTGATCCTGGTGCGCAGAAAATACAGTGGCGCGTGTGTGGACAGTATAGTCTCTTGTATGACATAGGAATATAAATGAGACATAGGTTATCCTATAAAATAATATGGAGGCGGCCATATTTACCATATCTGATATCGGGGATCATTATATACGCTTTGATGCAGAATTCCTATAGTGGTGTTATGGGCATCAGTGCAGTGTGTACACGTACGTATGCAAATCTATCGGAGACCTTTCGAGGGTAACGATGTAATGTCTGTCACCCTTAACACTACTATAGTATTGACAGGAGCGTCACTGCCAGTGTCTTGACTCAACTATGGGAAGCCGGCCTTAATGCTCTATTAATCACTACCAGCGATGTTTAACACTAGCTGTTATATTGTGTACTTTCATACTCAAAGTTGTAGGTCCCTCGTTATGAGAGGCCGTCTGGGTTGGTACCACCACTTTGTCTATTTCCGCGGCTAAGCAAGCAACCAAACATAATCAGCGTTATTACAAAACTTATTCCAACTTTAAACTATATTTCTAACAACTAGTAACTATGGTAACGTATACAAAACGGGCTTTATAAACATAGTTTAAATTTCGAATACGTTTTTGTAATAAGAACGATTGTATAATATTTAACACGAGTTTTTTTGGTTTGGAATTCTGACAGTGCAGTTCATCGCTTATTTTAATTTATTTCATAAACTAGTTTAGAGTTGTGTTTGTTGTATAAAAGTGATGTGGATTTGTTCAATAAACATTGACGGTGATGAACAGTATATGGAAACATTGAAATAAGTGAATTAAGAATCGTACTGAAAGGAGTTAACACCATACCTCCGACAAGACCTTGAAATCGTCCGCACCCGTGTTTCATCGTTCTGGTAAAAATACTTGAGAATACATTATACTTGACACTGGCTAAATGCATAATACTGCGAAAGCCATTAATAAAAAAGAAAGAAAGAATATTTAACACGCTTTCATTTACATGAAATGCACGCTCTCACTAACACCACACAATATGAAAACGCTTAGTCGGAAACGTCGGGCGAATGTAATTTTCATGCGCGGCGCTGCGCCGGCGTACGGATGAACTGTTATCAATGATGGCTCACTCAATTGTATGCTTATTGAACATTATTTTTAGATGCATGGATTATAAGGATTTAGTACGCCACTACATACACCAGCCTACTCATATTTCTTATATGTTTTAGTGTAAGATATCTACATAGACTCACGCCTGTTTCCCATAGGGGTAGGCAGCGACAACGGACTTCCACCTGCTACGATACTTACACACCTCTTTGGCCTCTTTCGCTCTCATTAGTTTTATTTCTTTTTGTTTTATAAGTGGAAGATTTTGAAGTTTATATAAGTTCTATCAAATTGAATTGACATACTGTAGTAAAAGTATGTTTTAAATATTAATTTACACTGGGAATTTTTAAATATCAAATTAATATAGAAATATGAACTTTACAATCAATTAATTATTAATTTATAACACGAGGAACTGCGCTACATTTTCCTCGATCATTATTAGTAACTACCTATAGACTGCGTCAGCAGCAACTCGGAACGAATTTGGTTTTATTTCGTTCTACTGGTCTCTAAAAGACTCTTTATTAAAATTTGTTTAAATAAAAAGTATAATTTCACCAAAGCTTGTTGTATAAAAAGGCATTTCTATGTGGTGTCATTTTATTTCTTTTAAATTGAGACATTAAAATATCGTAAAACGTGTTGGCTGGAAAAAAAATCATTTGCAAGTCATTATAAATTTCCACGTGGTGAATGAAAGTATTTTAGTACCAGTCCGTTCAATAGGCCATTATTAGTTGAACCAATTTGAATTAGACATGATGAAGTAGAAACAACAAAAGGTGCCTTTGCCTTTACACACATTTTGAAAGTCATTCCATTCCAGCCATTTACTAAAGAAGGGTTCGTTGAAAAGCTATTCGTTGTGAAATGTTATGAAGTTAATATGTTTATGAAGAAAATAAAATCTAAAATATGATCCAAATATTGCTTTAGCATTGATAGCAGTTAAAGTTATTTTAATGAGCAATTAAAATGTATATAAATTCTGTAGATATCGTCAACCATTACTTGTTGCTGGTGGTAGGATATTCATATCCGCCCGGATAGCGACCACCGTAAACATGGTGTTAAAACCTGCTATAGTAGCCCACACATCTTGTGTGGATCGCGTACTAAGATCAGCCAGTGTATATCCAGTTCTCCCGAGGGGGTTGCGATATGATTTGATGGTTGGTTGGGGCGGGTATAGGGGTGCATCCTTGTATGCCTGTGCCTGCATCGGTCATCCGCCAGAGGGAAGAAGCATTTATAGACTGGCATTATTCTGGTGACCACCGATGGACTCATTGTTTGTCGGTAGTCGCTAGTTTTTTGGACTGCACTACGCTTACCATCAGGTGTAGTGCAGTCACTATGCCGTGCTCGAATAAAAAAAAACATCCTCTGGGGCAATCGAATTAAGCCGTATTAATTATCAACCAAATATCAGACTGAAATAAGTATTACAGTAGGTACTATACAATCTAGATAACTTTAAAATCGTAATAAACCGCACCGTAAAAAATGTCATACAGCGCACGTTTGTTGGCTAACATCCGGTAGTTCACGCTCCGCTACAGACAGACGGACAGTATATTATGAGCTATGATTGCGTGCCAACTGGCATTTGTGTAATGCACGTAACTTCAAGCCACGCGGCAGGGTAGGCAGAGTTATGGATCCAAATTACGGACCGAGTAAACCGAACAGACGCTAAGATTCGTTAGAATAGAATCACTGGTGATTCAAAATTCAAAAATAGGAAAAAACATCTTATTGCTATACCTATATTTAAAGCAGTAGGCAAGAATATGCCTCCTGGTGGTAAATAAATGATAAGCACCACCGATAAACTCGTTTAATGCCAAAGGAAAAAAAAATCGTAGACGTCTCACTGACCTTTAGGAAAAGGAATAGATATTTGGCTTCTACAGTCTAAAAATGATTCCTTAAACAGCTTATCATAAGTATAAAGGTTTTATTGGATATTATTATTATTCACCTTGCTGATCTTAAATGTACACCTTGTATAAAAACAATACATTTATGTGTTGAATTTTGTATACCTGTATTGCTCTAAAAATAATTTACACATTTTAGTAAGTAACAATATAAGCTTTTTCTTCTTTTTATTTATGGCTTTCGCAGTATTATGCATTTAGCCAGTGTCAAGTATAAATTATTCTCAAGTTATTTTTACAAGAACGATGTAACACGGGTGCAGTCGATTTCAAGGTCTTGTCGGAGTTTTGGTGTTAACTCCTTTCAGTACGATGCTTAATTCACTTATTTCAATGTTTCCATACACTATTCATCACCGTCAATGTTTATTGAACATATCCACACCACTTTTATACAACAAACACAACTCTAAACTAGTTTATGAAATAAATTAAAATAAGCGATGAAGTGCACTGTCAGAATTCCCGCCAAAACTCTATAAGCTTTTTTGTGATAATTAAAGACATCTTGAGATGTGTATTTTTTGTGACCATTCCCCAAGCTCCCCTAATGATCTATGGTAGGATCTACGCTCTAGCACGCGCGGCGACAGGTGCGCGCGCAGCTGCTACCGCGGCCGCTAAGTTACGCACACTGTAGTAGTCAGTCAGAGGGTAAGTTTGTTCGTATCTATATTTTTTTAAATAGGTAAGTCAAGTGGAAAAGTATGTCAGGCTCGGGAGGTTGCTGGTTAACCGTTAAAGAATACAGAATATCCATTATTATGCCATTTAAACTCGCACAAAGTATTTTCCTATCTGGTAATCAAACCACGGTGTCCTGGCCACTGCCTAATTAATAATAATAATACTAGCCCTGTATTATACACGTCCCACTGGTGAGCACGGAACCTCCTTAACTGAATGAGAGGAGTTAGGCCTTAGTCCGCCACGCTGACCTAATGCGGGTTGGCAGACTTCACATACCTTTGAAAAATCTTATCGAGTTCTCAGGTTATGCAGGTTTCCAGGGTCGCGCCGCGTTGAATCCAGCGGTAAAGGAAGCCCACTTGAGTTTGTTTCGCCGGGTCTTCTCAAGGTGGTCTCGTTTTGGATCCGATGGTAGTTTTAAAACACGTGCCGTTTTCGATAATGCGTATGGTCCATATCGACGACCCCTCAAATATATGATGATTCTGGACTATTCCATAGTAAAAATATGGAGAAATAATAATAATAAATAGATTTAGTGTAATTGCCGAGTGTATTTTGATGATGCTATGTATGTATGTGTAAATTAGTTGATACTGATTTCTATATAATATAAGTTTCTTTTACTTTTGTACTGACTTGTCATAAGCGCTATTTCAATTGCCTACATGATTAATAAACGATTTCATTTCATTTAATTTCTCGATGTTTTCCTTTACCGTTACCACCTTGGCCTGATTGCGGTTGGCAGACTTCACCTTCAAAATTTTTATGGAGAACTTTATAGGTATACAGGATTCTTCACAATGTTTCCTTCACCTTTAAAGCAAGTTATAATTTACAATTAATACATTTCACTTATGAAACTCAGAAATCTTTTGGAGCTGGTTTCGAACTTGCGACTTTCGTTACGACAGTCCGTACCACTCCCCGCTGAGCTAACGTAGCTTCTGATATATAAATATTTATTAAATATTTAAATGTTAGGTCTTATAGACGTAGGTGGAGACGCAGTCTACCGTTAGTTTATAACGTATGCATAACAAACTAGTTTAGCATGTGGGGTTGTTTGTTTTATACTCTTTTCCTTTAAATTAACTACTGTATATTTATTTGTGTGTTTATTTACAAATACAGACGGCGAGTTTTTAGAAGTCTGACAAATAAATAATGGTCCGGGTTCCCTGGGCCATTTGATCCACTTGATTACTATCAAGCTTATTTTCCGTGAGTAGCTTCGTTTCGATGAGACGCCCAACAATTCCCTATGCGAAAATTCTCTATTGTGGTAGCTAACAGAGGTAGCAAGGATAGAATATTTCGATTTGATGATACTCAAAAATTTATTATTTTATTTGTAGGACAATATGACTGTTAAATTATATAAATATTAACTAAGTAAAAACAAAAAAATCAGCAGAAACTCATAATCGTTTGGATTTACTTTATTACTAGCAATTACTAAAATCATCACATTGATTGTAAACCATCATTTAATATTATTATCAATTTCCTTAGTTATTTACAGATATTATTTTCACATTAGCCCGACTATCTGCCATAGACAATATTATTCTCTATTTGTTTCTACTAATAAAGACCGGATTTTGGTTTGTATGTTGGAATAAAATGGTATTCACTTGAACGCATGATGTCCTAGGTTCAGTGCACAGGTTGAGCAATCACAACTAGTATTTAAGTTCTCATTTGCCTAATTGGCTAGGATTAAAATCTGTGCCCGATATGGCGATAGGCTCGCCCACGTCACATAATGGGACGGAAATAAGGTCAGCGAAACGTGGGTCTTTACAACTCTGCCTACTCTTTCGGAGATAAAGGCGCGAGCTTGTGTTATATTAGGTACTAAGCTAGTCGCGGCTAGACAATTACTCAATAGAAAAATAAATACATCACCGAATGTTAACTCTAAAGAGTTATAAAATACACATTGATTTATCACCTCGCGTTCCTTTTTCCAAAACAGATGTAGATTTCCTGCAGCAGCACATAATTTTACTTAATATCTAGGATTTAAATTCATCTGTTATATTAAAACTTACCTCGAAACAGAAAATATACAAACAATATACAGGGTGTCCAGTAATTAATGGATAACCTTGAAATGTCTTATAGCAGAACGAATGGCCGTTCAGAGAAAAATACGAAAAAAAATATAACATAAGTAGTACCTGAGGTACGTATTTTTTTTTTAAAAGTCGTAATTTTTTTGATTTATTTTACTTTCTTGGACACTACGACCAGAAATGAAGGAAATCCATCGGGTTTTTGTTGTTTTATTATTATACACTAACTATACTAATAGATAGATAGTCAATAGTATGACAAGCTATTGCACTTTTAAAAAAAAATAAACATTCAAAACCATTTCTTTAGAAAAATTAGCAAAATTTTATTTTTAAACAAAGTTTAAACCTCTTGTGTATAAAAAAAATGTATGAATACATGAGTGACCAAATTTTTTTAAATAATGTCGGTTTTAAGTAGGTTTTATAATAGTATTATTCATTATTGTATCTACTGTAAATAGCGATTTATTGCTATTAATGTAAGAAAGGAGCTAATTTGACCAAATAACAAAAACAATATAATATGAGATACTTTTTAAAATAAAATTGTACTTGTCTAATGAGGTTTATTAAAACTAAGATTTGATGTTGATAAAAGATAAAAATGGCTTATTTAAACAAATTGAAACCAAATTATCAGAAATAAATTAACTTAAATTTAATACTCATAATGTTAAAAATTGTTATTTCATAAGCGTAAAATGTGTCATATGATCTCCATATTTGCTTCCTGCGCGCACGCCATTCCCCCCATTTTTTGTGTTATGTTAGACAAGAAGGGTCTGAGTTGGCTATGTCCGAGTGAAAGGAACTTAAAGTAAAAAAATCCAACCCTGTCAACCAACCAACCCAACCAATCCAACCCTGTATTTAAATATTCCCGAACAGACACAGCATAATGCGCAGGGCAGCCGTAATTTTGCAACCAATGCGATTCCCTCAGCTCCTCGGATACTCTTTCTCTAATAAAGTCGGCAGATCATTTTGAAGAAATTCCAAATAACTTTGCCCAGTTAGAGTCCCGGTAATTAAAATGGGCCAATTATTTGTCCATTGGGTTGTCCGTTGGGTTGGATGGACAGGGTTGGATTTTTTTACTTTAAGTTCCTTTCATTCGCACATAGCCAACTCAGACCCTACTTGTCTAACATAACACAAAAACCGGGGGGAATGGCGTGCGCGCAGGAAGGAAATATGGAGATCATATGACACATTTTACGCTTATGAAGTAACCATTTTAAACATTATGAGTATTAAATTTAAGTTAATTTATTTCTGATAATTTGGTTTCAATTTGTTTAAATAAGCCATTTCTATCTTTTTTCAACATCAAATCTTAGTTTTAATAAACCTCATTAGACAAGTACAATTTTATTTTAAAAAGTATCTCATATTATATTGTTTTTGTTATTTGGTCAAATTAGCTCCTTTCTTACATTAATAGCAATAAATCGCTATTTACAGTAGATACAATAATGAATAATACTATTATAAAATCTACTTAAAACCGACATTATTTAAAAAAATTTGGTCACTCATGTATTCATACATTTTTTTTATACCCAAGAGGTTTAAACTTTGTTTAAAAATAAAATTTTGCAAATTTTTCTAAAGAAATGGTATTGAATGTTTATTTTTTTTTAAAAGTGCAATAGTTTGTCATACTATTGACTATCTATCTATTAGTATAGTTAGTGTATAATAATAAAACAACAAAAAACCGATGTATTTCCTTCATTTCTGGTCGTAGTGTCCAAGAAAGTAAAATAAACCAAAAAAATTACGACTTTTTAAAAAAAATACGTACCTCAGGTACTACTTATGTTATATTTTTTTTCGTATTTTTCTCTGAACGGCCATTTGTTCTGCTATAAGACATTTCAAGGTTATCCATTAATTACTGGACACCCTGTATAAGTATGCTCTTTGCTTAGTGTCAAATTCTGTGTACATGACTTATCTGTTTTTATATAGCACCAAAAACTAAACAATGACGAAATTAAGAAATCGCCACTTTACGTTCGCACGGACCATGAGTTCTCGTAGTAATCATCTATACTAATATTATAAAGCTGTAGACTTTGATTGTTTGTTTGTTTGTTTGTTTGTTTGTTTGAACGCGCTAATCTCAGGAACTACTGGTTCGAATTGAAAAACTCTTTTTGTGTTGGATAGTCCATTTATCGAGGAAGGCTTTAGGCTATATAACATTACGCTGCGACCATGAGAAGCGAAGCATCAGTGAAAAATGTTGCAAAAACGGGGAAAATTATTCATATTTGAAGGCTTCCGTTGCTAAGCTACCCAAATAATATTATTTGAAGGCTTCCGTTGCTAAGCTACCCAAATCTATACTAATTTTATAAAGCTGTAGAGTTTGATTGTTTGTTTGATCACGTGGGCGGAGCCGCGAGCAAAAGCTAGTTATAAATACTGGGTTAAAACTCTAATAACATAAAACTACGAAGTTATGGATAAGTGAATCAACCAATACTAAGTAATGTATGAAAATTGACTCTCATTGTGAAATAAGTTAATCTTACGATTTCACAATGACAGACCACACGCAGTCAGCGACTCATAATGGATATGACTAGATCATTAAACTTCACAATTTGCATTGCAGTCGTAATTTGTGTGTATTGTCAGTTATAACACATTCGACAGTCTCCGTGGCGCAATGGGCGAGTAGCAGGCTGCGAAGCGAGTGGCCGTGGGTTCGATTCCCCGCACTAGGATTTTTTTTGTATGATCCACAAATTTTTGTTTCGGGTTTGAGGGTTGTGGGACCGCAAGTCCCTCATAGTTCCTGATACCCATGATACAGTTCAGGACAGATGTCTGTTTGCGCCACGGACGCTGTCTTAGTTTTACGGATTTATTAGGTGAATGGGGCTTTAGTATATAAGTTTTACTTCTTCGCATAGATATAGTATCATCACTTCTCAAACCATTATCCCCGAATAGGTAGGCAGAGGTGTAACTCGATCTGCACTTACGCTTCACTGAGCTTGTGTCCAAATCATGCTGTGATAAGGGCGGGTAAAAAATAATTCTGAGATGGAGCTAGCTACTATAAGTATTACATTTATATCCACCAACCGAGATTCGAAACTACTAATATGAGGTTGTACTATAGCCCACCAAAATATGCAAGTTTTGATTGTACAAATCCACAATCAAGTCAAGTTTATTTAATATTTTTTAGTGATCGCCACAAAAATACCAATCCCTCGCACATTATCATTAATTGACTAATTAAGAATGTGTATACATATCGTAAACTGGTATGCATTCTAGATTTATTAATTTAAGAATTAATTTAATACGAAATTTAAACACATTTTAATTATAGATTAGGTTATTGTACACTATAAATTTGAATAGCACTATGCAAACACCGTTTTAGTGTTAAATTATTGAAATTTTATGCGTTTTCATAACATGATTTCGTTTTCATTTGCCTATTAGCATTTATATAAAGATATTATTTGTTTTTAGATATATGTTGGCTATTTATAAAATAAACAGTCTGGACAGGAGTCTATTATATTTAGTTTAGTTCTGTTATTTAGTGTTCTTTTAATTTTAAATGGAAGACTTAAATGTTTCTCGGATTTCTATATTTAAGGCGACAGTTATTACAACAATATTTTTAACATGTAGTAAATTGTAAAAGACAAACAGTAATTTCTGCGTTGCGACATTGTAAATTACGGTTTAAAACAAATTACGACTTGTAAAATAAGACTCAATAAATATAAGTGGCATTCCGTAAATCAGATTTATAAGATCCGGATTATGACATGATTAATACAACTATGTTAAAATGTCCTATCTTAGCTGGTAGTAGGATATTCATATCGCCCCGGATAGCCTGCCATAGTGACCCATTCACCTTGTGTGTTCCA
Organism: Amorpha juglandis; assembly: GCA_949126905.1. Lineage (NCBI taxonomy): Eukaryota > Metazoa > Arthropoda > Insecta > Lepidoptera > Sphingidae > Amorpha > Amorpha juglandis. The sequence continues at coordinate 8,147,632 of OX421386.1, read as the reverse complement.
GGATCAGCCAGTATATATTCAATTCCACCGAGGAACGACATGACTTGATGGTTGGGACGGGTATAGGGAACATACCTGTATCCCTGTGTCATCCGCGTGTCCTGTCGCAGGCCCCCCGATTGGCTTCTTCCCTCTTCAAAGAGTGAAGCAGAATTATAATTCTACTCCTCTTGTATATAGAAGGGCATGATTCTGTTGACCACGGATAACACTCATTGTTTTGTCGATATATATATCGTATCCGCAGCCTCTCATTTTGCAAACGGCTGCTCGCTATCTGCTCCACTGAGACTGTCAAACAAGTGTAATATGATTATTGATCTCCGCTGTGGAGGTTCCCGCACATTTGATGTTTTTTTTGAATGACGAGACGAGCAATGCGCTCGCCTGATGGTAACCACGCCTGCCCATATACAGAAGCAACACCACATAGAACATTACAAAGCACTGCATGGCACTGAACTGCGCTCTTCACCCCGAGACATAAGATGTTGTCTCATAATGCCCCGCAATTTCACTGGCTTCAATATCCTTCAAGCCGAAACACAACACTGTTGCTTGGCGGCAGAAAAAAATATTTTTGCCCGATATAGCCGACCTGAGTTTTACGCGATATAAATTGTGCTTGATGCACCACTATTCACCTCTTCAAGATTATAGGCGTGAGAAGACGCTATGATAATAAGAGATAGGCACACAAGTAATCAAAATTTATATTAAAATATGTGCCAACATTTTTAAATACGGATTTATGAGGTTAATCTCGATTAGATATTAGAAACGATCAATATCGTACGCAGGTCATTGACCTTCATACTGTATGCCTCCAAATCGCACATAACATTATATGTTATAGTTTCAATAAATTGCCGGCTTCCGCAATATTTTACATTGATATGTAAATATGTTTTTTTTTTCTAAAAACCCGTTGGCGGTCTGTGCATTTTTGCATGAGGCGAGAGCCTCTCGTATAGGCTACTAACGAGTATTATTATATTCTAATATGAATCTCGATGTAAACATCTTATATGTTTAAATATCACTATGGAGGAATAAAACTTATATTCTTATAAGTTTGCATAAACATAATATGTATCCTTATATGGATTACAAGGTTTTTAAAGATTCAAGAGTAAAGTTGGATATTAAAAATTCAAATGACGTCAAACTGGCGACAAAATATATTTAGCTATAAAATATACTAGATATTATATAATATTATAATAGTATTTTGTCCGCCTACAAGGTGGACAGACGACCTGATAAAGGTCGCAGGAAGTCGCTGGATGCAGGCCGCTTCCAACAGGTCGGTCTGGAAATCTTTGGGGGAGGCCTATGTTCAGCAGTGGACGTCCTGTGGCTGATGATGATGATGATGATAACACTATATAACTATGGAAACATTTCTTTATGAGACTTTTGGAGCCTAACATATAGGTAGCTAGTAATTTCAGATTTTTTGCGACTTAAGTTTGAATGTATTTTTATTAGTGTTTCTTAACACTTAAATAATAATGTGTTGCTGATAATTAAGGTAATACTTACTTTAAAGAAACATGATTTTTGAATGAAAATCTATAATCTTGCCGACGCGACCACAAGGCCAATCTAGTATTATTCAATACCAAATATTTTAATTAAAAGCTAACATATATGTACAGATTTTTATTAAATAAATGTAAAAGGTAAAATAATATGTATAAGGTATGTTTAATATGAATCATTCTAGTATAATAGCAGCATACATTGAACATGAATCAGGAGTTTAATCTTTTTTTTATTATTTGATTGAATGACGAGACGAGCAAGGCACTCTCCTGATGGTAAGCGCCACGCCTGCCCATAGACAGAAGCAACACCACACCGAACTTTGAATTATAAAGCACTGCACGGCACTGAACTATGCTCGCCACCCCGAGACATACGATGTTAAGTATCATAATGCCCAGTAATTTCACTGGCTCCAATGTCCTTCAAACCGAAACACAACAGTGCTTACACGCTGTTGCTTGGCGGCAGAAATAGACAAAGCGGTGGTACCAATCCAGACGGCCACTCGCATACGAGGGAACTACCACCATAGCAATCATCGACAATCTAAAACTAATATATTCAAAACATTAATTGTAGTCTTATTAACTGATTAAGTGTGAAACAGTCATTGTTATGTCACTCAATGCAAAACAGACAAGATTTATCTACGGTTATGGCAACTGGTGTACTGTCTGAAATATTACAGGTTATCATATTAATATAAATGTAATTGATGTAATTCACAGTATAGTTATTTACCCTGGCTTCTTTTATGATTATTTCGGTAATTTCAGAGCCTACGTTAGATTTAGCTTCTTTTACATTATGGTATATAAACCATTAATAGATCTATTATAGTTTTTTTATGAAGTAATTTTGTTTATAAATATAGCATTAAATATCCTAATTGACTAATATAGAATATTTATAATTAGAATATCTGAGTATATTATTTTATTATATTTATAGTTGTTTTAAAAATATATAAAGTTTTTAAAGGTACCAAGGTACCGGAGGCCCAAATCCCCCTCTCTTTCCCAATAAAATCAAATCAAATCGTTTATTAATCATGTAGGCAATTGAAATAGCGCTTATGACAAGTCAGTACAAAAGTAAAAGAAACATAATATATAGAAACCAGTATCAACTAATGTATACATACATAGCATCATCAAAATACACTCGGCAATTACACTAAATCTATTTATTAATATTTGATTTTAATTTTGAAAAGAAAGATTTTATAATATCCCATACATATACAACATATATTTTATTTTTATGTATCATCATCTCGTAGACAGCCTTTAATCATTAGAAGTTCGTTGTAGTCTAACCGGTCATTTAACCGAATAAAATCGGACTTCGTTTTTATACCCGCCAAGTTGTCAATCTTCCTAGCAAACTAACTCCTTATCTCTATTGTATTTTAATACAATAATTATTTTATTCAATTAGTAAATAATTTATTCTAATCCATACCTATCCTATTCCAATTTATTTTGGCCGTATGTATGAGGATATCTCTGTTGATCTCATAATACTTAAATCCGAATCGAAACCATTTTGCTTGAGTGGTAGAGCCACGCTATGGTCAGTTTTGTCTACAGCATGAGTGGACCGGCTCGACCGGGTCGTTACTAATGTCTCACAGAAAACCGCAGAAAGTAATGCCTGCAGCGTTTCGTATGGTGAGTGAGATATCCTGAGGACCAAATTCCCCCCTCTTCCCAATCTCTTAATTATCTCTTTCCTTTAAGGTGGACAACGCACCTGTGATTATTCTGATATTTTTGATCTCCACCGGGCGGTGGTATGTATGCCACATATACCATATATACTCACCATCAAGTAACCTTGCTCGTTTGCCGGTCCATCCTATCAAAAAAATTACACACATAACACACAAAATTCGACCCATTGTAGGAGCCGAACCCGCGACCGCCCATTCAACGATTGATTACGGCCACTACACCACGGAGGTCATCCATAATTTGCATAAAAAATTATTCATTGACACATTTTCAAACCACAATCAATTATTCAGTAGCCATTCGATTCTTATCTCATGTCATAAAAGCGTACCAAAATACCGGATACAAATTGAACTGGTTATATAATATTATCAAAATGTATGTTTAACTAGAGGACTAGAGCCACATTGTCATTACGCTTGGCCCATAAACACTACATACAATTTATTGTTTGCTATTGTTTTTTATCGAAGGAAGACAGGTGCGCGGGCGCAGCACTCGAACTCTACCGCCAGTCTCTACCGAACCGCGGAGAGTTCCACACGTCACGTTGTCTCGCATCTCGTTGAACACGTGAAAATCTCGCTAAAACGAAACACTTGAGTGCGAATCCCGTGTGTGTGATTTAGATAAATAATTTCTCAGTTTGTGTTTGTGTACTTCATTGTATGTGCGTTTACGATCGATAAAGTGGATTTTTCGTCTTGGATTTATTTTTATTAACTTATCATCGGAATTATTTTCGGTGAGTTTTTGGTTTAAACTAGTTTTAATTCGGCATATTGTTATGGTTACATCACGATTCCGAAGCGTGTGCATATTGTGTTCATTGTGATTTTATATGCACACATGTAAACAATAGAGTTGCTTCTGTCAAATAGTGTAAATTATATTTTTTTACAATAGCTTCTGAATTCACGTCATTGAAACCATTGTATTGAAGGAAACTTGCTATTAATATAGTTTTGATATATCCAATGACCATGAACTGTTTGACGCATTGCCTACGGTGAAAAATTATATCGAACTACTTTTTTGTTAGTCGCAGCCTACATAAAAATACCTCTAATTTGAAGGTAAATATTGTGAGTATTTCCTAATTACATTGACCGTATTGTATAGCAACATTATATTTGGTGCAACAGTAATTCCTCTTTCTATACATTTATTAAATAACTACACATATTGTACCCGGAAATATACTCTAATATACAAATTTAATTTATTGCACGACTATGATTTAAGTTAATTAATTCAAAATGTTCATAAATTATGTAACACAAGTGTACTCATAGGCACAAAACACTTACAAAGTTAGGGTATTTCAAACATATTATATTTGAATGTTTGAAATAATAACTAAAATAAATTTAAGGTATTCCATGTTATTTCATCCACACTCATAATATGTTCGTTGGATAATGTAGGTGAACAATGGTACTTGTATCACATAGTACAGAGAGAAACTAAATCATTTCTATATAAATCGATTTATTCGTTTATTACAATCGCCCACAAAACATGCGTCCGAGTTAAACACAACACCTCCTTTTTAAGTCGGTTAAAGTATTGCTATATTTGGCGTAAGATCAGTAGCGTTTATTTGGTGAACTGGTCCCAGCAAATCCCATGAAAATTATTCCTATTAGCCGCGAGCCGCTGGCATTCCAATCCATCCAGTAAAGTAAATATAATAATATGAGTGGTAGAGCCACGCTGTAAACAGTTTTGTCTATAGCATGATTGGGCCGGCTCAACCGGGTCATTACCACTGTCTCACAGAAAACCGACGTAAAGTAGCGGCTTGCTGCTGCGTTTCGTACGGTGAGTGAGATATCCGGAGGCCCAAATACCCCTCCCCTTCCCAATCCCTAATTATCCCTTACCTTTAAGGTCGGCAACGGGCCCATAATTCTTCTGATATTGTGGGCATATATGGGCGGTGGAGATCACTTACCATCAGGTGACCCACTTGCTCGTTTGCCGATCTATACCATAAAAAAAAAAAAATACACCCAACAGTCACATACACAGTCCTGACCCCACAGTAAGATACGAGTCTTGTGTCGTGGGTATCAGGAACTACAATAGACTTTCGGTCTCACAACACCCAGACCCCGATTTATTTATTAAAATATAATAATTATTAATATGAACAGAAGCTAGGAATATACCATAACCCACATCCGTCAATAAAACATAACACAAAGATATTGAGCTAAGCGGGTAATTGACCTCATCAAATTATAAAAAACATATCACACCAATTACCTCTGTTTCTTATATGTAATAACACGAGTAATTAACCATATATTAATGTTTTTTATTACGTATGTTAAACTGTGCGAAACAGCTGTAGGAATTACTTCTTTTTGTGTCGGTATACGTCAGAAGCTTTTATGCAGATAATTAAGGATGTACAAGTGTTCTACGTTAGAAACTACGTTGACTAAAAATAAGTAAAAATTAGTACGAGCATAGTTAGTTTTATAATTAAGCAAAAGAATGAAGAGTAGTGCAGGCATATGTATGATCTATGTCATAGAACCCAACTTAATGGTGCGTTGACTCAAGGCAACCAGTTTCATGATGGAATAGAGTACACGGTTATGAATAATCTGATAGTAGACTTTGCTGGCGTCTCCGGCCGCGTGATGCCTTTTTTCGAATAAAAATCCTAATCTAGGTCATGGTCTACCAGTGAGCCACATTTCATCCCAAACCGTTCAGTCATTATGCGTGGGTAATAAACAAACACCAAAATTGACTAACTCATAAACATCCAAACCCATATGTATCCACACTTTCACATTCATATTAGCAGTTTGCAGTATAAATATAGAATAGTCTCCTTTCCTATATGCTCAAATCTAACATGAGAAATCCTGGTCTGTGAATAGAAAAAGTGAATGTTTCTAATAATTAATTAAATATTGTACGATTACAAGGTGGTAGGTCCCTCGTATGCGAAAGGACGTCTGGGTTAGTACCAACACTTTGTTTATTTCTGCCGCCAAGCAACAGTGTGTAAGTACTGTTGTGTTTGAGTTTGAAGGACATTGAAGCCAGTGGAGTTACTAAGCATTGTAAGACTTAACATATTATGTGTCGGGGTGACGAGCGCAGTTCATTGTCACGCAGTTAGTTATTCAAAGTTCTGTGTGGTGTTGATTCTATTTATGGGTAGGCGTGGCGCTTACCATCAGGCGAGTGGTTTACTCGCCTCGTCATTCAATCAAATAAAGAAAAAGATTAAACTTCTGATTCATGTTCAATGTATGCTGCTATTATACTAGAATGATTCACATTAAACATACCTTATACATGTTTGTACAACTTCAAGCTTTAGCTTAATCAAATAGACATAATGTATAAATAGGTGTTATAATGGAGTTTATTATCAAACTGCTACTGGAATTAGACAACATTTACATATAGAAAACTAATAAATATTGTCTTTAAGTATGTGAAGAGAGATAAGGTGTTAAACATATGTTTTAAAATGCCTGCATAATTATGTATATGAAAAATCTTAAGAGTTGATCCAATTTAAAAGGATTTATGAGCTAGAAGTTACATAGCGATCTTGTATAGATATAGTTGTGCGTTGTTTTAAAAAAAATCTACATTTTCCAAACACTTTTTAGGACTATTGAACGTGGTAGAGTCACGAATCTCTCCGCGTCGCTCATTATTTTGATTCCTCTATGGATAAAGCAAAGTTTTTAGCAGAATTAAAGATAATTGATTATACAATTAATTAAATTATGTTTATAATCATATTATTCGAGTTATTAATAGTTGAATTCAAATCTTAGTATTATAAGCAAGACTTCTTAACATGTTATAAGAATATTGTAAGCCAGTGAAATTACTGGGCTTTATGAGACTTAACATCTTATGTATCATGGTGATGAGCGCAGTTCAGTGTCATGCAGTGCTTTGTAATTCAAAGTTCTGTGTGGTGTTGCTTCTGTTTATGGACAAGCGTGGCGCTTACCATCAGGCGAGCGCCTTGCTCGTCTCGTCAGTCAATCAAATAAAAAATAACAGAAGTGTTGTTTAACATGTTATAAGAATATTATAAGCCAGTGGAATTACTAGGCATTATCAGACTTATTTTTTTTTGTCACGCGGTAACGAGCGCTGACCAGTGCTTTGTAATTGCAGGTTCTGTGTGATGGTGCTTCTGTTTATGGGCAGGTGTGGCGCTTACCATAAAGCAAGCGATATACTGATTTTGTTAGTCAGGCTGATATAAAAAAACATATAGCAGAATATTTTCCTAAATTTGAGAATGAATACAGCCTTTCTAAACTATTATTATAAAGAAGAAAGTTTGATTGTTAGTTTGCATGGCTCTGAAACTACTGGACCGATTTGAAAAATTCTTTCACCATTGGAATCCTACATTATCCCTGATGGACATAGGCGATATCGATAATATAACGGTGCAGAATTTCACGCGGGTGGAGCCACGAGCTAATGGTAGTAAGTTATAAGAGCTATAAACGGCTGTAAAGTAAATTATGTAGGTAGCATGTGTGATTGTTTTTTGTCATTGTAATTGCATAATTATGTGTGTGACAATGGCGGTATGCTATACAATGATGAATGCACTGTCTTTGTGTGGTGTCCACAGTATGTACCCATGATGTCATTGGCATAAACCAATGTATCGCTATCCATAGTTACGTGTATATAATTGCTTATCCACAGGGAATAAGTTTTTGTTCTTGGATTAAAGAGACAATACCAGATTTTTTTCAGGGTTACTTTTTAACAAGAATACCAAATAAGTCCCGTATTGTCGTATAAAAATGTTCAATTCGTTAAACAAAATATCTAAAATTACTCAAATAAACAGGGTTTATATATACAGGCCGTCGAGCCCGTCCTTAAACATTAGGATTCATGTAGTTATGCACCCCGCTCCCGCTCATGACATTATAACCGCATGCTAATGTGATGTAACCTTATTTACTATAAGAAGGACATTACAATTGCTGACACAGGTACTCAGATGTAATTCTATCTATTTGTAATATGATATTCTTGTTTTGTCTAAAGCTCTTAATATCAAATTATGTTGACTATAAAAAGTGCTAGCCTGGCGTCTAGACGGTGATCTTGTTATGATCATAATGCGTAGATCTAAGCATTCATTGTCAACAGATGAACAGGTATAAATAAGGAAATTTGTCAATTGTAATTCAGTTCGCAATAAAGCTTCATTGTGAAGACTTGTCTTTTTTTAAAAACCTCCGGGCGCTCCCGCGTAACTTATCTGGCGCAGCCGGTAGGATATCCGCGACTGTAAGCTCTGTCTGCGAGTACACAAGCATCGGTCTTGCGGCATAGCTCCGGGTATCCTCGAACCAAATAAATTCGATAAACGGCGGGAACCGAAGGTCGTCGCCCACGAAGTCAGCTTTACGAGAAGGCATGGGATCGAGCGGATTGTAAGTAGACCTCTTTACATTTCCTGTCTCATCCTTGCTATTTTTCCTGTGGTTGATTTTGTACGACACAATTTAAAAAAAAAAAGGTGAACTCCGTAACTTTTGAACAAAAATAGTCGAAAGTTATTTGACTTCTGCACAAAAATAGGCAGGCTAATTTTAAGAAATAAGAATTTTTGATTGAAATATTTGAATTTTTGATTGAAATATTTGAATTTTGATTTATTAATAGAAAGTTTTAATGTGTTAATTTTTATTTTTTTAATTTACTGTGTTAATTTTTATTTTTTAATTTACTGTGTGTATAACTGTGTTAATTTTTATTTTTTTAATTTACTGTGTGTATAACTGTGTGTTAATTTTTATTTTTATTTGATTTACTGTGTGCTATATATAAGAGTGAAAATATGTCGCGCAACGGCGAATTCCAATTGATACCTAAAGAATTTATAAAATTAATTCCAAAATTCGATGGAGATCAAACTATATTGAATTTATACATAAGAAAATGTGAATATATTTTGAGAAATTTTGGTGAAGTGAATAATCCGGTTCAATCCACATACGTTTTTCATTGTATTACTAGTAGATTGTGTGGTAGAGCCGCAGGCTTATTAAGCGAACGCGAAGACATAACCACATGGGAACAGCTCAGATCTGTTCTTATCCAACATTTTGGAGATCCTAGATCTGAAGAGTGTGTAGCAATTGAATTAGAAAATTTAAAAATCAATTCTGGCGAAAGCTACTTGCAATTTTGCAATCGCATCCAACAAATACGCAGCGCTCTTCTTTCTAAGATAAACTTATTATTGGATGAAAATATTAAAGCAGCAAAAATGATAATTTATAATAATTTGTCTCTGAACGTGTTCATGTACAACCTTACAGAAGATTTAATTCGAATTGTAAGATTGAAAGATTGCACAAGTCTTGAAAGCGCACTTAGTGTTGTAATGGAAGAAGTAAACTTCCAAATACAATACAATGCAAAAAATAAAAATAGAGGTACTGTAAAGCCACCTCAGCATTCTTACCCACCTAACTCTACTAATTCCCATCTGAATAGAGCTCACTTTCAGCCGTCATTCAGACCAAACCCTTTAAATAATTTAAATCAACAATTTAAATTTAGAATGCCAAATCAATTTTCCAATAATTTCAGGCCTGTTGTTTCAAATGGATTTAAATTTGGTCTTCCAAATCATGGCTTTAATTCCAAACCGAATTATCCACAGCCCCAAAGCAATTTTAAATTTGGTTTACCAAACCAGCAAGGGTTTAGACCGAATGTCAACTACCCCCAAAACAATTTTAAGTTTGGCATAGTGCCCCAACAGGGATATAGGCCACAATTTAACAATGCTCAAATGAGACCATTTAACAATGCACCAAACCAACAGTTTACGTTTGGTAGTCCAACTCAAAGCCAACCTCAACGTAATGTTCAAGATACTGATGTATCTATGCGTACTGCCCGTCCCCTTAGACACACTATGATCACGATTCCACCTCAAAGCCAACCTCAATATAATGTACAAGATACTGATGTTTTTAGGCGTACTGCCCATCCTCTTAGACAAAATATAATCACGCAAGAATCTGATAATGATTATAACAATTTGTTTTATTGTGATAGCGATGCTGAGATTATACAAGACTCTGATGAACAGTACAGTGATTTCCCAAATGTACATTTTTCCGATAATAATGGACAAAATGATTGCGAAATTTTTTATACTGAAAGTATAAAACTCACTGATGATGGCAGTGAACGTTTACAGGAACACGAAATTACCTTAGAACCCCGAACTGAACCATGCATCCAAATACCCACCAGCATAAATAATAGTGATGCAGATGCTCTTACAAATATAACATTGGATGCTCTTACCAATAAAAGCGGTAATACATCAATGGAAGTTAATACAGATGATTCTGAAAACACAATCGTAATATCAGACTCATCTGAAACATTATCTGCTCCTTCAATTTCGGAAGATACTATGAATTTTTCAGTTCATTCTCCCTCATCTAGTATAATAACAGCTAGTTCATTACCGGAAACAGTTCACTCTGCTGACGATATTGACACTAACGATATTCCTATTCGTGATGAAGCTGTAAACATGAAGCGAAGTGAAAATAAACCTCGCTTTCGAAAACCTACAGCCACTGGTCACATTAACAGAAATAAACGTTATTTCAAAAGAAAAAAAAAAAGGATTCAACTGTACCTACTAAGGACGTAAAACGACCTTCACAGGTACCTCCTCGAGCTCGTGCTGCTGATCACGAGTTACACCCTTCAACTTTAAAGGATAGTTAAGACATAGATAAGTAATGATTATAGATAAGTAAGTTATCATAATGGACTATAATTAAAACTTTAGATTTAGGTATCACAAAAGAGGAATTAGAAATTAATATTAATAGATATCCTAATTTAAATGATCATGTTGGAAAATATTTTAAGAATAGTACACCTAACCATCAATTACTTAATATTAAGCTCCAAATAAATTTTATTATGAACTCTACAATTGAAAAATGTTGATAAACTTTGATATCGGAAATGTCTGAATCACTTTTGAAAATAAATAATTCAACAACCAATAATTTTATTAACATAGATAAATAATTATGGGAAATGAATAATAATAATAATAAACCAGAGTAATGTTAATATAACAATTCATAACTTTATGTATTAATATTTATAATTTATTTTTGCACAATTTCCAATTATTGTACATTGGGTTGGAAGAGATTGAAACTTGTATTACTTTTAGTAAATTAAAAAACTTTACACCAGTCACTTTTAAATTCTGACGAATTATTAATTTTGTTAAAAGAAATAGAGAAATCTAATAAACTCATTTACCCAGTAAACTATGATAATTTAATTAAGTTAGAATTATGTATTAAGATAAAAGTTTATTCAAAAGGAAGTCAAATAACATTCATTTTGGACATACCTATAATTAAAGATGAAATATACATTTATTACAAAATCATTCCAATACCCATCACCAATTCCTTTGGTAAAACAATTATCATAATCCCAAAATATCCCTACCTCCTAGTAAGAGGGTCAAATATAGTCTCGCTCTCCCAGCCGTGCAGCGAACTCTATGAGGCAACGTTCCTTTGTTATGAAGATGAAACTCAATTACCATTAGAAGACACATGTATAACATCATTGATGAAATTTTCGCACAACACCAGTTCTTGTCAACCCATACCAGTTGAAATAAACTCTATAAAAATAGAGCCAATAGAGAAACGAAGATGGATTCTCTACAGCAAAGCGGAAACTATATTTACGAAAAGCTGTCATAATGAAATGACAAAAGAAAGTATAAAAGGGACTTACCTCCTCACACTTGACGATCACTGTGACGCCAAAATAGACAACGTTACCCTGAAATCCCACTATGCGGGAATAAGCACAATGGACTTCAGAAAACTGCCAATTATTGATCTTCCAGAAATAACGACAATAGAGCCACAAACAGGATGGAAACCAATAAATTTGGATGCTGCTGAGTTGAAAAATCTACAGAATCTAAATGAATTGTTGAAGAGCAGTGAACGTGAAGTGGAAATTCGTGAAAAAGGCATTTTTGTGAAAAGTGTTAGCGCAGCTACTCTGTTATTATATGTAATCATATTTCTGTTCCTTTTTGTGTGTATAGGGTATAAGTATAACTTTTTAAAATATATTGTGTGTCGAAATAATCAGAGAAATATACATCCCTCTGATAATTTCGAAGCTATGGGGGGAGGAGTTATGCACCCCGCTCCCGCTCATGACATTATAACCGCATGCTAATGTGATGTAACCTTATTTACTATAAGAAGGACATTACAATTGCTGACACAGGTACTCAGATGTAATTCTATCTATTTGTAATATGATATTCTTGTTTTGTCTAAAGCTCTTAATATCAAATTATGTTGACTATAAAAAGTGCTAGCCTGGCGTCTAGACGGTGATCTTGTTATGATCATAATGCGTAGATCTAAGCATTCATTGTCAACAGATGAACAGGTATAAATAAGGAAATTTGTCAATTGTAATTCAGTTCGCAATAAAGCTTCATTGTGAAGACTTGTCTTTTTTTAAAAACCTCCGGGCGCTCCCGCGTAACTTATCTATGTATTATCATGTTACAAAAGAAGTATTTAGGTATTTATCGAGTAACTTGTGTTGCTAATGGTTTTACCTGAATACGCTTGAGTGCTGATCTTTGTTTATAGCCGACCTGCCTCAGGGATCGATTTGAAAACTTATTTTGGTACTATCGGTTGCCTGTTTTTTTTGCGTGGAATTTATACAATGCATAACATAAATGAATGCAGGCCGCTTCCAACAGGTCGGTCTGGAAATCTTTGGGGGAGGCCTATGTTCAGCAGTGAACGTCCTGTGGCTGATGATGTTGACAACTTAAATATTTTTCCATTTTCCCGTTCGATTATTTTAAATAAATAATAAATGACAATAATTAAAAATGAAATAAAAAATTACATTTATTTTACATTATTATTATACATTGTTTTTTAAAATGGTCACTAAGGTCAGGTAGACACTGTAACATTATCTTTTCTGGAAAACCAACACCTCAGTCCACCCCGTGAACACGAAGGCTGAAAAGCTTTCGAAACGTCGGGACCAAAATTAAAATAAAAAACCGCGATAAAATCCGTTTAAATTAGTTTTATTTCAATGAGAAACATTCGTGTAAACGTAAGAAATCACAGTGTTTAATGTTCACGTCATTGATTAATAACATAATTTTTGATGAAAAAATAACTGTAATAAATACATTTAATATTCATAGTCATAGTCGAGAATCGGGATACCGCACTAAAAATATATTTTGGCGAATTACGTATAACAGTTTTTATTAACTAAAAATTAAACAAGCATATTTTTATTCGTGTTTTTTATTACAATAACTTACCTTAAAACAATTAATTACAACAATTAAAACTATTTTACTTTTTCGGTCCATCGTCTCTACAAAAACAAAACAAATATTAGTTACGGTACACATAAACCTTTCAATCACGAGTAATTTAAAATCATTTAAAACTGGCTGCTGCGTTCGTTAGAAGCTAGAAAATTGTTATTTAATTGAATTAAGCGTTGAATAATTAACTTCGAGACGGGTTTTTAGTTTGCAGTGTGCAATTAAACGTGCCCCCGTTGATGTCTTTCGTATGGCGATGACGTTATCAGTGTTTTATCGCAAATCTTTTTAATGTAAGTAGTACAGTGTTTGTTTTATTTTGCATTATGCATGATTTTGACTTAATTGATTTGATTTGAGTGCACTTTATTTGTTTTTTATTTTATAGTGGTCAATAAACCGTCGACATTTTTCCTTTTTTTATTAAGCGACGAAGATTTGCAATGTGCAAGTGCTGAAGTACTACAGTGTGATATTGACGTTGATATATTAAGATTTCTTACGTACATATCATTATTTGAAATGTAAACCTAATTTTATTGAAAACACATTTTGTTTCTACAGAAATTACATATCAATAAGTGATACGTGATTGCAGGCAGGCAGCTGTAACTTGATAATCACCTGATTCCGTGATTATTCCGAGATGTCTTCTAATAAAAGGACGTTAACATAAAATGGGAAAAACTACTACTTTACCGGACATACAAGTTTGGTAGCGATATAAAAATATTATGAGTTTCGAGTGCGCTCCCTGTCGAGTTCATAGTAATCATTATGTCATAAAAAATGTTTTAAAGCCGAAACAAGAGGCCATTGTCATTATCTTGATACGCAGCGTAGGCCTATGTATTTGGGTAGAGCGACAGTAAGCATAATGTTCTAGTACAATTTGGAAATTCCATTGTAACTCTGTCGTCGAGGCGGCAGTTTATTTGACTTATGCGTTCAGAATGATAATACACTCAATGCTATACTATATCTACGACACAAGCTATATTTTTTAGGTATTATTATTTTTATATTATCCATGTGACTGGGCTTTATATACGGCTCTATTTTAATCTAAAAGCCAAGCTGGTAGGTTATTGACTATTCGACAATGATCAATGTCGAATAGTCAATAACCTACCAGCCAGATTTTTAAAAGTCTATATTTAAATAGGCGGAAACAAGCGCTTGTAAAAATCAAACTCGTGTAAATTTTGTTCTTTGGGACTCTAGAGCAGAGTTTCACCTAAATCTTAAATGAGCCGGCAACAATTTTTTTTATTTTCAGACGATTTTATATGGAATGACCCTATAGACTCTATCACATGTAAAAATTGCATATCTTTAATTACATCACAGGCTTTACTAATCGCGAGGCGGGTGATTTGAGGTGCGCGGGGGCAGGTAGTGACGCCGGTGTGTGCGCGTGCGCAGCATGTTAATGTTGTCGCATTCAACGTGCTCTAGGAGTTCATTTGGTACTTTGTATACGATGTGCTTGGAGTAATTGGCCGCCGTTATATAACTTTTCATCTTTAAATAACTCATATTATTTAATAACAATACGTACTTCAACACAAGAGGCCAGTTTGCTGTTTATTTAGTTTTATAGATTGGTTAGGTCGTATACTTCTTCTTAGTAGCATCATCAAAATCGTTGTAAGTAATCGGTGTAGTTCAAAAAAAGTCACTGTAAAAAGTTCACAGTTGTAACTTATTAAAAAGACAAAATTATTAAGATTTGTCTCGATGAAAATTCATTAAAAAACTAAATCTTTACATCATGTTATAGTAGAACTATGAGATAGTAGAAAAAATATTACTACCCAAAAACATGTCTGGAATTTTAAATAATCTGTTGGTAAAATCTATATAAATAAAAATTAAAATGGTGTTCGTTGGTAACGGCATCGCTGGACCGATTTGGAATTTTTTTCTTTGAATTGTTCGTAATAATCCGAATAAGGTTTATTTGGTAAGAATCCTAAAAAAATTAACTTTCTGAAAAATTTAAAGTGCCTTTTGTAAAGGATATTATATGAAATTAAGACCACAACTGGTTGATTTAATAAATATATGAGTAATTCTGATAAAATAATTATGCAACAGAAATAAACAACTGAATAAATTTGTTGTTACTATGTAACCAATTGAAAGCTTTCCAAGACCTAGAACGATAGAGGTCATATTCAAACCAAATATTGTTTTGTCGAGTCGTTGGTTCTTAGCTATATAACATCTCGTTATGACCACTACTACCATCCAAAGCGGGTGAAACCGCGAAGGAGAGCTAGTTTATAAATATGTTCAACAACGATTGTAGGGGTAAGAAGCGTTAACTTTAAACTTGAAACAAACATGATTGGGATATTCAATCAGAAACTTTGTGCCCAATGATGCCCAAAAATTACAAAAGTTTTTTTAATTTCTATTTGGCGGTATTCCAGCTTAATGCCAGGGCCTGTCTTCCTTCATCATGACTTGAAGGTGGTTTTGCTATTATGTGAGGCGACCCGCCGTCTGACCTGATAACCCACGCCGGGAATCAAGCTTTGCCATTCCTTCGTTTGTTAATCAACACTACCACGTGAAGGTGAGCTTTGGGTCTAAAATGTTGATGGCCTACTTAGATTCCAAATTTTGTATATCTTTAGTTAAAATTACTGGGTATTATTAGACCTAACATGATAGCTAAGGCCGCCAAATGCTGTCCGGGTCCAATTACTTTGTAATTCAAAGTACTGTGTCGTGACGCTATCAGACGTATAGTCTTGCTCACCTCATCATTTAGAATAATCAATAAAATCTTAACTGGATGTCAGTCATCTAAATTGTTAAAACCCCCAACGTTAATCATAAAAATAAATGTTACCTAAAAGGATGGTTGAACAGATTTTCTTCATACATAACTAAAAATTAAACTAAACTAGCTTTCAAACAAAAAAATACAGCTTTAATATTGGTCCATTCGCTTAGACGCTACGGTGCCACAGACAGATACGTACACACACACACCCAGACACAGAGAGAGAGGGAGAGATGGACAAAGGGATCAAACTAAAAATACCCCTCTTTTTTCGGGGTTAAAATGAGATGACGGTCATCATCATTTTAGGACTGAATTGAAATGACCATCAATTTCATTGTAATCGTAAACAATGCCCAGATTTTGTGGGTTTTGCTGGTAAAACGCTACAGATATATGCAAATATTTGCAAACTAGGTATCTAGAATGTCGATGACCTAATTATAATAAATTTTATGCCGACACTGTTGCAGACCTACCTATTTGAATGTTTTATAAAATGTGTAGTATATTTTATTTTATTACTATATTTTATTTCTTTAGTATTTTTTGTCCTCGTTGTTATGAATTAAAATTATGAAATCATATTTGCAGTGACTATTTATTAGAGCGATTAAATTTTGTAATTTTCTCATCAGATTTTTTGTATAAGTTTTTGTAAATTCGGAATGATATATAATTAGTTGTAGGTATAACTAAAATAACTAAAAGCTACAACATAGTAAAAGAAAAAGAAAAATCTTTGATAGAGCGCTCTACTGAATAATGGAAATTTACAAAACGAGCCTTTATTTTATTATAGTGTCTAAATATTATGCCTCTAAGCCTAAATTAACAAATCGTTACGATACGATACTCATCTTTTTTTTATAACATAGGCCGGCAAACGAGCAAGAGGGTCACCTGATGGTAAGTGATCTCCACCAACCAAGTACGCCCACCACCAGAAGAATCATGGGCGCATTGCCGACCTTAAAGGAAAGGGATAATTAGGGATTGGGAAGGGGAGGGGATTTGGGCTTCCGGTTATCTCACTCGCCGTACGAAACGCAGCACCAAGCCGCTACTTTACGTCGGCTTTCTGGGAGACAGTGATAACGACCCGGTTGAGCCAGCCCATTCATGCTGTAGAAACAACTGTCTACAGCGTGGCTCTACCACTCATTTCTTTAAGGAAACCATATTTTTATACACAGATATCCAACCATTTTTAAACAGTTCACAAAACGTAGTCTCCGTTACACACGCGATACTCACGAGTCTGCAGACTCGATAACTGTTCGACAAATAACAGAAGATTATTGAATTTACTAGTTTGGACTCTTCACGCGTGAGTGACACACGGACGTGCTGTTTGTAGAACACCAATTAGCGCCAACAAGTCCGTGAGAACGGAAGTATAGTATAATGTTAGAATGGACATGTTTATATGCAGTGTTGAGTGCTTCTTTTGTCGGTACTTAAATATATCTTAAACGCTTAAAATAAATACCGTTACGCTATATATAGTCTCTATAAGGAGGTATAGGTATGCAGGCCGCTTCCAACAGGTCGGTCTGGAAATTTTTGGGGGAGGCAGATCAGCAGTGGACGTCCTGTGGCTGATGATGATGATGATAAGGAAGTCGCCATTAGTCCTATCATTGGTATTTGCATTCTAACTAGATTCCATGATGTGATAAAGGGCAAGTATAGCGATATTAGTAGAGTCACGACACTTTTGTTTACAGAGTGAATGGGCCGACGTCACCGGATTAATACTATTATCTCATAAAAAACCCATATTAAGTGTAGTATAAACTGTTGCGTTATTTAAGGTGAGTAGGATTTTCGGAGGCCAAAATCATTCTCCCCAATCACCATTAATTCCTTGAAAGGTCACTAATGCATCCATGTTTCTCGTATTGTGATTTGTGGGTGTTTATTGGTGACTAAAATCACTTGCCATCGAGTGTCCCACTTGCTCGTTTATCCGCATCTGCTACAAAAAAAAATAAAAATATCCAATCATGAGCACATATCAAACAAAGGATTATCAGTTAAGGTTAGAACTGACTTTACAATGTTAGTCTGAGTGAACCATTGATGAAATAATACTAGTTTATGATGTTGCTTATAAATGACTTAATTCGGTTTTGCATAAACCAGCCTTGTTTTATAATTTATATGTTTGCTTTATGCGGTTTTACGAGCAGTAACATATATAAAATTAAGTATTCACAAAGTATCTATACTATTTAATATTGCATTCTAGATTTTTATGAAACACAAACTGTCTTTCGATAACGATCTGCATGCGAAAAAACGCTATAAAATTAATTTAAATATTGTGTCTAATGGACTATTATAATAATAAAAGTCGAGTGAATTAATATTTATGCAAGTGAAATCCTATGAGCATGGATTAGCTTGTCGAACCGCAAAGATAATACATTTGCATTGGAATACACTAATTACTAATTCTTAATGAGTGATGAGATATATTTTAGAATAATTAATAAATAAATAAATGCATTGAGTTTAATCGCTAGCTTTTGCCCTCATCTCCGACTGCGGGAAGTATGCGTTAGCTAGGGAGAATCAGTTGGTGTATAGGTACGTGTAATATGCACATCTATACAGTGGATTATCAGTATTTATACAGCGTGTGAGACGCCCTCTAAAATTGACACTCTTTTATTGATAATTGTCAAGCAATTGAAATGAAAATTGTATTATATTAGGCAACACTTATGTTAATAAATCGTTTAAAACCTCATCCAAATTGGTTAAACAATTGTGGGGATTAGCGAGCACAGGCACATAGGTGGAAAATACATTTACGACTTTATTATATTATTTATGGATAGATTAATTTTATTTTTTTTCAGTTTTGCAAAAACTTAGTCACCTTTTGACATACAGGTTATCTTTCTATTTATTTCATTATGAGCTTTAACATACAGCAAACTAGGGCACGTTTCCACGTTTCGATTTTCTCATCTATATAGCTAGACCGAGCCGTTACGATAAGCCAAGTCCAACCTCAAGTATATTAAATACTAGCTTTTCCTAGCGGCTCCAGTCGCGTGATCTGCTTTTTCCGGAGTTAAAAGTAGCCTATATTCATCAGGGATAATGTAGGATTCTAACGGCAAAATAATTTTATAAATCGGTCCAGTAGTTTTTAACTTTCCGGTTCTCCCCAGGGGGCTTGCCCCCTGATCCTAACCCTTTTCCCATCCCTTTTCCTCCCCTCCCCTTTGGCTCTTTGGCAGGCCGGCATGATCTTGCCGACCTACGATGGACACATTGTTTATCGTTGGTCGACACTATTCCTGTATTGCGCTACACTTACCATCAGGTGTAGCGTAGTCACTTTGCTGAGCCAGGATAAAAAAAAAAACATACAAAAATACAAGTCTTTCCTCTTTATAATATTAGTGTAGATGTATGTTTGCCACACGATAATGCAATGTGTCCCTAATAGGTCGTCCATACTGTACAGTGTCGATTATGGCTCGCATTGCAGGTCATTCGCTCGGCTCTTGGGTTAAAACAAGTCAACAGTCACATCTGTAGAAACTTACATTATTTACGATGACATAGTTAAATGAGCGAGATTTGTTGAGTGTAGAAGATGACCTGTGTGACCTTTACCCTTACATAATATTTAAGCCGTATTGTTGTCGAGTGTTAAAATACATATGGGCTGATTGCAACATTGCAATTATAAATACAGCCAACAGTCACACACATAGTCTTGACCCCACAGTAAGTAAGTCTTGTGTCGTGGATATCAGGAACTACGAGAGACTTTCGGTCTCACAACACCCAGACCCCGACATAAATATTTGTGGATCACACAAACTTTTGTCTCGGTGCGGGGATCGAACCCGCGGCCTCTTGCTTCACAGCCGGTTACTCGCCCGCTGCGCCACGGAGGCTGTCAAAATAAATAAAAATATATAAGTTCTGGGTGGCTATCTTACTATTTAAGTTTATAAGATTATATCTATAAAATACCTGTTAAATTTTTTCCACACAAATATATAATAATATGCTAAACTATTTGTATATAAGAAGAGACAAAGGGCTTTCCGAGAATTCACATAAAAATTACATTGCATTTGTGCGTATTTTGTAAAGGCGTAAAAATAGACGCCTTGGAAAACACGTTTAAGTTGCCAGTACAACCGTCATTTACTTATTAAAATGCTTCAACCAACTAGCAATTGTCATATTTTGATCATAACATTTTAAACCACATGAAGTAAAAATTGATATGTTGATTTTATTTTGCTAAATTTATTAAATTTAAGTAGGATAAATAATTAAATTTAAGTAGTTAAAAATTTACTTTACTTTACTTACGTACTTGTTCATGCAGTGTTTTATTCCAGGAGAGCGTTTAATTGGCAATAAAATAATTATGTGCTAGAATTTATGAAGAGATTGTATGAAATTATTTGCCATCTGATTGATGCTTTGTAGTGCAATTAGTTAATTAGGCAGCTGAGAAACGAAAGGTCGCGAGTTCGATCCCCGCATCGAGATAAGTGTTTGTGTGATCGACAAATATATTTTTATGTAATTTTTTATAGTTTACGAAATAATTAAGATTGCTTAATGGCTCTAGCTGATAATACTGTCAATCTCAATACCAGAGTTGTGATTTGGCATCATAGTTATGTTCAATACAATGAGGAAAATAACGTAAGTTGTAACAAGGTATAAGGCAACATTCTGTTGGAAAATAAAAGAGAAAGATATGAAATTTGAAAGCTACTAAACAAAAGTCTAGAATTCGCGTATTATTCATAATATGAAAGTGCAAAAACATATCGCATAGATGTAAAATGTAGTGCTAATCTATTATGTATCGGAACAAAATACTATGTTAGGTGTTATAGCTTTCAGATTACATAAAACTAGTTACTATGAAATGGTTTTACAAGGTGGTAGGTCCCTCGTATGCGAGAGGCGGCCTGGGTTGGTACCACCACGCCGTCTATTTCTGATGGCAAGGAACATTACAGCACTGTTGTGTTTTGGTTTGAAGGATATTGAAGCTAGTGAAATTACTGGACTTTTGTGACTTTAAATCTTATGTCTCGGGGTGACCAGCACAGTTTAGTGCCACGCAGTGCTTTGTAATTCAAAGTTCTGTGTGCAGGTGTGGCTCTTACTATCAGGCGAGCGCCTCGTTCTCTCGTCATTCAATCAAATAAAAAAACGGTTTGCTGAAGTAGTATAGCCCCCGACGAATTTTACGTAAATTATCTCTTGTCACATTAATTATTGAAGTCGGGGGTTTTTTAAATTATTTTATCCTTTTTCAATGACATTTTAACCGTCGTGGGTTTTTTAAATTTTTAAATTTTGCCTTTTTTGAACTTTTTGAAGAGCATAGGTACATACATACACATTACACATATACATAATAAATGATAACATTAGTTTATATAAACAAATGTTTACTACGGCGCCCCCTGGTGAGTGATTACCGTAACACCTATCTAACAACATGCACTAATCAAGACCAAACCCATCGCTGAAAACTGCATTAAAATCGGACCAGTGGTTTGAAGATGAAGATTAATGGATATATTGGTTTGCACAAACACACAACCTCTCACCCCAAACGCGTATACCGTCTCCGTTCCGTCGTGGGTAAAAAATCCAATTATAAAAATTATTCAACGCAACCTCTATTATGTTTTGAAAATATCTTAAGAATAATATATTTTTAAAATTTTAAAATATGTATTGTAATATTATTTTGCGTTCAACAATTTTCGTTTCAAGTGAGCTGATGAAATCCTACTAATTAAAGTCCAGTCTCGGGTTATTGTACAAAATTACTCTTAATGCACTAGTTTGTCAAGATATTTCTACAGATATTTTGTTCTTTTGCGTCAATTAAAGCGAGGTTATATTTTAAATAAATAACTTTGAGTAATCTGTCCGAGTTAAGTTATTACTTAGTATTTAATGTGAAGTTAATTAATGAATGGTTATAAAATTAAAATCATTAAATTATAATGAAGATATCATTTTAAGGCGGCAGCAGCAATGGGTGCATAATTCATGTTTTTTTTTTAATCTATGTATGTAAAATGTCTAGAGTTTAGCAAAAAAACTGGTTGATTTCGGATGAACCATAGTAATGTTTGAAAAAAAAGCTATTTTTCAATTTAAATTTAAAGATATTTTCTAACTATCGTTAGGGTGGTTATGATGGATCAACTGTTAATATACTATTTAACTATTAAAGTCCATTTTCACAGTAATGCTTAAAATTAGCTGGTCGTAGGATACTCATATCCGACCGGATAGCGACTACGGTACACATGGTGTTAAAACCTACTATGTTGCGCCATACATCTTATGTAGATCGCGTTCGCAGATCAGCCAACGGATATCCGGTTGTTCCGAGGGGCTTGCGACATAACTTGATGGTAAGTTGGAGCTGGTAGGAAGGAATATCCTTGTGTCCCTGTTCCTGCATCAGCCTGTTCCGTCGCAGGCCCTTCGATTCTCTTCTTCTCTCTTCGGATGTAAAGAAGCACTTATATATTGGCTGGCATGAATCTGGTGACCACCGATAAACTCATTGTTTGTCGGTGTTCGCTGTTTTTTGGACTGCACTGCGCTTACCATGAGGTGTAGTGCAGTCACTATGCTGTGCTCGGATAAAGAAAAACAATTTGGCACTAAAAATCTTTACGATACATCAAATCGTATGAAAATGTCATATTAACAAACATATTTTGTCGCTTAATACGATTAAGGACCGCCATGCAAATTGGCCTTAGAATCAACATTCTTTTTTCTTCATTTATTTGAGGACGAAATTGCGGCCAACATCTAGTGATGTAATATCGTAATATTACTGAGCATTATGAGACTTAACATCTTATGTCTCGGGGTGTGTGTAATTCAAAGTTCTGTGTGGTGTTGCTTCTGTTTATGGGCAGGCGTGGCGCTTAATTTCAGTAAAAAAAAATGTAATGTAATAGTGATCACAGAATCATAGGTCGGTTGTTAGGGTAAAGGCTTTGCCCACGCGAGTGAAGCCAGCG
The DNA here is from genome assembly GCA_949126905.1 of Amorpha juglandis. Lineage (NCBI taxonomy): Eukaryota > Metazoa > Arthropoda > Insecta > Lepidoptera > Sphingidae > Amorpha > Amorpha juglandis. The sequence goes on along the minus strand of OX421386.1, from coordinate 8,124,046 downwards.
TGGGCGAGTGACTCGGGTCCAGTGAAAGTGCGTAACTTTCTTTTTCAATATCATTGTGACAATATCTGACGTTGACGTTATGGATATATTTTGACGAGACAGTGTGAAAAATATTTTTTTTTTCGTGAGAATGTCAGCCAAATGTTCGATGCGAAATGCAAGAAAAGAAATCCAGTTAGTAGTACGTACATTAAATGTGTTTAAACTAAAATTTAATCTATTTCAATTTTCTAATCAAATACATGCACCTAATATCAATAATGTTCTTATTTCGTGATGGGTTGATAAGGAAACGTTGTGTAGGGTCTAAAATAATTGTGTCACTGTACTATGTTGCAGTTTTTAGAAAATGTAAGACTCCTCCTTTTCCGTTTCGGATAATATACTTTTTTTTATAAATCAAAACATTTATTTTGCAAGTAGGCCACAAAAGACTCCTTTACACGTCAATAATAGATAAATTTCATTGAAATGTCACTACCGGTGCTTCGGAAATGCCCACTGGTCTGAGACGAAGCACCAAGAAACTCAGCCGTATGTAGGTCTTTTTTTTTTTTTATTTATTTTCGGAAAGCTAACAGACAAATAATACACTAACAATTATCCATTAAAATAACTTAAATTGCTAATAACAAGCTTTCACATATGAGAAATTTGCATTACATATGTAATATATTTAGTATTTTTTGTTAGGAAATTATTTTTACATGCCATATTGTAGAAGCGATAGCCTAGCGGGGTGTGGTATGGACTGTCGAGACGAAAGTCGCAGGTTCCAAACCAGCCCCAAGAGCATACACCACTGACTTTTCTAAGTTACGTGTATATTAATTGTTAATTATCGCTTGCTTTAACGGTGAAGGAAACATCGTGAGGAAATCTGCATACCTGAGAATTCGATAAGATTTTTCGAAGGTATGTGAAGTCTTCAAGTCTTTCTTCTTCCAACAGGTTGGTCTGGAAATCTTTGGGGGAGGCCTATGTTCAGCAGTGGACGTCTTGTGGCTGATGATGATGATGATGATGATGTGAAGTCTGCCAACCCGCATTAGGCCAGCGTGGTGGACTAAGGCCTGATCTCTCTCATTCAGTAGAGGAGGCCCGTGCCCAGCAGTGGGACAAATATAATATATAGGGCTAATAAAAAATAAAAAAAAATAGTCTGAGTAGACCAGTCCACGCAAACAGCACCCGTTCACGAGTATGACGCATGTGCCAGCCATAGGCCTCCTCAACCATGTTACAGGGAAGTGACCGACCCGGCACACGACTATACTACATGAGCTACTCGGAAAAATATTTGTATCAATACAGATTTGCACAATACAGGTCGTAAAAGAATTCGATTTGGGTGTTTATTTTGACTTAGGGTAATTTATTATTTTTTGGATTATAACACCGTGGGTCTAAGTGGGCCCTTTTCACGGTTTTGCATTTTTATTGTGTTTTTGAATGTCAAGTATGTTTATCCTTATGCCATAATTTATGTCAGTAATTGATGGTTTCGACAGCGTGGGTTTAAAATACGAATCTCTGGACACAACTTTTCGCCCGATAGCGTAGGTTATGATGAGGAAAAATTTGTTAAAAATTATATTAATAAAGGTGGAGCACAGGGTGTCCTAAACGATTCGTATTATGGCAAACATTTATTTTGTTGATATATTTTTATACTGTGACGATCATTTGCGATATAGATTTACTTGATGTGTTAATATCGTCTTGACCCTTAACAAACAATAGCCTTCAGTTCACTTTAGTGGCATAATATAGCATTGCTTTTATGTAATTTATCACGTAATCCACTCCAAAAAAATATTTGAACAATCTTTAATTTTTATGATTCAAAAGTAAACAATTACGCTTTTCATACAATATATCAATACATTCATAAAATGATAATACCCTTTGCATGTGAGAAGAGAAAAGAAAATATAGGTTGGCTGCCAGAAAGACTTTCAAAAAGTTGAAAATAGAACGCAAAACTCTTTTACATCGCCGCCCATCTGGCGGCAACGCCGACTTCGATTTTCAAAAATAATTGTCGAATTTCACATTGGCCCGGGGGTGTGCGGCATGTTTCATCAAAATAATGTAGAGGCGATAAATCTCCGCTTCCAAAACGCCCGCGCGCCCGGGGCCGTTCGTGGACGAGTGCCGACAGCCAGCGCTCGTCAAAGAAGTCAAACAAGCAGTGGGCAGACGCGACAAGCGTAGTATGTGGAAAGTGCCTTTACATACCTATTTATGTATAATTAAACAGATTAATCTTTGTATATAATAAATCAATTATCTTTTCTTCTAATTTATAATGTCTAGTGTGTTAGTTTAGTTATAATAACAATTATGCCATTCTATGTATTCTACACCATGCATGTATGCTCTAATAAATGTTAGCGTAATATTTGATATGCACGGTATATAATATTAGATCCAATATAGTCACTTTCAGGCAAAAAACAACCAAATGGACTCTCTCATATTCTCGCATACATACATATTATAGTTTTTTTATCCGAGTACAACGCAGTGACTACACTAAGCACTTACCTGATGGTAAGCATAGTGCAGGCCAATAAACTAGCAACCACCGGCAAACATTGAGTTTATCGGTGGTCACCAGAATCATGCCGGCCTGTATAAATGCTTCAAGTTATTAAATTTAATTTTATGGCTTATGTATTTGAAAATTTCTAAAGATTTTCTTCAGTGACTCAAATCAGACCTCCCAGTGTAAATTTTATTGTATAAAAAGATTAAAAAATGACACATTCTTTAAACTTCTTTCTATATACTTATAGAACGAATAGTTATGCTATGTAATTTTATACATGGATGCCTTGCCTGAGTCGTTTTTATCTTCGGATATAAAAACTTCTTGCACTTTCGAAATCGTATAGCTATATTATTAAATAAATATTTTTTATTCTTATTAATACAAAACTGGGCTTTTCGTTGAAAAGAAAGTTGCTATATATGTACAAAGAAATATCCAAACCGTAATTTCTGGTAAACATATAATATACTCGTACCTCGGAAACTACAAAAGCGCTTCCCACACGTTTCTTCCAAGCATTCATCAATGAACGCGCCGTAAAAGTCGATACATTTCAAAACGACACATGACGGGTGTCATAACAGATGGCTTAACAATTAGCACCGCCGACGTACACCCACTGCACGCGAGCTACGGTCTTTTGACAAACTGCCGCTCTTTGGAGTAGTTTTATAGTACGATTATAAGAGCGCGAACACACCAATAAATTTGTCTGAATACGGCGATTTTTTTATTATATCGACGCGGATGACGTATTGACAAGCTTCAAATTTATTGTTCAAAGATAAATGCGTAAATCATCTCCACATTAGCTTGAACGTTCTAGTTTATGTTAAAACAATACACACATACACATAACAAAAACGCCAACAACAGTTTAATATGGTAAGCATTAATAATAATGCCTTGCCTTATCGCACTGCAAGTACCTGATAATAAACACCCTCTTAATCAAAAGATTAATAGTCGGGTTGCCGATATTTAAGGAAAATAATAAGCGTTGGGCCCTCGGGACCGTTCACGCACAAGCTCATTAGTCAACTGTCATAATTTCTCTGAGATACATAATTTGCATAGGCATAAAACCACCGCTCGTTAAACATATAATCTGTGTTGGCGGGGTCAGTAGGCCGTTCAATCGACACGAAAGCCTTGCCGGCCACACGTTCGTGTATGCTATCGGTCTATAGATCTCGATTGTTACATGGAATTACGGATCGATATAATGTACAGATTTACTTTGTAGTGCATATCTAGGAATGTAAATGGTAGTTAGCATTATAAATGTAGCATAATAGGGGTAATTATGGTGTACATATTATTTTGGCGACGTTATTTTAGCTTAGTGTAAAATGAGACATCCATAAATCACGCGACTGGTTTTTTTTTATTTGGACCGAATTGGAAGTGTATTCCTATAACCACAATAGATAACTACTGAAATATAGTTTTTGAATTTCTAGCCCTAGTAGTTAAAAGGATAGGATTTTTATTATAAGCATATTTTACTGACCAAATTTATTCGAGGCTTATTTAATGAAACACGTATTGCGGCATTTTCAAAATCCAACCCACAGGGGAAGAAATTGGAAAGTTTGTATCGAAAAATTACTTTTTATTCCAGAAAATGTTTCTTGATGGTAGACTACATCGTCGACTTGGACTGCATTTTAGTTAAAATCGGGTCTCTTGTAGTCACAATGCCGTGCCAGGACAAAAAAAAAACTCGCTGGCAAAGCCAAGAATAATCTAAACATATCTAACTACTTGTCCTGACTAACTGATTCATCAACACAGAGCCTAAACCGCTTGGGCTACAAACTTGAAATTTTGGCATTTGATGCCTTTTATATTGAAAGCATACACTAAGGAAGGAATTTAGGAAATTTCACCCTAAAGCAGAAAATAAGGGATGAACTTATATGAAAGTATAAGTCGCGAGAAAATGTTACTATAATATAATATTAGAATTTCTCATGAAAAATGTATGTTTAAAGTCTGCCCACCCGTGGGAATCTAGGGCGTGTCGTAAGTTAATAATAAAGTGATTGATACAGCTTGTATGTTTATTTATGATTTAGAATCTAAATATACCCTAGTTTTTGCTATAACTTATACTCAGTCGTGTACAAAAAACACCGCCGAGATTTATGATTTAAAAATAAATCTCTTCGTATAATCTGTGGTGCAAAAAGTAATAAAAAAACTCACTGAACTGTATAGACTACTTGACGATTTAATCAGCTTAGTAGTCTTTTGAGTATTGGGTGTCAAAGTCGATTTCTGGTGCAGCCACTTCAAGAGAAGTGTTTTTTATGTTAATTTCGGTGTTGGAACCGCGTCTGTGACGATATGCGTGGAATAACTTGACGCGAAGTTGAAGTTAGTCGTTAGTTGCTTCGTAGCTATTGTTATTAAGGATTAATCCTTAATTAAATTAAATTAAAATAAATAAAACAAAAAAAGCCACGAAAACAACGTTGAAAACTGTATTACACTCTGCGCTGCAAGCGTCACTGACAAAGATAATAAACCAAACCAAACGTATTTGATATTTGATAATATATTGTGTTAAAACTATTTTAACGGATTTTATCGCAGTTAATTTTTAATTTATTTTTTGGAAGCTTTTCAGCCTTCGTTATCACGGAGTGGTCGATACCAAATTTAAAAAAAAACCGCTATACAATCCGTTTCAATTAGTTTTATTTCAATGGGTAATATTCACATATTTTTATCTTTGTCGTTTACATTGGCGCGGCCGCTTGAGCAAAATCGCTTTGAGCGTTGTTTTCGTGGCCCAGGCATAAAGGCTGGCGGGAGACGAAGAAAGCGGATAAATTGATTAACTTCAGCATGTCCAAATTACTTCACACGTATTATACTTACAATTTTTATATTAACGTGAAGAGAAAATGGTACCCCTTTTTAAGCATATTATAGCACACGAAGGATTATTTACAAGGTAGGTCCCTCGTATGCGAGAGGCCGTCTGGGTTGGTACCACCGCTTTGTCTATTTCTGCCGCCAAGCAAGTGTGTAAGCACTGTTGTGTTTCGGTTTGAAGAACATTGAAGTCAGTGAAATTACTGGGCATTATGAGACTTAACATCTTATGTCTCAGGGTGACGAGCGCAGTTCAGTGCCATGAAGTGCTTTGTAACTCAAAGTTCTGTGTAGTGTTGCTTCTGTGTATGAGCAGGCGTGGCGCTTACCATCAGGCGAGCGCCTTGCTCGTCTCGTCATTCAATCTTATAAAAAAATAACACGAAGGATTGCACGAAGACTGCAGAGACTTATTCACATTAACACCTGTAACAAATACACTAAATAACTAAAACATTTATTATTTACATTGATTTACACTGTCAACGTCTGAATGTCAAATCTCACACCTGACGTTATAGAACAAAAAATATGAATATAGAGATCAAAATTCGGCAACTAGTATTACAAAAATCCTGATGGTGACCACGTGATCTGCGCACGCGCACGCTTGCAATACATAGCATTGACCCGTGATTAACAGTAGTACACGTCGTGTAGTGCAGTACTGTATACGAAATTCAGCATTTCATTTCACTACTCGGAATTATCCATAATTCTGTGTTCTCGGAGACAGTAAAGCTTTTATTTCATAAGTTTAACGGACCATTGTCATTCTGGAGTTTGGAAGCTTTTGGAATTGTAGTTGCTTGACAAAATGCTATACCAAAACTGATAAAGATGTCCTGAATTAATTAGTTGATATTGCTATGGCAGCCTCAATAATTACAAAGAGGTGGTAGGTTGTACGCCGTCTGGGTTGATGCCACGAATGGATTAATTTGAATACGTTTTTTTATTTATAATTTGGGTTAATCAAGATGAATGAAGAAAATCTGTTCAGATATTTGGAAATTATAGATCCATGTTTAATTGTTGCCTGGTTATTGCTGACAAATAGAAGAAATATAATTTATAACCAAAATAATAAAAAAACGCTTGTTCTCACAGTCGCAATGATTTAATTTATAGGTATAAAATGTCGAATCTATGATTAATAGGTATTAAATCTATATTAAATTCTACACTAACATAAATCATGCTTTATATAATCTTTCATTATTTTTTTCACCAACATTCAGTATACAATTAGATATATCACAAAATTATGCCGCTTTTTATAATATTAATTTATTGTATTGAATCTTTAATCATGTAATGTATGTAGTCAAATATGAAAATAAGTCTATACGTCTTACGCTACTTTTCTACTTCAAAATCACTTTAAGACTGGCTCAGCCGCGCGCCAAAGAGAGTAAAACCGCATGCTAAAAACTAGTTAAGAATGTCATTTGTCGTTGTTCAATAACACTGTTACTGTCTCAGGCACCGGGACAGCGTGCCACCGGCCTTAATGTCCCGTGTAATGGTTAAACAGAATAAAACGTGGTAACTCACGAGAAGTAATCACGGGCCGGCAGTTAGTTACATATACGGGTATAGCGGTATGTTACATTTAGATTTACATCTGACGATCGCATGTGGATTGTGTTCACAGATATCTGTTCAGATATTTAGAAGTCGTAGATCAATGTTTAATTGTTGTTTGGTTATTGCTGATAAATAAAATAAACATTATTTACTAGCTGTTGCCCGCGGCTCTGCCCGCGTGATCTTATTTTTCCGGGATAAAAAGTAACCTATCACCCAAGTTAGCTCATACCCTGTCTGTATACCAAATTTCATCAATATCCGTTCAGTAGTTTCAGCGTGATTGACGGACAAACATCCAAAGAAACAAACTTTCACATTTATAATATTAGTAGGATAACCTAGTACAACTTAGACTGTAAATCTTAACTGAAGGCCTAGTGCAACTTTTGATACATTTAATGATGACTGTTTCCTTTTTCTCTGTGAACATCGACTAAAACTTTGATAAAAATTAATACTAAGTATGGATGTAATTTTGACAGCCTGCGCGGCGCAGTGGACGAGTAGCCGGCTGTGAGCGAGAGGCGGCGGGTTCGATTCCCGAATCGAGACAAATATTTGTGGATCATAAATATTTGTTATCTTCCTAGAGAGGTTGATTATCTGCCTACTGCTTCGAGAGTGTTGGCATGAGCTTGTGATGACTAGAGTTATCGTATTTGAAAGTAAAATATAATTTCACAGCATTCCAAGAAAAATTCGAGAAGAGAATAGAGCCGTACAAAACTCTATTGCAATTATTAAGAGCTATAATTTCTTCATAACTGGACAATTTTCTACCAATACAACTAATTAGTATCACGATTTAACCGTCTTCATATAAAACAAAGTTGAATTAAAATCAGTCTATTATGGTGCTGCCACACCGGTGTTAGAAAATGTTATATAACATTTTATAACACCGGTGTGGCAGCATCATTTAGTAAACATTTCTTAACAATTTGTAACATTTTGTAACATTTCTTAACATTTTATAACCGCAGGCGGCGGTACTTTTGAGAGCGGCGCCGTCAAAGAAGCCGTCAAAGAAGAATGTTCAGAAATGTTAGAAAATGTTAAGAAATGTTATAAAATGTTAAGAAATGTTATAAAATGTTAGATTTAATGTTAGAAAATGTTTGTAAACTTTTTATAACATCGGTGTGGCAGCACCATTAAGCACTATATAACAGAACTAGCCGTTGCCCGCGACTTCGTCCGCGTGGTTATTGTTTAGTTCGCAGAGTTTACTTTTTAAGTTTATTTTTTTTCGTGAGGTCTTATTTTTTTTAAAATAAAAGTAGCCTAAGTTAGTTCTTGTTACATCAGCTATCTGCCAGTGAAAGTTCCGTCAAAATCAGTCCAGCCATTTCAGAGATTAGCCGGAACAAACAGACAGAAAATTGTAAAAAAAATTGTTTTGTTATTAGCTTATGATGAATGTGTATGTACCGTATATACATCCAAATGCACTTAGTAAAAAGCGGTTATTTTAATATAAGAAACAGACACTCTAATTTTATTTCTTTGTATAGATGATTACAAATAACAACTCTCTTTTCTTTTATTGGTGGTAAAAATGGGTTTAAAACCCACATCAAGTATGACATTTGGTAACCCTGTTTTCGAAATAGGACGTTACATTTTTAAATAATAAACGGTTAATGAGCGTTTGTGGTGACCAGCTGTTAATGACAGATGGTGTTTATTGCCATGGCCCATGAGACAGGTGGGCTAGCATTATGGCTACACAGAACATGAAAGTTTTATAAATGATACTAATTACTGATATAGAGGCATAAGTAATGATAGTTAAAAGATGACGTTATGTCGCGAGCCGAGCCAGGGACGCAAACGGGTGGTAACCAACTACATCATTTTGCACACTGTTTATCCTTTTTTTTATTTGATTGAATGACGAGACGAGCAAGACGCTCGCCTGATGGTAAGCGCCATGCCTACCCTTAAACGGAAGCAACACTACACAGAATCTTGAATTACAAAGAATTTGGCTTTGCGTTCGTCATCCCGAGACACAGGATGTTTAAGTCTAATAATGTTCAGTAATTACACTGGCTTCAACGTCCTTCAAACCGAAATATATAAGTGGTTAGATAATTAGCGGAAGAAATAGACAAAACGGTGGTACCTACTCACGCGGTCGGAGACCTACGTAGATACTTAGATACATTATACATACATTATATTATACATAGATACTTCAACACAAAACTTCGTATCATGTAAAACCTACGACATGTTAAAACTTCGTTATTTTCGGAGACGGGCCGAGCCGTGTGTATACACGAATAGGTTGTACCCCATCTGTGGTTGGGCTTGCGCTAGAACGTATCGTTTAAAGGTACCATAAATAAACCCAGTTATGGAAAAATGTAACACGTCACAAATCATTGATTTCGAAGATATGAGGTTTGGAGTTTGATTATATAATCGTAATTGTTGTAAATACAAGTTTCTGTTCTTTGCTAAAGCAGCTCTTTTGACACATTGTTTTTTGTATTCATTTAGAATAATTGATGGAATAATCCTAACGTTTGTGGATTGTTTTGAGCTGGATTATTTTACGATATTCTATAAGTGTGACTTATTTCATACATATTTTTATTATATCAAATTAAATAGATCTTGTTTTTTTTTTAAGTTCTGTAATCACTTTGGTGTTATTAACTCATTTTTAATAATTCATGGGTATAATTTGATATAACTTGGTCCACCTGTGGCACTTAAATGAAGAATTATTTCCCACTTAAGATGTAACGGGGGTTTTAGCTACATTGACAAATTCTGAATTTTATGAAATTGTTTCGCACATTTTTGACAACTAGGTATAGAAAATTAAAATAAAATTAAATATATGCATTCAAAACACATATGCCCATACATCATTATATCAAATTACGTTCCTAATAAATTATGAAAATCAATAAAATGGCTGTGATGCGTCTGGTTTGAAGTGGTTTTATTTTATTTTATACAAGCCATATCTTATTACAGTCTAAACGAACAAGACTGTTATTTTTGTAGACAAAATATGCAAAGAGATATTTATTTAGGCCGTTATATCGCTGGGATGTTACATTATATGGATATTACATTATATATGGATTATAGAAAACAGGTCACATTGTCTACAAAATGTGTCGGGCAACCTAATAGGTGAGATATTCACATTCAAAGTTGTTAGCAGTGTGACCATGGTTGCACGACCGTTAAGTTCTAGCGATAAAAATTTCAACCAAAAATAACCGCATACGTTTCTCAGCGGAAAAAAACCAAAGCAATTCAAAATATCGACATTTTAATCAAATTATAGTAAAAAGCACCCCTACTGCGAAGCGTAAAGTGCTAGCTGATTTTTAACCTTCGACAAAAAGAAGGGTGTTATTCGTTAGACCTCTTGTCTGTCTATCTGTGCCTGTGTGTGTATTTGTTTATTGAACCGTAGCGCGTAAATATTCTGATTTGAATGTGTCAAATATATTATTATTTGATATTTGAAAGCCTGTTTAATATAAACGGTTCTTTGATAAGAACTGAATAAAATCTGTTTAGATCTTTATAAATTACAAATTATTTTCTAATTGACTCCCATATCCATTTTGAATATCACTAAGACCTCTGTCGTCTTATTAATATTTAAAAAAATCTATTGATAACGCACAATTTAATATAGCAGCTGTTGGCTGTTGTCTGTCTGAACTCACATTATGCAATAAACCGGTCCGATCATAAATATTGACAAATTGTAGAAATATGTTTCTTTTATCTAAAATTAATTTATAAAAAGCGAACGTCATACGCGATTAGCATAGTCTGTGTGTGTGTTTGTTGTGACTGTTGCCAGTTGAAGATTTATTAACAGATTACTACAAATAAAAGTACGAGTATTGCTGGAATTTTATATTGTGATCTATACATAATAATATAATAAAATAGTAGTCTCTGTTGTCTGTTTGTTAATTTGTTCGCGGATCGCGTAAAGACTGCTCAACTGTTTGCGACGCAGGTCTCACTAATTGATTAAGATTAGTTTTAGTAATCATATAGGCTATAAATAATGTTATATCGTCAGTGGTAAGATCGGGAGTTCGACAGGCCATCTGTTTAATTTTGTGAATTAATTATCTCGAATATCTCGGCTTGAATAAGACACAGGTTGAAAATACTAAAGTGGAAACATACCTTAATGCTAAATTAACGTTCGCGTATATTGTAAAAATCATGTGCTAAAATCACTATTATACCATTTATATGAAATATCACATATTTGCGCTGCGGAGCTCCGACCATTCGATGCGGACTGCTCCGCTACGCTCCGACGTCATGTGAGCTTACCTTTATTCGTAATAATTTTGTCAAGTCAAGGAAAAAATGTTAGCGAAGCCGAATAATAATAATTATAAACCAGTGCGATTTATAATTTACAACCCATCGTATAATTTGATGATAAACAATAAATTTGCACGAGCATTAGCAAATATAATGAACTTTCGTCGGCGTGGGTGTTTTCCATCTTATTGTGATTCTTTTGCATGGCATAGCGGGTTGACCGCCGTTTAAATTGTTATGTAGATAAACGTATGATAGACGACATGCAGGTGTTGCGTTTAAGTGGGATGGATTTGAGATTTGATGCAAGGGGGCTTGAACTCATATTCCTGAGCTTTATAATATTAATATTTGATTTTATATTAATAGGAAATTGAAATTAAAATAATGGTTGCATTTAAAGACTCTAAATTATTCGTTGGACGTGAGCGATTTGAGTAAATTTTGTCATATTGAAAAAGTTGATTTTATTTTTTATACCGCATTTATTTGTCGTCCGAAATAAAGTTTTATTATCATTATTCAAAATACCCATTAAAATTCTGTACAATAATATAATCTATTATACATATATATAGCTTCAGAATACAATAGACATTGCGGGTTTACTTTATGAGTTGGATTATTAAAAAATATTACCTCCAAACTAAAACCAAATACGTCCATTTAAAAAAAAGTATTGACGTATCGACACTTCGAGCTCCCGATAGTGTTTCCGAATTAAACTATTTGTCAAAACTTAATTAGCAAACATGTTAGTAATTCTATTAAATTGTCATTAGAATGTCTATAACCTAGATCTTTATAATAATCTAACGTGCCTAATTAGCCATTTGCATACGTTTAAGCCTTGTTTTTAATATATATAGCGAGGTTTACATATCTTGTTGACTGGCTAAGATTGTTTTTAAAACATTATTCATATTTTATGTTTTTCACTGTATCATATTATTTTTCTTTTTCACATATTCTTTTTTTAACAAAATAGCAGTTTTTAAAATGCATATAATATTTAAATTAATAATATTTATAGAGATGTCAATATTGTCGCTTAATAATAGTATATATATTACAGTTAATTTTATCTTGTTAACTTAATTTATTTAAAAATAGCCTCGTATTATATTATCCCACTGCTGGGCACGGACCTCCTCTAAACATGAAAAGGGTTAGATTTTAGTCCACCACGCTCGCATAATGTGATTTTGTTGACTTCATATACCTTCGAAATTCGTATGGAGAATTCTCAGGTATGCAGGTTTCCTCATGATGTTTCCTTCACTCTGCGTGAATATACCTAATTTTGAGTAGTGGTAAAAGTGTGAAATAATGTCCCTAAAACTTTATGATTTATTATAATTTTTTGTGGGAAATAAAACACAAAGTGGCCATTTATGTAATTATTTTTAATATTTCAAGAGTGCTTTTATACAAGTTTTGTATAATTTGTAATAAGTACAATGGGGAAGACATATCCTTTTGGATAAAAACCCTTAATTAAAATAAAGATAAAAACAAACCAAAAGTAGGCAATAATTTCCTCATAAATGTATGTTAATTCATAAACCTTTAGAAAGATAATTTCCATTTTTTTACCATTACTCAAAACTAGGTTTATTCACTTACTGGCCTTTTAGTAAATGGACAACGGCGTTGTAGCAAGTGACAACAACGAATGTGCACGTAGCTTATACTTCAGCTGGTTTCGAACCTACATCTTTCATTTTAGCAGTCCGTATCACTCACCGCTGATCTGCCGCTGCTTGCTGACTATAAATTTTTTTATGGCATAAACTGGCAATGCCGGAATGCAACAAATGTCATGCCTTGCTTTGTAACTTTACGGTCTGTATGGTGTTGCTTCTGTTTATGGGCAGGCGAGCGCCTTGCTCGTCTCGTCATTCAATCAAATAAAAAAAAAGAAAACTATGTATTCATATTATCTACAACGATCTCTAGCAGCCAAAGTCTGTTATTGAACTTTGTAACACAACCCGAAACATATATTTTGTGAAACCGATAAGAATTGTATTTGGCCTCTAGTTACAATCACAACCATATATCTGACAACCGCTTATTAACTAGCCACCTCACAATTCACAGTGAATTAAAACGTACATAAATAACTCAAATAAAAATTCTAATTTCCGTAGAATATAGTTGTTACGAGAAACACCCACATAGAAACAGTAACTATTACTGCCAACATCAATCATGTTTCTGAAGTGTTCATAAAAAACTTATATCTCTTAACTGACTTAAAAAAAGCAGGTTCTCAATTCGGCGAGTTTTTAAATTTTCAGTGTTAAGTGCAGCTATGATATTTAAATTCCAACTAAACAAAATTTGAAAATAAAATTTTAAAAAATTAAATTTGAAGAAAATAAAATTTGAAAATCAAAAACAAATATTTATGTCGGGTTTGGGTGTTGTCAGATCAAAAGTCTCTCGTAGATCTTGATACCCAAACACAACAATAAACACAAGACTCGTATCTTACTGTGGAGTTAGGGCTATGTGTGTGACTGTTGGGTGTATTTATTTATTTTACTTTTAGATAATGTTCTAGCCATCAAGTTCGCCCTAAAATGTTTCTTGTTTAAAAGTTTAAACAAATAGAATATAAATGGAATTCTATTTATGTATTTTGACATACTTAATATTGGTATTTTATTACCATAATTATGCTTACCGTTAGCTCCATTCTAGACAATCTAAATCTAAAAATAAACGTATTTCCCTAATTGCTATAACATTTTTGTAACTGATGCACTCCACGATATCTGCTAGAAAAACTAGTTTGTTGGGATAGTATCTAGGACAGTCAAGTGGCCTGGCGAGTGGGCTTGTATCACTTGAGGAAAGCGATCCCAGCCGATAAAGGCACGGTAAGTCAACTGGACCTCCCGTTACGTAATTTTGTAATAAGTTTATTATTTTATGTTACTGCCGCATCTTTTACTCGTGGAGAGGATTGCAAATGTGTTATTTTAATTGAATAGAAATTATGTTTTATGTTATACGTTTCCTTATGCGTGGTACGTGGAGTCTTTATCACAGTATTAATATTATTTACCGCAGCAATATTGTCTATGATTTGTATTAAATGTTTTTTTTAATGGCATCTGTTATACATTATGCCAGTGTCAAGTTAGGTATTAAATGTTTATAATGTTGTATCTAAATATGTTTAATGAAGTCGTGGAATGTATTTCTTAACGCAGATAGTATGAGAATTGAATTTGTACTCTTTGCGTTTTCAATTTAGAATGTTCATAATATTATGTACACTAATAATAATTAAATCATTGTTAAGGTTTAATACATTATTTAAGTAAGATTTAACCACCAATTATCGTTAAAAATAACACATTTTGAAAGTATTAATTGACATATTTCTACCGGCAGATCATACACAGATTTGTCTCGGGACGGGAATCGAACCCACGGCCTCTCGCTTTGCTGCCGGCTACTCGTCCACTGTGCCACAGAGGCTATCAAACATGATAAATTTCATATATTTGGATTTTACCTCTTTCCAACATCAACTACATGAGCCATAAATCTCAAAAACTCTTAACTTTCTCTAAGTGCATACAATTATTATAATCTATTACCACAAATGTATATGTACTTAAAGCTTTTAACTGTTATATCACTGGATGCTTTTATAGTAAAAGCTCTGTTACACACTGTGTTTGAAGTTTAAAGTAATTATAACATAAGGGGCGTAAATACTACAATTCTACTTAAATATTTTTATGGAGTAATTTAACTGCACTTTTTATGACATAAAGAAATACTTCGTATTTCAAAAATGTTAAGTGTATAAATATTACGACGGTAATTTATTTTTTTTAATAACCTCAATGACGATGCTAGTATGTCGCTCGCCTGATGGTATGCACCACTCTTGCCCATAAATAGAATCAACTACACACAGACTGAATTACTAATCGCTGTAGGGTCTGCGTCAGTCCATCCGAGACATAAGTTGTAAATACTCATCATGCCTAGTAATTTCACTGGATTCAATGTCCATAAATTCGAAATACAACAGTGATTACACAATACACAATGCTGCATGGCGGCAGATATAGACAAAGTAGTGGCAACCCAGACATTGCGCATACGAGGGACCTACTTTTCTTTCTGCCTGGCACTATCCCCGCTTCTTGCCAAGCTCGGCCTTCCTCCATCATGATTAGACGTTGGATATGGTAATATGTGGGGCGCCCTGCCATGTGACTCCCACCACCCGCAACGATGTCGCCATTGCCTCATCCATTTCAGCAGAATATACCTCGTGCAGGTGAGGTTGGCTTTGGACCTAAAATGTTGGTGACCATAATTAATATGCGGTTTTTTGTTTTAATTTTGGTCCCGACGTTACGAAAGCTTTTCAGCTTTCGTGGTCACGGGGCGGACTGTCCAGTCGAAAATTAAAATAAAAATTCGCGATAAAATCCGTTTAAATTAGTTTTATTTCAATTACATTCGAGTAAACGTAAGAAATCATTATTTTCTAACCATTCGTTGTGATTTATGAAAATACTGAAATTCGGCGCATATTATGGTCCTACGGCTTTGGTGTACTTTAACATCAGGCGTAGCGTGACGTACGAACCAAATTATGATGGAATGGCCGCCTTTCCGGTCAAAATAATGTAATCCCTGATGAATTATTTATGTAGTTTCTCCACCGAAGTTTACCCCCTAGCGGTGGAAAATAAATAAGTAGACGTCGAAGCAGATTTTATCATTTCACCCTATTTTGATTAATGTAATTTTATGATTTTTTTTATTATATGCTTGTTTATGGTCACGCGTATGGCAATATGGACCCCTTGGTTTTAATAGGCTTACGTCTGCACCCCATAAGCTTACGCCGGTATCCCCGTGGGGTAGGGAGAGTTACCAGTATCCACCCAAGTGTGTATTTTGGAATCGAAATTTCAAACAAGCTGTGCTTACCAGACCAAGGAATTCATGTTTTTACAGCACGAACCCATGAAGTAACTATGTACGCTATGGAGTATGTAAATGAAAACAACAAAATTTTTCTCGAACTACTAAAAATACGATAAATAAATAAATGAATGCAAATATGCAATAACATTTTAATCCATATCAAGTAAAAATAGAGATATAAATTTTATTTTGCTAAATTTACTAACATAATCAATACCAAATCAATTAATTACAATAATTAAATTATATATCATTTAATGTTCTATTTTGCATAATCGTACGTGGGAAATGTTCCATTTATGATTTTAAAATACAGAATTTAACCCACTTTAATCTAATAAATTTAGCAAAATAAAAACAATATTTCAATTTTTACTTGATGTGAGTTAAAATTTTATTGCATACTAGATGACCCGGTGAACTTCGTATCACCTACATATATTTGTGTAAAATGTGGTCTAAACTTAATACAAATGTTTTATTTACATTAAATGCAACACAGTTATGCACTTAATGTAAATAAAAAAAAAGTGTGCGTTTCGGGACGCTCGACAGAAGTGATAACTTAAACTAATGTGGGTTAAAGTGAGAGCGGAGGAGCCTGCCTGCTGCTGCCGTATGCGTGAGAGAAAGGGAAGCCAGAGTGGCGACGTAACGCGTTACGTTACGAAGTTCGCTCAAAGTCAAGTCAAAGCCCTGTCAAACTTCTGTCAAAGTCCTGTCAAAGTCCTGTGAAAGTCCGGTCAAAATCCGGTCAAAGTCCGGTCGAAGTTTGGTCAAAGTCCTGTAAAAGTCCGGTCAAAGTCCAGTCAAAGTTCTGTCAAAGTCCGGTCAAGGTCCTGTCAAAGTCCGGTCAAAGTCCGGCCAAAGTCCTGTCAAAGTTTGTCAAAATCCGGTCAAAGCCCTATCAAAGTCCTGTCAAAGTCCGGTTAAAGTCCGGTCAAAGCCCGATCAAAGTCAGTTTAAAGTCCGGTTAAAGTCCTGTCAAAGTTTGTCAAAATCCGGTCAAAGCCCTATCAAAGTCCTGTCAAAGTCCGGTTAAAGTCCGGTCAAAGCCCTTTCAAAGTCCGGTTAAAGTCCGGTCAAAGTCCGGTCGAAGTCCGTTTAAAGTCCGGTCAAAGTCCGGTCAGAGTCCTGCCAAAATCCGGTCAAAGCCCTATCAAAGTCCTGTCAAAGTCCGATCGAAGTCCGGTTAAAGTCCGGTCAAAGTCCGGTCAAAGTCCGGTCAATTTCCGGTCGAAGTCCGGTCAAATACCGGTCAAAATCCGGTCAAAGGCCGGTCAAAGCCCTATCAAAGTCCTGTCAAAGTCCGGTCGAAGTCCGTTTAAAGTCCGGTCAAAGTCCGGTCAAATACCGGTCAGAGTCTTGCCAAAATCCGGTTAAAGTCCAGTCAAAGTCCGGTCAAAGTCCGGTCGAAGTCCGGTCAGAGTCCTGCCAAAATCCGGTCAAAGTCCAGTCAAAGTCCTGTCAAAGTCTTGTCAAAATCCGGTCAAAGCCTGGTCAAAGTCCTATCAAAGTCCTGTCAAAATCCGGTCGAAGTCCGGTTAAAGCCCTTCCAAAGTTTGTCAAAATCCGGTCAAAGCCCTATCAAAGTCCGGTCGAAGTCCGGTTAAAGTCCGGTCAAAGTCCGGTTAAAGTCCGGTCAAAGTCCGGTCAAATACCGGTCGAAGTCCGGTCAAAGTCCAGTCTAAGTCCGGCCAAAGACCTGTCAAAGTCCAGTCAAACTCCGGTCATAGATCGGTCAAAGTCCGGTTAAAGTCCGGTCAAAGTCCGGTTGAAGTCCGGTCAAAGTCCGGTTGAAGTCCGTACAAAGTCCGGTCCAAGCTGACTGGTCGCCACCTGGGAAATCGAAATTATCGATGTTCCAGGGAGGTCGGCTAACGCTGGCTGGTCGATGGACCGCTCGCGTTACGGAACGTTTCGGTTCACCCTCCCATAAGAAGTTATCACTTCAAAAAAGAAATTAAGTGAGGTACTGCACCATTGCATGTGAGGTAGTCCGTCGCACAATTAATTGACTTCGACGACCTAAGGCAGGTCGTCTTCTCCTTCGGTGTGCGGGGGCATCTGAGCCCCCCTACATTTGTAGACAGGCCGCAAGGCGGCACCGCGCAGGGGCGGTTCCTGCTGAAGCCGGGGCACTTCTCGCCTCGGGAACCCGGGGCCGAATATGGCCACTGCGGGGTTTTTAGTTGATATTTGCCGTGCATAGGGTGTACATTGTGTTACAGACTCGGCCCAGCGGTCGCCCGGATGTTTTCCATCTCTCCCGGGTGGCTCAACGCTGGGTCGTAAGCCCAGTAGAGCCCAACATAACCGTTCCACCTCCCCCGGTGGGACGGTAACGACAAAACGCTTTTCCCCGCGACAAAAAAAATAAATAACTTAAACTAATGTGGGTTAAAGTGAGAGAGGAGAAGCCTGCCTACTGCTGCCGTATGCGTGAGAGAAAGGGGAGCCAGACAGAGTGGCGCCGTAACGCGTTACGTTACGAAGCGGTTTACCCTCCCATAAGAAGTTATCACTTCATTGGATTGCTCTGTACTGCACTGCACTCCAGTCCGGTCAAAGTTCTGTAAAAGTCCTTCAAAAGTCCGATCAAAGTCCGGTCACAGCGCGGTCACAGTCCAGTCAAAGTCTTGTCAAAGTCCTGTCAAAGTCCGGTCAAAGTCCGGTTAAAGTCGGTCAAAGTCCGGTCAAAGCCCGGTTAAAGACCTGTCAAAGTCCGGTGAAAGTCCTGTCAAAGTCCGGTCAAAGTCCTATCAAAGTGCGGTCAAAGTCCGGTTGAAATACGGTCAAAGCCCCGTTAAAGACCTGTCAAAGTCCGGTGAAAGTCCTATCAAAATCCGGTCAAAGTCTTGTCAAAGTCCGGTCAGTCCTATCAAAGTCCAGTCAAAGGCGGTAAGAGTCCGGTCGAAGTCCGGTCAAAACCCGGTTAAAGACCTGTCACAGTCCGGTCAAAGTCCTGTCAAAGGCCGGTCAAAGCCCTGTCAAAGTACTGTCAAAGTCCGGTGAAAGTCCTTTCAAAGTCCGGTCAACGTCCTGTCAAAGTCCTAACAAAGTTCGATCAAAGTCGGTGACAGTCCGGTCAGTCAGTGAAAGTCCGGTCAAAGTCAGTCAAAGTCCTGTCAAAGTCTGGTCCAGGCAGGTCCAGTCCGGCCCAGTCCGGTCCAGTCCAGTCAAAGTCCGGTCCAGTTCGGTCCAGTCGGGTCCAGTCCGGTCCAGTCCGGTTAAAAGTCCGGTCAAAGCCCGTACCGTAAATAAAGTTCTCGGGCACTGACAAACTGATGATGAAAAAAAAAACTGACAAATTGTCTTGAAATTTATTATTTTTTTTTTTTTTGTCAACCAACTGATACTTTTACACTCTTTTTATTTCTGAAACAAAACTGTATTGTATTCCAACAAAACAGATCAAAGAGATCGGACCTCATACCATATATATATCCATATTAGCTATGAAACAGACAAATTTCTGAACGCACCTATAAATATTTGACAACCAAGTGTCAATTTATTTCTAAAATGACAAAAGACATCAAACTTTTCATACCTAGGAACGGTTTGTATTGGAAAATTGAATTGTCGTTTTTGGTATTTTCCTTTACTTATTATTTATTTTTCTCACCGGGTAAACCTTCCCTGAACTTCCACAAATATTTCAAGATCAGAATTAGCCAAATCGGTACAGCCAGTCTCGAGTTTTTGCGAGACACACGCACAGCGATTCATTTTTATATATATAGACTAGATGACCCGGTGAACTTCGTATCACCTACATATATTTGTGTAAAATGTGTCCTGTTCTTGTCTTGTCCCCGTCCCGGTCTCCGTCCCGGTCTCCGTCCCGGTCCCCGTCCCTGTCCCCGTCCCTGTCCCCGTCCCTGTCCCCGTCCCTGACCTTGTCCTGTCCCTGTCTTGTCCTGTCCTGTCCCTGTCCCTGTCCCTGTCCCTGTCCCTGTCCCAGTCCCTGTCCCTGTCCCTGTCCCTGTCCCTGTCCCTGTCCCTGTCCCTGTCCCTGTCCCTGTCCCTGTCCCTGTCCCTGTCCCTGTCCCTGTCCCTGTCCCTGTCCCTGTCCCTGTCCCTGTCCCTGTCCCTGTCCCTGTCCCTGTCCCTGTCCCTGTCCCTGTCCCTGTCCCTGTCCCTGTCCCTGTCCCTGTCCCTGTCCCTGTCCCTGTCCCTGTCCCTGTCCCTGTCCCTGTCCCTGTCCCTGTCCCTGTCCCTGTCCCTGTCCCTGTCCCTGTCCCTGTCCCTGTCCCTGTCCCTGTCCCTGTCCCTGTCCCTGTCCCTGTCCCTGTCCCTGTCCCTGTCTTGCCCTGTCCCTGCCCTGTCCCTGTCCTGTCCCTGTCCCTGTCCCTGTCCCTGTCCCTGTCCCTGTCCCTGTCCCTGTCCCTGTCCCTGTCCCTGTCCCTGTCCCTGTCCCTGTCCCTGTCCCTGTCCCTGTCCCTGTCCCTGTCCCTGTCCCTGTCCCTGTCCCTGTCCCTGTCCCTGTCCCTGTCCCTGTCCCTGTCCCTGTCCCTGTCCCTGTCCCTGTCCCTGTCCCTGTCCCTGTCCCTGTCCCTGTCCCTGTCCCTGTCCCTGTCCCTGTCCCTGTCCCTGTCCCTGTCCCTGTCCCTGTCCCTGTCCCTGTCCCTGTCCCTGTCCCTGTCCCTGTCCCTGTCCCTGTCCCTGTCCCTGTCCCTGTCCCTGTCCCTGTCCCTGTCCCTGTCCCTGTCCCTGTCCCTGTCCCTGTCCCTGTCCCTGTCCCTGTCCCTGTCCCTGTCCCTGTCCCTGTCCCTGTCCCTGTCCCTGTCCCTGTCCCTGTCCCTGTCCCTGTCCCTGTCCCTGTCCCTGTCCCTGTCCCTGTCCCTGTCCCTGTCCCTGTCCCTGTCCCTGTCCCTGTCCCTGTCCCTGTCCCTGTCCCTGTCCCTGTCCCTGTCCCTGTCCCTGTCCCTGTCCCTGTCCCTGTCCCTGTCCCTGTCCCTGTCCCTGTCCCTGTCCCTGTCCCTGTCCCTGTCCCTGTCCCTGTCCCTGTCCCTGTCCCTGTCCCTGTCCCTGTCCCTGTCCCTGTCCCTGTCCCTGTCCCTGTCCCTGTCCCTGTCCCTGTCCCTGTCCCTGTCCCTGTCCCTGTCCCTGTCCCTGTCCCTGTCCCTGTCCCTGTCCCTGTCCCTGTCCCTGTCCCTGTCCCTGTCCCTGTCCCTGTCCCTGTCCCTGTCCCTGTCCCTGTCCCTGTCCCTGTCCCTGTCCCTGTCCTGCCCCTGTCCTGTCCCTGTCCTGTCCCTGTCCTGTCCCTGTCCTGGCTTGTCCCTGTCCTGTCTAGTATATATACCAACAAACCGGTTTATACCTGCGCTTATAGATGTTTCACATCAAAAAGACATCAAGTGTTTCATACCCAGGAACAGCAAAATCAACAACTACTAATAAATTAAAAATTAATAAAAAAAACATTGTCCAGCGGACAAAATTGTGAATCTAAACCATTCTCAGATCCCTTTGAACACACACAAAAAATTTCATCAAAATCGGTCCAGTCGTTTAAGAGAAGTTCAGGAACATACACACTCACAGAAGAATTATATATATAAAGATATACATACACCCAAGCATAAATCAATACAAATGGCGGTATAAATGAGTACTAAAATTTTATTGCGTAGGTCACCCCGTATCTGTGTTTAATATTGCTTCGATACATAGTTGAGTCATGGAATTTAGATACCTGGGAACACTTGACTTTTCGGACTTTGTGAGGCGTGAGTTGCAAAGTGATATAAGTTTTCTTTTATGTGTATAACAATATCTTCATATACAAGGAGCTCTTAATGAAACAATTACGGTTAATTCGCAAGACTTCTTGTGTGATAAGAAACAACTTTAATTACAAAATAAATGTCGATATACCGTTGTACTGGTTTACTTAGTCAGTTACATTAAATTGTTACATTTTTTGAATATTAAATGTATTTTAAGCCTCGATTTTTTATTTATATTTTACAACTTGCATGATTTATCACGTCATCTTTACATTATTAAAACCATATAAGCCCGAATAAAATTACGCCTCTCACATTGTCGGTACTAAAGGATATAACTCTAAAACTACTGAAAATTGGTTCAGTAGTTTAGGACAAACAACTTGACACGAAAATTTTATATATAAAGGTTTATTTATTTTATTTTATTTGATTGAATGACGAAACGAGCAAGGCGCTCGCCTGATGGTTACCGCCACGCCTGCCTACAAACAGAAGTGTCACCACACAGAACTTTCAATTACAAAGAACTGCGCTCGTCACTCCGAGACATAAGATGTTAAATTTCATAATGCCCAGTAGTTTCACTGGCTTCAATGTCAAGCCGAAACACAACAGTGCTTACACAAGTTGATTGGCGGTAGAAATAGACAAAGCGGTGATACCAACCAAGACGTTACGGTACGGTACGGCTTACAAGGTGGTCCCTCGCATATATAAAGATTTCGATGACGTGCCAACTATCAATACAACTCGCACTATAGCCACTGCATATGGTTGGCAACATAAAGTACAATTTTTCATCTTACATCAGTGGCATAGTAGGTGCAGTAACATTTCACTATGTCAATGCCACGTCATAGTAACGGGCTGGTTGTAAATCTTATGTAGGCCGATACCTTGAACATTTTCTAGTGATGTGGTAAAATAAAAATCTTAATCATTATTAACTAAAGTGATATAATTTTCAGACACATGTGTGTTTTGGTAGACGCTTTTGGGCTATTAAAATATGGTTTTGGACGACCCTAGTTGAGTTTCTGTCTTCTTCCTTACCAATGTTAGTAAGAACGAAATTTTTCATAGGTTTACCTTTTTATCCCAGGATAATTCTATATGCTTTTTCAAATTGTCCACCACGTGACCACAAAGGCTGAAAGTCTTCGAAAGGTCGGGATCGAAATTAATAAAAAACCGCGATAAAATCCGTTTAAATTAGTTTTATTTCAATGAGTAATATTCGCGTAAACATAAGAAATCATTATATAATATCAATTATTGTCAAACCATGATGGAATGGCGTACCCTGACATTAGACCGAAGTCATGAATGGTTGAGCCAAGCTGTAGATAGTTTTGTCTACAGCATGGCTCGACCTGGTCGTTACCACTGTCTCACAGAAAACCGACGTTAATTAGCGGCTTACTGCTGCGTTTCGTACGTACGGTGAGTGAGATATCCGGAGGCCCGACTCCCCATTCCCTTCCCAATACCGAATTATCCCTTTCCTTTAAGGTTGGCAACGCGCCCATGATACTTCTGGTATAGTGGCCTTACGTGGGCGGTGGAGATAACTTACCATCAGGTGACCCACTTACCGGCCTATGATATAAAAAAAATAACGCCAAACAGGCTCAAGAAAGTTTTTGTGAGATGAAAATATAGTAAAACACAAAAATGCAGTCACTAAATTGAATTCGTTCTGAATTCGGACCCATTATTACTGTACTTGTGAACTACTTACATAATAAGGGCTCAGATGGCTACATCACTACGCTCGGTATAAAAACACGTACAAATATGAATTTTAAATGTACATTGTATCTAATGAACTCATAACATATGTTTGTGATACACATGTACTCAATTTTATACCTTATAAAGTGAACTGTACTTACTAAAATCGTTTGACAATTTGTGGTCATTGATTTTTTTATCCTGTACATATCACGATACAATATTTAAGTCTAATAACACTTGTTTAACTGAGTTTATGTGATAGTCCACTTGTCGTTTTGGGTCATCTCTTAGCGCTCTACTGAAGGCGCTCACAACATCATCATCATAATCATCATCAGCCACAGTACGTCCACTGCTGAACATAGGCCTCCCCCAAAGATTTCCAGACTGACCTGTTGGAAGCGGCCTGCATCCAGCGACTTCCTGCGACCTTTATCACAACGCCGTCCGAAGCTCAAATCGCTTCTCATAGATTCACGTAGTAATAAATTACACCCAACAGTTACACACACCTTACCACACAGTAAGATACGAGTCATGTGTCGTAGGTATCAGGAAATACCAGAGACTTTCGGCCTCACAACACCCAGACCCGAAACAAATATTTATGGATCAGACAAATATTTACCTCGGTGCGAGGATGGAACCCGCGGCCTTACGTTTCACAGTCGGCTACTCAACCACTGCACCACGAAGGTTGCTGTAGTATACAGTATAAACACGTAGATGTGGCAGTATTGACTCTCAACCGCAAATCAAGCTTACAAGCAAATAAAAACTACATGTGGTAGAGTCACGCTTAGAGAGTCCGTTTACCACAAATAAGCCGGCACAACTGGGTTGTTACCACTGTCTCACAATAAATCTACGTGAATTAATAGCTTGATATTGCATTTCATACTGTGTGGGTGTGTGTGTGTGTTATCTATCCCTAAACCCCCACCCCTTCCCAATCCTTTAGCTATCCTTTAAGGTAGGCAACGCGTCCAGGATTATTTTGGGTATTTTGAATGTCTATGGTCGGTGGAAGTCGGCTATCATCAAGTGGCCAAATTGCTCGTAGCCAGCTTCTGCTATATAAAAAAATTGTGTAGATTAATGTGCTTTAAATTGACTTTAATCCGTCTCCAAAACGGTTTTTCTTAAATACTTTTTCTGACTAAGTATTCAAGTGGTTTTATTTACAGTGCGAAGTCCACGAGACACGATAATAAGAAGTGTACTCTATACTGAGTCATCGGCAAAAAATCACCAGTCATTGACTACTACGGTATCTGATATAAATATGGTAACCAGATAAATTGATAGAAATGCATAATTTTATTTTGTTGGAGATTAGAATGATCTGCGGTTATTATTTTTTGAACGTGATGAGCATGAGTTCAGTATTTGTAAAAGAACGTGGTATTCTATTTTGATTTACAAAAGCCTTTACTTTAACGAAATATCGAAAGACTGAATTTTTGTGATTGGTCAACGAATCTCAAATTTACTTAATTTTCAAATTAATCAGTTGTTTCGAGTTATTTCATTTCATACTCACATTTTTTCGATTTATATTTTTATATCTACAGTTTTTTTCTGTCTACTGATTATAGGGTACTAGCATTTGCTTGCGGGGCTCCACCCAAGTGATCGGCATATTTGCATACAACCGTTCATCCCTTATTTTACGCCCTCATGGGTGAAATTTCTAAAAATCCTTCCTTTGTGGATGCTTACAACATAAAAGGCATCATCTGCCAAAATTTCGAGTTTATAGCTCCAGCAGATTAGCCTCCGCGTTGATGAATCATTCAATCAGTCAAGTAATTATATATTCTACATAGGATATATCCGCTAGACCTGAACGTTTGGTAACCTCAGAAAAGAACCTAAAAATAGCGCACTTTTTATATTTTGATGTTACTAGGAATTGAATAAACGTTATCGATTTATTGGAATTCAATTTTATCCTTAATAGGTGTAATTATTACCAATACTGCATCTAAAGAATCTTTTTGTTAAGTATTATAGATATATTATTTTTTGTATGTAATGTTGTAATAGATGATTATAGCTTTTTAAGACTGTTTTAAATAGTAGCATTGTGATATATTTTATAATATCAGTCACTTGTATTTCATTTTAACTTAATATATTTGAGTATTATTACCACGGTGCAGACAACTTTGTCTACAACACGAATGGGCCGGCTCTACCGGTCTACCAAAATCTCACAGACAACCGACGAAGAAGCGGCTTGCTGCTGCGTTTCGTACCTTGAGGAGATATCTTCAGGCCCAACCCTCTGTACACTTCCCAATCCTCTAATTATCCCTTTACTTTAAGGCTGGCAACAAGTTCATGATTCTTCCGGTATCTCGGTATCGGTATCGGTTCTTTGAGAGTGGTAGAGCCACACTGCAGACAGTTTTGTCTACAGCATGAATGGGCTGGCTCGACCGGGTTGTTACCACTATCTCACAGAAAACCAACGTAAAGTAGCGACTTGCTGCTGCGTTTCGTACGGTGAGTGAGATATCCGGAAGCCCAAATCCCCTCCCCATCCCAATCCCTAATTTATCCCTTTCCTTTAAGGTCGGCAACACGTTCATGATTCTTCTGGTATTGCGGGCGTACATGGACGGTGGAGATCACACAGGTGACCCAGTTGCTTGTTAGCCGGGCGATGCAATGAATTAAATGATAAAATAAAAGTCACCGCCGCTTCGTCACACTTGATGCAAAAAGATATTACGTAGACGTGGTCGGCGTATTAACAGCTACAGTGCATGTGCATTCACTACATTTCAGCCTCCGTGTCGCAGCGGGCGAGTAGCCGTCTGTGAAACGAGAGGCCGCGGGTTCGATCCCCGAACTGAGACAAACATTTGTGTGATCCACAGATATTTGTTTCGGGGTCTGGGTGTTGTGAGACCGAAAGTCTCTCGTAGTTCCTGATACCCACGACACAAGTCACGTATCTTACTGTGGGGTCAGGACTATGTGTGTGACTGTTGGGTGTATTTATTTATTTATCTTATTTGAAATTTATATAAATATCTAACCACTTTTCAGTTATCTCTATTGTATTTTTTTATAGCATAGGACGACATTATGTTTGGACTGCACTGTATTTAAGACCAGGTCAGTGTAGTTACTTCACCGTGCCAAGATAAAGAACATATAGAATAAAGATTTTAAAATCACCGAATCCAACTTCATTTTTAGTTTTCTTGACTCGGTTTCATTTTTGTTTGAAAGTTTATTTTACTACTAGCTTTTGCTTGCGGCTCCGCCCGCGTGATCTGCTTTTTTCGGGATAAAAGTAGCCTATGTCTTATTCTGATGTATATTAAGCTATGTATGTGTATGTATGTGTATGTATGTATGTATATACTGATGTATGTAAGCTATATTATTGTAAAGTTTCATTAAAATCCATTCAGTAGTTTTTACGTGAAAGAGTAACAAACATCCATCCATACTTACAAACTTTCGCGTTTATAATATTAGTAGGATTTTCACAAAAGGAATAATCAATCATCAAATCAATGCATACATAAATGACGAATGTTTAGTATTTCATTCCCAATTTCTCTACTTAGAAGTGTAATCCATCTTGTTTATATGAGAGCAAAATAAAATCAAATCACTATGTTAAACGATATGCGTGGTTATACATACAAAAAAAAACAAATATACGCTTCGAATGGAGAGCCTCCTCGGTATTTTTTATCGGTAAAAATAGTCACTCTAATTTCTATTAGAGCAATCTGTATTACGATTAGTTAAAAAAAGCAAATTATATGCCATTTCCTGGGTGAACAGGGGATATGAAAGTCTAGTAAAAACCTTACTCTTATTACTGTCATAATGAAGCTAATTTGTCTGAAGATATTAGAAGACGGTTTAATTAGAAATAAAATCTCCGTTAAAAAAGTTCGGTAACTGACAAGACTTTTTCATTCCCCTGAATGACGAGACGATCAGTTCGTTCGTCAGCAATAAACAGAAGCAATACTTTTAGGCACTGTAAGGTATTGTACTGCAAAAATATATTAATTTCATTGACTTCAATGTCTAGCTATGCTACTTGGCGGTAGAAATAAATGAAATAGTGGTATTTACACGCAGACGGTTTTCTGCATACCACGGACCTACCAACTAGTAAACTTCCACGGCATTCTACATCTTGATTTAAAATTCCTATGTCACTTCATTTAAAATCCCACATCTACACTAATATTATAAAGGGGAAAGATTTGTATTTTTGTGTGTAACGAATAAACTTAAAAACTACTGGCCCGATTTCAAAAATTCTTTCACCGTCAGATAGCTACATTATCACTGAGTAACATTGGCTACTTTTTATCCCGGCAAAAGCAGATCACACGGGCAGAACCGCGAGGAAAAGCTAGTCATAGATATTTTACGAGTGCATCCATACATACAGTTGTATGTACAGTATGAGTGGGCTAAGTCTGGGTGGTTGCCACTGTCTCACAAAATACCGACATGAAGGAACAGTTTGCTGTGGTATATCTTAAAGTGAGTGAGATATCCGGAGGCTCAAATTACCCATCCCTTCCACAAGTTAACCACAACTTAACTATCCCGTTCCTTCAAAGTTGGCTATGCATCCAATAATCTCGGATACTGAGGGATTTAAAAAAATTAAATTAAAAAAAATACAGAAAGTACAAATAAAAATCATAACTAATATAAACATGTCACAATATTGCCACATTTCCTTTTAGCAAGTACACAATTGCACATTTATATTTCAACCAGTTGGCATAAAAAGAGATTCCTTGATATTCAAATGTAATACTGTATTAACATATTAATCTTTGAAGATATTTTAATGTTACCGAAACAAAAAGGCAAAATCTTCGAGCGTGACCGCTTTGAACTTACCGTGGCATTAAAACAATTGTATGAAATTGAATTTTATTAAAAAAACGACACGCAAAACAGCATTGACTGGCAAACGAGCAAGTGGCACACCTAATGGTATTGTTAAGAGATTGGGAAGGAGAAGGAATATTTGGGCCTCCGAATACTGACCTACGAAACACAGCAACCTGTTACTTCACATCGGTTTTCTGTAAGACCTTTCTGTAGACCAAACTGTCTATACTACTGTCGCTCTACCATTTATTGATTAATGTACACTAATATTGTAAAGAGGAAAGATTTTTATTTTTGTATGTATAAACTTAAAAACTAATGGACCGATTTCTAAAATTCGTTTGCCGTTAGAAAATTACATTATCACTGAGTAGCATAGGCTACTTTTATTCCGGAAAAAGCAGATCATGCGGGCGAAGCCGCGAGGAAAACCTAGCTATTTATGAATGAAAATTTCAGTAAGAGTAGACTTCCGATAGTTCCGTCAATCGCCAGCCGCGAGCGTCATTGACGCCGCGCAGATTTTTTATTATATTAATCAACCATCAGTCGATACCACCAATGTGTTGTCAGAGTGTGGTCAAATTTTCTTTTTTCTTCTCATACATACGCACTCATACTAGTAAACCCCGATAGTGCGCGGAGCCTATTTACTTTTCATATTGTGATACGGGGCGAGCCTATCGCCATTCCAGGCATAAACTTAAGACTGCTGGTTGATACTGAGTATTTCATGATATAAAACCCAATTTCACTTTAATCCTACCTGGGGATCATAGCACAGCAGTTATACTACGAAAGTAATACAGCTACGGCACCGAAGCAGTCTCACAGTAGTCGCAAATACATATTACCTCCAAGGGCGGCCCACACAATTCTAAATAGGATCTTCTTCACATCATAAATGCAAGATAATTTCCATTAAATATTTATCGTAATGGCATTTCTACACGTTTCCGACATCTTCAAGTAAAATAACATAGATGGTAAAATATTCTTATACGTATCACCACAGAATCACATAAGTTTATTCATTATGATAAAAAGCTATGTATATTGAGTGGAGACATTACGAATCCACAGCTAGCTCAGGATATTTGAGATAATCCTGCACTAGTGTTTTCACGTGTCTCCGCTCACAGCAAAGTGTTTAACTTTAAATTGACTAGATTCTCTTCTTTATTTGTATTTTTTATGAATGTTGGAGTTTTAAGAGTGGCAGACTTTCGCTGTAAACAGTTTTGCCTACTGGCCGATTCGCCCGGGTTGTTACCACTGTCTCAGGGAAGTCCGGCGTAATGTAGCAGCTTGCTACTGCGTTGCATATATTGATTGATATATCCGGAGGACAAAACCGCCTCTATCCTCTATCCTTTAATTACCCCTTTCTGTTAAGGTCGTCAACGCGTCCATGATTCTTTTGGTATTGTAGGCGTTTATGGGCGGTGGAGATCACTTACTATCGAACGACCCACTTGCTTGTTAGCTGGCCTTTTTATAGCATAGACCGGCAAACGAGCAAGCGGGTTACCTGGTGGTAAATCTATGCCACAACAATGTAGACCTCCGTCAAATGTAGACTGAAATTGAGGATACTATTTGTTTTCAATAGTCTTTACTCACAAAGTGGTCCCATATTTTGGCTCAGATCTGATGACGGAGTATGAGTTAAAAAGGGACTCAATTGACAAAAGAACACATCGCGATTCAGGTTTTGAAGTTACATTTATTTCTACACTTGAACAAAACCCAATTCATTTCTCAGCAATTGCTTACTACTGGGCATCGTATCTTCTAGTATTTTGTGCTCGTGGGCGGTGAAGATACTGCGAAGTCACCCACTTCTATGTTGCCTAAGCTATAAAAAACAACATGAATTATGTAATTTTTAATACCATATTGTAAAAAGTAATAACTTGAAGGTTTAGACGTGCTCGACATACAAACAAGACGTGCAGGAAATTCTATGTAGATTGAAAAAGGATACGCACACCGTTATAGATGATTTTATACCGATTGCGTAAGCCGCAACTTTGTAAACATATGGGCCAGGTGTCCCGTTGAAGTATTTAATAATAATGCCTGATAAAAAACCTTTTCTATGTAATAGGTAAGCTTACGGTTTTGTGGTTAACCGTTGTACTGGATTATTATGGTATGTGACAAGTCCATCATATGCGAGAGATCGTCGAGGTTGGTACCATCGCTTTTCCAATATCTGCCGTCAAGCAGAACTGTTGTGTTTTGGCTTGAAGAACATAAACCAATGAAATTATTGGGCTTTATGAGACTTAAAATTTTGTTTCAGGATAACCAGCGTATTCAAATGCTTTGCAATTCTAGGTTCGGGTGTTAATTCTATATCAGGCAAATAAAAACAATAATATAAGATTGTAAAATTCTGTATAGTCTTTAATGAATATAATGTTAGTCCTATAGCCTCTACTAACGAGATCGAAGCCCTAATCCCAATGCGCAGACATATCCTCGTCATTTTTATGGAGAATACTCTAATATACAGGTTTCCTAGCGATGTTTTCCCTCACCGCTAAAGTGAGCAATAATGTGATTTCAAAAAATTAGAGGATCATACTCTTGAAGCTTGGAACTCGCGACTGTCATCCTGTCCTTACCACCCCTCACTAAACCATTATTGCCTTTTTCATAAATGAGAAATAATTAATGTAACTAGAATAACATTTATCTTACCAAAAAGGAACTACAAGCACAGTGTACTTAAATTCTTTTAACTTGGTGAATAGCAGCAGAAGCTCGAGGTGACTATTAGGCTGCGGACTCGAAGTCAGCGGCAAGCGGCGGCGGCGCGGGAGCGGCGGGTTAAAATGCATAGATTTAAATGGACCTGGCCTCGAAGGTAGCGGCGCGGAGCGGGCGCGAGGAGCGGCGTACGAGCGGCGCGCGTCAGTCGAGTGATGCCCGCGCGTCTGCATTGACGTAGTGTTGTGTATTTTCAAAAATGCCCGACGACGTGGTGGAGCAAATTACTTCAATGATTTTTTATATTGAACATCATATTCACATCAATTTCGTTCGCGAACAGACACTAATTACTCATAGCACAACACTACGCCGCTCTAGCGCCGCACGATCTGCCCGCTGGCTTCGAGACCGAGTCTCCGCCGCACCCGCGCCGCCGCCGCTGCCGCCCCGCGCCCACTGACTTCGAGTCCGCAGCCTTAGTGCAACGTCAAGCAGTTTTGTAATTCAAACTAGGTAATTATGCTACTGTATATTAGCTGAAGTGGCACTGACCATGAGGCGAATGGCTTGAAATGAAAATTCGAAGGTCGTTTAGTCTCGTTTTTCAATATACAGTGGATTGTATATTAGAGTATTTCTAAACAATATCCCAGACTGAGATCTGAATCTTTTAAATTGGTTCTTATTTTTATCCTGTAAGAACTAAGTAAATCTAATTGTATTACAGTTATAAAACTTTCAAGATGTACTTTTTTATTTAGGACTATTATTATAGTGGTCTTGATTGTTAAACATTTTTGGAAGTCTATTTTTATATTCGGGCACGACAGTGACTACACTAAACGTGATGGTAAGCGCAGTGCAGTCCAAAAAACCATCGACAAACAAGGATTTTATCGGTGCTCACCAAAATCATGCCGGCCTATATAAATGATTCTCCACACTCCGAAGAGGGAAGAAGAAAATCGAAGGGCCTGCGATAGGACAGATGGATGACCGACGCAGACACAGGGATACCAGGATGTTTCGGATTAATGGAAATACTTAATTAATTTTAATTTGATAATATTAAATGCAGTAATCATTAATTATTAAACAGACGACCTGATAAAGGTCGCAGGAAGTCGCTGGATGCGGCCCACTTCCAACAGGTCGGTCTGGAAATCTTTGAGGGAGGCCTATGTTGTGGCTGATGATGATGATGATGTAATCATTAATAACCTTGAAGCTTATTAATGATTTCTTATGATATAAACACATGTGTCGCGACTCGCTAGTTTTCTTTCAAAAATGTAATAAATAAAAAAAATCTTATATTGCAATCCCGTACATCTTTATTCTTAGATGATAATTATACAGACATACAATAGATTTAGCTTAAAATGAGACCTTAATGACGTAATGACAGCCTCCGTGGCGCAGTGGGCGAGTAGCCGGCTGTGAAGCGAGAGGCCGTGGGTTCGATCCCCGCACTGAGACAAATGTTTGTGTGATCCACAAATATTTGTTTCGGGGTCTGGGTGTTGTGAGACCGAAAGTCTCTCGTAGTCCTGATACCCACGACACAAGGCTCGTATCTTACTGTGGGGTCAGGACTATGTGTGTGACTGTTGGGTGTATTTATTAAAAAAAAAAAAAAAATGGAGATATACAATAGATTTAGCTTAATGAGACCTTAATGACATAATAATCAATAACAATAGCCATAAACAAAGTGGTTAGAAGCAAAAAATCAACACTATTGGAATGGAATTTAAACCGCAGCAATCAACTGCCTTTTATATTGAACCCGGCTTGACACGTGACTCATAGAATTTTTAGCGGCAATAGTTAAAATTTAGTTTACGAACAAAAAACCACAACAATAAAATTTGTTTCACACAAGTGTGTGCGAATAAATGCTTTACATACCGCCGGAACATATTTCCAAAAGATTGGTTGTTTTAATTTGATTCTAGATTAAATATATTCGTGTAACCATATTTTTGGATATCCACTCTTGGCGGAAACCTGATTAATATATATGTTTAAATAGACTTGATTTTTGAATTACATAGGTATGTCTTATTTTTATGTAAAACTTGTAAATCCCACACTAATGTAGTATTGGATTAAAATTAATCAATCAGAGATATAATATGGATTCAAGGCCATGAAGCCATTACATAGCCAATTATATTCCGCTAGATTGAGTTATAAAAAAACAACAAAAATATCATAAAAATATACAGTAATTCTGAGCCCTATGACGATGACCGTGTCCCAATATCTCAGGGTCACGATTCTTGGCCACAAGATTAATAAAAATTGATTAAACTTCAAGTCAAATAGGCCTAAAATTGATCTTAAATCCGTGACGCTATTAGCAGAGTAATATTGTACGCATTTCGCCACAAAAATGATCGTCAAGCATGATACGTGCGTGCTGCAGTCGTGTGCAATCGTTGTTGGTTTTCAAAAAAACCTGGATTCAATGTCGTGTCAAATTGTATTAGATAAATAAATAAATAAATACACCCAACAGTCACATACATAGTCCTGACCCCACAGTAAGATACGAGTCTTGTGTCGTGGGTATCAGGAACTACGAGAGACTTTCGGTCTCACAACACCCAGACCCCGAAACAAATAAATGTGGATCACACAAACATTTGTCTCGGTGCGGGGATCGAACCCGCGGCCTCTCGCTTCACAGCCGGCTACTGGCCCGCTGCGCCACGGAGGCTGTCGAGTATGTACTATCCTACTGTTGAGCAAAGGCCTCACCAAGATCTTTCCATGAATCCGCCATCTCTTCTTCGATCTACCGCAAAATATACAAGGTGGTGTAAGTATTGAGAGAGGCCGTATGGGTTGGTACCACCCCTTTACACCTCGACCTAACCCTCGGGAATTACAGACGTATATACAGTGCGTATATATTATTGTTTAATTTTTGAGCCGTTGCAGATAAAGTATAAGAAGTATTTGAGTTAACTATAGATTATTTTCAAGGGAAATATTATTTGAATAATATATGATGTGTAATATCCTACTTTTTTAATTAAATATAATTACTGAACATTATTAACTAAGGAAATCATGAAGGTCCATGTCTAGATTTTGCTTTGTTTACTTTGCTTTTTATTATTGACCTTGGTGAAGGTCTATTTTAAGGTCAATTTGAAGGAACCTTGAAATAAATTTGCATTGTCAGTAGAATTACTGGGAATTATAAGACTTTTATTTGTAGAGGTGACAACCGCAGTCTTCAGTATGTAGTGCATAATTCGAACTGGTGTTGCTTCTATATACGGACAGGCAAGACGCTTACCATCAGGTTAGCGAATTGCTTGTCTTGTCATTAACGCTATAAAAAAATTCAAGACAGGTAAGTCCGTATGCAACTCTTCTGTTTATGTAAGTGATCCTTAAAGAATTCCTTAGTAACCTTTTGAGAAAAAAAATAACGGGTTGCACTCCGGGAGTGCCGGGAGAAGTGAAACCTTGAACATTAACGTTATGCATTTTTGAATGTTTTGGAATGGTTAGGGAATAATTTCGCACGAATTGCTTTATTTATCAGTATAAAAGTACTACCATTTATGTGGTTAAAATACAATATTCATTTATTGCGCTATCGTACACAAAAAAGAAAATTTATATGACATAAACAATTTAACACTCCGTCTTACGAATTTTCGATCAGGTCACGTGTCCTGACGCTAGTTTAACATTTTATACCCATCCCAAGAAAAGTGCTCAACGCCGCGCCGCTTTACACTTCAAACATCGTAAAAAGAGGTGTTTCATAATTAAGTTACCCCGGCCTAGTATTTAATTAATTCCAGACTTAACAAACATTGTCTAAATTAACACTAACCGGTGGCACCTGCATAATTTCTCCGTATGCTAAATCGATGTAACACGCCCGCCCGGCGGCTCGTACCAGCGTCCGATAGATACCCAAAATTACCAATTCGTTCTTTATTATCAACGGTGGGCGCATCAACGGATCTCTGGTGAATTGTTGCACACGCAAGTTCGTAGGTACAGCGTGCGAACAGCCCATGCCACCCACGCTCTCGCCACAACAACTTCTGTAAGGCAGGACAGTTGAAGTGATAAAGATAAGCTATAGATCAGTGTTTCCCAACGTGGGGCCCACGCTCCACAGGGGGGCAATTCATAGTTAAGGGGGGCAATTTAAAAATGTACTCGACACGACTTTAACCCTTTCGCTTTGGGTTATTTAAATGGAATGCTAGATATCGGTGAATTTTTTTAAAAAAAAATTTGAAGGCGGGGCCTCAAAAGGTTGGGAAACACTGCTATAGATAGTTTTGTTTACAGTACGAATTGGTGCTCGTCCGGGTTATTACCAATGTCTAAAAAACGCACGTGATGTACCAGCTTGCTGTTACGTTTCGTGGGGTAAGTGGGATATCCGAAGGCGCAGATTCCACCTTCCATTCCCAGTCCATCATCCCTTCTCTTTAAGGTCGAAAAGCCATGATTCCTCTGGCATTGTGGATATTCATAGGTGATGGAGATCATTTACCATCAGGTGAACGAATCTATTTTGCCAATCTCTGAAATAAAAAACGAAAATCGCACGCAGTATGATGACAACAAGCACTATAGTACGACGAGTTATAGATAAAACTAAGCTGTTTTCCGCAAGATTAATCGAATAGTAAAAAGTAGCATGCCTATAGACTATCTTGTACGAACACTCGCCACATAAACTTCTGTAGGGTCATTCCAATGGCACATATTCTGTTGAAATCCAAGTTCCCGGAGTCTTCAATAAAACTAAATTGTTTTACTGCAAAATTAGGTGCGACTTACGGCAATCCTTGTCTTAGTCTTGCATTTGTATTGCGATAAAGTCACTGCATATTGAGTTTATTATAAAATTAATATTCGTTTCTGAAGGTTTCCAACTCATCATAAATATTAGTGGCCCTCAGACAATAATCATCAGGAAGTATGTGCGTGTAGCGTAACCTGATGAACAAAATAGAATGCATGAAAAATTAAGCAAAGAAGGTCAGCATAGAATAGCAATATACTCTAGAAGGTAACAGACGTTTTGGGTGGATTTTTTTATCCTAGCATGACAAAGTACCTGTGATAATGATAGATAGAGTTCTGAAAAAAACCGGAATAAAATCCGTTTAAATTAGTTTAATTTCAATCTGTAATATTCGCGTAAACATCACAAATCATTATAAGTACAGCGTATTCAAAATAAACATGCAATGATGGTAAAATATCTCTACTGATTTCTCATATTTACGCGAATATTACACATTGAAATAAAACTTATTAAAACTGATTTTATCGCGGTTTTTTAATAATTTTGATCCCGACGTTTCGAAAGCTTTTCAGTCTTCGTGGTCACGGCGTGTCCACCCAAAATTAATAAAAGAACGCGATAAAATCTGTTTAAATTAGTTTTATTTCAAGAAGAACGCTACTGCCCGTAAATAGTCCCATTACTTGACGATAACTGGATTCATTACCGATCTTAAATGGAAAGAGTAGGGAGCAGCGAGGGGAAAGAGCTTATTTGGGCCAGAGGAAATCCGAATCAGCGCACGAAACAACTGCAAGCTGCTACTTTACGTTGGCTTTGTAAGACTACACTACTTCGGCCTAGGCGGCCAATTCACTAGAAAAAACTCTATAGTAAGGTTCTACTAATCGAAAATTATTAGCTTAACTAGAACTGCTGTAACTATAATTTAAAGCAAGCAGGGTTTACAAAGATAATGTTATTTGTGGTACCTAGAACAGGGAATTATCTTAGCACTGTAGCAGGGACCTCAACATAAACCTCATATTTAATACCACTCCTGCATTATCGGGTCATTACAATGTAAATTCACCAGACTAGCATTACCGTGACCGGAAGCGGTGGGGCGAGGGGGCAGGTAGGCCGGAAGTGACGTCATATGCGCATGCGCCGATCCGTGAAGCCCCGCTCTGGCGGCCGTCCTGTCCGTTTTTTTATCAATTTATCATATTCTAACGGTTATAGGGTCAATGGCAGATGCTTAATTGAGTATTGTGTGGTGGATTTTGTTTTTTCACCAGTATTTAGATAGCCAGCGCTAACGGTCAAAGAAAACATTGCAGCGGTTTTTTGCTGGCACAGTTCGTAAATACTTTTTCAATGTATTTTAAATTCAAGGTTGCGCTGTTAATTCTTGGAGCGTCATTTATTGCAGCATGGAAATTAACTTTTTTAAATGAGTAATTTTAATCTGTTTAAAGGTTTTTTTTAAATTACAAACGAAGGCCAATTGTGTTTTCATTATTAAATATGGTGCATTTTTGGATCTTCAAGCTATATCGTGATTTAGTTTCGTATTTTGTCAAATGAAAATGTTTGCCAGTTAGTGGATTTGACCATGGCTTACATATTGCCTGGAATTGAATATAAGCTTGGTGTAAGATATTTGTAATACTTATGCCGGAATTTAGATTTTTTTTATTTGATTGAATGAGACGAGCAAGACGTTCGCGTGATGGTAAGCGCCACGTCTGCCCATAAACAGAAGCATACCACACAGAACTTTGAATTACAAAGCATTGCATGGCGCTGAACTGCGCTTGTCACCCTGAGACATAATATCATAATGCCCAGTAATTTCACTGGCTTCAATGTCCTTCAAACCGAAACACAACAGTGCTTACACACTATTGCTTGGCGGCAGAAATAGACAAAGCGGTGGTACCAACCCTGACGCCCTCTCGCATATGAGGGACCTACCACTTTGTAAGTCATATGAGAAAAATAATATCAGTTTTGTCATTATGAAAATTATTTATGTTTCGCTTCAAACAACTACGTAATTGGATGTTGCTCTAAAGCAGTGTTTCCCAACGTGGGGCCCACGCCCCACAAGGGGGCAATTTGATAGTTTAGGGGGGCAATTTAAAAATGGACTCGACACGACTTTAACCTTTTCGCTTTGGGTTATTTAAATGCAATGCTAGATATCGGTGACAAATTTAACAAAAAAATGTTAAGGTGGGGCATGGCTTAAAAAAGATTAGGAAACACTGGTCTAAAGAATCTCCTTATCATATATACTATTTCCGAAGGCCATTTCTTTCCACAACCTGTGTGTGGTTTATATTCAGTTAAAAATGTATGAACAATAGACTCAAACATAAAACATTCAAACAATTATTATATACGATGCACGATAATCATTTCCTCGTCGATTGTCATGGATTCCGTGACGGAATGTGAAGTCGGGAGGTCCCGCGGGCTGAACGGGACCCACAATTAGACCCCAGGGTTTATAGAGGAATGTGGCACCTCTTTAAAAGAATTCTGCATGGGTAGTAATTACGGAACTTGGATAAGTTTGCGCGTTTAAGTGAAATCTTTTGCATGACTTTCCGATGAATGAATGTGGTATATATTTATGTAAAACTAGCTATTGCCCGCGGCTCCGCCCGCGTGAACGTTTAAAATTGACAAAGTTTCATACAAACTTTCATCCCCTATTTTATCCCCTTGGCGGTAGAATTTATCAAAATCCTTTCTTAGCAGATGCCTACGTCATAACATCTACCTGCATGCCAAATTTCAGCCCGATCCCTCCAGTGGTTTGGGCTGTGCGTTGATAGATCACTATGTCAGTCAGTCACCTTTGAGTTTTATATATTTAGATGTTTCTTAATTTTTGTATCAGTTCTCAGTAGTATGTTTGAATGAAAACTATGTACAAAATTTACAAGGTGGTAGGTCCCTCGTATGCGAGAGGCCGTCTGGGTTGGTACCAACGCTCTGTCTATTTCTCGCACCAAGCAACAGTGTCTGAGCACTGTTGTGTTTCGGTTTGAAGGACATTGAAGTCATTGAAATTACTGGGCTTTATGAGACTTTTTTTTGGGTTCTGTTTATGGGCAGGCAGTGGCGCTTACCATAAGGCGAGCGCCTTGCTCGTTTCGTCATTCAATCTAATAAAAAAAATTCAAAAAAAAATATTGTGAATGAAATGATGTGGTTTGGCAACGAATTTTACCTACGTATTCAATATCTGACCTTCAGCGAAAATTCTTTCACCATTAGAATCCTACATTATCTCTGATGAAGATAGGCGATATCGATGTAGAATTTCACGCAGAGCCGCGAGCGAATGCTAGTGTTCATATATTTTGAATAGAGAAAGAATGCCGAAACGCATTTTATTAGTATTGTAAGTTGTAGGTTCCTATATGGTGTATTATTTTATTACGATTTTGTTCTAGATTAAAGACAATACTGTGATTACGTAATATTTATCAGGTGTTGTGGGATTTCCAATTTGTTCATCTTTATAAAATAACATGACTAAGTGACAGTAAGGCTGGATTGCACCATCTTACTTTAACAATAACAAACATGTTAAAGTACCGGTTAAGCAAAAAATGAGTTGCACCATTTGACAAATGTGAGATTACGTCATAACTTTAGCTGTTAACAGTAACTGCCAAAGATTCGCTGGTTAAAGCTATTGTTAAAGTTAAATAGCTGTCAGATGGTTCAATATTCTATGTTGTAGATAACTATGCCAAAGAATACGATGGTGCAACACATTCCGCAGTCATTGTTAAAGTCAGCGTTAATGTTATCGTCAAATTTGACATAAACCTTAACTTTAACAGCTATCATGGTGCAATCCAGCCTTAGATAAGATAAGATAAGATAAGATAAGATGTTAAGTAGAGTGTGGTCCAAATAAAATGTCGACCGCTAAGAGATATCGCGTCTCTCAACGGTCGGCAGAATTTACATTACACCCAACAGTCGCACACATAGCCCTGAACCCACAGTAAGATACGAGTCTTGTGTCGTGGGTATCAGGAACTACGAGAGACTTTCGGTCTCACAACACCCAGACCCCGAGACAAATATTTGTGGATCACACAAACATCAGTCGCGGTGCGGGGATCGAACCCGCGGCCTCTCGCTTCACAGCCGGCTAATCGCCCGCTGCGCCACGGAGGCTGTCGAGAATTATGCCGGCATGAAGTTACTGATCCAGGAACCTGAACGCCGCTATGGCGGGTCCACCATATGTACCGTGGTCGCTATCTAGTCGGGTATAAAAATATCGTCGTCGTCGGGTCAGTAGGATATTCATATCCGCCCGGATAGCGACTACCGTACAAATGGTGTTAAAACCTACCATAGTGATCCACACGCCTTGTGTGGGTCGCGTTTCAGGATCAGCCAGTGTATATCCGGTATATCCGAGGGGCTTGCGACATGACTTGATGGTTGATTGGGGCGGGTATAGAGGTGCATCCTTGTATCACTGTGCCTGCATCGGTCATCCGCCTGTCCTGTCGCAGGCCTCTCGATTTGATTTTTCCGTCTCCGAAGAGGGGAAAAGCATTTATACAGGCGGCTTGACTCTGGTGACTACCGATATACTCATTGTTTGTTGGTGGTCGCTAGTTTTTTGGTCTGCACTATTCTTACCATCAGGTGTATGACTATGCCGTGCTCGGATAAAAAAAAAATGTAATACTTACCACCACCAGCTTACAGAAACTACTCATAGACTCGCACAGTATGACGTAACGCCATTTAAGGACACCCAAGAAGAATCTTACACACATTTAGGTCAAAATAGAAACCCATACGAATTTGTGCACATTAGAGTTTGTGTGGGCGTCCGTACGCGCAACAATTTGCGTAGGCTATTGCGAAGACATCGAAATTGGTCAACAATATAAAATTTCCAAATAAGTGAATACATGACAACCGTTGTGGAAAGTTGCCACAGTTACGCACAATGGTTCCGACACAATGGAATTAGTGATGAAACCTCATGGTGTATTTCAAATCGAATCAAACAATATGGAGTTAGCACAGTTTAAAATTTATGCAGTCAACGAAAAAATGTACAACTGATAGTTGGTAAGCTTATGCACTTCCTTGGCGTTCCTTGGCGTGCCTTTCCGTGCATTTCATTTCGTTTTATCTGCAGCATAAATGGGCCATCTCGACCTGATTGTTACCACTGTCTCACAAAAAATCAATGTAAATTAACGGCTTGCTGCTGTGTTTCCTACAATTAAGATATCTAAAGGCCCAAATTCCCCTCCTATTCCCAATACTTAAATTATCCCTTTCCTTTAACATGAGCGTACATGGACGGCGGAGATAACTTACCATCAGGTATGTTAGGTATGTGTATGTGCTTGTTGGCCGGCATATTCTACAGAAATATTAAGGTTATAAAATTATGTGCTATTTTGCTTCCCATAGCTACGAATGCCCTCGGTAAAGTACCCAATTTAAATAATATTTTCCACCTTGTTTCATAGCACCACAGCGGAACGTATCTCTCCGGTCCACGGCCCTCCATTTGTAGGGTCAGTGGAGTGCGAACTAATTTAAATGTAATCATTAAACAAGGAGCATTGTTGGTGACCAGTACCGATGATTTCTTCAACTTACTCTAGTCCAGTGAGCTAACACAATCAGCGGAAACTTGTGAAACTGAATAATATAGAACAAAATATAGCTAAATTTACAAAACTCTAAGTTGAAATGGTTATGTCCTATTGCCGAAGGCTTGGTACAACACGATTCCTTTTGGCTTCCCTTTATAAACTTACTAGCTGTCCCTCGCGCTTTCACCTGTATGTTACTACTCCGCTCCCATGGGTCATAGCGTGATATACATATAAAACTTCCTCATGAATAACTCTATCTATTGCTGAAAACTGCATTAAAACCTGTTGAATAGTTTAAAAGATCTAAGACACACAGCAGAAGCGACTTCATTTTATACTATGTAAATCAATTTATAATATCAACCAGTGTATATACAGTGACTTTAGGCCAGCATAATTGTCTAGACCAAATTTTCTCAAAATGACGGTATTCTAACTGGACCACAGCAACTTCAAATGGAGATACTGATTTTGTTTTACTAAATTCAATAATTTAAACAAATTTTAACTCATAATTTAGGAAAATTGGACATGAAATATGCTCCATGTTCGATTTTGCAAAAAAATAAAGTGTTAAAATCAATTTAAATTAATGAATTAAGCAAAACAAAATCAGTATCTCCATTTGAAATTGCTCTGGGTTGGTTCCTGTTTGCGTAAGCAGGTCAAACTATAATAGTAGTTATAATACAGTATACAAACCATACACCATCAGGCAATCATCTTCAGACAATTATTTTCTTGAATACCTACCAGATGATTATCAATTACTTTAATTATCGTAATATAGTCACGACTTTGGGCATTAGGTTTGCTACAGTATGAGGTATGGCTCATCGCAACCTTGATTATTAATCTATATACTAATATATAAAGCTGTAGAGTTTGATTGTTTGGTTGTTTGTTTGTTTGTTTGAACGCGCTAATCTCAGGAACTACTGGTTCGAATTGAAAAAAATCTTTTTGTGTTGGATAGTCCATTTATCGAGGAAGGCTTTAGGCTATATAATATTACGCTGCGACCATTAGAAGCGAAGCATCAGTGAAAAATGTTGCAAAAAAGGGGAAAATTAAGCTGCTAAGCTACCCAAATAATATTATTTGAAGGCTTCCGTTGCTAAGCTACCCAAATCTATACTAATATTATAAAGCTGTAGAGTTTGATTGTTTGTTTGATCACGCGGGCGGAGCCGCGAGCAAAAGCTAGTTTAAGAATATAACTATTAAATATTACTAGCCCTGTAATATATACGCCCCACAGCTGGGCATGGGACTCCTCTACTGAATGAGAGGGATTAGACCTTAGTCCACCATTAGGCTAGCGTGGTGGGTGGTTGGCTGGGTTGGCAGACATCACATATCTTTGAAAAATCTTATCAAGTTTTCAGGTATGCAGGTTTCCTTACAATTTTTCCTTCACCGTTTCCGTACCACTCAACCAAAACTAAGAGTTACATACACTGTGATCACGTCGTATCAGAATTAAAAGAAAAAACCGAAATCAATCCGTAAATAAAATACACTTTCCAGTTGATGGTGAATAAATTGTGTTGTGTTTTTATGGAAGCCGCAAGAGAACGGATGTAACAGCTGGCAGGCGAGGCCATTGTCTCCCATAATGTTCAGCGATCATCGCGAGCATGCACCGTGGCGGTGGGATCGAGACTTGAGGTTATCCGGATATTCATCATTTTCACCGCGACTTACTGTACATGCGATATAAATAATAATATTCTTTATTTCACACCAAATTAAGTAACAGAAAAACGTGTATCATAAGACCAGTAAGGGTGATATACTAGTATTGTTTGCAAACGGCAAAAATAAGGTTACTTACCGATCGATTCAACAAAATTAAAAATACATATAAACAATTTTGTGTCAGTGCTATTGTATTATTAATTATAATTAGCATTGACTCAAATTGTTTATTTTTAAGGGCACTTATCGTGGAAAATCGGGGCGACTATCCTTTTCGATAAGTATAGATGCTCTTTGTTTCAACTAACTTAAATACAAAAGAGTGATTTTGATACCTAGGTGTCTACTTAGTGAACCAGTGTATTTATATGATTAAAATGAAATGGAATTTATCTATACATATAATAAAAATATAACGGATCTCTGTCTGTACATGGAAGATATATGAGAAAAGATATTATTGGGACCTTCATCAACGCAACGCATACAATGACTGTTAGAATGTTTGTTTGTTTGTCTGTGCGCTTGTGCACGCTAATCTCAAAAACGGCTTATCCTATTTAAATGTAGCTTTCACTAATATGGTAAGCTTCACTCAACTTGTTTGTTTCGTGTCAATCGGTTCGTAAATAAAAAAGTGATGGCAATTTAAAGATATCGATAATATAACGGTGCAGAACTTCACGCGGGCGGAGCCGCGAGCGAATGCTAGTTACTTATAAAGTTATGCAATAGTAAATACTTATGTCTGACATTTTGAAGCGTTACTCGCGTTCACTGCGGAGATAATCGCACGCATAAGCGAGACTCATCTGTCCCGCGCGATGGCTGCAGAGGACGAAAGTCCTGAGCTTCTTATTTCAACTATTAATTATTTGT
This sequence comes from Amorpha juglandis, assembly GCA_949126905.1. Taxonomy (NCBI): domain Eukaryota; kingdom Metazoa; phylum Arthropoda; class Insecta; order Lepidoptera; family Sphingidae; genus Amorpha; species Amorpha juglandis. The sequence goes on along the minus strand of OX421386.1, from coordinate 8,079,586 downwards.
CGAGTCGTTTAGGAAGATAGGTTTTTTGAAAACGAGGCACCTATCCCACTGGGTCATCTATCTACGTTTATCCATATACTCTCTCAAAAGGAAAAAAAATAACTCCAATCGGTTCACAATTAGCGTAGAGGTTATTTGTTCATAAAAAATGCGTCAAATTGAAAATCCATTGCCATCGATTGGATAACGATCACCGTACACACATGGTGAAAAACATAGTGGCTCGTTTCGACAAATCACGTTCCAGGGTTCTGCCAATTAATACATAGTGACTTCAAACCAGCATAAATATATTGACTTTAGAAAGGCAAGTCTCATTTCACTGCTCTTAACATCAAGTCCAGTGTAGTCGTGCCGGAATAAAAAAAACATCTTTAAAGAGAAGAAAAGAAAAAAAAATAAAAAGAAAAAAAATAAAGAGCTTTTGTATTGTATTGTATTGTATCTTTTCTTTTATTTTATACGTAAAATGATCATGATCGCTCTGCTACAATGTAATAGTAACCAATCTTCACAGTAATTAACAACTGCGGCCTTTACTATATCTGTTACAAGGTTCTTCGGGTCTAAATTAAATTTTTCCATACATCACGATCGCGCGTAGAATATGAAAAACGCTGTGCGCACGCGATCACTTTTCGTGAGGTCAATCACCTTACTAATATGGCTAAACACTTACCACAATAAACACTTAAGAATGACGTATTGTGCTAAGTTTGAATATGACTTTTGGAACTTTAACCGATCGTCGTTTAGCCAAGTACTTAAATGAGACATAAAGTTACTAAACTAACTTAGCAAAAAATACATTAAATGTTTTTTTTATAGTAGTAAGGGAAATCACCTCATTAGTCTAGTGGCAGCGTACTAGGGCTGAACCGTGAGGTCCTGGTTTTGGTTCCCAGGTCGGGCAATCACAATTTATATTTGAGTATTCGTTTCAAGACGCACACATGAATTGCTCCGGATTGGGATTTGTGCCCAGTAGGGATTGCAATCCGGAAAAACGGATCCGGTAATCCGGCGGATCCGGCATCATTAGACGTCCACCGGATCCGGTGCCAATATACCGAATCCGGCGACCGGATCCGGTGCTACAATTTTCAGATATTTAAATAGAGCTGTTGCATGATTAGGTACTTTACTATGCCAAAGATAAAAGTCATACGATCAGAATTGACAAAAATCTTGGAAAGAGTTATTCAAGATGATAACTCGTGATGATCAAATAGTAGAAGAGAACTTAGATTCACCCTCACTAAAAAAAGATTTGACATTACAGGAAGATTTACAATTACAAATCCAGCAAGAAACCATGTGTTATAGCTTACATACTAAAAAGAGAAAGATTTTCATAAAGTACTAAAAAAGTAAATGACTACATTTGAAAGGACGGAGTTTTGACGAAGTTCCAAGAGAATAATTGTCTGCTATTTATGATTATTTGCTGACAATAAAGCCGACAAATATAGACACTGAAAGGGCTTTTTTGGCCGAAGGCTATACATAGGTATTTGCAGCTCTATTAAAAGTCGACTAGCAGATGACACAACTAACATTATTTGTTTTCTACGATCCTTTTTTTAAAATGAACGTTGATTTTCTATATACAGGGTTATTTTTAAAACACCAGCAACCTCGCAGGGGTAGATTCCTAAGGTTATAAGCTACTACTTTTGTTCTACGACTTTTGATAATTTGTTAGATTTTATTTTCATACAAAAATAAGTATTCATTTAATTTCCGTCTTGATTGTTACAACGCGATCGCAGATTACGTAAACAAATACGCGAAGCGTGGGGAACCGGGCTAGCTCCTTTGAAGGTCAACGCGCCGCTCAGCTGAGCGGCGCCTTTGAGTCGCGCGCGCACGCCGCGCCGTGCCGCATACTACGAAGAAAAATACGACACAACAAAAACTTGTAAAATCATTTTTTTTTAAATATATTGAGTTATATCAAAACTCGTAGAACAAAAGTTGTTCCGTATGGGGACAGCTATCTACCCCTGCGAGGTTGCTGGTGTTTTAAAAATAACCCTGTATAATGAATACTAGGACAATTATTACTTAAAATTCTACTTAAAATAATTATTTTTCGTAAGTTGATTCAACTAAAAAGTTGAAATTATAAGACAAACTCATTATTGTGATAATTGTGCCATTCATTACAAAGATTCATCAAATCATGATGGTGTCTGTCATAAATATAAGACTTGTTTGTTGCAATAGTTAGCATTCTCAGATACTTTATTAATTATTGTGATCTCATCTCAATAAATTACGTAAGGTTAATTATATTAGATTTTATAATATTACTTACTAAAGTAATTGATCTATATGTGAAAGTGAAATCTATGAAGACTGAGCTACTTGTTTCATCATTAAAATTTTACTAGTTACCTACACTACTAGATTTTATTTGTTTGTTTTTTTTTGTTTTTTTTTTTTTTATTTTGTTTGCTCTAATCTTAACATTAGATTGGAAATAAAGAAAATATTTTATTTTTTATAAACTACCTATATTTATAAACTACCTATATTAAGCACAATAACACTTGATTAACTTACTAACAGTTCATTTTGAAGCGAAAATCAACCTGACTTGATCAATCCGGCCGGATCCGGCCGGATCAGTGGAAATCCGGTCTGATCCGGCCGGATTGAAAATGACGCCGGATTGCAATCCCTAGTGCCCAGTATGCGATAGGCTCGTTCCCTATCACATCATGGGACGGAAATAAGCTCGCCGAAGTGCTCTACATTCCCCTCCAGGAATAAAGGCGTCAGCTTCTGTTATGTTAGAAAATGGAAATTGGCAAACGTTTAACTTACCGGAGGAATCGGCGGTGCGTAGTTTACTTTTATTAGAATTAACTTAAAAAACAACTGTTTTGCTGGACACCATAAATAAAAAGGTGGTATCTTTTTTTAGTTTTTTTAAGGCAGAGTCTGGCAAACGAGCAAATGGATCACCTTATTAGTGATCTCTACCGCCCATTAACCTTAATAACTGAAGAATTATGACTACCCTTAAGAAATTACTATTTGGAACTACTATTTATCCAGTCGGACTCTCGGGTAGGAGAGACTTACCACATAGTTACCTACACACAATAGCCAATCTGTAACTCTGTCTCCATTTGAGGTAATTGCCGTCATCAAATCATTCAATGCCCTGATCTAGATTGGAATTAATTTATAGTCCAGACTAGTCCCTAATAAGGCGTATTGTTAGTGCAGTATAAATAACTAGTCAACAATATAAACTGGACAATGTATGTTATCCTAAGCGGTACGCACAGTAACGGGCTGTGGTCTTATTCTGTGAATTGTTTACTTTTTTATAGCAATGGCCAGAGAAGTGGTATATGGGTCACCTAAAGTGATCCGCACCGCTTATGTACACCCACAATACTATAAGAATGATAGGTGCGTTACCGACCTTAAAGGAAGAGGATAATGAATTGATAGGGAAGGCGAGCCATCTGGGCCTCCGGATTTCTCATTCACCGTACGAAACACAACAGCAAGCCACTACTTTACTTCGGTTTTCTAAGAGACAGTGGTAACGACCCTTTCGAGCCGGTCATTCATGCTGTAGAAAAAACTTATCTTAAACTCAAAAACAAAAATACAGATAAATGCAAATCTATTTTTTACAGATCCACATACCTAATTACAATTACCAAGAAGTTATAGTTTAAATATAAAAACTAGACCCAGAATAGGTCTGTGGTCCGGTGTTCCCATCAAACAGGTGTGTGAGGATAATGACGTACACTAGGCAGCAGTGGCCAAGATCTAAATGAAAAAAAACCGGCCAAGTTCGAGTCGACCACGCACAGTGTAGGGTTCTGTAGTGTAAGCGAAAAAATCCCGTGTCTCAAAAATTATACAACCTAGCTTACTGGAACCATTTTTTTTGGAAATTAAGTTATGCTATTTTGATTTTTTCAGAATTTTACACCCTGTAGTTTAAAAGTTAGAGAGGCGGGCACGTGTTTTACGACTTTGGTCACATATCTCATAAAGTAATTGCTTATATCAAAAAAAATATATTTGGCAGCTTCTATTTTATTTTTAAGGATCTATTAAATTATACCACATTACATATGAGCAATGGAAACACACAATGAAAACACATTTTTTTTCCAATTTCACTAAACATTTATGTACAGGTTCATAGTATACTCGTAGACCTACCATCCAAATTTAATCCATATAGTCTCTCAGTAAATGGTTGTGACATACAAATGAACCGAAGGACAGATAGTAAAAAAACGGACATGATGAAATATTAAGGGTTTTCTTTTTGCCATTTAGCTATGGAACTCTAAAAATCTCACGGAATCAAGTTTTGTTATGACTAGTGTTCTGTACAAATTTTGATGGAAGAAGTATTTTACATTATTACTTATTTTGCTAAAATACAACTCTCTAGACTTCCGATGATTCATGTTCTTTTTTTTAAAATCTACATACATTCGAAATAGGAACGTCTGGCGCAAGTCTATGGTGCAGTTGAGCGACGCGTGTAGGGCGAGTCGAGACACGAACGAGGCGTAACCTACTTCTAGTACACGGTGCGACGCCTCTCCATATGCACCGAAGTTTTGATAAGTCACTACGAATTAAAAAAAGTCGGCTCGCGCCATCTGGCGTCGCGCTTGTTTAAGTAGACCAATAGCGAACCTTACTTTTAAATGACAAGTAACGAAAAATATGTGACATCAAACAAGATAATATATTATTTTGTTTATAGACGGATGATTATCCATTTTGAAACATAAATAAATTATAGTAGAATGAAACCCATTGTAAAAGGAAGAGAATACAACAAAATTGATAGGAAAAATAAATTACAATTATTTTACCATAGTAGTGTATATATTTTTTTACACCATCAGAAAGTAGAGAATTCAATGAACAAGAAACCAACAGACTTTTTTAAAAAAGCTCATATATTGACGTGAGAATTTTCGTTTGAAAATTAGGCTGCTTTTTCGATATTAAGTCAAAATAAGGTGCAAAAATAAATATTTCAAATCAAAAAAATTACAGTGTATTTGTGATACAAAAAGGTAAGTTTTCACCAAATATCGTGAAAAAAAATGATTTATTATAATAGATAAAAATAAAAACAAAAAACTTGGTTATTTGAATTTTTCACATATATTTTGAGGTTATGTGAAGAAAGTATGTATACAAAAGTTGTAGATCTTGTTATTACCTACAACTTTGCGATTTAACTTTTTTCCATAGGACTTGTAGTTTTTCCAGAAATAGAGATAAACCGTTTTTTACCCTTAAAAGCCCCCCCCTTCCCACTTCCCGACCTCAGATCGCCCGTAATTTATTTTTCCTATCAATTTTGTTGTATTCTCTTCATTTTACAATGGGTTTCATTCTACTATAAATTTGTTTCTATTTTTACCATTTTCAACCGGATTATCATCGTTCTAGAAGTTCTTATAGCCAAAATATTTTTTTAAAGTATTGCATTATTTTTATATCGACATGGCTATCGAGCCTAAATTAATTATACAATTGGTTACGCTATTTAACAGACATAAATAGAAATCGATTTATTTTTTTCAACGATAATACCTAAAATGGAAAAATAAAAACATAATTGTCTGCAAGAGAATTGAGCAATTATTTTTTGTCATCGACTTATTTTTTTACAATTAATATCTAATAAAATTTAATTATTAATTTTATTTGTCCATAGATATGGGTTTTACTAATTCGAGTGCGGGTTTCTGAAAAAAAAATAAACGCAGATATAACGGGTTAAACGTGAAGTACTAGTTACAAGGTCTACTGACTTACAAGTGTATTGTACATTAAATCATAAATCAATATTTATGTTGTAAATAACAGCTATAAAATAATTACACCAGAAACATATGTTCGGAATGATAACAATCAGGAAAAATCTGTTTACATTGACTTTGTAATGATTTTACTGTGAGGCTCAGCTTGGGTAGTTAATACGGTGTTATTTAGATGTTAATCATAAGATTAATTAATAGTTAAAACTAACTTCAAATGTATTTATTTGTTGAGGAAAATTTCAATTCTGCCCTCGAACTCCGTCATCACATCCTAACCAAATTGCACCATTCCATTCCATTTAATGGAAACATCGAGTAATATATATATAAAATAAATACGTCAAATTGAGAACATAGTCCACTTTTGGAGTCGGTCAATATGTGATTGGTTGGTTTATGGCGTCATTGGTCTATTGGTAGCGTGTGTGAACTGTGAGATTTCGGATTTGAGCGACCTCAAATTATTTGGTAAAAACGTTTTGATTAGGACCGAATGTTTTTTTTTTAATTTATTTTATTAAATTACGATACGAGCAAGCCTGCCTGGCACTGAATCGTCACACCGAGACATAAGATGTTAAGTCTCATAATGCCCAGTAATTTCACTGGCTTCAATATCCTTCAAACCGAAACACAATAGCGCTTACACACTGTTGCTTGGAGCAGAAATAGACAAAGAATGTGTGCCCAATAGGGGAATAGGTCTCAAAATCATATCCTATAAATACAACTAATGCGAGTAGTCACATAAATGTTGCCCTTAGTAAGGTACAATCTTGTGGTAGGTATAATCTTGTGTCATATTTTTCTTAAACCTGGACAGGCAAAATGAACACAACACTGTTTACACGGTGCAGTCCAAATATTTAATAAATACCTTCAAGTGGCATTGCATCTATCGAGAGGCCCAAGACTCAAGTGGCTAGAATTATGCCGGCCCGAACTATGTTATAAAGTATAAAGTATGCCCGAAGTATGTTACAGTAAGTATAATCATCATACAAAATATTAATACATAGATACATATAGACAAACACACATCTTGAAACTTAAAACAGGAAGAGTCTCTCAATTTGACGCGTATTTTTTTTCCATTTTTATAAACAAACTAGATTTTGCTCGCGGCTCCGTCCGCGTGAACGTTTAAAATTGACAAAGTATCATACAAACTTTCATCCCCTATTTTATCCCTTGGGGGGTAGAATTTATCAAAATCCTTTCTGAGCGGATGTCTACGTCATAACATCGACCTGCATGCCAAATTTCAGCCCGATCCCTCCAGTGGTTTGGGCTGTACGTTGATAGATCACTATGTCAGTCAGTCACCTTTGAGTTTTATATATTTAGAAGATAGAAGATAAATGATTGATTTCCAATGGCATATCAAAAACAAAGAGCACTTAGACCGTAAATCAACAGAACAAATGAGCCGAAACGTTTTAACGTGATCTCGTAGGCCACGGTCTCGAACTCAGCGGGTGCGGCGCGGGTGCGGCGGCGGCGCGGGCGCGGCGGACACCCGTTCTCGAAGTCAGCGGGCAGATCGCGCGGCGCGACGAGCGGCGTAGTGTTGTGCTATGAGAAATTAGTGTTCGCGAACGAAATGTCTAAACAGCGACGACAATATCTTTTTGATACAAATTTATTCGTAACTTAACTTAGATTTATTGTGGGCAAAAGAAGATGTGAATTTCTACAACCAGGCAAGGAAACAAAAAGGCGAATTTCATCGGAATTATGAAAAACAGAGACAATATCCCTATAAATTCTATGAGTATACCCGAATGAGTGTACACAATTCTGTACCTAGATAAGTTATATAAGAGCGCCGAAGATTTTTAAAAAGAATACAAATCTTCGCAATGAAGCTTTATTATTTATACTCTATACTTGTTTACCATTGGTATTCAGTTCTAGGATTTCTGATCAAAATAAGCGCACCTGCGAAACACGTGTTCGGGTCATTTATTGTAAATATATTTTTGAATGAACTTTAATCACAACAAGAACATCTGCAAAAATATTAGTCAACAAGTTTTTATTACTTCATAAACAGGTGGAGGATGCATAACTATCTATGCATTAATTTAATTATTTTACAACAGTTGAGTTCCCAGACATCGTAATTTTTATGGATTACTTTTTATTGGACCCACTAATCAGGCTTAATTATTTATTTACGTAGACATGAACAAAACAATAATTACTTTATTGACAATAAAACTTTTTTATATTCACTTACCTCCAATATTCAGTTCGTTTTTTATTTCTTCCCATAACTTGTTAATTACCCTCCTATTTTTATGATTTCTATCTTTGCTGTTCCATATTGGTGTCCTATCAAAAATCAATGAAATCATTTGCTCCATCACGTCGGCGGGCATTTTTGATAATGCACAACACTACGTCAATGCAGATGCGCGGGCGCCGCTCGACTAACGAGCGCCGCTCGTACGTCGCTCAACGCGCCCGCGCCGCGCCGCGGCTTTCGAGACCGGGTCCATTTAAATCAATGCATTTGAACGCACCGCACCCGCGCCGCCGCCGCTTGCCGCTGACTTCGAGTCCGCGGCCGTAAAGTTAACGGCGCAGTTAGTGAAAGCAGAGTAAATCTTGAATGTATTACGTGACTAATTGGGTTTAGTCGCTTTTTGAATATTATCAATAAATTCAAAAAGAAATACAATTAGTAATATAGCAAGGTAGGTCCCGCGTATGCGAGAGGCCGTCTGGGTTGGTACCACCGCTTTGTCTATTTCTGCCGCCAAGCAACAGTGTAAGCACAGTGTAAGCACTGTTGTGTTTGAGTTTGAAGGACATTGAAGCCTGTGAATTACTTTAATTAGTGCATTATGAGACATCTTATGTTTCGGGGTGACTAGGCGGAGTTCAGTGCCATGCAGTGCTTTGTAATACAAAGTTTTGTGTGGTGTTGCTTCTGTTTATGGGCAGGCGTGGCGCTTAACATCAGGCTAGCGTATTGCTTGTCTCGTCATTCAATGAAATAAAAAAAATCTTTTTGTGTAGTATTATGAGGAATTGTGATATTTCAGATTAAGTAGTTCCAGAAATAACTTACCTACATAACTTGTGCTTCACGATATATCCATCGACGGCGACTCATACTGCCTTCTTTCATGAGGTTGGATATGGTTGGAAAATTTCGATTTTGTTTTCAAAGTCCGATTACACATGGCATAATATAAGTGCCTGGTGAGATCATACGTATAATAATAAATGTAGTTTTTTTAGCTTAGGCCGGCAAACGAGCAAGTGGGTCACCTGATGGTAAGTAATCTCCACCGCCCATGTACGCAATACTAGAAGAATAATGGGCGCGTTGCTGACATTAATGGAAATGGATAATTAGGGTTTGGGAAGGGGAGGGGACTTGGGCCTCCGGTTATCTCATTCACCGTACGGAACGCAGCAGCAAACCGCTATTTTGCGTCGGTTTTCTGTGAGACAGTGGTAGCGACCCGGTCGAGCCGGCCCATTTATGCTGTAGACAAAACTGGCTCTACCACCCAGCTAATATTCACAAAGCCATAAACAAAAGTATTTACAGTTTCATTGAATTTAGAACCAGACAAATATTTGACGATTACCACGGGCTTGTGTAAAAAACTTCGGAGCGCTTCAAATCAATTAGTCGACTTATACATACAAGTACAAAATATGAAAAGTTCGAAGTATTATGAACTGGTGAAAAATTAACCACTGTCTTGTGAAGTAACAATTGAACGTGAAATTAACTGAACCAATACGGAACGTGAACTGCTGATTTACTTGTCATAACGTTATCATATGTAGCGATAATTGACAGGTAAATGACAGCCGAGCGACCTACTCGCCTCGTCATTTAAGCTAATAATAAAAAAAAACAACGCGTTGCACTCCGGGAGTGCCGGCAGAAGTGAAAACTTGAACATCAACGTTGTGCATTTTTGAATATTTTGGAATAATTAGGGAATAATTTCGCACGACTTGCTTTATTTATCAGTATAAAAGTACCATCATTTATGTGGATACAAAATTCATTTATTGCGCTTTCGTACACAAAAATGACAATTTATATTACATAAAAATTCCGCGCCGGCGGTCTACTCTCCCTCCGTCTTAATTTTTTTCGATCAGGTCACGTTTCCTGACGCGAGTTTAACATTTTATACCCATCCCAAGAAAAGTACTCTACGCCGCAAAAGAAGTTTACACTTCAAAAATAAAAATACGGTCTAACATAAACTGATGAATATGTATATTTAATACCTAATTAATTCTTAGACATTCAAGAGCGCTAACTAGTAGGAAACTGAATGAAGATTGAATGTAAAACACATTGTTAAGATGCAGACAGATGGTGGTACACGATTACTCACTGCATTAGTCATATACACGTGTGTTGAAAATAAACAACTTCTTACACAAAGTGTCTACGGTCTCTGCATCTGTGTTGATTCGAACTGGCGAGTTTATACGAGCAAATGAAACTGATTAAGCCTGTATGAAATGAAATTAAATAGTTTATTAATCCTGAAGGCAATTGAAATAGCGCTTATGACATGTCAGTACAAAAGTAAAAGAAAGTTATATATAGAAATCAGTATCAACTAATGTATACATAGCATCATCAAAATACACTCGGCAATTACACTAAATCTATTTATTTATCTATTATTATTATTACTATATATCTACTGAGGTTGTATTGAATTACAAGGTAGGTCCCTCGTATGTGAGAGGCCGTCTGGGTTGGTACCATTGCTTTGTCTATTTCTGCCGCCAAGCAACAGTGTAGGCACTGTTGTGTTTCGGTTTGAAGGACATTGAAGCCAGTGAAATTACTGGGCATTATGAGACTTAACATCTTATGTCTCGGAGTGACGAGCGCATTTCAGTGCCATGCAGTGCTTTATAATTCAAAGTTCTTCTGCTTGGTGTTGCTTCAAAGTGGTGTTGCTTCTGTTTATGGGCAGGCGTGACGCTTTCCATCAGGCGAGCGCCTTGCTCGTCTCGTCATTCAATGAAATAAAAAACAAAATATATATCTGCGATGACCCTGATTATTAAACCTACGCAAATAATGCACAAGTAATTACAATAGCTTCAATGCAGATTCGAGTGTAATGACCCCTACTTTTTGTCCGCGTCGTAAACTTTAAATCACGAATCGTTAACGTTTACACATGTCTCATCGGCAGTCGTGTCGTATAGTGTTGGTAAAACTGTCACGAATAGGCGACGGTGCTACTATAATATGTCATCGTGGCCCGTACTACAGGTAGTTATCGTTGTCGAATTTGGATCGAGTTGGGATGCTCACATGATACTCAAAGCTTTAGCTTTTGTAAAAATAACATTTTTTATGTAAGTATGTTGTTGTAATGATTTAAATTTTATTATTATGTATATATAATTTGTTGTTATATTTTATTTTACAGTGAATAAATATTTCCATTAAGTTTGTTTATGTATATTTATTTTTAAAGTATTGCATTTTTTATGGAAACTGTCGATTTTATAATTGTATCTAATTATCTGAAAACAGATAGGAATATGTTACGTCTATAATATATACAAGAACTCATAGTAAAGCTTTATAAATTAAAAAATAAAAATAAAATCTTTAACGTCTTACTACATTTTTTTACTTATATTAAGCGTAAATAATTAAAAATAAATGAAATTTGTTTTATTCGACATGAAGTTTGACACAAAATGAAAAGTTTCAATTTTCAAAATGGCGTTGATATAGAAAGACTAAAGAGTGTTAAAGTAATCAGTTTATAACAACCTTTATAAGGGCCCTGAGTCTTCAATAATACAAAAAACTAGTTTTAAAAACAAACAACTCACAAAATTTTAATTTTTTCTTCACAATGTCTCATTTTCTATGCAACAGCAGAAACTATTGAAGGTGACACAAAGAACTGTCACCAAAAGGTGCCACGAGTTGTATCGATAGTCACCAACGTGTTGCTATGCCAGCACGTGACTTCCAACCAAATGCCTAGTGTGAATTAGTTTAGTTGGAACTTGGAACACTAAATATTTTATATGCCGATGTTAATATGTATATAATGTTGAAATGAAACTAATTTAAACGAATTTTATCGCGGTTTTTATTTATTTTGATCCCGACGCTTCGAAAACTGTTTTCAGTCCACTCCATGACAACGAAGGCTGAAAAGCTTTCGAAACGAGGGGATTAAAATTAATACTCTTGTATTATTTTTTATATGCCGTTTCCACAAAAATATATAATTAACATAATATTATAATTCCCAACTTGAATTCAGTCAGATGAAGACTTTTGAAACAACTCTACTCAAATGCGATAATCCTATCTTAATTATGGGGTTAAAAATGCTAGATATGTCATCGAGATGAAATATTTAATTATATTTTTAGTTACCTACTTTCTTTATTTATGAGCACTATTTTTCATTCTTTTATTTCTTGACTATTCGAATAATCTGCTGCTACGATCTTGACTGACAGCGTAGTCCAAAATATACGACAACTAGAGGTGACAGATATCAGTGATAATCACTTTGTCAGCCTACACAATAACTGGATCTATTAATTCCGTAACGCAACTCAAATGAGTCATGATATTAAGTAATTGAAAAAATAACATACACACTTCGTAAGTACCAAAGTATAGTAAGTATAGGTCTAACGGCCTTGTGTGACCAAATTAAAGTCAGCAGTACTCAAATAACTACAACGGACAAATGGACGCACAAACCATGGGAATGGGCCCCTCATTTGTCATAGACAATACAATGGTCTATTGAAGTCGGCTACCGCATGAATATTCAATGGTGGATCGTACTAATGGTTCTCGAATGTGTTTCGAGCGGTGTGAATTATGTGTCATTTATTGTGTTACGTTTGATCGTTGCCAGTGATGAATATTGTCGTGGTTTAGAAAAGATTTTGTGGTGCTTTCATTTGTAATGCATGAATTAATCTTATGAGAGAGAAAATTATGAGAGAGACCAATCGTTTACTTTTTATTATTACCAGTTTGTGGCGCTTTAATTTTAAAATCTGCAGCGGTTAATGGGTCAAAGAACTCACAGAAAGAAACTATTAAGTCCTAAAATCCATCACACAAACTTAAAATCTGAACTGGCTCCCACTTTGTGCAAATTAATTCTTTTTCAGTTTATGTTGTTCTAAATAAGTGTATATTTTTTCTTCCTACCTTTTCTGTCTTTCAAACATTAAACATGACTTTATTAATTATTAATCAGCCTTATCTTAACAGTGTCAAGGAATATAACGCAATTGCAGAAACCTAGAACTAGTACACATCATACCTGTTTAAAAACATTAACATTTAATATATTATTAATTATTTATAATTAGATGTGAAAGGAAATATAAATTTCCGTAAAGGCAAAGTACCGCGATTGAATAACTGGGTGCAGTGAATTTTATAGACCATGAGCGTTAATGGTCAGGAATTAGACCTCTTACGTCAATGCAAAAATCTGTTTGCGCTTACAAATTAGTTAGAAAGTAAGGTGTGGGCAACATGTCCTGGTACTTGCAGCATACGTAGCTAAGTAGACTTAAGTAGATTTGATGTCTCCATTTACGTTTAAGTCTTTTAAAATACAGTTGAAATATTTTAAAAAATCTGTACATTTCATTTTAGGAAAATATAATATAGTTTTTTTTAACACAGCATTCTTTAGGAGTTGAATGAACTTCGTTGTCATGACATAACCTCATATGCTTTTTCCGTGGAGTATCCTACAAGAATTAAACCCCACCAATCGTATTTTGCACGGATCCATTTTCGTTTGCTACCCATTTTCCATCACACTATCTATTACGAATACTACTGTAACAAAGTCCATCGGGTTACTTTCGACTTCCTATCGAAAAAACATAGTAGGTGCAATAGTTGATAGAAATTAATGTTGGTTTATTCTTATCTGGGAATGTATATATAACGTTTTCACCGTATTAATAACTGTTGGTTAAAATTATTTATTAGGTCTCGTTTTATTTTCGGTACTTACTTTATTTGGTTAAGTTTTTAGAAAGGATTTTTAGGTTTCCATAGCCATTCCATATATATGACAGATAACAAATTGCTGGTGGGAGGGTACCGTAATATTATATTTGTACCCAATTAGACAGCGACCACCATACATATGTTGAAAATCTAGACTTAATTGCTCGTTCCAAGGAGTCGCGTTCCTGGGCCAGCTATTGTATACCCAATACATTCTGGCCGGCATAACTCTGGCGACCCTCGTGAGACGCAATGTCTCTCAATGAGCGACATTATACTTGAACTGCACCTTACCACTATGCGGACTGGTCACATTTCTATGCCGGAATAAACAAAAAAATGTGCGTCTCGGGACGCTCGACAGAAGTGATAACTTAAACTAATGTGGGTTAAAGTGAGAGGAGGAGCCTGCCTAGTGCTGCCGTATGCGTGAGAGAAAGGGAAGCCAGACAGAGTGGCGCCGTAACGCGTTACGTTACGAAGCGGTCCTCCCATAAGAAGTTATCACTTCAAAAAATCCGTCTATATATTTTTGTTATGAAGAGCAACTCTACACATTTTAGAACCCTCCACGAAGAAAGTTCTCACATTACCGCGATTTTCATAGTTATTTCAAAATCCGTTACAATTAGTATGTAAACCTTTTAAAGAGGGAATAAATAATGTTTGTAATTAGTGGGAATTAACTGACACATGAATGGACCTCCGTGGAGGGATGTGAGGGTATTTGAGACTTTTCCACTTTTGAGTCGCTAATTAGCGCAACAATGTTTAATGGCGTGTTGCAGGAACTTTATCGGTTGATTAGTTTATTGTGATTTATTAGTTTATGAGTTCTTAATTACTTAACCTATTAATAAACATAGTAGAGATAAATTACTATTGAACGTCTGTGTTCGTGCAATGTGTTTATTTAGAGACAACTGGCTTTTATCTGCTTAAAGAACAAGGTGGTAGGTCCCTCGTATGCAAGAAGCCGTCTGGGTTGGCACCGCCGCGCCGTCTATTTCTGCTGACAAGCAACCGTATGTAAGCACTGTTGTGTTTCGATTTGAAGGACATTAGAGCCAGTGAAATTACTGGGCATTATGACACTTAACATATTATGTCTCGGGCTAACGAGTGGTTCAGTGCCATGCAGTGCTTTGTAATTCTAAGTTCTGTGTTGCTTCCGTTTATGGGCAGGCGTGGCGCTTATCATCAGGCGAGCAACTTGTTTGTCTCGTAATTCAATTAAATAAAAAAAATAACTAACGCCCAACATACATTAAAAAGGGGTGACGCGGTCGGCCTTTTTAAATTGCGTAGTCGCAAGGCCATTAGTTTTAAGCGTTAGGGGTCAAGTAAATTTAAGCATATCTCAGTGAAACGGGCCTCATAATTTTGATGTAAGTACGTACATACATCGGACATGTTTCTAATATTGATTCATTGTTACAGGTAAACACAAACTCAACAGCGTTGTTGGCAGTACTAATTAAAATCATTCGAGCCTCCCTTATATTCACACCTCGACGCGAAAGGGACCGGCAGCGTGGGAAGCAACCGTTCTATAATTCACACGTTATATGTCATGACCTCATTAAAGGCTCGAGTACACAAATGAATCGATTTACTGGTCTGTCGGATCGTAGAGGCAATATTCTATCTCAGTAATTAATCCAGAAAAACAATCCAAGGGCTTCAGGGTTCCTTTGTTCTGTCATAACTCAGTTACATCTTTGAGCCTGTGGCGTAGTGGGTGAGTAACCGTTAGTGAAATGATAGACCACAGGATCGATCCTTGGAACCAGATAAATTTTGTGATCCACAAATACTTGTTTCGGGCCTGGGTGTAGTGAGACCGAAAGACTCCTGAGAGTTTCTGGTACCCATGTCATAAGATTTATATCTTACTTTTGGGTCAGGAAGTGTGTAACTTTTTGGTTTCGTCAAACAGCGGACGGGGCGGGACGGCAACGCGACGCTGACGAGACTGCGTATAGATAATCGAGCGTCGGGCGCGACGGTTCTGTGACATTTTCTATATTGACTAATTATTACAACTGCTCACGTCCCGTCATCGTCGCGTTGCCGTCCCGCCCCGTCCGCTGTTTGACGAAACCCTTTAAGTTTATTTAATAATAATTTTCACTAGGTGGTAGGTCTCTTGTATACGAGAGGTTGTCAGGATTGAAATAGTAATTAATTTTGTGGAGGATTTTAATATCAACTAAGTGGGATTGGGAATTGGGATTATGATTGAATTTTTGTATGCGTTTTGGATATTTAAGGTACGTTTTGGATATTAAAGGTAACATTCAAATGTTCACTATCCAAAAGTCGTAAATATGTTACATAAAAAAACTAAGGTCGTTATCGTTTGATATATAAACCTTTTTAATCCTCGACAGATATAATCGATAAAGGCTAATATTGTGTCTGGACCCTTAGACAATTTATTAACGAAGTCGGGTTATAAGTTAATTTATTGCGAATTGCTGTTTAAATTTAACATTTAACCCTTTCGTATCGCGTGTATATTGAATTTAACATCTCAATTTATTTGCATAAGGAAATTAATAGCTATACTATATCTATTTGCAATACATATGAATTTTCTGTGACTATAGTTTTGTGAAAGCGAAAGTGTCTCGTAGCTTTCGATGCCCAGGATACAAGATAATATTTCTATGGCGTCAGGGCTAAATGTGTGACTGTTGGGTGTTTTTTTTTATTAGCCTGAAAGACAAAACGAATAGGTCACTCGCCTGATGGTAAACACCACGCCTGCCCATGAACACAAACAACACGACGCAGAATGTTGAATTAGAAAACTCTGCATTGCATGGGACTGCGCCTCTCACCCTGAGACATAAGATTTTGATGTTATAATCTATAATATTTTCATTGGATTTAATGTCCCAACCCGAAATACAATAGTGCTTACACACTGCTGCTTTGTCACAGAAATAATTATAAGGCGTTATTTATTTTTAGAGTGGGATAGAGGAAGGTGCATGCCACTTATTCCGTAATTCATCGAATTTATATCGATGATAGAAGGGAGTTCGCAACATTCTCAGTGAGCTTATCGATTCATAAGCTATAATGTTATTAAATCAATTGTGCAACGGTTCGGGGATCGGCAAAACTGTAACGAGGAAATCATGTTGGCAATAATATAACATTATGTATTTCTGTGGGTTTATGTCTTTTAGTATTTTAATAGTTGATGTTATAAGATATTGATTCTATCTCTATCTATCGAATACGGATTTCGGATATCGGAACCAAAATTAAAATAAAAATCGCTAAATAAAATAAAATAAAATCCGTTTAAATTGATTTTTTTCAATGTTATTTATTGATAATTCCCTCACACTATCTTATTGTAGGGTTACAATTATATGTCCTATCTCTTAGGTGTATTTATGTATTCCCCAATCAAACCTACAAAGCAAACTAAGCTATTGATTACATGGATAATGCAAAGATAATAAACGCAACATTTCCTCGGATGTAAATCATAAGTGAATAAGTTTTACTCTATCACGAACTGAGCTCGTTACCGCTTCGTATTGTACACAGCCGGCCGTGCGGTGCGCAATTAAATACGGTTCGTGGTACACCGTGCTGTAATAAGACAGATTAACTGTTAACAATAACAAAAGTAAAAAGTTAAATATAATTTTGAAACAATGCTGTTGCAATTTAGTGGTCAGTTATTGGATGAAAGCACCAACTCAAAATTTATTATTTTTAGCTTTTTATATTAACTAGTTTTCGCATAGTAGTCGAAATAGAAATAAATAAATATATACACCCAACAGTCATAAAAATAGTCCTGACCGTACAGTAGGTTAACTTGAACTAGAAGGATCCTGCAGTCTCACAACACGCAGAACCGAAACAAATATTTGTAAACCACACAAACAGTTCAATTGAATCGAACCCATATGCGAGAGGCGAATGTCCAGTAATTTCACTGGCTTCAATGTCCTTCAAACCGAAACACAACAGTGCTTACACACTGTTGATTGGCGACAGAAACAGACAAAGCGGTGGTACCAAGCCAGACGGCCTCTCGCATACGAGGGGCCTACCACCATGTAAAAGGATTTATTTACTATTTTTACGACTGCCTACTCTACTATCATCTCCTTTGTTCAGCTAATCCCGAATCATTTTTATAACCAGGTCATTTAGACACGATGTAAGTATCTCTCAGTGTAACTCAGATCGCAGTAGGGCAGAATGTTGGGCATCAATTACAATGTTCTATGTCCACGGACCCCGCTTCGTTGCGCTTGCGTCACAGCACCAGCTACAGTGTCCGCTATATCTGCAAAATGAGAGGGTATAGCCGACGGCTAGCGTTTTGGTAATTAATCGTAAAACTGTAATTTATCTTCTTGATTTTGCCACTGTAAACCTTGTGTGGTAGAGTAGAATGGAATCTTTTGAATGTATTGAGGTATCGTAGAAGATTGATTTATATACGGCAATTCACCTTTTTATAGCATATGCTGGCAAATGAATAAGTGGGTCACCTGATGGTAAGTAATCTCCACAGCCCATGTACACCCACAATACCAGAAGAATTATGCGTTGCCGATATTAAAGGAAAGGGATAAGTAAGGGATTGGGAATGGGATTTGAGCCTCCGGATATTCTACTCACCGTATGATACACAACAGCAAGCCTATCTATATTTTTTATTAACAGCGGCTTTCAATCTTTACTGAATATTACAAATACGAATACAGTGATGTTTTAAAGTACCTATGGTACTTAAATCTCGTTGCAAGCGTATACATATCCCTCACAGAAGATTTGACTATCTTCTAAACAAGATTTAAGCACGTAGAAGATACTATCCAGTTTATTATTACGTGTCCCGTGTACTAATACGATACAGTAGCGTTTTCGTGTATCACACTATCAACTTAGTGATCACCGCGGAATACTAAATCCTAATATGAGTCGAGTTTATGCTGATAATAAAATGATCTCATCGTTAAAGTAATACTTGGATATTGAAATTTGCATCGTGTTCCCATGGGTATTCTCGGAATATGTAGGTTTCGATTTCGATTGTGGAATCTCTAATAACTTAATGTGTATTCTGAGATCGATCTTGCATGATTTGTAGAATCGGTTTTTAGTGTCAGTTGAGGTACATTTTATGTTCAGTTGGTAGTTTGGGACAACCCTAGATGACTGTACTAGAAATTATTCAAAGTAAAATTGACGATATTATTTATTTACTCATTTGTAGGGACTCTATTTAGATGGGGAGTGTATATCGCGAGATGTAAGAATTTTACAAAAACAAAAAGTGCGAATTACGAGTCACACCATGTAATTAAAAAAAAAAAAAAAATCTTATGACGCGACGTCGTAAACGACAGTCTTTTGTGCTGTTTTCTCCTGTCTCCTGCAAGAAAATCGCGCCATCATTTTATATTCAGGGTCTTTAAATCAATACAATGTTTCATGAATTATAAGTAAAATACATATTTAGTGGGGAGTATATAGATCATCTTTCGTAGATGGAAACTAGGCTATACGTACATATTTAGTTAAAAAAAAATAAGACAAACTAAAATTGCCTAAAATAAGTAAGTTACCTAGTTTTCGCTTAGTTGTATAGTACATATTCATCATGGGGTAACATAAAATAAAAACTCAAATAAACACTAAATCCAATTTAAAAATCATTTTAATTTTTATATTCCACAGCGCTGTTTTAAAATTGCTTTTTTATTACTATGAAATGGAAAAGCTTTGTAAAACGTTGGTTGCATAAGAAAGAGAAATTACGAGTAAATCGTTTTCCACATACTACGGTGGAGTTTACGAGACCACGTAACTAGTGTTCTGTTAGGGTTGTCGCTTGTAGGAAAATATAAAAGGTTATCTGTGTTTGTACTCAGCTAAATAACCGGCACCAAACTGCCAGTTTCTGAAATAAATTTTAAGTGATAAGGTGTTTCGTGGGTTGCATTAATAACTCACGAAGACAAAAATAATACAACGTGTTGCGAATTGGCGTGGTCAAATTTAAGCAATGTATAGTTTGCGAGATCCGTAGAAGAACGCAAGTCACTGACATAGCCCAGTGGAAGCTGAAGTAGGAGTGGGCAGGCCACATAGCTAGCATAGGCCGGCAAACGAGCAAGTGGGTCACCTGATGGTAAGTTATCTCCACCGCCCAAGTACGCCCACTACCAGAAGAATCATGGGCGCGTTACCGACCTTAAAGGAAAGGGATAATTAGGGATTGGGAAGGGGAGGGGATTTGGGCTTCCGGATATCTCACTCACTGTACGAAACGCAGCAGCAATTCGCTACTTTACGTCGGTTTTCTGTGAGACAGTGGTGACCCGGTCGATGACAACATCTTTCTGTAATACAACACAAAAGGTGGTAGGTCCCTCGTATGCGAGAGGCCGTCTGGTATTTTTTTTTTTTTTTTTTTTTTTTTTTATCCTGGCTCGGCAAAATGACTACGCCACACCTGATGGCAAGTGTAACGCAATCCAGGAATAGTGTCGACCAAAGACAAACAGTGTGTCTATCGTTGGTCGGCACAATCATGCCGGCCTGCCTAACTGCTTCTTCACACTCCGTTTAAAGGACCCAATATTATAGGAAGGAGGGAACACGTGTGCCGGCAAACTATTCCACAGCTTAATGGTCCGGCAGAAGTACGAATTTGCGAACTTTTTAGTTCGAGCCGAGATGGAGGAGACCACGAAGCTGTGGCTCCGCAAGCCAGCACGCTACCACCTATATTGCTAGCATGGTACCACCGCTTTGTCTATTTCTGCCGCCAAGCAACAGTGGGTAAGCACTGTTGTGTTTCGGTATTGAGGACATTGAAGCCAGTGAAATTACTGGGCATTATGAGACTTAACATCTTATGTCTCGGGGTGACGAGCGCAGTTCAGTGCCATGCAGTGCTTTGTAATTCAAAATTCTGTATGGTGTTGCTTCTGTATATTGGCAGGCGTGGCGCTTACCATCAGGCGAGCGCCTTGCTCGTCTTGTCATTCAATCAAATAAAAATAAAAAAAAACAGTATTTAAAAAAAGGCGATATTAATTTTCTTACAATGTGTACTTTTTTTATTATGTATTCTGTCAACCATGTTGAGAGACAGTACTGTTGTGTTCACACGAACACAAACGCACATTAAGAGGGAAAACGTGAACATTAAAAAAATTGCCATTTTGTACTCACTTGTATCATTAAACACATTGCAGCGTAACGTTTATCGCGAGGTAGACAGAAAGCATTATCTGCTAAATATTTTTTTGTATATGTACTATTTCTGTTTTTATTTATTTATTTTATTTATCTATTACTATGTCGCTGGATGCAGGCCGCTTCCAACAGGTCGGTCTGGAAATCTTTAGGGGAGGCCTATGTTTAGCAGTGAACGTCCTGTGACTGATGATGATAATGACGATGATACTATTTCCTGCGATTTTATGGAATGGAATCTCTATGGAATGAATTAATTTTGATTATTTATCATTTGCGCCAAAAGTCTACGTTTATGATATTTCGACAATAAGAGTAAGGTAACATAGACAAGTGTTGAGGGTTGTCAGACGTTAGGATTTTGTTCAACGATGCGATCCTTTTTTTTATTAACTGAATGACGAGACGAGCAAGGCGCTCGCCTGATGGTAAGCAACACACCTATCCATAAACAGAGGCAACACCACACAGAACTTTGAATTACATAGCTCTGCATGGCTCTCTACATGGCACTGAACTGCACTCGTCACCCCGAGACATAAGATGTTAAGTCTCATAATGCCCAATAATTTCACTGGCAAACACACCTCTTTCAAACTAACAAACTTTTTGTGGTATCATAGCTCTTATCCACATTAATCGAATATACTTGATATGACCCAGGATAACGACTTCGGTGCACATGGCGAAAAACCCGCCACAGTAGCCCGATCAGGCGAGCCAAGTTCCGATGTCAATGTATACGCAAGCCTTTTGATGATCGACATTATATTTGGAATCCACTGTATTTAATATCAGGTTCAGCACTACAATGTCACTTCACACTTTACAATATCAGTTTTACCCGACACAGGAACGCAACCCGAAACCTCAGTACAACAGTCGTAACGCGTACCCAATACAACTGCACCACCGAGGCAATCTATTAATAAATGTTAAATTATATCGAAAAGCCTACACATTTACATGTAAATACCCCACAAGCTTATTAAATGTAACACTTTAAAGCCTCTTGTACACCACTTTGCGATAATGATAATAGCTATCAATATAAACAGATATTACGCCATGCTGTGCATCTGTCGGCGTATCTCCGCTTTTCGCAACACCGGACACACGGACGACACGCTCGGTGAACTAAAAACTAAGCGCTTTGTGTCTATTGTTAGTTTTGCAATGACTGTGATATTATTTGAGCAATTGTACATAGAGTAAAATTGAATTGAATTTACATTGTGTGAATTATGTATATAAATAGGCTTGTCTGCATTTTATAAATTGTATAGCCATAAATGACAATATACTATATTGGTATTGGTATGATTACGTTCTATTGGGACCTAATTCGGTTTATTCTATATCGAACGGTTAATGGCCAATCTAGTGTCAAAAATGTCAAGCCGAAGGCCTCCTACTTGACTTAACGACTGTTATCAGTTGCTAAGCCGGGACAGACTTTTTAGGTGTCCACAATTCAATGAAATAGTGATTTAAAAGTATTGATATAAAAAGCATCGATGTAATTCATAAAATTTTGTAAATTTGTTTTTGTCTATAACTTATCAATCTTTTTTACTAATAGTGCAAATAAAATATTTTATGGCTATAATGTAAATGCTTTATATGAGAACGTCACGCTCTCCTGTCCCAGTCGCATACTTCAAAACACCTATACAATTGCATACCAAGCGAATGTGTCACTATCTACGCAACCTAAAAATAATAGCCGCGACGCTGCTCAATGTATTGTAATGCCTGTGACTCAGATAGTAGTAATTTAAAATACAATAAAAAAAATACATTACAAAGTTAAAATTACAACATGCAACTGGCAAAAGAAATCGTATATTACAGACTCAAAGCATGCAATTTAATTCAACATCCGCCACAACAATGCGTCTCGAAACATTTCGCAAACCGTCATAGGTGGTTGCCATGTGGGCCAGACACGCCGTTTCCGCCAATTGTTAACTTTAGTATCGGGAAAAGAAAGTAAAATCGCTTGTACTAGCGAACGCTTTTTGCGTTTTCTACGATACGTGTACACCGTGCCTAATTGGTTGATAAAAGCTTGTTTCGTTTCCGCGCTTCGATTGTTTTTTATGGTGCTAATTAATTGCATTTTTTAAAACAATATTTGAAAGTGATATTTTAATATAAGAGATTCGAAAGTATTTTAATTTAAAGAATGAAGCATTAATTAAATGATATTAAATAAAGTTTCATACACAACTCTGAAACTAAACTAAGATACAAGATCTTCTGATATGAGTATTAGGAGTTACGAGACTATCAATTTTACAACCCCTAACCCAAAACAAAAATGTGCCTCTGCGCAGTCAATTATCGTGGATTGACTTAAAAATGCTCAGCATTAGAATGTTGGGTTTTATTCCCAATAGAGTTTAATATTAATTACACTGTGAATAATAAGAAATACAAAGTGTAGAAAATTGATCTCTATTTTGTAAATGTTGACTGACATTACAGTGATATTACACAATTTACAATTACAATGTGATAGGTCTCTCGTATGCGAGAGGCCGTCTGGGTTGGTACCGCCGCTTTGTCTATTTCTGCCCCCATTCAACAGTGTGTAAATACTGTTGTTTTTCGGTTTGAAGCACATTTAAGCCAGTAAAATTACTGGGCATTATGAGACTTAAAAATGTCTCGGGGTGTCGAGCGCAATTCAGTGCCATGCAGTGCTTTGTAATTCAAAGTTCTGTGTGGTGTTGCTTCTGTTTATGGGCAGGCGTGGCGCTTACCATCAGGCGAGCGAAATGCTCATCTCGTCATTTATCAAATAAAAATAAAACTTACACACAAAAGGTGCCTAATATATCACTTCAAGCAGAGAAAAATATGATTCATATAATTGTGTTTTATGTGCTATTATCACAACTGAAACGGAACTATTAAATCCATAGACGTGACATGAAATCAGATCCATATTAATTGCTTGACAAATATAAAGGCGGTGTTCAAACAGAACATAATGTTTAATGGAGTTAGTACACTCCGTTACGGATTTGTATGTAGCGTAATGGCTCATAAGTTTCTGTGAAACGTGTCCCGTTGGTGCAACTACTTTAAATTCAGTTTCCACATAGAACTGTTTATTAGTGTTGGGACTACGAGATGGGACGGCTTTTGCTACGGTTCGGACGGATTTCGATATGTGATCATTTTTTTAAATTTATTTATTGGTATGTTCTGGTAAAAGATTTAAATTTCGAATAAGCAGTGTTCACTGGTTAGTGAACAATGCTTGTGAAGTGAAGCCTGTAGAAAATCTAGGCCCTCTCCGACCAGAAAAAAACTTCGATGAAAATATTTTTTACTAAATGATGGAATCTCGAAATTCGATTGACCTCACAATAGCCTATGCAGTACATACTTTTAAAGCATTTATCAAGTTGTCGTCTTCGGGTCGTTTAAGGGCTAAAACTCTACGCATTTTTTGGTTTAATCACCAGACAATGGTCCCTTATTGAAGATTAATAAAAAAATAAATAATACTCCAATAAAGTGACGACCAGTTTATTGATAGCAAATTGTAACTGTGTATTATTATTTATTTTATATCATGGTGTAGTGTACAATAAGTGATTTCTTTCTTTCTTACTTTCAACATGTATATTGTTTATTAAATGTATCAATTTATTTTAATGCCGTCAAAGATTTTATGTTCTTACCATTAAAAATGCGTTCATATAAAAATTCAATTACAATAAATATAATCCATAAACCTCGTTTAATACTCAAAACAGCACTAATCGAAATCTTAATTTTGTCCGGTGCATTCCAATGTTTGTCCAAATGTTGTCGAATTCCAATTGTTCCGGTAAAGGTCGGATCGGTTTCGCCCCGCCCTACGATGGCGTACAATAGTTAAGCCTCCGTGTTTCCTGCCATTTCAAAGCCAAATAAACGGAAACAAACCTATTGTTTACATAACATTATTCACGTTTTAAAAAGTTTCTTTTTTACTTTTTTTGTTACGGTATCTGCTTACTGAAATTGCTGAAATTTAAAATTTTATCTTTTATAAGTCTTTGCTTTTTCACTATTTGTGTTTTTTGGTAGCCGTGAAAGTTGAGTACCCAAAGGGGGACAAATTATAATATGGTACACATTTTTATGGCAGTCTTCGTGGCGTATTGGGCGAATAGCGTACTGCGAAACGAGAGGCCGCGGGTTCGATCCGCGCACTGAGAAAAATGTTTGTGTGATCTACCAATATTTGTTTCGGGGCTTGGTGTTTTGGGACTAAAGGACTATTGTAGTTCCTGATACCCACAAACTAAGACTCGTATCTTACTGTGGGGTCAGAAGTATGTGTGTTGGGTTGGTATGTCTATTTATTTATATATACGGATATTCATTGAAAAATTTGATTCTTTATTCTCTTTTCTTTGATTCTTTCTTTGATTTTTGATTATACAGTGATATACCATATACTGATAGACGAAATACCGGATTTGTATCATTCTCCTTTTTATTTCGCCTGAATAATAAGCCGAGCAGGTTGCTCGTCTGATAATCGTCACGTCTACCCATAAAACTAGTAATACCATTCAAAACTTTAAATCATAAGTAATGATTGGCACTGGACGGCGATCATTATGCCGAGACATATGTTAAGTCTTATAATGCCCAGTAATTTCAATGTCTTTGAAACCGGGACACATGCTTATACTTCTTGGCGGCAGAAATTAACCGATGAATACAAGGTCCCTATCACACTCACTTCACTCTTTCATCTTATAGACATCAATTAGGGTTACAAATAATGTCTCTATCATTCATTGAAAGTCATTAATAAGAAACTTTGAATTGATTTATACTATCCGTTTCGGTATATCATTACGGTATAAAAACCAGTGTTCTAACGTCATGCGAAACTGTGTCAGTCAATATTGACCGTGCAATGTTAAGAGATTGTTGAATTTTAATGAACATCGTATCACATTAGTTCTGAATGTAGTTTTATTGATAGGTTAGTGTAGAGAGGGCTTTTTCATGTCAGAATGTTTTTTAAAGGCTAATGACTATCGATTTTGAATTAGTTTGATAGATGGATTGATAGTATATTTTTACTGTTAGATTAGTACAAAATTATACTTGATTATAGCTTTGACATGAATAGTAAGAAAGGTATCGAATATAATTTATAGAAAGCATAAATTATTATTATAACACAGTACATGTTTAATTTTTAAGCCAAGTTAAAACATTTCAGTTGCATTAAATTTTCGTAAACTATTTTTTTTTTATTGGGCAGTCCACATAGCTCGCAGAACCGATAACCGATACGGCAGAAAGGTTCTGGAATTGAGGTCACGTACTGGCAAGCGAAGCGTTGGATGTCCGCCTACAAGGTGGACAGACGACCTGATAAAGGTCGCAGAAAGTCACTGGATGCAGGTCGCTTCCAACAGGCAGGTCGCTTCCAGGTCGGTCTGGAAATCTTTGGGGGAGGCCTATGTTCAGCAGTAGACTTCCTGTGGCTGATGATGATGATGAAAATATTTTAGCAGTTCTAGACACGAGGCTCCCTCATTTATGAGAAGGGTTAGCATTTCGTCCACCACACCAGTCTAATGCCGGTTGGTTGACTTCATATACCTTCTGAAATCTCATGGAGAACTCTCAGGTACAGGTTCTTTACTAGGATTTCCTTGGCTGTTGAAACGATAAGGTAACTACGAAAACTTAGATATGCTTATGTAATAATGTGTATTTAAATAAAAATGTAAATCTAAGCCAAAGTCATAAAAAGATAAACTGTAAAGCTTACTCCATACAGCTAAGCCTTGAAATAGAATACATTAGATAAAACGAGATATAACTACTCTGTTTGGAGCTATGAATGACCGCTACTTCATATTAATTCACATCACTGAATAACCAGTAGCAAGTGATTAAACTAGAGTTTACAGCATTCATAAACATAATTTAGCATAAAATCAACTTATTGCTTAAAGCTTATCAGATTTGATTGTAAATCTTGTATTCGTTGTTAATTTTGATATTTAAATACATATAGATTATAAAAGTAAAATCCTCCTTCTTCTACCTGCCCTTATCCCATTCGGAGTTAGGTCGACGCTACATGCTTTTTAAGATATGTTAAAGAAAGATTTGCAGCAAGCTGCAACTTCGCTGCTTTTCTTTGAGACAGTGGAATCAACCCGGCCCATTTATGATATAGGAAAAACCGGCTATAACTTGGCTCTACCATATATAAAAATAACTTAATATAAATTTAATACTGACCTATAAATAAATTGTCATGTTCTAGTGGAGAACCAGCACCAGGTAATATGGTAATATAATCTGGTAATATGCTGAACTAGACCCTATCAGAAAACACACGGTGCCTATACTTATTTGGTACCCATTTTGCTTAAAATCTGATCTTGTACTAATTCCTGTTTAGTTTGTGAGTGTAATGTGTTTTTAAATTTCTTTATTTTATTTGTGTTAACTAAGGTGTGTGCCTCTGTATGCGCAAAATAAATGTTTTACTTCTTTTTTTTATTAAATAAATGACGAGATGAGCAAGGCGCTTGGCTGATGATAAGCGCAACGCCTGCCCATAAACAGAAGCAACACCACACAGATCTTTGAATTACAAAGCACTGCATGGCACTGAACTGTGCTCGTCACTCCGAGACATAAAAGTTAAGTATCATAATGTCCAGTAATTTCGCTGGCTTCAATGTTCTTCAAACCGAAACATAACAGATCCCATACTTGTTATAAAATCGCCCTAGTATCAGACTTCTCTGTGATTCAGTTTGTTTTCTTCACACTTCCCAGTCCAACTGCGTTGATTACCAAGCCAAATTAATTCACAACAGCATCCAATATTTCATGTGATGCTGTCAAAATAATTATACCAGGCACCAACGAGTTAATGTGTTAGCCAGATCATAGTAATTAGAACTAATTTATGTGCCTGAATTAATAGAATTCACTTTGCATTGGTCTGAATGAATACATTTAGGACCACTAGTACATGGTGTGAGATCTGTCATTATGATTTTAAGAGTGATTGCCATAATGTATGTGTGTTATGACATATACTTCGATCTGCATTGAAACCAAGCGTGCCATTTTTTACTACGTACAATGACGATAATAATCGCGGTATAAAGGCGGCAATTAAGCTCGACAATTGACGAACTGTATGTTTCACAAATTGTAACTCAGCCAATCCCTTCAGGGAGATAGGCGTAAGTTTATGAATTATAAAATACTAGCTTTCGCTCGCGGCTCCGCCCGCGTGATCTGCTTTTTTCCGGGATAAAAAGTAGCCTATGTCTTATTCTGATGTATAAGCTATATTATTGTTAAGTTTCATTAAAATCCATTCAGTAGTTTTTACGTGAAAGAGTAACAACATACATCTATCCATCCATCCATCCATACTTACAACCTTTCGCCTTCATTATATTAGTAGGATACAAAACATAGTACACTATGTAAATATGTGTTCAATTACCTACTAATTAGTAAATACTTTTATGTAAATTTTATTTAGGTTAATGCGAAATATTTATGTAGGCACACGAGTACAGGAGTAATAATGTTAGTATCTTTCAACATTCCGCCTAGCTAGCTTAGAAGTGTGACATTTTGTCACACCGGGAGCCGTGACTGTGATATACGCGTGAAAAACTGGTGTGGTTATTAATGTAACAAATGTTGTTACAGAGCGATTCACTCGGAGACCCCGTAACATGTGGTTGTAGCATGTGATTTAAAGTGTTTTCATTTTTAATAATAAATAAATACACCCAACAGTCACACACATAGTACTGACCCCACAGTAAGATACGAGTCTTGTGTCGTGGATATCAGGAACTACGAGAGACTTTCGATCTCACAACACCCAGACCCCGAAACAAAATATTTGTGGATCACACTAACATTTGTCTCGGTGTGGGGATCGAACCCGCGGCCTCTCGCTTCACAGCCGGCTGCTCGCCCGCTGCGCCACGGAGGTTGTCATTTTTGTTTTAAGTTACAACAATATGATTGGGTACACCATTTTTACCACCACCACCACTATTCAGCCGTCGTGGTCATGTGGTCAGTCCACCCCGCGACCACGAAGGCTGAAAAGTCTTCGAAACATCGGGATCAAAATTAATAAAAAACCGCGATAAAATCCGTTTAAATTAGTCTTATTTCAATGATTAATATTCGCGTAAACATTAAGAAAACATAATTAATTTTCAAAAAACTAACAAGTTCGCGCATCATATCCCACACTGTAATTACACCTAACAAGAATCGTTGTACTTCAACAAAATAAGAAGCGTTTAAGATATTTTAACACCTACACAGGTGCCCTATTAGGCATCTAGAAATCTAGCGCACGTTGCAACACTTGATTTACTTTAGGCAAAGTTCATAATGCATCGGCAAAATCTCAATTGAGAGAGTAAAATCAAGTTATACATATACGACGTTAACTTGATATACATTTTAATGGCTTATATAATGTTATATAATTTAGTTTTTATATAATTTAGTTTAGTTTTAGTTTTATATTATTTAATTTAGCTTATATGTAATTAAGTTTTATTTATTATTAATTTTAATGTTTAGTTATTATTAATTTAATAATTATATTTTAATCGCTTTATTATTTTAATGAAATTGTACATCAGCTGTGAACAATTGATATTCTGGACTCAAATCCCAATCTGGCGAAGCACAATCTGTGTTTATTTTTTAAATTTTAATGTCAAATCTGGTTTCCAGGATTGCTATTTGTGCACGGCTGTGCTATGACTAAGATTCCGAAAGCATTAATCTCTTTTTCCCAATCTTTTTAAGCCTGGCGTTATCCCAACTTAATTCTATCAATAAATTAATTAATCAATGATAGGTTCCGCTTCCGCGGCATGATTTGATTTTTGATTTGGTATTATGTGGGGCAACCCGCCGTCTGAGTCTTACTCCCCGCAACGGGAACCGAGATTCGTCATTGTGTCGTCTGTATCGCTTACAGGTGATGATGGTTTTGAGCCTAAGATGTTGGTCCCACTTATACTCCTTCCCATTATCCTCCCTTATACCCTTTACCTATATGTTTTTTACATTTTTATTATCATCACCTAACAGTGCCATTTCAAATAGGTAATATCTTAATTCAGCCGTTTGGTCATTTTCAAAATATAGTAGTTTCATTGTATTCCGCCCAGTGATGCCCAAAAATGATTTTCCAAAGAAACCAATGTAAAAATTAATATATTTATCATATGATAAACTATTCATGTTACACCGTTTATTACAGATTTAATAACATTAAATTCCTATGTAAACTACCTTGTTAACTTTATTGATGGTGTATCGAGTTTCATAACGTAACTGATATAAACTAATAAAATTAAACAAACACTCGTATAAAACCTACACCTAAATATTAATTTGATCATAAAACTACCGGATTGTTATTTTCTTTATTAATATTTATGGGTTTTTAAGGGCGTCGTAAAAAAATCATTTGTATTAATTTTTGAATTTATTGCATTATTAGGAAAAGGTGTAATCACCGTGTGATAAATAAGACACGGTCTCATAATGAGATACTTTGTGTAGTAGGTATAATGAAAATCTTAAAAAAAATACTTCAAAATCATAAAGGCCGTGCGTTTATTGTTTATCCTTTGAAGAGTCTCCCATTTGTCGTATTCCTTGGTAAACTTATTTGGCAGATTTTTTTAATAACAGACGCTGTTAAGCCCTAAGTGGGTCACCTGATAGTAATAGACATCCACTGTCCATAAACAATATCAAAATTATTGATTTAAGTGCAGTAGGCGAGTAGCCGGCTGCGAAGCGAGAGGCCGTAGGTTCGGGAATCGCACCGATGCAAATGTTTGTGTAATCCACAAATATGTGGGTCTAGGTGCCTGCAAATTCCTCGTAGATCTTGATACCCACAATACGAGATAGCCTAGTGTTAGGTCAAGACTATGTAAGTGACTGTTGGTTGTATTTTTATTCGATGCTTATTGGTAATTACTTATAAAACATCATGTAACGTATAATAAATATACACAGATAAATTGATAACTTTTTCTTCCCTGATTTATTAAAGGGCTCTATTTTTTTTAATTTTCGTAGGATATATGTTATTGAAGCATATTTTTCAAAAAGTTATAAAATCATAAAGTAAACATTAAAGTGTAAGTATGGAACCCTCGGTGTACGAGTCTACCCTTTTTTTTTATCCTGGCTCGGCAAAGTGACTACGCTACACCCGATGGTAAGTGTAGCGCAAACCAGGAATAGTGTCGACCAACGACAAACAATGTGTCCATCGTAGGGCGACAAGATCATGCCAGCCTGCCAAAGTTCCTGGGATGAACTACGGAGTCCCTGCTACCAGAGTACTGGCGACCCCGCAGTATCTCATACTAGGGCCAAGGGGGAGGGGAAGCAAAAAGGGATGGGAAAAGGGTTAGGATCAGGGGGCAAGCCCCCTGGGGAGAACCGGATATACACTGGTTGACCCTGGAATGCGACCCACACAAGGTGGGCCACTATGGCAGGTTTCAGCACCAGTGTACGGTGGTCGCTATCCGGTCGGATACAAGTATCCTCCCACCAGCAAACTACCTCTAGTTAGGCCGGTTTTTTAGGTGCTACGAACTGCCTTCCTCCATCATGGTTTCACGGTAGATTTTATTATTATTATATGGGGCTGCCCGTCGGCTAACCCCAACAACCTGTAACAGGAAGCAAGTTTCGCCATTGCCTCGTCCGTTTTCCAGCAGAGTACCACGTGTAGTTGAGGTTGACTTTGGGCTTAAGGGATTAGCCCACTTTTATTATTGGCCCACTGACTCCCATTGCTCAACTTTCAGCGGACTACATAAACACTTTCATTGGAATCGATTGTGTAGAATTTAACAATATATATGTTGACCTTTTCTCGATTTCGAACATATCGCAAAAAGATAAGGTAGGTCAAAATAAAATATATTCACACATTTTATTTCAATTCGTTTTATGCGATTGAAATTTGGCCCATTGGAATTTGAAATTTGCTCGTATCAATACATTTTAAGCAAAAAACGATAACGTAAAGCGTCTTCTCGATATGTTAAACAGGAAAACAAAAATTCCGTTCAATTTATAACACGTTTGTTGTATGGAAGTTTCATTAAAAAGGCTATATAACAAATTATTTAAAACGTTCATTTTGTATGTAAAAACTTCTGGTGTTGAATTTGGCGTACCTTTACTTGTTTGGGGTGCCATAAAATGTGTGTTTTATTGATTTTTAAAAATCCATATGATAACATTGGAAAGTTTCTACAGTACTTAACATATAGCTATTTAAAATTACTGTACTCGATATTTTAAGCGCCTTATTCTGACTAGCTGTTACAATATAAATAAAAACAAATTTGTAATAGACTGTGGAACTATGAAAATATAATAATATCCACCTTTAAACATCTTTTGTATAATTTTACAAGGTAGTAGGTCCCTCGTATGCGAGAAGCCATCTGGGTTGGTACCACCGCTTTGTCTATTTCTGCCGCCAAGCAATAGTGTGTAAGCACTGTTGTGTTTTAGTTTGAAGGACACTGAAGCCAGTGAAATTACTGGGCATTATGAGGAGCTGCAATGCTGGTGACGAGCGCAGTTCAGTGCCATGCAGTGCTTTGTAATTCAAAGTTCTGTGTAGTGTTGCTTCTGTTTATGGGCAGGCGTGGCGCATACCATCAGGCGAGCGCCTTGCTCTTCTCGTCATTTAATCAAATAAAAAAAAAACTAAACCTTGATTTAAATAACAACTAGATCCTGTTATTTTGTATCGTAAATGTCACGATCATGACTTTACCTTTAGTAAGCCTTAAACTCAGCTTGTGCAGGGCGTATCATTAAATGCAAAATACCTAAAACAGTTTTAAATTATTGTAATAATTATTTGGGGGAGGCCTATGTTCAGTAGTGCAATGATGATGAATTAATTTTTGAGCAAGCGACATACACACAGACTCCGTGGCGTAGGGGGCAAGTAGCCGGCTGAGAAGCGAGAGGCCGCAGGATCGATTCCCGCAGCAAGAAAAAATGTTTGTGTGCTTCACGTATATTTCTCCCCAGATGTGTCGTCGTTGTAAGTCTGTTGTAAGAATTACAAACCAAATCTTTCTATAAAATCTGTTAAAAAGACCTGACCCTATTGCGAATGGCATAAAGGCAAGTGGAAGGAAGGGCGGCGATATACAGCTTCATCTACTCCTGATGCGGATCCCCAGGTATTTTATTTCCGGGTTTGGATACTTCCACAAAGTATACTATATAGGGACAGTTGGCAAAGTCAAAGAGGGTTGGACCAAGGCTCGTAAAGGACATTAGAGACTTACTATGACGTTAACCTGGAAATGGCGCTAGAAGCGATATATCAACAGGAGAAGCCTATTTTGAAATGCATGCAAATGCATTGTAACCATCTATATAATATCTTTTTCACTGACATTACTCGGACAAAAGAGCATTGTACCCATTAATCATAAATAGCACCAATTATTCAATAAAATTTAATCCTCATTACCATTGCCAGCGTGAGAACACATTGACAGACATCAAAATAAATGAACAGTTATTCAAACAAGAATAATTAAAACCTGCCCCCAGGCCCCAGGTGCGATACGTTTAAGGAAACCTACCAGACGTCTGCTTATTAATAGACACGTCGTTGTCTATCATTTTGTCATCAAATTCGCTGATCAAAGGAACCGCCGTATTAAGTATAGAGATAGCAGTCGTTTTTGCTAATTTGACGATCGTGGTTGCAAACAAAAATGCTTTGTGTCTAGCCGCTACACTTTTTTTTTATTTGATTTAATGACGAGGCGAGCAAGGCGCTCGCCTGATGGTAAGCGCCACGCCTGCTCAGAAACAGAAGCAACACCACACAAACCTTTGAATTACAAAGCACTGCATGGCACTGAACTGCGCTCGTTACCCCGACACATAAGATGTTAAGTCTCATAATGCCGATTTATTTCACTGACTTCAATGCCCTTTAAATCGAAACACAACAGTGCGTACACACTATTCCTTGGCAGCAGAAATAGACTAAGCGGTGGTACCAACCCAGACGGTCTCTCGCATACGAGGGACCTACCTTGAATGCTATAAGCACTACTAGTCTTATGTTTCGGGATGACGAGCTCAGTCATTCTTGCAGTGTTTTATAATTCAAAGATCGAAGCGGTGTTGCTTCTGTTTATGGGTGGCGTGGCATTTACTATCAGGTGAGCGACTTACACATTACCGTTTTCAGGATAATAAAATAAAAAAGCCTTTTTTACTGCCAATATAACATAAATAACCGAGTCAACAAAATTTAATATCGCAGCTCATTAAAACGTACGTGAATATTATATACGTGCAACCGTACATAATTATGTCTCGGTGAATTAATTACTTTAAAAATTGTTTTCATTAATGCAGTATTAAGGGAACACAATTTAGTCGATGTAGTCAGAATTTTGTATCCAAAAAAATAACCCTTGCTGACTTATTAATCAGGTGTGTTTATCAGTTTATTATACTTATCATAAGCGTATTTAAATAAATAATATACTTAGGGCCTTTCCATAATGTTCGAGTAAGATTTCACCACTATACGTATATAATTATATACGTATGACTGCCTCGATGGCGCAGTTGTATTGCGTACGACTGCTATGCTGTGGTCTTGGGTTGGATCCCCGCGTTGGGTAAAAGTGATATGGGGTTTTTCTATCATGAAAATGCTCAGTATCTAATGGCGATAGGCAGCCTATTATCACATTATGGGACGGAGATACGATCGGCGAAATGTGGGTGTACGGGTTACACCTCTGTCTACCCCTCCGGGGATTAAATTACTTCTACAGTAATATTATAAAGGGGAAAGATTTGTATTTTTGTATGTAACGAATAAATTTAAAAACTACTGAACCGATTTCAAAAATTCTTTTGTCGTTAGAAAGCTATATTATCACTGAGTAACATAGGCTACTTTTTATCCCGGAAAAAGCAGATCACGCGGGTGGAGTCGTGAGGAAAAGCTAGTTTATATACGTATATCTTCTTCTTCTTACCCATCATATCTTATGAAAGAAATATATTTTTTTTATTTGTGTTTTAAAAATGGCACAAATTTAATAACTGCGTCCAATAAAGAAAATGTAAGTAATTCCTTACATACTTTATTCCATAAGATTAACAGTTGTCACTTAATTTTATTCAGTAACCTTTTTTGTAAACGCATATATTTAATCTTTGAATTACATAATTTTGTATTTATTAAAAGCCTTAACTTTATGTATGATTTCTGCATTTGGGTATGTCCTAGAATTCAGTAATATGTAAATAAACTTCTTGAATGGAAGTAATGGGTTTTAATTAGCTTTGCCAATGCGGATATTAAGGCTACTGTACTTCATTAAGGTTGTTCCGTATGATATAACCTTGACGATCAGTGGCGCCGAAGTTTTTATTGGTTTTTATTATAATGTACAGTACTCTTTATTTTAAAAGGTTTTTTCTATTTTTAAATTTAACATTTGTAAAAAATAAAACATTTAAAAATATAAAAGATATCACCCTCCAATGACGAGGCCTAGGACCCAAGCCACCGGTGGTTGGGACCCCAGTGTGAGGAGCCTCCTTACAATGCGTGATATGAATATCATACCATCAGCTAAAACGTAAATCAAGTGGTAACTATACAACCAAAATCAATTATTTCGTTTTACAAATCGACCTCAACTTTTAATAGAGATTCCGCGAATTCCTCCACGTAATAAACTGTGTATTATATAAGAAAAGTTTTTGCTGGTTGTCGGTTAGTTGACGGTGACCTCCGAACAGCCGCAATGCGCTTCCCAACGCGACACCGTTGTAACGACATTATTAGAATTACTATTATTTGAGCCACATTAGGAACACGAACTCGGCTATAATGGTTTGCAATTTGACGTTTGCTGTTGCTTTTGCCCTCGATAAAAAAGAGGAACGTAATTATTTATTTTAGAAAACCAACGGCTGTTACTCAAAAATATAAATAACAATTCAGTTTATACTAAGTACACGCTAATTATAGGTTTACCTAGTTAGCAACTACATATAGTATTAGCAATAATCTGCATTGGTCTAAGATCCCGGGGAACATCGACCTTCACCCATCAGTTTACTGGTTGAAAAATATATTTTAGGGTATAAAATATGTTGATGAACACATATCAATAGGGTTGGCTAAAGAAATATGGTCAAGGATATGTTTCATTAATTATAAAAAAAAAGATATTTCACTTGCTCACCAAATAAATGAACCTTCAATGAAAACCTACAATGTATACTACCTGCAAAAGCTAGGAGCTAGATGATCGCAATGACCACTTTTTAGTTACCTGTTTGCACACGGCAACCAGGTGGTAGTGGCCAGAAAAAGGTAGATAACCTATTTTTTGCAGGTAGTTCATTTTTTTGGTAAGCAAGTCAGGAAAAATATTTAAAAAAAAATTTTTTATGTTAGTTAATCATATCCTTGACTATATTTTTTTGGGCAACCTTATCGGTATGTGTTCAGCAACACATTTTATACCCTAAAATATTATTTTCATCCGGTAAACAGATGGGTGAAGGTCAATGTTCCCCCGGATATTATACTAATGGTACATTACTTTGACAGAAGAGTTTTAAGGTATAAAAACAATACAGATACAAAAAAATGTAAGATCATAGTTTGGAAGATCCGTGTGTGTGTGTGTGCGTGCGTGAGCGTATGTTTTATAACATAGGCCAAAAAACAGGGAAATGGGTCACCCCACCCTATGGTAAATGATTTCTGCCGCTAATTTACGCCCACAAATATTTCTATAACATGTGTTAAAAAGCAGGTACTACTGGGTTAAGGGGAGATTTAAGAGAGATTACTATACAGTAATGACTAAGTTATATCAGCTATTTAATACTACCGTATTTAACGACCAAGCTACGCAATTAAGCTCTAAATAAGTTAATGATTCAAACAATGAAAATTCCCAGAATATTTTATGGGATTCCATACATAGCTCGTAAATTTTCCATTCTGAACTATTTGTAGATATTTTTATATTCGATATGTTAGTATGAAGTCATATTTTCTATTCACAGAACTATTATTTATGTAAAACAGTATCGGATATAAAAAAATCAGCGATCATCCCATTTCCCCGGACACATGCCTCTGACTTTTCCAAGTTACGTTTATGTTTATTGTTAATTAACTCCCACAAAAAAGAGGTGTGCTTGTGTCTGTGTGTGTGTGTGTGGTTCGATTGGTACCTTTAGGTATGGGACCCTAAAATGGTATCTGTATAGTTAGTTATTTGTCCTTATTGGTAAATTTATTCCCAGCATAAAATATTTATAACTTAATTATTATATTCTGCTAATTCCGGTAAATACATTGTGGTAGGTCCCTCGTATGCGAGAGGCCGTCTGAGCTGGTACCACCACTTCTGCCGCCAAGTACCAGTATGTAAGCACTGTGTTTCGGTTTGAAGGACATTGAAACCAGTGAAATTACTGGGCATTATGAGACTTAACATCTTATGTCTCGGGGTGATGAGTGCAGCTCAGTGCTATGCAATGCTTTGTAATTCAAAGTTTTGTGTGGTGTTGCTTCTGTTTATGGGCAGGCATGGCGCTTACCATCAGGCGAGCGCCTTACTCGTCTCGTCATTCAATCAAATAAAAAATAGAGTAAGCATATTTTTTCCACTTATACATTACATT
This sequence comes from Amorpha juglandis, assembly GCA_949126905.1. Taxonomy (NCBI): domain Eukaryota; kingdom Metazoa; phylum Arthropoda; class Insecta; order Lepidoptera; family Sphingidae; genus Amorpha; species Amorpha juglandis. The sequence goes on along the minus strand of OX421386.1, from coordinate 8,041,651 downwards.
GATATACATTACTCATATACATTTGTAAAAACGTATAATAAACTCGGTGAAAACCCATTGTCCCGTACAAAATAGAGTTGATGAAAAATCGACCGCGCGATTTCTAGGAAAGCGATCGATAAACCAAGCTGAGTAATGTAGAAATGAATTATTGCATGAAATCTGAAGTCTACGCGGTTTTAGCTCTTAAATTACTTAGTTTTATGGCCAATAATAATACATTTGAATTATTAAACCACGACTGAATAGCTTACATATAAAAAACAATTTAAAATTGTTATTTTTTTTCGTCGGAACTTAGACGGTTTTTGATGATTATGTGAATAGAGACGGCTACAAAAATAGCACCCAAAGTATTAGCTTTTATGTAAAGTATAAAAAAAATAAAAATCGTCGTCAAAAAATAATATATTTTTGAGTCGGTGCCATTTCAGTTACCAGGCACATTGGGCATTAGATAAATCTAATAAGTAGGGTTTTTAAATGGACTTAATTTATATCAAAACTAAATTAAAACCAAAATAATAATTGTAGTTGTATGTACTGTTGTGTGTTCAAATTAGTTCTCACTTTCCAACACAAAATGAAATAGCGCCACTGTAGAGTTGATCAACGTTCGAAATTTAAAAATACGAGACTTACGCCTACAGAAGTCTCCTATCGATTGTGTATGTACTTATTATAGTTATCGTCCTATTTTTTATACATAAAATATTTTAAAAAAGCGACCTAACAGTACCAAGCTTCGATCAGGACAATTCCAATCAATCATTCGATTCACTACATAATTAATACCTCGCCTTTAGCCGACGGAATCACCACCCCAAGCAATTTGTCTGCTTTGCCGCGAATAGAGCCCTTATCGGTCCATCATGGAAATAGGGGGTACGCGAAATAATCAATATTTTTCTGCCCCACCCACCAGCACGCATGCGTTGTGGTACCGAGCTGATGGTGTTGGTACGGCCCGGTGGGATCATGGGGCTAGTGGTATTCACCCACGAGTCATTCTAGTTGGCAAAGCGGGGCAGTAAACAGCGTCTCCGACCATGGTGCTGAAGGAAGGCTCTCTGGGGTCTTTCAGGCCACCATGTAAGTTGATTATTTTATCACCACGGGCGTTGACGGGTTAGCGGAGCCATTTGTAAATTTAACCCGTTACGAAATGGGATTACTTGATTTAAATCGTGACCTTTCATGACCCCTACATTATTTCAAAATCTGAAATAGATTTTACAAAATTAGATTTCACAATGTAATATAATTATTTTATTTCACAGAAACCCATGCCGGTGTTAATGGAAAATCGGTAAGGAGTTTATGCAAATTTGTCAAATTATTTATTAAAAGCACATTTTAATTTTTTTATGTGATATTAATGAATATAAAATGGAACTAAAATGTAGTTTTTCAATTCCTTCGTTTTATTTTTATTTCAATGCACCCCGTCTCTTTTTGATTTTTTTAATGTGTATTTTATTATTTTAATTTCAAGAAACAATGTTTTTCATATAATGCTCTGTATTTCGGAATATAAAATCGCTTCAGGCCAAAAAAGGCTTTTAGGTAATTAGGCATCGCTTCAACTTTTATTTCACAATTAATAGTTTAAGGATTTTAAAGTATAAACATTAAAATATATTATGCTGTTTAGTCTTTGTATAAAATAAAAAAAATCGATAACATTACGTTAGCCGAATGTTGCGCAACACTACACATAAGGCTGCGCCTTAATATTCCCTCCCCTTAATAATAATACTATTTGTATATGTAAAATCTTTTTATGTTAAAGTGAATAATTCTGACAGCAGTTATCAATTTAACCAAAACGTTTATTCGTATAGTATTTTAAGAAGTTTAGAAACATCGAGAAATTTTATGGTGAGGAAAAAAATCCTATCACAAGTATCATTATTAATAGGTTTATTCAAAATTGGGAATAAACGCTTAACCGTTTATTTTATATAGACACATATAGAATTCATATATCTAAGGTTTTTATCCAAATGATATAAAAAATTAACTTTGAACATTCGCAATAGAATCTCGATCTGAAAGCCGTAAAAACTGGCCAAGTAAATGTCGAACATGCTCATTAAGGGTGGCGTTCCACTCGCCGTGTTTTTTTTAATAATAACAAAGATATATTTTTTAAAAAAAATGCCGAATCATATTACGTTTCAAAAGATAGACCTTGAGGACATACAGACGCCAAAGTCTTAGTTAAAAAAACATACCTTTCAATTAAATATATTAAGTTTTGTTTTATATTTTACTAGCCCATACATACATACAAGTTATAAGTAACGGTAATTTTACTCAAGATAAATACATCATTGCTTTACCTTTGGGGTGGCAACCCTTTGTATCGTTTAGTTTTATGTGTTCATTAACTTAATTGCGTTAGCCATTAATTTAATTTCGTGTTTGTTATACTGGTGGATTTAATAGAAAGACAAAAATAGTGATGTCGAATAATAGAAATTACAGACGGTGGTTTTATGTTTACCAAACAAGAGTTAAAGAAGACATGGTAACTTTGATAATCTAACCGTCGCACTAAGATTTTAGTGATTTGTCTCTCTCAAAAACTACTATAGCTCGTGAAATTTAATCCGATGATTGTTTGAGTTGTTTACGGGCCCACTATGAAAATACTTATGGAAATATACATTTGAAGGTGAAAGGTGTTGAACTTTGCAGGAAACTTTTTAGGGAACAGAATACAGCTGACAAAGTGATAACAAATATTCCTTCGGTTTAAAAATATCTTTATTTCTCAAAAATGATTATTATATTATACAATGCTTTTTAAAAATAACGAGAGACGTATTTTATAATTATCTCGGAAAGACTTCAGGTAGAGCCGCGATCATAAGCTGTTTTACAATAAATGTAAAAAATATATATTTTTTTTTAAATCGAACTTCCTCGGCTTGTAATATATGGTAATCTGGCAGTAAACTTTCTTAATGAAAAAAACCCAGCCTAAAACCGCCTCTAGATCACATCTATCTCCGCACCAAAATTCATCAAAATTAGCGATTTAGGCATAACATAAACAAAATCACTTTCGCATTCATAATATTAGATAGGATTATCACTGGTTTAATAAAAACTTCGTCCATATTATGTTAATACGATAATCCGGGCTTTTAATATTATTTGTCGTCCGTTCGGACCGGTAACACTATCAACTTCGTCAATATTTCAAATAACTGACACAATCTATTATTTAGACAAGTAATGCGATACTGCGATACTGCGAGCGGGTCAGTATATCATATATTCGTGTTAGAAATGTTATAGCATTGTCTAGGTCACCTATTTAGGGCATACCTTTCAAAGACCCGAGCTTAGTAACATTTAATTGAAAATAGTTCGAATTTTATAATTTCTATTTCGTAACTGCGTCATAAGGGAGCTTGGGCGTATATAGTCAACGCACTCCTGTATCGTCGAAGGGGTAGGAAGAGCTGAAACTAGTATAACCACGGTTCACTAAGCATATTTCCGTCTCTTGATGTATCGTGGCGAGCCTAATCCCATATTGGGCATACATTTCAAATTCATGTGTGATTTTTCGATAATTGAAAAAAATCGGTTAAATTATCGGATAAATGTTGTAAATATTAATGACGCTGCGACGTAATGTATAAGCATGGGATGAACATAGCCAACCATATTATTTCAACGCTCTAATGGAGTTGTGAATAATCTGCCTTACGGAAATCATAAATGTTCCAAAAAAAACACCTAAAAATGCGTCCACATTTGTGATATATCGACGTATCAAGATAGTAGCTCTAACCCTCAACAGTATTAATACAGTATTATAACTCATATTATCACAATTCGATACACATTCTTAGCTAACAAACGGCGACAATATCTCATTGTCAGACCTCCTCATCTATTTCCAATTCAATAATTTGAATATCTAACAGATCTTTTTTATTAACCATATAACGTTGACATACAAATTTTAACAACAGAAACGTATGTATCAACGTTTGTAATTTATAATCTTGTGTCTTATATGAACGATACTATACTATAAAAAAGTTTGGTATAGAATAGATATTTGCGGTTTTACACCTTGTTTTAATTGATCATATAAAGTTGTTGTTAATTGCGGACACTGACATGCTACATGTTTGAATATAGAATCATGATGCGATGTTTGTAAGTCTGAAATTAGGATTAGCGCGTGAATATGCACAATTGTCCAATAAAATGTTTTTATCAGCGTTTTAATATACGAATGCATGAATCAAAAATCTTGAGTACCAACTACTACTTGACCTTATTTTTCTCAGTTTCCTCGTGTTACTTCAAAAATAGCAATAGATGTCAACTATACATATAAAATACAACGTGAGGCAACATTACGTAGTCATGTACAAATCGCATCATAGGCTATAATAAGACCAAAATAGCCGCGCTAAAAATTATCGCATCGCTTCCCATCGCTCATAGCTCTGTCAGAGGCCTATTAATTTATTTCATAGTAGGAGGGCGGGTCGCGTGCTGGTTTACTACGCTTTTGATTTACAATACGACCTTATTTCATAGTAACGGCCCACGTGTTTGTGACCCTATGTTTTAATTGTATGTATGTTGTAAAACTACATAATATATTCTATTGGTACTTTGTTATGGGAGTGTTATATTATAGTTTGTGTATTATAATGTTTTATGGATCTTGTTCAATTGTAAATAATAGTATCGTAAGTCCGAACGCATTGAAGTACAATTTATTGATATACCTACCTAAATGAAAACCTGAGGCGATTTAGTTGAAAATTAACGCTTATACCGTTTTTTTGGAAGCATTGGTAGAATTGAGTTATAGGTATTGTTGAAAACATATTTTAGATATCTAAGTATTACCAGGGTTATGCTGAAAGGAGCTAGATTCCCAAAAATTATAACATTTATTCTGTATTACAGGTGTCGATTTTTTCAAAATATTCAGCATGGATATGATCCTCTAGCATTACGGTAGCAATAGGTCCCGTCTTGCAAAATGAGGCGACCATTTTTGTCTGTGTGTTTCTTAAACGACATTTGCTCGGAATCGGCTCATCTTCAAAGCACCATGCTATGGATTGTAGCATTGTTCCAGAATCATAGTTATATGACCATGTTTTGTCACCCGTCAATATATCATAAATGTTTGTTTTGTATCATAAATTTAAAACAATCCAGGCGACTTTCTGCTTATCGTTAATATTGAAAAACCCACCTCGAACAACGCTTGTGGAAATCTAATAGAACTCACAGTTAAAAAACTTAATAATTTGCAGTTAAGAAATATTGCGACTATACATTGAGATATAAACTATCCTATCTCTCAAGTTGGATCAAACTGCACACAGTTTGCAAAATTTGATTAAAATCGGTTCTGTAGTGTAGGAGTTCATCGCGGACAAACAACGTGACTCAAATTTTTATATATAATTTTTCAAATCACTGCATGACACTCGACTGTTTCCCAGCGTAATACTTAAGTGGTTAAGTCTCATAAAGCCAAGTAATTTTACTGACTGGAATATCTTTCAAACTGAAACACAACAATGATTACACACTGCAATCAGGAGACAGAAATAAACAAAGCCGTGGTACCAGACGGCCTTTCGCATACGAGGGACCTACCGCCTAGTGTATGTCGAAGCCAAACAAAAAATTGTTTGCATTTTAATTATTAAATCCATTAATTATGGATTATAGGCCCAACTTTATTAATTAATACCGCACGTGGGACGCACAGATGTACGCAGCTATCTGTAAATGTCTTAAACTAATTACACTCCATATTATTAGTTGTTATAAAAAAATAAATAGGAATTAATCTATTAACAAAAAGTGGTTATCCATCTCTATTTGACTATTTAAGATTAGAATTCGAATTGATATAGTTTTTTTGGTTAATCAATTTTAATAGTGTCATTTGGTTGACAAAGAGGGTTGAATGAACTCATTCGAAAACTCATAAAATTCTTCGGTCAATATGCCTACAGGCCTATATCTCCGGTTGTTGACGTCAGTGATTTTAGTATAAAGGTTGTAAATTATCTAACCCTTTTTTATTTGACATATTGTTTTTATTACAAAGTGTCATATTATATAAAAAAATAATTATATATAAAAAATTCGAGTCACGTTGTTTCTCTTGTCTGAGACATAAGATGTTAAGTCTCATTATGCTCAGTAATTTCACTGGCTTCAATGTCTTTCAAAGCGAAACACAACTGTGCTTACATACTGTTGCTTAATATAAATAAAATTAATACACATTTAATGAACGATGATTAACGAACTATGTAAAAACGTTTCATCCCGCAGCAATTTTAAATTGAGGTGTCGATTTATTTACTAAATTCATTTATTTTAATTAATAATATATTAATTTTTTCTTGGCAAAATCATACATAAAAATTGTTCCATTTACGGTTTAGCAAAAATATGTGAAATTAAAATTACTAAATCTAGCAAAATAAAAATATTTTAATACGTCAAATTCAGCTTTTTTTTGGGTTGACGCTTGCTGTAAGCCTGACACTAGTCGGCTGTATACAGCTTCACCGGACTTTCAGGTGAGCGCTTTAGCCGCTCTCAACCCTTAAATTTAAGTGACCACGCTGAGGGCACCCCCTTTGGGGTACGAACCTCGGCTCAGGACGGCCACTGGGGGAGGGCAGAGACATCTGCGATTATAGGTTTGGGGGAACGAATTCAGCAGAGATATCGCTTTATATAGAGAGATGCATCGAATTGTAAACTTTTATGAGGCCCGTTAATAAGAAATTTAGTTTCGTCAGGAGAATTCCTATAATTTCGTAATTCACCTACTTAACTTTCACTTTAGATACAAGTGACAACTTATTTCTCACTTGAGAGCTTATTTAGAATTAGCTTTTGTTCGGGTTCCAGCTTTAGATTTGATTTGGGCATAAAATCTATACATATAAATTAAACTGAAGCGTATGTTTGTGATTCGACATAAAAGCTGTTTAGGAAGCTTCTGTGGTTAATTGCACGTTATCAAAACTCGAAAATGCTTTTCAAAAATATTGTCTACCAGTTTTTTCGGGGTTATCAAAACTTTTCAAAGAGTAATATAGGCATTTTCCTGAAAGTTTTAGAAATGTAATGGGACTGTCTTCCACGCGGAGCCGCAAAAGCTACCTATAATTAAGCTTTGTAATCCTTGTGCTTATTAATGTAAAAGTTCAGATTTTTGTTAGTTTGTGAATTGAAATACTTGTTAGTCAATCACACCTTAATGGCTGAATTGTTTTGGATGTAATTTGGCACATAGGTAGTGCATAACCTGGACTAGGACATATACTATTTTTGATTCCGGAAAAAAAACTTTCACGCGGACAGTCGCGAGCAATGGCTAGTCTACATTATTATAATAAAGAGGAAAGATGTAACGAATAAACTTAAAAACTACTGGACCGATTTCAAAAGTTCTTTTGCCGTTAGAAAGCTACATTATCATTGAATAACATAGGCTAATTTTTATTCAGGAAAAAGCAGATCACGCGGACGGAACCGCGAGGAAACGCTCGTACTAATAATGAAACGTGCTTTGACACGCTAGTTAGTTGTTTTTTTATTATCAATACATATTTAATGGTGTTATGTTAATATTAAGCCACCGGTCTTGACAGTGTGTCGCCATCGGGTCTTACCTTTCAGTACTCGTAATTCTTATTATAACCGATAACGGCTAATATATGCATATTGCTCTATAGAGTAATAAATCAATTCCCGCCCAGTTTTGTCACCTTGTTTTGTTCACCATTTTCTAATCTTTAATCTGTGGCCGAGATATGTCTGGTCAACATGACCAAATTACTTTGACACCTCAATTACAAAAGTTCTTACGTGCTTGAGGTTTTAAGGCATAACTCGCAATAAAAAAAGCAATAAAAAATCTAAGGCTTTGTTTTTATTTATTTTTATGCTTTGTCGCTTAGGGACCATATCGACCAATAGGAAAAACAAAAATGTACATTGAACTATTATAATAAAAACATGGCAATTTAGCTAACTTGTACAATATGACAGCTTTAATATCTAAGGATATATATTAAAATAAAAAAAACAATATTATGTATATCTTCCCACTGTTGGGCATTATTGAGGATAATATTTATTGAGGATTATAGATAAATGTTATGAAATTTACAATACGAATCGTTTTAAGTTGCAAATAATATTTAATGTAATTATTCACTAATATTATAAAATACATATCAAAACAGAAATATCAATATATGCTTGTATAAGCCAAGTATAAATAATACACAAATTTAGTTCCGTTTAAATTATTGATCAATGGTAATTAAAACAACAGAACAACAATACAAAACGTGATCTGGGTTTTTGTCAGCTGCGTGGGCACACATCACATTATTTTTTATGTTCACATATTTATTAATACACAACCAAATAAATATAGATACACCGAATTGTAATGTCTGATATCTACAAGTAAATCATTATTTTGATTATTTAACTCTATGAAGTCTCTACAAAAGCCGTTGCATTTTATCAATTTACGACAAAAATGTCACGAATCCTACTAATATTATAAATGTGAAAGTTTGTTTGTTTAGATGTTTGGATGTTTGTCCGTCAATCACGCTGAAACTACTGAACGGATTTTGATGAAATTTGGTATACAGACAGGGTATGAGCTGACTTGGGTGATAGGCTACTTTTTACGCCGGAAAAAGCAGATCCCGCGGGTGGAGCCGCGAGCAAAAGCTAGTAAAAAATAAAAACAAAACGTCTTTACATTAGTTAATAGACGTTTCCACGTTTAATTAAATTAATTACACAAAGATATTATATTTTCCTAGAGACCATTTTACACTGGCCAATACTGCAAACTTCAAATTAAAACGACTTTTAATGATTTATGGACCGATAACGTCTTAAATTGCCCGAACGTTCGCGTGAGATTTGCTGAAGCCTTACACCCTTGGCATGGATTGTAGTAATAAATTAATGGCCTATCATTTGTAGTAACACGACATAAACTAGCGGACCTTATTAGAAATATAACCCAGATTTAAAACCGACTCAATGCCACAGACTGCTTTTGTAAAAAGCTATATTTTACATAACACCGTGTAACAATCAGTGAACACTAATATTTGCACGACAAGCGTATCTATATATCTATCTACCTGTCGGTTCATAATTAATGTTTACTAAGCGACAAGCAGCTACTAATTTACAGCTCGACAGTCATTTCGCAATCAATCGAAACTCGATATATCGTAGCGAGATTTAATGATGTTGCAGAAATGTGTTATTTTTGACTTTATTATGAAAATTTATGAAAATGGAAAAATGATATTAATTTGTCTCGTTGAAGGTTCTTTTTGGCGGGCTTTTTAGGTAAATCATTTAAAGTACTTTAAATAGGTCGACATAAATTTAAAATATACAGGTCGAGGTATATAGGTCGACATAAATTAATTGTTTAAATTAAATTCATTTAAATAAAAGTATACGTTACTCGTCTCATGACTTTTTTTTATCAGCCTGCCAGATTGTTTTTCTAAGGATACAATATAGTAATTATTAACATTAACACATTAATTTACTTACACAGACTAAAAGACGACAATAAAAACGTTTCAAGTACATCCATTGTCACACCATTGCATCCAAGATCTAGACTTATTGTAAAAAGGTAAATCGTCTCACAAAACCGCAACATAAATGATAGCCAGCAATGAGCGTGTCGACGACGATTAGAAGACCTATTTAGCGCTGGCGTTTCGTAATCATCACTAATTAGTTTAAAACCACGACGAAAAAATGCGCTGTGGACGCTGCAATGCGGAGTTTCTTCGCCACCGCACTGCTATCGGTTACGCAGGCTGAGTAATGGTAGCAAAAAAATAAGTATGTTCTATATTACACAGTGAAAAAGTTGTAGGTATGTGAGGTACCATAGTGTCACCTAATAGTGCTTTAATATGAGTAATAGAAATAACATTTTCTATTTTCTATATTACGCTCTAGTGATTGCTTAGGCTGCTTCAACACAGTAATACTCTTTCTGGGATGGATTTTATCTTAAGCAGAAACAAGGCGTGTGAAAGTGTAGAATATGATATATTAGTTTTTTTTGCAGCAGCTTCTGACCTCATAATTTTTTTTCGGTACACATCGTGAAGACGGAACAAGAAATTGGTCTCTTCATAAAAAATATATTCCTCTTTTTAAGTATTTCTTCGATTTTTTTGCTTACTATACATAATAGTGATTACTATTAAATATAGTATTTAGGTTATGCCCTAACTAAGATTTCCACCATCTGATGCCTTGACGGATATTTCGTAAAATCCGCTCACAGCATATTGACGCCTTCGAGCTGTCAATGACAAATATTCCTTCTATTAACATTTTCTAGTAGTGGGTTTTTGCGTTGCATTCAAGGCTTTTTGTCAATAGCGTTTAAACCGAAGATATCTAGTAACTTTCCTGTAAACACTTAAGGGTTTATTTGCGATTGATTCTTTATTTTCATTTTTGGATGATATTTCTCTAGGCGAGGGTCTGCATGAAAATCAGTTCCAAGCAATATATTGTTTGGCATTATGCTGATCTAGATCCTCTTGGCACTGTTGTGGTGGGACATATACCGTCTACACTTGTTTTTGTTTTATTTGTCTGTTGTTTTGATATATCTTTATATATATAATTCTTCTGTGAGTGTGTATGTTCCTGAACTTCTCTTAAACGACTGGACCGATTTTGATGAAATTTTTTGTGTGTGTTCAAGGGGATCTGAGAATGGTTTAGATTCACAATTTTGTCCGCTGGACAATGTTTTTTTTATTAATTTTTAATTTATTAGTAGTTGTTGATTTTGGAATGTTCATTTTCCAGTACAAACTGTACCCAAGCGCAGGTATAAACCGGATGGTTTGCGTTGCGAAGCTTGCCGTGATGACGGGTCGTATAGCGTCTAGACTGGACAGGGACAGGACAGGGACAGGACAGTGAGACAGGACAGTGAGACAGGACAGTGAGACAGGACAGTGAGACAGGACAGTGAGACATGACAGAGAGACAGGACAGTGAGACAGGACAGTGAGACAGGACAATGAGACAGGACAGTGAGACAGGACAGTGAGACAGGACAGTGAGACAGGACAGTGAAACAGGACAGAGAGACATGACAGAGAGACAGGACAGTGAGACAGGACAGTGAGACAGGACAGTGAGACAGGACAGTGAGACAGGACAGTGAGACAGGACAGTGAGACAGGACAGTGAGACAGGACAGTGAGACAGGACAGTGAGACAGGACAGTGAGACAGGACAGTGAGACAGGACAGTGAGACAGGACAGTGAGACAGGACAGTGAGACAGGACAGTGAGACAGGACAGTGAGACAGGACAGAGAGACATGACAGAGAGACAGGACAGTGAGACAGGACAGTGAGACAGGACAGTGAGACAGGACAGTGAGACAGGACAGGACAGGGACAGGACAAGACGGGGACAGGACGGGGACGGGACGGGGACGGGACGGGACGGGGACAGGACGGGGACGGGACGCGGACAGGACGGGGACAGGACGGGGACAGGACGGGGACGGGACGGGGACAGGACTGTCCAACCGGAGGGAGGTGGGAGACGACCTGACTTAGGTCGTCGAAGTCAATTAAATGTGCGACGGGCTACCTCACGTGCAATGGCGCAGTACCTCACTTAATTGCATTTAATGTAAATAAAACATTTGTATTAAGTTTTGACCACATTTTACACAAATATATTATGTAGGTGATACGAAGTTCACCGGGTCATCTAGTACCCTATATTGTTAAACTTTTACCACCCGATGGTTGCCAATAAATACTTCTTTCTTTCTTGCTATTAGTATAGAATAGAAACTAGAAATGACTGCATAATGTTTCTGTTTCTCTGCTATTTCTTTACATTCCACCGTTGTATAAGTACTAAAGTTTTTTTTATAGCTGAGGTCTACTAAGGAGCCATCGAGTCACTTGATGTTAAATGATCTCTAACGCCCATGATGCATGATACCAGAAGAATCTTGGATATGTTGCCAACTTTATAGGACAGAAATTGAGTTTCAAATTGACGCCAGCTTTCTTTGATACAGTGGTACCACCCCGGTCAAGTCGTCTCTTTCAGACAAATTCGTCTACAGTGTAGCACTGACCACTTAACAAATATCCTTTCTTCTATCCTCTTCCTTTACAAATACATCAAAGTTGAATACCTATTATATAAAATATTACTTATATTGCCTCTGATTACATATCAATAAATTAAACGTGTTAAAAGCAGGTAATTACAAACATCAGATGCGACTAGACTGTTGTATTGTTCTGTTTACAGATTACTTAAAAACAACTAGATATTATGTATCAAAGAGCATGCAGTAGTTATAAAAGTTAGCACAGTGGGGCTGACGTAGTCGTTGTACGATTAAAAGTCCCAAAAAATTTATGAAAAAAAAGAAAGCAGGCAATTCAGAGCCATTATTATTTTTATTATTTATTTTTCTTCAACCTATAGGTTGGTGTAAATAATTAACAGAGACTCAAGCGCCACCGTTTATTACCAAATCATAAATGTCCGAAATATTAACTGCAATCTCGAATGAATTTACACAATTGGCAAATATACAGCAATCATAAAATATCAAAACGTAACAATACGTCAAATTTAAAGTCTGGTTTCAATATAATGTCAATTTACGACGGTCCACGATAGCTCGCGTGACAAAATCGGGTTGCTTTTATTAAATACGCAGTAAGTGTCAGATTTTGCGCTATTGTGTGCCAGTTTATGAAAAAACTTTATAGCACTATAACATCAAATACTATTTCAAGCTGTTGGATTCAATTATTGCCAATAACTGTAATCATGAAACAAATATTAAGTTTATAGGTGGCTTCAAAATTTGGAAAGTGACAATAGTCTAAAATGGAAAAAGTATAAAAAGGCCATTTGAAATTTATGGTTCATCCATGTTACTTCGGAGCTGAAGCGTGTCATTCACTAGTCTACCATTACCAAATTTATTGATGAAACAAAAGATGAAACATTGACCCAATGGACCCCCTATTGTATATTAATCTCAGGTCAAGTTGGGTTGTATATAGCAGTCTGTGAAAGTGTTTTAGTATCATGCAAATAAGTATTATACCAAAAAAAGGGTGTGTGTGCAATTCACACACGATAGAAGTGAAACTTCAGAATATTAAAATAAATTAATTAATCAACGGATTTTAATACGAAAAAGCAAAAAAACACGTGAATAATACACCACGTTGTTTATGACATATTTCCCGAAGGCTTCGTTGTACGCAGGCGTAAAGACACGTGATAGCATACTTGCAATTTATCTCATTCTCTCGTAGGCTAAATACTATTTACGTATATATGTTTGTCACTTTGACGTGACGCATTTTTGTTTCATCGAGTTTCCAATCACAACGATTCTAAAGAAGTTTTACTTCAAAAAAATATATATTTTAATATGATGCAAGCTGGTGTTTAATTTAGGATTATTTAAGTAATTATTTTCTTTTTGTCCACAGATCACTCTGAACAGAGTAACCGAAAATGTTCCCGTGAATTACTTCAGAGGATTGAGGTACATTTTCTTTTTTTCTATAAATAACTTTTATTTTAGCTGTTATAATTATTTAGATTTTTACCAATAAACACATATTATGTATGTATAGTAGATATTTACTAATTTACTTCTGTTGGAAAATGTTTCTAACAATTATGAAATATTTAAGGTAGTAACTACGCAGTCCTTATTTTATATCGTGTTTAACTTATCTCAGATGAAGTTGAAATCTTTTGCAACATTAGGTATAAAATTATTAGTCCACTTAGGACGAGGTCATTAAGATAAAATAAAGTAAGGTAAGATGAATATTGGCATCAACAGTAGCAACTTTTACAATATGTGTGGTCAGAAATTAATGTCACAGTAAAATTACAAAACCAGTAATTTCTCGTAAGTACCGATAGTTTAACACTAATCAATTTTGATATGCCTAAAAAGTCTGGTCTTGTGAGAAACAATTTTATTGATTTTACAAAGACGTACACGATTTTCTACTGGCTTGTTGCATTCTGATAATATTCATTTATCAGCTAGTGGATAATATTATTTTATTGTCATGGCTTGTTATTTTTTTTTTATGGAATATAATGCAAATGAGCTAATGGGTCACCTGATTATGAGTGACCAACACTACCGATTAACACCTACAATACCAAAGGAATCGTCGGTGTGTTGAATTTGAATTAGAATTTAAGTGGTAAGCCCGCCAATAGTTTTATTATTGGCACACTAGAAATAATCATTATTATACATTTAGTTACTTTTATAACCACAATTGTTATATATTAAGAAAGATTTGATTTTCGTTTTTAGTCATTCTGTCATATCGGAACTTCACAAAATTCCTATGTTTTTTTTTGGTTTCCTGTAACATAAAGCAGAAGCTCATTGTAGGCTAATACGCAGTGTGTTGGGGTAGGACGGAGCATTTAGGCACATAAAAACTAGACAGGCTGGGCCAAGGTTCTATACAGACAGATGCATTATTTTTTATTAGTGTATATTTAAAAATTACCTACGTTTGAATGAGGACAGTATTTTTGTAACTTCTAACATTTGAGGTATAAGGGTTTGAGATGTAAACGCCATGCCTACTCATAAACAGAAGCAACACCACCCAGAACTTTGAATTACAAAGCACTGCATGGCACTGAACTGCGCTCGTCACCCCGAGACATAAGATGTTAAGTCTCATAATGTACAGTAATTTCACTGGCTTCAATGTCATTCAATTCGAAACACAACAGTGCTTACACACTGTTGCTTGGCGGCAGAAATATACAAAGCGGTGGTACCAACCCACACGGTCTCTCGCATACGAGATACCTATGCACCTTGTAAATTGTCTTTAAGCAATATCTTCGGATTCGGCTACTCCTCTGCGACGTCAATTTAGATTATTTCTGTCGCCACTAACGAAGCATAAACCATTTTCAGTATTCAGTAACGGATTGTATGGCATTACTTAGCTCGAAATGTGAAAATAAGTGGATTTTAACCAAGTGGCTTAAGGATAATTAAAGTTTACTGACGTTTCGAAAACACTCACTCATAGCAAGATATGTTAATGTCGAAGAATTATGTTAAAACTTAGGTTAAAGCATTTTTACCATGTATTATACTCTATGTCAATCTGGGAACAAATTGGTAAAATAACTTAAATTTATGAATGACCTACATTTGCAATTTATCGTTATAAATCAAAGTCAAATAATGGCGGCCATTGCCGGTGTATCGATCAATGATAATTTACTGCAAAAGGAATGAAAACCTCATTAAAAATCTAACATTTTATCTTATTTAAAATAAACGTATTGACCTTAGCCATATTTTTATTTAAAAATGTTCTGTTACCTTGTTTAATAAATACTTCAAATAAAAATATATTTTCTGAGTGTGAATATACTTATTATACTGTTTCAATTTGTTCAAATTGTTGGTAATGGTCAGGGGTCCCTCGGGTAGCTGATCCACTTGATTACTATCAAGCTCATTTTCCGAGAGTAGCTTCGTTTCGATGAGACGATCAACAATTCCCTATGCGAAAATTCTCTATTGTGGTAGCTAACAGAGGTAGCAAGGCAAGGCAAAGCAAAAAAATCAGCTGGTTAGTAATCATTCTTATGACCTCGTTATCGATACCTATTGGAAGCCCCTCCTTCCAATAGGTATGATTACTAACCAGCTGATTTTTTTGTTTTTACTTAGTTAATATTTATATAATTTAACTGTCATAATGTCCTACAAATAAAATAATAATTTTTTGAGTATCATCAAATCGAAATATTCTATCCTTGCTACCTCTGTTAGCTACCACAATAGAGAATTTTCGCATAGGGAATTGTTGGTCGTCTCATCGAAACGAAGCTACTCAGGGAAAATGAGCTTGATAGTAATCAAGTGGATCAGCTACCCGAGGGACCCCTGACCATAATTCAATGTTAATAAAATCGACAGGTGGGATAAACGATGTTGTTAGGGTTATGATGGGATTCGATGTTCAATACAAATAAAGTCGTCAGCTGCTCTGGTTGTCGAAATCTTCTGTAGTGAGTGAGATCATGTCCTAAAACTGCACACGTACCCACATACTTACGCCTTTATTTCATGAGAGTAAGCTATTTTTTTACTAGCCCTATATTATACATGTCCCACTGCTGGGCACGGGCCTCCTCTACAGAATGTGAGGGGTTAGGCCTTAGTCCACCGCGTTGGCCTAATGCGGGTTAACAGACTTCACATACCTTCGAAAAATCTTATCGAGTTCTCAGGTACGTAGGTTTCCTCACGATGCTTTCTTCACCGTTAAAGCAAGCGATAATTAACAATCAATATACACGTAACTTAGAAGAGTCAGAGGTGTATGCTCTTGGGGTTGGTTTCGAACCTGCGACTTACGTCTCGACAGTCCATACCACTCCCAGCTGAGCTATCGCTGCTTTCAATTTCGCTTATTATTCAATTAAAAAAAAACGAAATGGCTCATATATCTGTATCAATGAATGCGTCAAAACCCTTATAAGTTAAAACTATCATTCGATTTATCCATAACGAAATGTACAACGTTTATATTCTGAATAGACTGGTGATTATCCGGTTGAAAATGATAAAAATAGAAACAAATTTATAGTAGAATCAAACCCATTGTAAAACGAAGAGAATACAACAAAATTGATAGGAAAAATAAATTAACGGCGATCTGAGGTCGGGAAGTGGGAAGGGGGGGCTTTTAAGGGTAAAAAACGGTTTATCTCGATTTCCGGAAAAACTACAAGTCCTATGGAAAAAATTTAAATCGCAAAGTTGTAGGTAATAAAAAGATCTACAACTTTTGTATACACACTCTCTTCACATAACCTCAAAATATATGTGAAAAATTCAAATAACCAAGTTTTTTGTTTTTATTTTTATCTATTATAATAAATCATTTTTTTTCACGAAATTTCGTGAAAACTTACCTTTTTATATCCCAAATACCCTGTAATTTTTTTGATCTAAAATATTCATTGTTTCACTTTATTTTGACTTAATATCGAAAAAGCAGCCTAATTTTCAAACGAAAAATCTCACGTCAAAATATCAGCTTTTTTAAAAAAGTCTGTTAGTTTCTTGTTCATTGAATTCTCTACTTTCTGATGGTGTAAAAAAATATATACATTACTATGGTAAATGTGCTCAGAAAATGTAAAGTTATAAGTTAATATTTAATAAGACATATCTACAATATTTTGGGAAAGTTGTAGAATCTTCTTTAAATTATATGCGTAGATGCCTCTTTATTGTTATTTTAATATAACTTATATACCTGAGTGATCTACGGAAAATTTTAGCCCATCATAAAGAAGTGGGGAAGGGGCTAGGTGGGTCTGGGCCTTACTACTTGTTATTTAGTAGTTCGTTTCTTTGCATTTTCTGAGCACATTTACCATAGTAATGTATATATTTTTTTACACCATCAGAAAGTAGAGAATTCAATGAACAAGAAACCAACAGACTTTTTTAAAAAAGCTGATATTTTGACGTGAGATTTTTCGTTTGAAAATTAGGCTGCTTTTTCGATATTAAGTCAAAATAAGGTGAAACAATGAATATTTTAGATCAAAAAAATTACAGTGTATTTGGGATATAAAAAGGTAAGTTTTCACGAAATTTCGTGAAAAAAAATTATGTTTTCTAAAAGATAAAAATAAAAAACTAAAAACTTGGTTTTTTAAATTTTTAACATAAATTTTGAGGTTATGTGAAAAAAGTATGTATACAAAAGTTGTAGATCTTTTTATTACCTACAACTTTGCGATTTAACTTTTTTCCATAGGACTTGTAGTTTTTCCGGAAATCGAGATAAACCGTTTTTTACCCTTAAAAGCCCCCCCCTTCCCACTTCCCGACCTCAGATCGCCGTTAATTTATTTTTCCTATCAATTTTGTTGTATTCTCTTCCTTTTACAATGGGTTTAATTCTACTATAATTTATTTATGTTTCAAAATGGATAATCACCGGCCTAGAAGGCAAATATAATAAAAATAAAAGCATGTATTCGAAGCGCTAAAAATACTTCGTAAAAATTGGGAATTTCGAATCATAATATAAGATGTTTATTATTATATAAATGTGTATGTGTAATGGCTTTATTTTATCGCACTGTATTGATTAAAAGGTAAACATGACATTATTAGCTACCTCCATCATATCTCAGTCAAAGGAAATAATGTTCCATAACATATTCATAAGCAATGATATAATACGTTACTTAAGTAACTTCTTATAATGCGTTGGAACTCGACATAACGGTCGTCACACGGTCCGAATATTTCCATCTCTCCCAGATGTTAAGACCTATTAAACTGACTTAGCTTAGACTTGAGCGGCTTGCTCGTCTCGTCATTCAATCAAATAAAAAAAATAATAAGTATTATTTGACCACACATAATATATAAAATCTGTATAATGACTAGGAGCGACGAATCACGTTTCATGAACATCATAAATCTGATTAATTTACGCGCGCGGCACAGTAATTGCTATAAGCAGTCCGATTCACAATTAGCCGTTTTTTTATGAATAAACTATAAAATCCAAATATATTACGTAAGTACGTATATCAGATCCATAATGTTACTACAGTAATTTATAAATAACTAGCTGTCCCTCGCGGTTTCACCTGCATGTCACTGCCCTGTTCCCATGGATCATAGTATGATATACATAGAAACCTTCTTCATGAATCACTCTATCTATTGCTGAAAACTGCATTAAAATCCGTTGAATAGTTAAAAAGATCTAAGCGAACAGACAGCGGAAGCGACTTCATTTTATACTATGTAAAGATTAATACTCTTGCTGTTTTTTTATTCAACATCACAAGACTCTTATTGTACAAGTACTGAGATACCAAAGATATTAATTTAACCATTAAGGCTTATATACTTGTGTGGGTAATAAAGATTTAATTTAATATCTTATTAAAATTTAATGGCTATTTTAATGTCTTAATAAGTTTGTTTATTATGAAAATATTTTATAAAGAAGTTCGTTACTCAGTTGCTAACCTCTCTTTTGAGACCGCTGTAATGGAATAACCTGATAACCCGGAGTAATATGATAGCGTCCTAATAGCCGTCATTCTAAATCCTATTGGTCATACAATGGCGACCAAATGATATCATCAAGTTATCCTGCTTATCTACAAAAAAAATAATATTATTTCACTGACTTGCTTACCACATAAATGAACCTTCAAGGCACCCTCCTAGGCAACCTATTTTTTGCAGGTAGTATACATTGTACACTTTTCATTGAAGGTTCATTTTTTTTGGTAAGCAAGTCATGTAAATTATAATTTTTTGAATTTTTATTTTTATTAATAATATCCTTGACCATATTTTTTTAGGCAACCCTATTGGTATGTGTTCAGCAACATATATTATACCCTAAAATATATTTTTCATTCGGTAAACAGATCGATGTTACCCGGGATCCTCTACTAAGAGGCAAGGGTGACAACGGAAGGCTTCACTTTTTTTTTCGTAATACATAATATATATGTTGTTTTAAAGTTTTAATTTGTCGTCATTTTTATTTTATTTATATCTATATTATTATTGGACTGGTATTGATATTATACTATGGTAATTATAATTTATTTAATCATTTTAACTGGCACTCAAAAGCCGTTCTTAATATTGATATTAAACAAATAAATTAAAATGAACCTTAGACCGGCCAAGATATTTTGCATGTTTATAAATGCGGAACATTCTCGCAATTTACTACGCACTATGATGGATATAGTAATTTCATTTCCATGTTGTTATCCAAATAGAGGTGATCATTAACCTATTTGTTGAAAACCATCTTGATAAAACTACCTGTCAAACAAAAAACCGCATTTAAATGGGTTGGCTTAAGCGCTGTCACTGACAGATACATACATATCCGTCTTTTTATCGGAGGTTAAACACCAAGCTGAGGTTGATCAAAATTCCTCAAGATACTACAGAATGATAACATAAATTTGTTCCCTAATATAAACTATAAAATAAAATTTAAATTTATGAACGCGTGTATCAATGCTAGTTTACTGCATAAAAAATAAACTTTATATCGCTTTTACAACCACACAATGACATTTAGTACACTTTAAATATGCACATAAAATGTTAAGTCTCACACCTCTTTTATTCTCGTTACAATGTTGCCTGTGTAATTGAGAAATCTCATTTATGAAGTCGAGGTTTGTACTAGAAGTATCTCACGAACGTGCCACAGAATGTGAAATGGCGTAAAAATGCCTAAAATCTGCATCATAATCTCGACTTATGACCGATTTCAATGAACGATCTTAGACTAAGTATAAATATATACACCCAACAGTCACACATAGTCCTGACCCCACACTAGGTGGAACCTGTATCGTGGGTATCAGGAACTACGAGGGACTTGTGGTCCCACAACACCCAGACCCGAAACAAATACTTATTGATCGTACAAACATATGTCTCTGGGGAAATCGAACTGCTACCTCTCTCTTGGCAGCAAGTTACTCGCCCGCTGCACCACGGAGGTTATCCAGATAGATCACGGAAATCAACCAACCAAATTAAGTTATTTGTACCCGTGACCATCAAACTTTATTCTGATTGGGTAATTTGTGCTATCTATCCGTATCTATCCGGAGAATCAAACTCAGATCGATTATTGAAACCGGCGCTGCTGTTAATCGGCAAGACCCGCGGGTATTATAGGTAACAGGTTACATAACTAAACACTGCCTGAGGCGACCTGCGTATTACGCCGCATTTTCCTTCTTGAAAAGGATAATAAGCCTTAAAATAGACGGACTATCTCACACTAATAAGCCAGGATCGATAGTAACACGTATTTTCTTGACATCGGGAAGTGTCTCGACGAGTCTCTGGGAGCATTAAACCCTGTTTATCATCATGTAAAGGAATTGATCATTAAAAGACAGTTATGAGTTAAAGATATAAGATATAAAGATAGTTTGAACTCTAGCTGGCATAAAGCAATACGTTTAAAATAGTTGGTATATAACATCGAACATAGCTTGATCTCTTAACGCGCCGTCAAAAGTTTTTTATTCTGCTACGGCAACGTGATTACTAGACCTGACGTTAAGTACAGTAGGTACAGTCTAAATATAATGTCTACCGTAAAGATACATTGCACCCCTCGACGGCCGAGTTACTGGATGTACACTGACGGACCCTGAAACGCGACTCGATGTCGGGTTTTTCACCACGGTGGCATCCAGTCGGGTAGACAAATGCATCAGCTAATAGTTTACATCTTCTCATAATAACAGGACATCCAAAGCTACTAAAATAAATAGACTCAGAACGAACATTCGCCTTAACTCAATTAGAACAAGACCATTACGTGCACTGTATCGTAATTAAGACCGCTTTATTATTATTGACGGCCGAGTAAATTATCGCTCGGATACAGATGTCTACGGGATTCGCAATTTAAATTATACCTCGTGGCTGTATGTGTAGGCCCTTATTACTTTCGCTACTTTGATAAAGTATTTTAATGTAAGGGCTTGGAGTTCAGTTATTATGTGTAGTAGAGGGGCACAGAAACTGTAGACAACAAGTACTCAGTAACAAGGTGGTAGGTCCCTCGTATGCGAGAGGCCGTCTTGGTTGGTACCGCTTTGTCTATTTCTGCCGCTAAGGAACAGTGTGTAAGCACTGTTGTGTTTCAGTTTGAAAATTGAAGGCAGCGAAATTACTGGGCATTATGAGACTTAACATCTTATATCTCGGGGTGACGTGCTCAGTTCGGTGCCATGCAGTGCTTTGTAATTCAAAATTCTGTGTGGTGTTGCTTCTGTTTATGGGCAGGCGTGACGCTTACCATCAGGCGAGCGCTTAGCTCGTCTCGTCATTTAATCAATAAAAAAATATATATTTGCTAAGTTGGGCGTATCATGTGGTTTACAAGTCTTCGTCATGACATATTGTTTTCACTATAAGTAAAGAGCAATACCCACAGATATAATACGCAATCAGTATTTCTGGATGTTACATCTTAAGGTCAGCTTAAGTTGTATTTTTAGATCATCAAGGAAGGGAACAGAGCTAAAAATAAAAACATCATTAAACATCAACTAGTACAGTAGTCTATCACGTACAGGATGC
The DNA here is from genome assembly GCA_949126905.1 of Amorpha juglandis. NCBI lineage: Eukaryota > Metazoa > Arthropoda > Insecta > Lepidoptera > Sphingidae > Amorpha > Amorpha juglandis. The sequence goes on along the minus strand of OX421386.1, from coordinate 8,019,327 downwards.
ATAGTACTTCCTCCAAGCATAATTGCCGAGTCTGCAATTACTTGAATAACGGTCGGGTACTGATCCAAATATAAGGCGTGTACTGAGGATGCGATAGCGTGGGAAAACCTCCTCAACTAGATGATATAGATTGCTATATTTTTATTTAGTTCGTGTAACTGAAGACTGATGGAAAGTATAGGTATTGTAATTGTGGTAGTAAAATATTTAGTAGGTATAACTGAGTTCTGATGGAAAATATGGGTATATTATATTGTAATTGCGATAGTAAAAAAGGATCACATAAAAAAGTAAAACTAAAATAACAGCTAAGTTTGTTATATGAGTTTTATTACTCAAAACCGTCTTTTTAATAACACCGTTCGGGCAGATATTCGTATGGTTTATAGACTTGTCTTAATCATTCATAATATTATTTTGAACTATGCACATTGGTTATGAGCAAACCGTAATATTCGATTGTCGCTTTACTTTTATTGTTGCCTATTTAACTCCTGTAACCAAAAAAAAATTCTTTCTTTCTACCTGGGGCTATACTTACTAGTGCCAGGATTCCGCCAACCACAACACACAACTCAAAAAATTTATTTCATAAAAGTAAATTGATTTTAGGACCTTCATGATCGTTTTCAAAGGTAGGTCATAATCATGATTTATATATAATCCACGAAAACCACAGAATCTTCAATTCTAAATTATATTGTAACCCCGTACAGTTACTTCACTCCGGCCCCGCCTCAACAAACGTATCAAGCGGGATCATTTAATACAGGTAGCTTAATATCTGATTGAAATGTTACTTAGCTGAGAACAGGATGTGTCTAAATTAAATAAATGTCCGACATAGTAGATCAATACATTATTTAGTTAGCCGGCGGGTACATTTACATTCATCAATTGCCAAATTTCAAATTGAGATCCCGAGTGATATTTATGTGCGGTTGTGTGAATTGTTAATTGGTATGTTTAGATGTTTTAGTACTAGAGTTTTATGTCTTGGGAAATAAAACGACTAATTAAGATTAATACATCATTTATCTTTTGATTTGGTCCATAAACTTCTATACTATAAGCAATAATAGTGTGAACATGTATCAATATGGACGAATTGCAAATTTATATTCGCTTATCTCCATATGAAGTTGCTATAAAAATTTATTACAGCTTGTTTTTTAGACATCATAATTCTCAGAAATACAAACAGAAATATCAGGCGCTTTTGGTCCTAGAACTAAAAGATCTAAGTAACTTCGTTGATGAAACCGATCAAAAATTGACGGAGCCATTGTATCACAGAACGTCTGATATTAGGAACTTATTATACGAATAAAGAATTTTATTCAAGTTATTTTGTCGAGATAAAAGTTCGAATAAAGCAAGCAGCTGTCCCACAGTGGGAAGTCAATTCTCTCTACTATTTAACTCAGTATAACTTTGAAAATGTATAAAATAAGAAATGCACCACCTTGCAGTTAAGGCGGAATGTACCAAAACTGGAGTAACAGCGATCATCTGCCCACAAGTAACATTAAGCATACAACCTTCGACGACTTTCTGATAAAGCAGATGTTGGAGATACTTGTGTCTTCTTTCACCTGCCATTCCATTCACTTTGGCAGCCTCCGTGGTGTAGCGGGCGCGTAGCCGGCTATGAAGCGCGAGGCCGCGGGTTCGATCCCCGCACCGAGACAAATGTTTGTGTAATCCACAAGTATTTGTTTCGGGGTCTGGGTGTTGTGAGACCGAAAGTCTCTCGGAGTTTCTGATACCCACGACACAAGACTCGTATCTTACTGTGGGGTCAGGACTATGTATGTAACTGTTGGGTGTATTTATTTATTATCCCAGTCGCAATGGGGTCGCCGCAACATGCTTTTAAACACATGTTACAGAAAGATTTGGCTTGTCGTTTTTATGATCGACAGTAGCCGCCTGTCCGACATCAACCTCTTTAGGGACAAAATTGTCGGGGATACTTGTGTAACAACAGAATAAAAAATAAATATATCCGACCTGGTTTCATTCGAATAAAATCTTGTAAAATAAAGTTCTTTTTTCTGATAAAGGTCGCAGGAAGTCGATGGATGCAGGCTGCTTCCAACAGATCGGTCTGGAAATCTTTGGGGGAGGCCTATGTTCATTGTGGCTGATGATGATGATGATGATAAAAGTTCTTTTAATTCTTAAGCCTATTAACGACCTTTACTTTGTATCTCTCAACAATTTGCTACATCATCAACATCTGATTTCTGTTGTAGTAAGTAGAAATTATTGGGAAATAAAATAAATAATCAAATAACATAACTATTAATTAGTATAATTTGTAGTACATAAACCACTACACAATAGTATAGAAAGAAACCCGGCATTTCATTCTCAAACGCAATGATAAATAGCAATTGGTCACGGAACGGAGTTTGTGTATATTGTAATATGTTTTTCCGCGAGTTTTTCTACGCCAATGCGGATTTCCTTAGCGTCTGATATTTGTGTTTTAATCCTATCCTACTAATATTATAAACGCGAAAGTTTGTAAGTATGGATGGATGGATGGATAGATGGATGGATGTATGTTTGTTACTCTTTCACGAAAAAACTACTGAATGGATTTTAATGAAACTTTACAATAATATAGCTTATACATCGGAATAGGACATATGCTACTTTATCCCGGAAAAAGCAGATCACGGGCGGAGCCGCGGGCAAAAGCTAGTATTTATATAAGTAATAATTAATTCTATAGTTCGGTGAAGTAGACGTATTTGGTAAAAAAAAAATAAGCAGAGTTTACAAAATGTTCGTAATATTCAACTCAAAATATCCTATTACATAATTAACAATTATTTTACGTCTCATTTTTCTCAGCACTGTCTGTTTATCAAAGTATGTGGCAAGCGAGTCTTATAGGTCGATTTTGTTTAAAATGTGTTTTGAGGATAAAAGCTTCATTGGTTCCTGTGGTTTTTGAACTTTTTTGTTTATATTTGATATTATTCTGTTTGTTTTCCAAAGACAAATTCGTCAATACATAGTTTATATTTAAGTCGCTATCTGCGTCCGTTTGTCTGTGCCCCCTTATTTCTCCTAAACTGTGTATCAGATTTAGAAGCCTTTTACTATTATTTAGAGAATTTATTCTGGAAGGTTTACATGTTATGGAATTACATGATATGTTCCTATGGGAGGAGGGCAATGACAGGCCTGGAGTAAAACCGAGAGATACCGTAATAAATAAAATAAACGTGGTTAAGAAGCATCTCGATTAAATAACCTTTGAAACAAACACAGCCGCATTCAAATCGGCTCCACTGACAGGGACATGCACATACACACATACAGACAGACAGTCAAACAACACCCCTTTGAAGAGGGTTAAAAATAGAGTAAACTAATTAATCTAAGTGACACCTCAATAAATTGAAACACCTATACGAAACACAATATGCTATCACCCCCTTAAGTTAACAAATAACAATAGGGGACGAAATGGCGACCTTAATACCTTGCCCTTAGGGTGTGGGTCAAATGACCTACATAGAGCCCACCCTTAACCTATTTGGGGTGATCATTAACATCTATTCCCTTTAACACGCGATCCGCTTTTTAATTGATTTGAATTGAGATTTATGATTAAGCGGGCCATTAGACAAGGAAATATAAAAATAGGATATTGCTTACGTCATTGCCTATCATTAAAAAAATATCGTTGTGGTTCTTGTTAGGAAGAATTTGTGTGTTGTCGCTCGCTGGATGGTAAGCACCACGCCTTCCCATAAACAGAAGCAACACCACACAGAACTTATTACATAACACTGCATGACACTGGACTCCGCTCGTCACCCAGAGACATAAGATGTTAAGGCTCATAACGGCCAATAATTTCACTGGCTTCAATGTCATTCAAACCGAAACACAATAATGCATACACACCACTGCTTGGCGATAGAAATAGGCTAAACAGTGGTAGTGGTAACTGTAGACAACACTAGCTACAGCACAACTCCGACACTCCCAAATATTGCAGTTACTTAAAGGGCTTTGTGTTAAAACGCGTCAAAAGTTGAAACATCAAATATTATATCGCCCACGCGAGCCCCATTTTCCTTAACAACCTGATTTACTGACACGAACCGTATTAAGAAAACTCAACCCAAAAACATGTCAAACTAGCATAATAAAGCACTAACATGATTTACACTAGGCGACTGCGGGTGTTTGTTTTTCAAACACCGCGTTGTCATGGCAACGCATGTACAAACTATACTAGCACCATGCGATATTCAACCTAAAGGTTAATAAATTAAGGTGTACTGTCGATTGAATTGATGTTGACAGTGATATGTTATTTCACGTAACAAAGGAAGGTGTATTGCTGGGAAATATTAAAGCTTGCGTGATAAAATAAATGTAAATTCTGTTCTTACCGGTGAAATTGATATAATCTGTAGTCTAGCCAGCACATTTGTGTGATCTAATGATAGTTATAGTTCGGGATATAATGTCCATTATCATTTATATTCGAATAGCTTTAATAGTCTTCTCTTACACTTGCCCTTATCCCACTCGCAGTGGGGTCGGCAACATGCTTTATAACACAATATGTTAGAGAAATATTTGTCTTGTAATTTTTACGACAGGCCGACTGCCTGACGTTAACGCCCTCTGATGAGAAAACACAATAGCTCGAATCAAGAAATGATCAATCAAATCGAAAAATCGAATAGTTTTAATAGTATGCGACCAAAATCTAGGTATAAGTTATATAGGAAACGTTGAATGGAAAATGTATCATCATCATCATCATCATCATCAGCCACAAGACGTCCACTGCTGAACATAGGCCTCTCCCAAAGATTTCCAGACCGACCTGTTGGAAACGACCTCCATCCAGCGACTTCCTGCGATCTTTATCAGGTCGTCTGTCCACCTTGTAGGTGGACGTCCAACGCTGCGCTTGCCAGTACGTGGCAAATGTATAGGAAAAGTTAAATGTCTCTTTATTGTGGATACAAAAATACCGTTTTGGTTTGGAATACTATTTTGACGAAACCATTCACTAAGCAGTTATATTAATATTAATTAACAAAGTTAATAAATTGAAAAATCCAATCCACAATAGTTAAGGGGTGAAGAGGGTGATGCGGGGAGTAAAACCTTCCGCATGCGCCCTCGCCACCCGTAACACCGTCTATGTAGACTTTTGGTTGCTAGGCAACAAAAAGCAAATATAGTTTTGTCATTACCATAAAAGCTTGGATGACGGCGCTTTTATAATTCATGGGGTTTTGTGTCAGGAAATCAGCGATTGACGTTAAATTGATGGGTTTGGAAAAAAATGTGAAAGTAATTTTATGTTTATTTTATGCATAACTTAAGTATGGATTGTTTAGTCATTTACTTGTGTTTGGCTTTGTTTTGTACTTTATAGTTTTATTTTAATTATATCTTAATGATTATAGATTATTTTTTCAAAAAAGTGTATTATATGATCCTAAATAACTTAATTGACGTACAAAATATTTGCATTAATTCTGAACATAAATAAATTAATAGAAACGGTGTAGATTTTAAAATATTGTTTAATCACAAATAAAAACCAACGAAAGGTATCCGCTTTAATTTATAGGATTGCACAAATCTGTTTTTCAGACTAGAAGATGTTGGTCTAAAATGATTGAAATGTCCAACTTACTCATTGTCCATATGTGTCCACTTTGGATTATGATTTATGTCTTACTAGCTTTTGCTCGCGGCTCCGCCCGCGTGATCTGCTTTTCCCGAGATAAAAAGTAGCCTATGTCTTATTCTGATGTATAAGCTCTATTATTGTATAGTTTCATTAAAATCCATTCAGCAGTTTTTACGTGAAAGAGTAACAAACATACATCCATCCATCCATCCATCTATACTTACAAACTTTCGCGTTTATAATATTAGTAGGATAAGCTAAAGAAGAATGTCACCACAACACTGATTCCCTAGAAGTATCAATTATAATGAATATTGTATCATCTACGAGAATTAGTTGATAGAATAAACATCGATTTTAAAGGAACTGGTGATGATTCTATTATCAATGCAGACGGTTTGGCGTGATCGAGAATAATTAACATAATACATATGGATGTGAGACATGGGAATGTGTTGTAGACACAGTTTCTTATACGGAATTTGAAGTTATTATGCTAGAGCGTTTTTATAGAACATTTTTTTTATAGCATAGACCGCAAACGAAATGGGTCACCTGATGGTAAGTGATCTCCACCGCCCATATACGCCCACAATACTAGAAGAATCATAGGCGCGTTGCCGACCTTAAAGGGAAGGGATAATTAAGGAATTGGGAAGGGAGATTTGGGTCTCCGGATATCTCACTCACCGTACGAAACGCAGCAGCAAGCCGCTAATTTACGTCGGTGTTCTGTGAGACAGTGGTAACGACCCGGTCGAGCCGGCCCATTCATGATGCAGACAATGATGAGACATGATGTAGACAAAACTGTCTACAGCGTGGCTCTACCACTCGTAACTTTTACTCACTCACTCACTTTTTGAACTACATCTTCAGATACAGAGCGAGATATGAACGTTTTAATAGCGCCGATTAATATAATGTTTTGATACTTTGGATGGTAACTTAATGGAATATTACTTTGTTTCAGATTTTGAAGGGTGTCGATGTTGTCAACATATGAGGTGCGTATTTTTAAATATCAAATTTGCTATAAGATGGTAATCGTAAATGCCATACTAGTAACATTAACTTTAGAATCTACATTAAATTCTTTGTAGCTTAAAACCACGTAGCCGTATTTCGATGAGATATAAAAACCCTAATCCAATGGAATCCTGATAGAAATGCGGGTAAAAAACGAGCAAACAAGACACAAAAGAATTTCGGAAAAGATTTATCCATTTCAGAATGTTGTTTATGGATCACGTAAAACTACCAGAATTCATCGAAAATAAGGAACATTTCGCATAGTATAAAAACAGTGTTGCAAGCACTCAAGTATTACAAGTGTAAAAACCTCGTGACAGTTTCGGCATTTAGTCACGGTGAGCCGGTGGTTCGCCGCAAATCACCGTATCATCTTAGTGTTCCCGTTAATCGTAATCACAGAAGCCAAGCTGTGGTGTGGTTTGACAAAATTTTCACAAGTCATTTATATCGTAGTGCGTAACTGTTGTGGGGTGTTTAATTTAACTTAGCGGTGTTGCTAGTATTTTTACGGAGTATTTTAGAATTACTGACTAATCAATTAGATTTCTCAATTATAATTTATATACAGTTTTAATTCCCTTACGGGTAGGTAGGTGTGTTTCATCATAAAAGCTGTAAAACCATACCATAGTCACTATAGTACACAATATGGTTTGAATGTGCTCATTTATTGCGTTATTTAGTTATCTATAAATATATACAATTGAATATTTTCTATATTTTTATAAAACATACGTTTATTGTTACAACCCAGAAATGCTAACAAAAATGTAATAATTATTTTCCTACACATATTAAAACTAAAAGTCAATAACTTGTAAAAGATTAATTAGAATAATATAAAAGTAGATTCGTTATTCGTTTGTCTATTACTAGCTTTCTTCTAAATTACTAACAACTAGCATTAACACTTTTACAGCACCTTGATTAACGTTTAATGAATACACTCCCAATTATTATTAAAATTCGTTTCTCAAATTTTGGTTAGCACTATAGCATCGACAAGAAGTAACGAAGATCGATATCCTGAAAACCGTTGACCATGGTACACCTTGGCACTGGGAGAATTCACAGGAGTTGGTAATCATACCCGTGAATTTCCCGATGCCTCAGTTTAACGTGGTCAGTCATCGAAGAGAAGAAAAGAAGATGAAGAACTAGTCAAATGAAGACCAATGTTCTGGTGTCGGTTTACATCCAGTTACTGTATGCTGGCTTAATTCTGGCGATCGTCGATGGATGCAACGTCTATTGACTATCAACATGATAATATTTGAACTACACTGTATTGATCTTTAAATGGATCCACTTTAAAAATTTGAAAATAAACTCCATAATTTCTATGAAGTTCTGGTTTTATGACTAACGGTTAACTCAGTGACTGGTACTGATGGACTGGCGAAGCAAACAATATATCACTGGTGCTTGTAAGACAATTTATGAGCCAAGATAAAGATCTAAACTGATTTTTTTCAAAGGCAAAGTGACAACACCTGATGGTATAGTGCAATCTAAATATAATGTCTCCTGTCAACTCTCGACGGACGCCAGAGTTATGCCTGAAGTAACAATCTTAGCAGTCGGTTTTTGTCGGCCTACTAAAATATTGCGACTTCACTCGGTAACAAATCAGCGTCTAAGTGATAACTAATAAAGTTTATAAAAACATATTTCGTTTAAAATACAAAACGCCCTGATTCATTCTTAATTTCATAACACATGCAACTTTATTCTTAATTAAGGATCATTTGTTAACTCTCAATGTGTAAAATAAAAGTCTGAATAAGCTAAGTATGCCCAAGTATGATATAAGAATGTTTTAATATCATTGTGCAAACATTGATAATGTTGTTTAACATCCGGATAGACGACTTCCCATCTCATTGTTGTAAAAAACGGATAATACCCTAGGGTACGTGTATAGTACAAGTTGTAAGAGATTTGATCGACTTAATAAGATATTGTAATTTAACGCGCCCATGATTCTTCTGTATTCTTCTTCTTATTATCATATTATATGGGTGTTGAAGATCACTTACCATCAGGTGACCTATTTGCTCGTTTATTATTATTATAATCTAAGTGTTTGTTCAAATTAATCGTGGACTCTATAGTCCTATTTGATATCTATGCCGGCGAAATTTTTTATTTTAGAAAATTTATTTGATCCAGATAAATCTGGATCAAATAAAGATCCTTAGGAGAATTAAAGTGAAAATATAACGTCATTACGTAACGTAATAATATAATGTGAAAAATAATAAGGTAACATGTTTTTGTAATGCGCATAAATTCACCGACCGTATGGAGACCAGGTATATAGATAGATTGTTGTATTATGTACTATAGGATGTCTTGATACATCAACGGCAAAAAAAACCTAAAACATAGAGCTACAATATACAAATTTTAAATTATTTCAATAGTAATAAATTAAAAAATAAACATTTTATATTTTCAGATTTAATAAAATTTTATACGCTTGCGTCTGTAACTTGTACATTGTAAAAGTTAAGATGGAACAGTTACGGCGTTATTGTTACTGATTTACTGTTTATAATCATGGGTTATGCACTTGTAATCCATATGTAATAGATGAGCATGCCTCAACATAACGGTTTATTATTGTTCAAACAATCGACGCTTTTGAGAATTGTGTTGTTAAATTTTATCATGTGAAAATTGCTTGAATTTATTAGGTGTGTTAATGGGTATGTCATTACGTCTGTTGGGAAGTAGCTTGATTATAGCAGACGCCAGCAAACAGTGTGTGTATTTTGACAGATTGGCAGCCTCCGTGGCGCAGTAGCCGGCTACGAAGCGAGAAGCCGTGGGTTCGATTCCCGCACCGAGACAAACGCAAGTCCCTCGTAGTTTCTGATACCCACGATACAGGTTTAACCTAGTGTGGGGTCAGCAATATGTGTGTGACTGTTGGGTGTATTTGGGTGTGTGTATTATTTGATGGTGAGTGATCTTCACTGCCCACGAACAATACTGGAAAAATCATGTGTTGCCGAAAAAAATACTGTTTTAATTAATTGGGTCTGTGGAAATCTTCCGTACGAGTGGTACGAACGAAAAGTGAAGTGGCCAAATTCACTTAATTTTTTTTAAAACGGTGGTACAACCTGGTGGAACCGACGTGGCTCTACAACATAAAAAAACTAGCGACACGCGCCGGCTTCGCACGGGTAAAAATATGTTTGTTACGACATTACCTCGACATTGAATTTTTCGGCTTTTCTTTGCTGTAATACGTATGTATTACAAACCTTCCTCATGAATCACTCTATCTATTGCTGGAAACTGCAGTAAAATCCGTTGAATAGTTTAAAAGATCTAAGCGAACAGACAGCGGAAGCGACTTCATTTGATGATGAGCTTATCGCCATAAGGGCAAAACTCCAGTTCGGCGCATCTCATATATAATTTTTGAAACGAATACTCGAAACATCGTGATTGATTACCCGACATGGCATTTGAATCCATACGAACAAAAGGTTACATAATTTAAAAAAAATCTTAGTGTGTTCGATTAAACAATAGAGACGTGAACATATCGATACTCCCATTAAAATCGTGTGTCATCGACCAAGCTAAGGTTTTTATGTGCGATTTATATTCCGAGACAATGCTGGGATCCTTGTATCATTATTACTAAGTACGCAATTAAGTACTGTTGCTAGATAAGGACTAATGGTGTTATAATGTTGATTGTATGACTTTTAAAAAGATGGATCTAAGATAACGACAAATCATATGGCTCGTCATATTTAATTTCTCTCTATGACCCGAAAGTTCCTTCTTCGATTGAACTTTGATACTTCCACCTCTTTATGGTGTAAATTACCTGTTAAGTAACATGTAATTTATGTATGCCCACGTCTTTATCACCATAGTTATAAATATAAAAAAAAATAAAACCGACTACAAATTCGTACCAAGGTACTTTAGCTGTTATCCGTTGCAGGAGCTTTCCAATTTTCTTCTTCCTCCGTCTTAAAAATTCGATCTCAAGCAACTCATTTATGAGTTTTAAAATCGAAATGCTGAAAATAAAACATAAACTAAACTGTTCCTACTATCCCTTAAAAAAAATATTGTTAAGCGTAATACACATAAAAACACTCGCTTACCTCTAAATCACTTAATAAATCATTTAAAATGGCGGAAAAAGTGTATATCAATGAATTAAAGTGTTATTATGTAAATCTAAGGTTAGTTCAGAATCGGTTCTGAGAACTCGATGGTGGGAGCAATTTAGCTCGTGCCAACAGACCTATAATTTCGATGCCGCGATTTCTTAGAACATTACATGTTAGAAGTTGAATTGTATAATAGGTAGGCGCCAAGTCTGGTAGCTTCGTTACGCAAATTGGGTACGTCATTTACACACTAGTTTAAGGCTGTAAAAAGGGTAACTCGTATAAATGATGTGTTCAATACTAACGTTAGTCTTAGTTTTAGCAACTTAGTATAAAATCTCTACGTTTATAACATAGTTCTTAATGCCTTCTAACATATGATGACACAATGGCATTCTCTTAGATATTTAGAACGAAGAAAAAATAGAACCAGAAAGGTGTTAGTGGTCCAATGATGTAGTAGTTTAGGTATATTTGTAAGTGGAAGCGCCTATAATATCTATTTATCACGGCTTCCTTCTTCTGTTGGAGCCAGCTTCTCCCTATTTTCATAAAATCTCAAGTTCGTCCCCGTTACCTTACTTTCTCTATCAGAGAGTGGTATCTAGAATGTCATATCTCCATTCTATAGTCTTTTTTCACCAACTTAAAAAGGAGATTTTATTTTCAACCCGCATATATTTTCTTATACTCTTCTATTAAATCTTAGTATGCTTTCTGTAGTAATGCCCTCCATTCTCCGGTTAATTATGATACTTCCCCAATATATGCATGGCCTAATTTTTCAAGTCCTTTTTCGGCCTTTTCTTCTGTTTTTTCTTTTTGCTCTTCAGGCTCTGTTTACTAGGTGTGCTAACGGGGATTGGACCCGTCGGATAAGGTTAATGTCATACAAGTTAGTCGTAAAAACGAACTTAAATCGTTTCTACAATATATACCTAAAACATCGTACAGCGCCAGCCCTATTAATGAGGGATAAGAACAGAAAGATACAAAAATAAAATTGCTAAAAAACCTTAAGCTAAAGTTATTTTGCACGATAGTATTTTACCTCAAAAACACTACTTACTTATAAAGATTTTCTGTTCAAATAACATATAATCAATATAAAAATTAAAGCTACTGATGGAAAGACAGTTTAAGAAGTAACAATAACCTAGTAGTCCGTGTAGAGGGGATCTTTAAAGCTATTTGCGTGATTGTTAAAAGCAATTATTTATTTTTATTTAATCTACAAACTGCTTTATTCTTTTTTTTATTAAATCAAGAGTAATTTGGTTGGAAAGGATGCATCTGCTACCGATACCCGGTCCATTTTATTCGCAAAGATTATAAACCTGCATTTCTTTGTTTACAAGGCTTGTTATATATTTTTTGTTTCACTACACATAGGTATAAAGGTTGGACAACATTGTATTTTGCTTCGTTTTCCTCAACACGAACTGTTTCTTACACATTATGGTGTTTTTTTTATGAAACACTTAAATATATTAATTGTATTTTTACTGATTTATTTGTGATTACTCTTTTATTAGGATTTATAATCAAAACTCTAGATTAGACATAAATTAATCCATCTCACCAAGCTAAATTTGAACTTCTAATCGAAGTTTAAAAACGTTCAACTGACCGTTATTTTAGGCCACTTAAGCACAACCAAATTTAACTCATTGTTTTAATAAAATTAAGAATTGAAAATCTTATTCAGATATGTTATAGTGTATTTATAAATTATTTTCCTTGATTGTAAAAGGCCTATATGGTCTTTGAAACAGCGTATCATTATTTCGCCAACATGTTGGAAGTTTTGTTGGTGTAACATCACGCTCGTTTGTGGAGCTAATTCCACACGTCCTTGCGTGCTTGCAGTTGCGGCACGGCTCCTGTTATTACGCGGCATCGGGTAAGGGCTGCTGATAATTTGCCTGTTACCCGTTCAGTGATGGGATTACACGCTTTCGATTAATTTTGTCGGCTTTTATTTTATTTAGAAAGCATTTTTTGTCTGTGCCTACATTGGCAGCGATCGCATAATAATAACTGAATAAAAAGTATAGGGGCCTACGCTTGGCTGTACTTAGCAGAAAAACTAAGCAGTTTAATAAGATATTTTAAATGGTTGGCCCTGATGATACTGCTATTAACTGCACCTTAAAGAGGTTTTTTAAGCAATATATTATATCATTATCATCTAAGATCAAATAAAAGTAGGTGACTATAAAGATGCACACACACATACACAACAGAGGACTCTAAGACCGGTCATATGGAAGCGTCTAAGGAAGGCGGACTCTAGCACTAAACCGAGATAACACTAGGTAAAATGAGAGAATATTGTTAATCAGCATTTCTCAGGCTAATAAGGTGTTATGTTAGTCTACGCTGTCCTAATTCTACCGCCAGAAATACTTTGCAATGTCAATTAACATGACAATTTTATTCAACACTATTTAATTTCGAATAGGCAAAACATTTTTCAAGTAAATCAATGGACGATTAAATGTGTTTAAAACGGTTTGTAGGTGAATTTATTATGACAGGATTTTTGTCACTAAAAGCTAGTGACAAAAATCCTCCATAATCATCAAATCAAATTATTTATCGATAATGTTATGTACACATCCCTAGCTGTCACGTAACAGCCAATCAGCGGGGGACGTCGCGCGAACAGCATTACGCCTATTATACACCTCTTGGACACTACTTCATTTGAATTTGTCTGTTAACGTTAGAAATACACAAATTCCCGTTAAAATAAATACAGGAGTCAAGAACACCTGCTGAAGAATTCGTAACCGTTGAAAGAAACCCGTTTTATAATAGACCGCACCTTGGCAACGTCAGTGTGACCAACATATTGTGTAGATAAAACATCTTCAACATATAGTCGCAGGTGACAATCCTAATTTTTAATGCCACCACCATAGTATACATAAGTCACGAAAAGTTTTTAATAAAGAAGGTCTTGACCGCGATTCACACTCAATTTGAAAAAATCTGTTCTATTGTTTTGGTGGGGCAACCCGTATAGAATGGATGAATGAACCTTTAAGAGTGTACAAAGATTGCTAAGTAAATCTACATGACTCAGATTAGACAGACCAACTTTTAGTGGATAGCTTACTCAGGATCCAGAATTCAGGATAAATGCTGATACTACGTCATTTAATGTGGATTATTTGTGATAAAGTCACAATGTAGACAGTTTTGTCTATAGCATGAATGGGTTGGCTCGATCGCTGTCTCACAGAAAACCGATGGAGAATAGCGGCTTGCTGCTGCTATGGTGAGTGAGATATCCAGGGATTCAAATCAGGGAGGGTTTCCCCTTCCCAACATTTAATTAGCCTTTTCCTTTAAGGTCGGTAACAACTCTTTTAATAGTGTGGGCGTTTGTGGGCGGTCGAGATCATTTACTACCAGGTCACCCAATTGCTTGTTTACCAGCCTTATCAGCCAGCCTGAAATTTGTAGTCTGTCTCGAGGTTAGTATAACATATGTATCTTTAGACATCTCATTTCGTAAAATTATGAAAAATATTGTGTATAACTACTTTTAAAGTGAAATGGAGCGCGAAATATTATGTTATTAGCACAATCAATTATCACCGTTAACACATTCAACATAATTAAACTAATTGTATCATGCTGTCTCTTTTTCGCATTAGTAAAACGCCGAGTTGTCTTATTTTTACCACTCCCTAACCCAGATAAGTGCTAAAATTGTGAAATTGGGCGCCATTGTGGCGCTACACTACAAAAGCTCTTTGTTATTTGTTCCGTTCTGAATATTTCCAAAAATATAACGTTCTTAAAGGTAGAATCACGATATAGGCAGTTTACATTTAGTGTAACCACACTAGACAGCTATTTTTTTTTTTTACTATCCCTGTGTTAAACATGTCCCACTGCTGAGCACGGGCTTCCTCTACTGAATGAGAGGGGGTTAGGCCTTAGTCCACCACGCTGGCCTAATGCGGGTTGGCAGACTTCACATACCTTCGAAACATCTTATCGAGTTCTCAGGTATGCAGGTTTCCCCACGATGTTTCCTTCACCGTTAAAGCAAGCGATAATTAACAATGAATATACACGTAACTTAGAAAAGTCAGAGGTGTATGCTCTTGGGGCTGGTTTCGAACCTGCGACTTCCGTCTCGACAGTCCGTACCAATGCCCGCTGAGCTATCGCTGCTTTTTTAAATGTCGTTTTAATCGGGATGGAACCACTGTCTTGGTCTTGTTATCCTTCATTATTTGCAAAAAACCGAAACTCTACCACTAACAATAATTCTAAATTTAATTAATGATCGCCAAAATCGCCTATGATAAATATAATTATATTCTTCATTGAAAGCAGTTAACTCTTACCATTATCTAGAATACCCGTTTGCTCGTATAGATCTATAATTTTGGAAATATTTCGTTAAATTAATTAGTATTTTTTTATCTATACCTGATCCATATAATGGTTAAGCAATTCTTGTTCAGAGTTCATACGAGTTTATCAGGTAAAATCGCAGGATGCCCAGTAGTCAGCAAAATAAGTACATATAATCTAAGTAACTGACTATTAAATGAGCAAGTTACAAGCAGGATGCTACCGTTTTGCGCTTTTCCCCCTAGCTAAGTAGCATAAAATATAACCTACCCATATTATTATTAGTAGGTTGTTGAATCTTTTACATGGACTGTCGAAAACTCTAATACAGTACAATCGTAACTGTTAAGGCCTGTCAAGGTACGCGTCCGAGACAAGAGACCGCGACACAAACGAAATGGAACAGTCCGCTTTGTATACAATCTTTAGGAACGTTTTGCCGTATGCGACCTATTGTGTATAAACTACTTAATAATACTACTTAATAGCTATAGCTATTGAGAGTTAATATATTACTGACACTAATAAGGTACTGGCCGTATAGATAAGAATAAGAATGACATCTACGAGTACGACTTATAAATACGCTCGCCACTACGGAGAGCGCAGTTCTCTCCCGACTGACGAGACTCCATTATACCCATAACTGAGTGTCTTCCGTATGTATAATCACGTGTTCACACTGGGACCATCGCACTGGGACAGGGGTGGGCGAGCTCAGAAACAAACAAGACAGACAGACATACGTATAACCGAGACAGTAATACGCGACACGTGATCTTTACCATATCATTTCATTCAAAGCAGACTTGAAGTTATTGCCCGACACACGACACGCATAGCCATGTCACTATCTCGGTTCCGTAAAGATGGAAAGTGAAATTAATCAAAAAGTACTGTTGATAACAATTTAAAAATAAAGAAATAAGAAAATTTTATAAAATAATTTCTTAAAAAATAAGAAATACCTACCTACCTACCAACCTAATACCTAATTTCCTACTTATTAACAAAGACAAGGGTACATCGATGTATAAATTAGTAGTAGTAGATTAGATTAACACTAGGTAAACCTATGTGCGAAACAATAATACTCCGCCTTTTCTTGTGACGTACCTATCATAAAAGTAAGCTAGGTGAAGTATAAAAGATGTATTTTCCCTTCCAAACGACTATAATAAAACCCAGAATTAAACGTTCAGCAGTTGACGTCATTCGTTGAGAATAATACCCCAAATTACATAACGTACGTGGAAAAATTTACATTATTTGTTAATGAATACCTTTGCCCTTTTATATCACAATACATCGGCGGCGTAGGTTTGGGTCAAGCCTTGAACAAAATAATTACTGAAACTACCTCTAATACCTAATCAGAAACGAAATAAATGGATTAAGACAATTAAGGGAAAACACCTAAAGCATTTTTAATAAGACTTGCAGAGAGTGTAAACAAAACTATTGCTATTTTAAGAATTGCCTTATTTGTATAAGTTATTAAAACTAATAGGCAATGTACGAAAAGGAAAACCTACATGAATTAAAATCATTGCTATAGTACTGCCTACTGACTGTCTGAAAGCATATTTGTATCTATTGTGTACGCAGTAAGATTGTGCCAAGGTCTCGGTTTCCATCCCCGGGTCGGGTAAAAGTGATATTGGGTTTTCTATTACGGAATGCATATCAGCCCGGAGTCTATCACGTCATGGGATGGAAATAAGACCGGTGAAATTTGGGTTTACTGTTTACATCTATGCTTACCCCTTCGGATTACAGGCGTGAGCGCGTATATATGCTTAAGTATGATGTCAACTCGAGTCATGAGCGCCGAGTACCTACTGCAAGTAGGTAACCTCTGCCATGGAATAAAGCACACCTAAAAATATTCGGAAATATTTTATTTATACTTTTAGTCATTAAAAAAAAACTTAATCGTCTAGGACGTGTCGTGTCCTTTACTCAACACCGTTAAAGGTACGCATGTATAATTATTTACTTTATTTTCTTTAGCATACCAACAGAATAATTACATACTAATTAAAATTACATATTAGCAATACAGTGACGTGGTACGTTGTAATTATACAGATCATATATGCATGACATTTGTAATGTGTAATTAAATGCTACATTGTATTAAAATTGCGATACCAAACATGATATTAAATACAATTTTCTAATTTACAATGATTTTCATTAAAAATATAAGAATATTAAACCATCACAGGAAATATATAACAATCGAATTGAAATTATTTTAGTTTAATTAAGGCTGCTAGAACCAGAGTGGCCTAACTGCATTTTGATGACTTTTGACCTATTTGTATTTTCGACAATTTAAACCACGGCTAAAATGGATTGTACTGCCATCTATGTCAAGATGATGTTACCAATTTTAAGCCGGTCTGAGATTAACAATTTTAAATTACGAAAATACAATTAGGTCAAAAGTCATCAAAATGCAGTTAGACCACTCTGGTTCTAGCAGCCTCAATTATTTTTTAGATTATTTAAGGAATTGTATGATTGCATGAGAAAATGTTAGTGAAATCGTTCGTCGGACCTGATCTCTCACACATACCAGAGGGCTATTATGTGACGTATTCAGTTTTATAGACTGAACCTCCAATACACGGGGATTGCAGTGTTATGCATACTACATATATGCATAGTAGTTCGTTATATCTATACTAATATAATAAAGCTGTAGAGTTTGATTGTTTGTTTGTTTGTTTGTTTAAACGGGCTAATCTCAGGAACTACTGGTTTGAATTGAAAAATTTTTGTGTTGGATAGTCCATTTATCGAGGAAGGCTTTACGCTATATAACATTACGCTGCGACCATTAGAAGCGAAGCATCAGTGAAAAATATTGCAAAAACGGGGAAAATTATTCATATTTGAAGGCTTCCGTTGCTAAGCTACCCAAATCTATACTAATATTATAAAGCTGTAGAGTTTGATTGTTTGTTTGTTTGTTTGATCACGCGGGCGGAGCCGCGAGCAAAAGCTAGTTAGATAATAATTTTGTAGCGATTTAGATGCGCTCTGAAAAGAAACTGTCAGCGCCGATGGCTCATATTGAAATTTTTACTAAAATATTTATTTACAATGTCTGCAAGCACATGGAAATAAACTACAGTGTATTTTTCCACAAAATCTGCTCACGTAACATTAAAATTACGACGGCATACTCACCGAGGCGTGGTACGGTCGACCCAAATGCCAAGGGGTAGATAGGGAATATATGGGGTGTAAAATTGGGGTGGAAGGGGCGAGGGTGATAACCCTAATGGGGGTTAGTCACGAACCCTATACTCAAATTGCCAAGCCTATAGAGGTGAACACATATTACGTCTAGTTTATGCCGAAGTAAATTAGCTTATGTTTTTCCAAGGAAGTCTCACGGTCGCGATGGTTTAAAACAACATATTATGCTCATGCATTTATCCTCGTCGGGATAAACAGAGGTGTAAATACACTAGTGTACTAATGGTTCGTCGAGGTAATTTCCGGCTTATGGAGTGACAATTGAATGTAGCTACATACTGACATTCTAGTTCTTTTATTTTTTCGTTTTTGAATGACGAGACGAGCTAGGCGCTCGCTTGCCCATAAACAGAAGTAACACCACACAGAATTTTGAATTACAAAGCACTGCATGGCACTGAACTGTGCTCGTCGCCCCGAGACATAAGATGTTAAGTCTCATAATACCCAGTAATTTCATTGGCTTCAATGTCCTTCAAACCGAAACACAACAGTGCTAACACACTGCTGCTTGGCGGCAGAAATCTCAAGAAATTACATTAATGTAGCCAAGTGGCCAATAAATGACTGTAGACAAGGTATATTTATAATTTATGGAAGTTGGTAGGTATAAGACATAAATGTTTTACAGGTTTTCTTTAAGGTTCACGTGAATTTGTATATTTAAATTGTTCATGAACACGCTATCCAACAGTTTAGTGTTTGTGTTTTATTACAAAATAGATTTTTACACACATTTTGTTTGTTTTAAGGGACTTTTAAAGGTAAAGCTTTTGGGGTTATGTAAAAGTATAGTACCATCTATATATCCGACACAGAAGCGAGAAGGAAAACTATCGCCTAACTGAGCTCAGTTCCGCGTAATATAGGTGGCGAACTTGTCTGGTATGGCCTCAGGTACACATTCCGATTTGAGCAACTCATGTACGAATTTTTCGAATTGAAAATCTCAATCTTCCACTTGCCGTTATACCTTATCAGTAGGCTCAGTGTAACATACTACTTAACATATGATACAGATAGATTTGGCTTGTAGTATTTATGACCAGCCGGCTAGCCCTCTGGGGAGAATAAAGAAAAGCTCAAAGGAAAACATCTAAAAGAAAGGCCCTAATCCGCGTCCTCTTACTAAACCTTTAATTATCCCATGCCTTTAAGGTCGCTTAGCACTCATGATTTTTCAGGTATTATGGGCTAACACGGACCCAATTGCTAGTTTTCCGGCTAATGTTATTAAAAAAATGACAAACTGGAAATTATAAGCCCACCATTTTCTTATCCTAAAGATTCCGATTCCGAGATTCCGCTGGACGCGGCAACAGCGTCAAAAGGTCGCTAACAAATGCTGTACATCAATCCTATGGATGAATGTATCTTCCATAGGATTTTGTTATGATAAATATTGTATTTATTAACACTTTATTGTACATCAAGATAAAAAAAAATACAAGAGGGTATCTAAAAATAGAGGTACAAATGGCGGTCTTATCGCTATCGGCGATTTCTTACAGAGAACCTTTGCCAAACTATTTTATATGAATAATCCATTATTTCCATAGCTTAAAATGCACCAAACTATGTACCTATCTGTCTGTGTTATACGTTTAAATTGCACTTGCAATAGCATTTCTAAAATTAACCGGGCAATGTCGATAATGGGGTGGGGCGAACCCGCAGTGCCAGGCGCGGACGGGCGAACTTTGTTTTGTTAGGAAAGTTTACCTAAGCTTTTATGGGCGTTGGCTATAAAAGCTCATGCAAGCTTGCCATGGGTTTGGCCAGCTTTTCTAGACACAAAATATACTTAAAATAAATAGATGATTTAGATATAGCAGTCAACATGGTGTAGAGTAAGGGTTCGATTCCGAGTTGAAAGGCTTGGACGAAGGAATCTATACTTATAAAATAACATGTCCTGACTGACTGACTGATTCATCATCGCCGAGCGCAAACTATCAAGGTTACAAGCATGAAATTGGGACTGTATATTCATTTTGTTATGTAGGCACCCACTAAGAAAGGATTTTAGAAAATTCCACCCCAAAGGGGTCAAAATAAGGGATGACAATATGTATGAAAGTCCGTCATTTTGAAAGTTACATAAACAAAATTTTGTGTTTGGGTTATTGACGTAAAACAAATAAATACGTGTTTCAGGAATTTTTGAAATTTTATTTAATAAGTGATGAAAAAGGGGGTGAAAGTAAATGCAAAAGTGAGTTTGTTTGTTACGCTTTCACGCCTAAATCACTGAATCGATTTTAATGAATTTGTCTACAGAGACAGAAGGGACCCTAGAGACGGTTACAGGCAGGCCGGAAAATGCTGTTCACGCGGGCGGAGCCGCGAGCAAAAGCTAGTGTTAAATATAATCAAATAATTTATTGGTTACCCGTTTTATATGTGGTTTAATTTGCTATTTTAGCCACTGTCTATAAATAAACAGAAGTACTAGATAAATCTATCTAACTTCGACTTCTTAAGGTTTTCATTGAAAAACATACTTACCCTGACTTATATTAATGATGAGCTATTAATATACTATGCATTATACAGAGATGTAATCAGTAAACTAAAGCAAACAAAGCAACGTATAGTATACAATATGAGTAGTTTACCCTACATGGTACCAAATTTTATTACTTTGCTAGAATATATATAAAGTATTTACTTTTTTATCGAATGAGTAACTGGTCGATATTCGTCTTTCAACTTTGGATAGCACTATATTATTATAATAAACAGCTGATAGGAATGAAGCATCTACTAGGCGCGCATAATACAAAATATAAATTATAATGATGTGATCGCTCTTATACATCTTAATAAATAAGTAATTAAAATAAGCGTAGAATTTTAAAGTTTCTACATTTATATTAAATCCTGTACACATCCACTGTCAGGTGTCTATAAATATGACCACACATTTCTGGAACACGTTGTATATATACCATATTTTTATATACTAAAGTGTATTATTTCATTAACACGTAACGAATTGTAATTCATGCACATGCTATCAGATCAGATCTGGGCAGCCAATCACGGAGAAGTAAATGATGGAACATATATAGGTCCAATCTAGGAATCGAATTTATCCCCGGCAAACCGAATAAATCTCTACTAAATACTTTTTTTTAATGTGATTAAATGACGAAACGAGCAAGGCGCTCGCCTGGTGGTAAGCGCTAACGCCTGCCCATAAACAGAAGCAACACCACACATAACTTTGAATTACAAAGCACTCCATGCCACTGAACTGCGCTCGTCACCCCGAGAAATAAGGTGTTAAGTCCCATAATGCCCAGAAATTTCACTGGCTTCAATACCCTTCAAACCGAAACACAGTGCTTACACATGTTGCTTGGCGGCGGAATAACCGCCGATAGAATTGGTACTAAATCGATATCAGTATGTACCTTGATTAAATAAAATAATCTTTTTAGTTAAATATTCTTTTAGTTGTTAGTTACCAGGTTGAGCAAGCCTATTCAAAATATAGACAGTTTTGTCTAGCTGACCTCTGCGGTTCTACCACTTACATCTTCTACTCTTATTCAGGTGACCATGGAGGCCTCGTCTTCGGACTACAGCGACGAAGAAGTGGGCGTGCTGGCTCACGGACAGAAGCTGTGGGTGCGAGGCGTCAGGTCTCACACAACTTGCGCTGACATCGTAAGGGCGTTGCAAGACGCACCTGAAGGTATATTTTACATTGTATTTTTAACCCACGAAAAAAACGGTGAAGAGGGATGGTATAAGCAACCCTCTGTATGTGTCTGTAACATCGTAGGACCTCAATTAATGGACCGATTAAAATACGTTTTTTTAAAGCTACGTTTATGCGAAATTGTTCTTAGCTGTTTGTAGAATATCTGATCAGCCATTTCAAAATCACAGATGTTTATAAAGTTATGTTGAGTGTTTTTTTTTTATCCGAAAAGTGACTACAGTACACCTGATGGTAAGCGTAGTGCAGGCCGAAACACCTGCGACCACCAACAAACAATGAGTTTATCGTTGGTATGCCAGAGTCATGCCGGCCTGTATAAATACTTCTTCCCTCCTCGGAGAGAAAAGCGGCTAATCGAGTGGCCTGCGACAGAACAGGACGATGACCGATGCTGGCACAGTAATACAAGCATGTACCGGATGTACCCGCCCCATTCAACCATCAAGTCATGTCGCAAGCCCCGCGGGAGAACCGGATATACACTAGCTGATCCTGGAACGCGATCTACACAAGGCGTATGGATCACTATGGCAGGTTTTAACACCATGTGTACGATGGTATCCGGGCGGATATGAATATCCTACCACCAGCAAATATCGGTTAGTGTAAAATATTTTCATACAAGTATAACACCGTTTCAAGTTGGGTTTTAAGGTTTAGTCAATCTTCAATTACCTGTTGATTTTTATTTTTTTCATAGCATAGGCCGGCAAACGAGCAAGTGGGTCACTTGATGGTAAATGATCATGAACGTGGTAAATGATGAAGAATCATGGGCGCGTCAAAGGAAAGGGCTAATTAGGGATTGGGAAGGGGAGGGGATTTGGGCTTCCGGTTATCTCACTCACCGTACGAAACGCAGCAGCAAGCCACTACTTTACGTCGGTTTTCTGTGAGATAGTGGTAACGATCCAGTCGAGCCAGCCCATTCATGCTGTAGACAAAACTATCTACAGCGTGGCTCTACCACTCAAAAACGAATGATTACGAATATCCCAACAATAAGTACATTAGTTATACGTAATTCTTAATCATTGTCCCAGCTGGAGAGTTAAGCGAGCAAGGCGAGTGGGTGCTGGCAGAGAGGTGGCGAGGTGTAGAGCGGCCGCTACCACCAGATATCCCCGTACTGCATGTCCTGGCAGCGTGGGGAGACGCTCGTCATGAGGTAACACATCTTCGTTTAATAAATTTTGACTTCCGTGGAACTTTTATTACTATCTCCGTTTGGATGAATGGGTTGGTACCAGAGCTATGTCTATTTCGCCACGCAACAGTGTGTAAGTACTGTAGTGTTTCGGTTTGAAGGACATTGAAGCCAGTGAAATTACGGGGCATTCTGAGACTTAACATCTTATGTCATTGACGAGCGCAATTCAGTACCATGCAGTGCTTTGTAGTCCAAAGTTCTGTGTGGTGTTGTTTCTATTTATGGGCAGGCGTGGCGCTTACCATCAGGCGAGCGACTTGCTCGTCTCGTCATTCAATGAAATAAAATAAAACCTACACCTAAAGGCGTTGCAAGACTCACATACGCCGTAATCATGGAACCTACTTCATGTTGAAATGTTAAATATTACATGTTCTGCGAGAGCAGCGATAGCTTACCAAACGTGGTAGGTGCCGCAACGAAAGACGCAGGTTCCAATCCAGCCCCAACAACATGCATCCTTGATTTCCTAAGTTGTGTGTATACATAGTTAATTAATGCTAGTTCGTTATAAAGTGTCACATTATTGCACAGGTGCGCCTTTCCTTACGGCGTGTATCAAGCGGCGGCGAGGACGACTCAGGGAGGGACAGTGACGGTGGAAGTCGAGGGGGGGCGAGACGACGGAGACGGAGGGGGGTTAGGGCTGCCACACCACCTCCTAGAGCTAAGAGCGAAGACCCAGCCGCTAGGCTCGTTTCCATTATACAGCACCAGAGCAGAACCATACACCAACAACTCGACAAGTTAAGGTTGGTTATATTGCATCTTTGTTTCTTTTTATTTGATTGACTGACGAGACGAGCAAGGTGCTCGCATGATGGTAAGCGCCGCGCCTGCCCATAAACAGAAGCAACACCACATAAAACTTTGAATTAGAAAACACTGCATGGCACTGAACTGCGCTCGTCACCCAGAGACATAAGATGTCAAGTCTCATAATGCTCAGTAATTTCACTGGCTTCAATGTCCTTCAAACCGAAACATAACAGTGCTTACACACTGTTGCTTTGCGGCAGAAATAGACAAAGCGGTGGTATTAACACAGACGGCCTCTCGCATACGAGGGACATACTATCTTGTTTAGACAAGTGATAGAAGTGCAAATGGCTCACCAACATCTTAGGCCCAATGCCAACCCCAACTACTCTATTGACAAACGGACAAGACAATGGCTAAACTTGGTTCCCTTTGCGATTGTGGGGGTCAGACGGGTTGCTCCATATATTACCAATAACTGTCATGATGGATAGGCGGACCCTGACATTAGGCCGGGACAACATAGGCAAAAAGTAAGATCGTCGTCAGATTCATCGTATCATAATATAAGCTCTAAATACTAGGACCTAGTAACCACTAGTAACTAGGTGGTAAGTTTCTCATATACAACGCGTCAGGGTTGGTAACAACGCTGTCTTTTTCTTTCGCCGAGCAGCAGTGTGAGCACGGTTGTTCCGGTGCGATGGACATTGAAATTAGTGCGACTGCTGGGTATTACGACACTTCTTCTTCTTCTTGTGTCTCGAGTTGTCACACAAGATGATGATGAAGAGTTCGATGTTTCAATTGTTGATTCTGTTTACGGACAGGCGTGTTATATACCATCAGGCACAAGACCTGCTCGTCTCGTCATTCACGCAACTAAAATATGTATAATATGCATATAAGGTATTCTTTGTAATGCTCAAAATCCTAATATATAATAGAAATATTTTATTGATACTAATAAAAACCCTTAAATTAAGTCCTTAAAAATAGACTCTAGATCTTTTAATCTTCATAGCGAACTTACAGAACTTAATTATAATTTACAGAGAACAGGAAAAACTAATAGACCAACTAGAAGACCAGACACACAAAAGTCGAATGGAGAAACATGGGTCCAACTACTTACTGGAATCATACCTTCGTGACCTTGGAAGATGTAGTGAAGTAAACGACAGTCAAGCAGGGAATAGCGACAGCGGCGTAGGCGTCGGCAGTGGTACACCACCTAGACGGCACACCAAACACAAATCTAGAAGAGAGCGACATCTCATGAGGGAACACTACTTCACAAAGGAACTCACAGATATCTGCCAAGTAAATTCAGAAAGACTAAAGCAAACACAAACCGACACAGATTCAGACGCGTCAGCTGACGAACTTTCTAGAATACGAGAAGAAATAGAGCTACTAGAAAAACTTGCAATCATCAACAAAAGACTGCATCGAGAGGAAGAGCTAGTAGTCAGACTTACAGCAAAAATAAAAAGATATACAGAGGAGAATAAAGCAAACAGTTGCGAAAATGTGTCACAAGTGACTATGCTATTGGGTAAAATCGAAGAAGAGTTAGGAATCACAGCGAAAGAGATGCAGGACAACACACAAGAGTTAGAAAAGACTAACAGAGAGATAGAATGTAGAATGAAGCTACTTGATGAGCTAAACTTGGAACTTGAAGAAGAAGAACTACAAAATGCCGTGTTGGAGAAACAGTTGAACGAAACGTCGAGTCGACAACCAATTCTCTTGCAAGATAGCTACGTACCTGTTTTAGAACAAGCTAATTTCACATACGGGCCTGGTTACGTGCTAGATACACTTGTATGACAAATGCTAGAATTAGCGAGCTTGTTCCAAAGATATTCGAAATTACCAGTCTCAGTGAACGCTGAGTGTTGTAACCCAAAACGAAACGATCCCTCCCAAAATTGTATATATTCTATTAAAGCTAGATAATTTTAAGTTGTCTTGTATAAGTTACGTCACTGGTAATAACATAAAATGGCGAATTAAATAAAAATATGTGACATAATTTATACGCGACCTAAAATAAATTTGTCCAAATATAGTTATTATAAACTTGTTAGTTTTGTTATTTTATTATAATAAAAGTGTCTGTCTGTGATGTCACAAACTCATTTGATTTTAAAATCTACAAGTGCAGATACAGCGTCGTATCTGAACCGCGCAGCCTGCGCTTATAGTATAATTGGGTAGTTTTCTATATATATTTTTTTATACGCAACAGTAAATAACACGAAAAAACAACCCTTTAGTTAAATCACTATCAAAATTGGTTTAAAAATGAGGCCGCAATTTTAATTTTATATATTGGTATGAGCAATTGAAGATGGGTTTGCTCTTGACCTCAATCTAGGCGCATGGACAAAGATGAGGTCGACGATGGAGCGAGCTTACCCAGAAGGTGCCGATTCACACTAGTCTTGAAGACATTCGGGTTGTACGCACTCGGGAAGACAGACGCAGGCAGGGAATTCCACTCCTTGGCTGTGCGCATTATAAATGATGTTTTATAGCGCTTGCACTCACAAATTCGCACTCGTAACCGGGTCGTCGGAACACGCCCTAAAGACTGACATCCGTCAGCGTCAGTGACGCTTTCGTCTGTCAACACCCTACTAAGTTATAGTTTGACAGCTAGTGAAGCGACCATTGGAAATCTGCCAGCCGGTTGCACTGTGCTGTTTTTTTTTGATTTTTTTTTGACTCCTTTATTTCATAGAATCCCATTAGTATTGCAATATCTTATCGATATCGAGCCTTATAAACGTTACTTAAACAATGCTTAGTTAAATAGTCTTTTGTCTTACTCTGTCAACGTGATTTATAAAGTGAATTGAAAGAGACGAAAATAGTGTTTTAACTAAGCACTGCTAAGAAAGTTTATAAGTAAGGTCTATAAGTAAAGACGAATTTCTGTCCTATTCACTAAAATAATAAAAGTATAGTATCACTTTAACGTAATATCGTTAATGACCCCAAGCCTTGTGTTATCAGAAATATTTCCGTATTAAAGTTCATTTTAACTGTATTTCATTAATAAAATCCTGTCAGTCATAAATTAAATAATCAAATACCAAATATGTATAAAACCACCAAGTGTGTAAGTATATTGTAAATACTGAATGGATTAGGCCTAGTCATAATAACGTTCTATTATGAAGTCGCTGTTCTTTCCAAGTATGAAATCGCGTTTTATTTTACCAACGTTTGAAATTCGTTCACCACTTTACATTTGCAAATAATTTGATAACACTGAGATGAGCAGATTTGTTGTAGTGTTAGGAAAAAATATTATATTGTTTATGGCAGACAATGGGCGTGTTCAGACGATCATCCTGAGTAACTACGTTACACTCAGTATAAAGTCTTACCCCCGTAAACAAACCAACCACATGTACAGAAATTGACACTTAGCAAAGAGTTCACTTGAATGTTTGTGAATACGGGCGTAAGCGACTCGTACTGTACTGTCAGCTTGTCTATTGACAATATGTTTATTACATGATATATTACGAATACAAATGATAATCAATATAAGGTACCTGGACGAAAACAAAATTAGACATAGGTACAGAGTCTAATCCAGTTTACTCAGAAGTTTGATCGTCCGAACACGCCCACTACATTTATTTTTTGTGATTATGTGTGGCAGATGCAACGACGAATCTGTAACTTTGGTGCTATTAGTAATAATAAAACTATTTGAAAATATACATATGAAATCTGACATTATAATACGCGCGACAAATCTGGACCGTCCTGAAGTCTCTTTAGCTGTATCTTATGTCTCCAGTCTCTTTATAACATTAGCCGCGACGCCGTTCGTAACTTCAGGCCAGCCAAATTAGTATAAGATCCCGGGGAACATTGACCTTCACCCGTCTGTTTACCGGATGCTCCTTGCTTTTGCAGGTAGTATACATTGTAGGTTTTCATTGAATTTTCATTTATTTGGTGAGCAAGTCAGTGAAACAATCTTTTTTGTTTCGTAAAACATATCCTTGACCATATTTTTTTAGCCAACCCTATTGGAATTTGTTCAGCAACACATTTTATACCCTAAAATATTATTTTCATCCGGTAAACAGATGGGTCAATGTTCCCCGGGATCTTAGACCAAATTATGTTACTTATTGTACCTATCACATAATAGGTTAGGTGCAATGATATGAGATTAACATTAACTCCTACCCCCTGTAATCTCTATTTGATTGAGATGATAAATACCTATCAAAAATAAAGTTTGTTTTCGATGGCTTTATCAAATTTATAATATCCACTGTATGCGTTAAATTACATTGAAAATCAAGGGTTTTTCTAACGATGTCTGATGGCAACATAAATACTGTGTATGAGACCAGTGCCATCAATTATTTTCTAGCAAATATAAATCTTATATCGTCTCATAGAAGAATTAAGTTGTATCTGCCAAAAGAATTTCAAATAGCGGTATAAAGTATGGCCATATTATTCTCCTATAACAAAATTAAATAAATATTAGTACATTACAGTTATTAGAATTACTAATAATGTACGTCAATCAAATACTTTAGAATAAGGTTTCAAATACGTCACAATTTTTATTTCAACTTGATTACGTACGTGATACGACTTTATTCTTCTAATGGGGCATTATAAACAATCATATTTACCAATTGTGGCGAAAACCAATATATTTATCCAAGAACGTCAAAATGTAATATTATTATAATGTATATAAATTAATACAACGATATATGACAAATATGTGTTTTATTTTAAAAAGGTAAATTAAAAAGGTATTTTTTATTTCTTCCATTTTCTTATTTTGCCTTGGCCAGTGCTTAAATCGGCCAATGCTACTTACAACAGTTATTACTTTACTAAATAATTATCGTTAAGCAAATGATACCCCACACCATCAATTTGACGATTAATTGGCGAAGATTTTTCGAGACAATAATTCCAGGTTATCTTTTTTTATTCGCATTCTTCATGTAGCTGTTCAAATAGGGTTGGCCTATATTTACTCAAGAGTTGAGACGCAATTAGGATTCTCAGAAAATCGATTGTTTTATTGTATTTTCTTGAAGCATTATGTTTCGAGAACATTCTCTGCAAATGTCAAGTCAATCCGATAATTAGTTTCCGAGATATCCCACAATTAGAGGTTTATAGCCAATTTTTCAAATCAACCAATCCGATGGATGCACATGTGATGTTACGTCACAAAACAGGTCTCGCTATTACGATGCACGCGTGCGAGGGAGTTAGTGAGATTTTCCCAGTACACGCCCACGTTTGCTCATACCATCATTTAAAACGACAACTGCAGCTTAATTTTTTACCCAATTTTAATTCTGTTTTCGCAAAATAGTTTATTTTTCGTACATATAAAATAATGTATAAAATTAAACATAGTCAAATACCCTATTGTAAAATGCTCATATATAGTTCTAAAGGCATCAATGAGAAATACTACGTATTCCAAACTACTAGGGATTAGTTTCTCAACCCTTACATTCTAGCCTTGTATAGAACTGAAAGAAAACTGTCAAAATGCACCGATAATCGATCTAAACACTGGCCAAGGCAAATCTTTACGGCAATGACGGACAGAAGGTAAAAAGTGTATTGAACTTGAAGGCGGGCAGAAGATTTCTTCAAAAGTTGTATCGAGCGCTTCTACATCACTAGAGTCTTCTGCGTCGACCCGCAAGCGTTCTACACCTACTCCGTCTCCATCGCCACCTAAAATTGAAAAAAAAAAAAGATTTATAATCAGCCCTGGATTGTACTGTGTCATTGCTAGGCACGAATCTCTACTATTAGGTGTAATCAGGCCTTAGTCCATCACGCGGGCCTAATGCGGATTGATAGATAGCACACACCTTTCGAAATTCTTGGGTATGCGTGTTTCCTCACCTTTTCCTTCACTGCTAAAGCGAGCGTTAATCAACAATGAATACACACGTAACTTTAAAATTAATAGATGTATGTTGGGACCGAACACCCAACCTGTATCTCGGTAGAGCATTCCATTTGCCGGCAGGCTATTTATTACGCACGGCACGGCACGCGATAAATTGGCCTAGTGTTTTGTAGCAGTAGCAAAGATCAAGTTAATATTCTGATAAAAAGATCAGACAACGAAATTACTAAGCACTGACGCCCATATACACAAACAACAACACTCAAATGAGCTCTTTGCTAAGTGTTAATATTCGTACGTGTGATTGGTTCGTTTGTATTCAGCGTCAAAAATAGGTACGTGATTGGTCCATTTGTATTTAGCGCCAAAAATAGGTACGTGATTGGTCCGTTTGTATTTAGCGCCAAAAATTCACCAATCACGTGTACAGAAATCGTCACTATGCGTTAGTGGGTACTATGAGACACAGAAATGTTTCTGAATACAAGGGTTAGCCTTCACGTATATATATCCCGGTATTGGCGCATCATACCGAGATATATATACGTGTAGTGCCTGCAGTAGTTAAGTATTTAGTAATTCAAAGTTCTGTTTGCTATTGCCACTCCATGTATGTTTCTTTTTTATTTGATTGAATGACGAAACGAGTAAGGCGCTCGCCTGATGATAAGCGCCACGCCTGCCCATAAACAGATGCAACACCGCACAGAACTTTGAATTACAAAGCACTGCATGGCAATGAACTGCACTCGTCACCCCGAGACATAAGATGTTGTCTCACAATGCCCAGTAATTTCACTGGCTTCGATGTCCTTCAAACCGAAACAACAATGCTTACACACTTTAGCTTGGCGGCAAAACTAGACAAGGTGGTGGTACCAACCCAGACGGCCTCTCGGATACGAGGGACCTACCACCTTGTAAAAAAACAGTATAAACAGTCATTTGTATAATCTAAATAATTCGAATAGAAATTTACCAAGTAATCGGGTTTTAATTGCATTCTAACAAAAATTGACAGCACAAGTTTATTATATTTAACGCCAGCTAGGTTCTTAAATCTCAAGAATTAAGTGAAGCCGAGGATTTAAAAAACAGCTTAGTAAACACCTTATTTCAATTAATCAGATTTAAAATCATTAGATTTGTACATTTCTAAAGAAACACAATTTGAATAACAGATATTACAATATATTTCTTAATACACAAATAGGCTGAATTGGATACATAGAAGGTCTGCCTCAATCCGTACCATAGGTCGATAATAATCCTAGGATATCGGTGTGGTAGGTGGCACCATAACAACTGAATGTTCTTCGACCTCGTCACTGTCAAAATCTGCCATCGTGTATTTTTTTGAGTTTGGTCTGATGAAAGCCTGGGGAAGATCTGCCAGACCTGGCACATACGCCCATTTATAATATAAACTCAAAGCGAGATTAATTGAATTGTCTTTCTGACTGTACGGTTCGAAAGAGGCGTCCAAAAACCGCGCTTCGACCGTAGATCTAACTACTTTCTGTACCGACCTCTCGTCAAAAATCTCCCCTTTTAACTTAGCGTCGAGATATGCCTGAAGAAAACTAGACCACCTCGGTATGTAATAATAGCGGAATAACTCTGCCCACTGTTTGCACGCATAATCGCTTATCTCTCCATTTGGACCCCAAAGTGTGATCTGATTCCGAGAGTTCAATTCGTACAAAATGGATTCTGTGGGATCTTTTGAAAAACCATTAGCGTTGTTTATCCAATCTGATGCCATGAAAAAGCTATTCGTATACAATATTGACTGCATGTCTGTCATTGCGTCAAGAAACTGTGATATAGATGCATTGACCACCCAGCTGTTAGACTCGCGGGCTAATTGAATATTCATATAAAGTTGTTCCGATCTGTATTGTAACGCTTGTCTTGTGACATCCACAATGTCGTAATAAAATCCGGCAGATAGGCAGTTGGATTGTGCCTTTAATACGAAGATCCTTAATGCCTGAAACAGGTCGTGGCTCCTGTACCAAGCCCAAGGTGTAATGTTAAAACTGGGTCGTCGTGTGACCACGTACTTCCCTCTTACCCTATGCAGACTGTTAAAACTATACACACTTTTCAATAGATATCTCCATGCTTCTGTAGTGCTGTTGCAACCGTACCGCCTTTCTGCGTACTCTCCTGCCCACGTTTCGAGATCCTCAACTGGGCCTTTACGCCACGCAGATTCAAGCATCAAGTCATAGACGACGTAGTTTTGGTTGATGCCTTCTGGCGTCAGACCGATACCGATCATGGTAGAATTGGCGCGGACTCTCACTTCATACACGTCTTTGTTGATGGTGACCATATTTCCAAACATTCCCAGTGTGCCTCCGAAATTGTGTAACATGCACCAAATGAACGGTTGGCCGAAATACATTTTGTACAAATCGTACTGAGGCCATTGCTCCGATTGAAGATCAAGTATCAACATTCTGCCACTAGGCACTGACGTCAAAAAGGACTGCACTCGAGATATCGGCCACCACAGTGGATCGCTTACGAACATCCAATTTTGAAGCAACCACACCGCATTGTTATCAAATTCTAACAATATTTTAAATATTGCTTTCGCCGTATCAACTGCAAAACTTGTTGAAAACGACTGAGTTTTAACTTCGTTGAATGGATCAGCTGTGTAAATATGACTTGAAAGCACGGAGTGGTCCGTGACTTCTTCCAAAAACATTTTCCCAACT
Organism: Amorpha juglandis; assembly: GCA_949126905.1. Taxonomy (NCBI): domain Eukaryota; kingdom Metazoa; phylum Arthropoda; class Insecta; order Lepidoptera; family Sphingidae; genus Amorpha; species Amorpha juglandis. The sequence goes on along the minus strand of OX421386.1, from coordinate 7,986,424 downwards.
CTTATAAACAGTTCGTCGGTTGGATCTATAAATAATCCACCACTATAGTCGTTGTCGAATTTATTCCATGTATCGACGTTGTAGAAACTGGTGTTGGGGAAAACTCTAGCAAACGCCTTGGGCACGTGTCCATTAAACGTAGGCATTACAGGTACCATGCCCAATTTATACATGTAGTCGACGACTGCCTCTTGATTTTGTTTCTGTACATCATGCCATGATTGAGGTAGCGGTCCTGCCCAGCCGCGGACGTTGCCCATTCTCAGCCAAGAAAGGAACGCTGGGCCCGTAAAATGTTGGTCAATTTCGCCATCGGTCAGGCCAAGTTTGCGGTAGACGCGCATCCAAGCGGCCTCCTGCGCGACCGGTGCTAGGACAAGATTGATACCGTTTAGCGCCATCCACTCAACATGACGTAACCAGTCATTCGGCTTCCACCATACGAAACTGTACGAAGCGGTGCATACATTTTGGTAATAGCGAAATCTGTCGTTCGCGACGACGTACTCGTCCACCTCGGGCAATGGATTCGGGATAGCAACCCGTTGCACTTGCCACGCAATTTGACTCTTGCAGTACTTCTTGAGGTAGTGATTGAAGCCCCAGACTGCTGCTACGCCGGTACTTGCTTCGATGTGCAGTTGACCTTGATTTGTACGTAGTCTGAATGCATCTTTGTTGTCGTTGAAATACCGTGGATTTACCGTGACCACGACTTGATTGATGTACTTAGATATGATATTAGTCGCGATGTCTTGTTGCGTCGCCGCTGGCACGACTGTTTGCAATTTCTTTGGGTCTAAATATTCGAGATTCAAAGATTCGGCGAGCGCGAATACTAAGATAAAATAAATCGAGACGCACCGCATCGTGGCGAGGTGCAATGTCTACTGACAGTGTTGTCAACTAGCGTATCTTATATAGCCGAGATTTGTTTATTTTTATCTCAGAAGAAATCACCTAAGATATTGGGGTGACCCAGGTAAGACATAAGTTTCCGGGATTATCTTAAATTTATACCAAATTTGATAATAACATCAATACTTTTAGCAACGAACAGATTTTTATCATAAATAATATAATTATTACTAAATAATTAAAGTCTGTATTACTGTCCTTAATTTAATAATAAAGGACCCGTAATAATATAGGTAAGTAATTCATTGACAATGAAACTTTTTATACTATATCGACCTTTATCTTTTCTTACTACAAATGATTTATAATAATTATTATATGAATAATATATATGTCGGTAAATATCAAAACTGGTTATATCCACTGTTGGTAAAAAATTGTTTTTTTATGCCATCACCACTAAAGGGTTCTTACGGAAAGGACGTTATTAACAAAAGTGTAAAAATCTATTATTTTACCATAGTAATATTGGTCTAAAGTTTGATGGTATATCAAATTCAGCAACATCCATGCTATACATTTTATCAATATTGGCAAAATCCATTTTGACCAATCACGAGGGCGCATTTTTGCAATATGGCCGATAATTTCAAATCTGACGTGATCGTAATGAGCGTTCGTGTTCCGTCTTTATTAATATTTTTAAATAATTACGGACTTTCGAAATGAGTGCTATACCAAAAGTTACTTCAGACAAAGTAAGAAACCGTAAAATCTATGCAACTTTTAATAAAAACGCGCAATTGAAGGAAAATCGGTAAGTTTGCAAACGTAATGCTGCAGAATTGTTAGTACTTCTGCAAGGGTTGTCAAAGTTGTTGGCCGCAATTCGCAATATGCTGTAGTGTACTATACATCTTAGGTATAGCATTATTGTTGATTATAGGTGAACTTAATATGCCGCGATTTTAGTTTTTACCCGACTTCAAAAAGGAGAAAGTTTTCAATATGTCCGTAATGTTTTATGCAAATATGTTAAACGATATCTCCGCTGATTTTGATGATTTGTCTTTGTATTTGATAGGGTTTACTCTATTTTTTTATTTATTTGATTAAATGACGAGACGAGCAAGGCGCTCGCCTGATGGTAAGCGCCATGCCTGCCCATAAACAGAAACAACACCACACAGAACTTTGAATTACGAAGCACTGCATGGCACTGAACTGCGCTCATCACCCCGAGACATAAGATGTTAAGTCTCATAATGCCCAGTAATTTCACTGGCTTGCAATGTCCTTCAAACCGAAACACAACAGTGCTTACACATTGTTGCTTGACGGCAGAAATAGACAAAGCGGTGGTACCAACCCATACGACCCAGCCTCTCACATACGAGGGACCTACCACCTTGTAAATCCCCTTACTTGACTCGTCACTCTACAATGGTCCAATATTTTAGTTAAGATTTAGATTTTAACTTGCACCATCAGTGACGGAGTGCACAGAGAATTTGGTATGGGTGTATGAAAGTAACTACTTGAATATAATAAAACGACACCACTAAGGCTAAGAACCGTGATTTTTTTTTAGGGTTTACAGTTCGAAAAATCACACAAGAGTAATTGTCCGGGACTGGAATTTGTGTCAGGTTTGGCGATAGGCTCGACACCTATCACATCTTGCGAACTATGGGTGCACTAACGTACCTCTGTCTACACCTTCCGAGATAAAGGCGTGAGCTTATGTTATAAATAGGTACTTAAAAGGGCATTTTTTTCAGGTACTCTGCTCCCGGCTTACCGTTTATACCTACATGTAGAATGTACCATTTGTTTTTCATAAAGACGACAACCCTAACCCGTCAGGATCTGTCATTGAATGTCAATTCAATGACAGAGTAGATCAAAATTAGATAAATCCACATGTGAATTACTTCAAAAGTAGTAAAATCCACTTGGAAATATCAAACTTGGATATATCCAAACTTTATTTTCGTTTTTTTACGAAATTTGTGCCTATTCAATCATAACTAAGCTACATAAAACGATCGTGTTATATAAATACATCTAAATCTAATGTATTTCATACGTAAATCTATACACAATTATCAGTTTTTAAAATATAATAACCATGAAAAAAAAATTCGTTTGGATATATCCATTTTTGATATTTACCGACAGATATATTAATCAATAGCATGAACACACAAATTAAAAAAATAATGTGTGTGTGCAATTCACACACGGCAGAAGTGAGCCTTCAGAATTATTAAAATAAATTAATTAAGCAACGAATTTTAATGAGCAAATGTATTGCAAAAAAATAAAACACGTGAATAATGCACCACGTTGTTTATGACACATTTACCGAAGGCTTCGTTGTACGCAGGCGCAAAGACTATCACGTGTCTTCTATCTCATTCTCTCGCAGGCTAAATCCTGTTTATGAATATACAATATATACGAATATGTATAATATACGAATATGTTTGTCTTTGTCGTGACGCATTATCGTTTCATCGATTTTCAAATCACAACGATTCCAAAGAAGTTTCACTTCCAAAAATCGAGTTAAACATTACGTAGATTCACAGGATAGTGTGTTGCATTGGCAACATCGAGTATTGAAACTGGGGATTACACTTTATTAAACGACTCATTGTATCACACAAACGGTTAATAGAAGATCGACCGTTGACCCGCGTCTTTATGCGATAAACTTCCTGACCTCACAGTATCGTGTATCGCTTACACAATATAAACATACATTTTAAAATTTTCGTTAATAAAAAAACATCTTATCACTACTATTATTTTAATTATCAACATCATCATTTTGCTGGTGGTACGATATTCATTTACGCCCGGATAGTAGATATATTAAAACCTCGCATAGTGATCCACACGCCTTGTGTGGATCGCGTTCCAAGATCAGCCAGTGTACATCCGGTCCTCCCGAGGGGCGTGCGACATGACTTGATGGTAGGTTAGGGTGGGTATAGGGGTACATCCTTGTATTACTCTGCCTGCATCGGTCATCCGCTTGTCCTGTCGCAGGCCCTTCGATGTGCTTCTTCCCTCTTCGAAGAGGGAAGAAGCATTTATACAGGCCGGCATGACTCTAGTGACCACCGATAAACACATTGTTTGTCGGTGGTTTTTTGGACTGCACTACGCTTACCATCAGGTGTAGTGCAGTCACTTTGTCGTGCTCGGATAAAAAAAAAACAAAATCGGTGCATTAATGTCGAGTCTTTTTCCGATTTCACCACCTTAGGGGTGAATTTGCTCCTTGAAATTGAAATGGGACCAACTTTAAGCCAAAGGTACCTTTTCGAATATATTAAATAATCATCAAAACCAACTCAAAACAAAAAGCTAAAATAATATTCATTTATTTTGAGTCAGTGCTATGCAATTTAATGTTCATTTGGTAGAAATCAAAGTTGGCTCGGCAAAGTGACTACATTGAACCTGATGTTAAGTACAATGCAGTCCAAACATAATTGCGACCATCAAGAGCCATTGGGACTCTCGACGGTCGGTAGAATTATGCCGGCCTGAAGGTGCAGGATATACACTGGCTGACCCCGGAACACGACTCGCACGAAAGATCCACTATGGCGAGTTATTCATCATGTGTACGGTGGTCGCTACCCAGTCAGGTACAAAAATATCAGGTATACCATCAGCAAAGTACGATATGAGCGATATATCTTAAATTTTCCAATGTACAGTGGTTCTTGCTGTACATTTGTTTACATGGAAATATATTTTTTTGCTTAGTGGCGAGTGGTACGGACTGTGGAGACAGAAGCCCCAGGACACACAACTCTGACATTTCGAAGTTATGTCTGTATTTATTGTTATAATTGTAATTTTATTTTAATAATATATTTATTTTAGTTATTTAAACTTTAATGATGAAAGAATCGTGAGGAATCCTGCATACCTCAATTAATTAAACTAATAATTATCCATAAGAATTTCGAAGTATGTAACACCTGCTAACCCGAGCATGGAGACCTAAGGCCTAAGTCCTCACAGTAGTAGAATCCAAGATTTTTTTTTATGTGACACCTTTGAATCTCGTCAACCATCCATCTCAAACAATGTTCATCATCACCATCATCATCAGCCCCAGGACGTCTACTGCTGAACATAGAACATAGCCTCCCCCAAAGATTTCCAGACCGACCTGTTGGAAGCGGCCTGCATCCAGCGACATCCTGCAACCTTTATCAGGTCGCCTGTCCACCTTGTAGGCGTCCTCGTAGGACGTCCAACGCTGCCCACCAATGTTCTCATATATACTACTCTAAAATAAAGTACTTACGGCAGCCTGTGGGTCCCTGTCTTCCCCCTCGTCTCGTGGCGCCGTCCCCGCACCCCCCGCGCCCCCCGCGTCTCCCGTGGCGCTGGCACCTCCCCTGCGCTCCTCACCCTCCACCAAAGCCAGGAATCGGGACAGTTCCTCCTCCTCACAAATGCGCAGCGGTGTTTTTGGACCAACTATGGCTATTGAGACATTCTGTAGAAAAATAATGTCAGTAATTTTAACCGTCGCATTGGTCTAGTGGTAGCTTACATATTGTTATTTACTTATGTTAATTAAACAGTGATGTGCTAGGTTCAAAGCCCAGGTTGGCCCATCAAAGTTTGTGATCCAGTTTTTGAACCAAATTCGTGCGCAATATTGCATCATGGGATGGAAATCAGCTACCTATTTGGGGATAACAGGCATTACACATGACTTCTAACTTAGAAAAGACTTGTTAATTAGCAGAATTAATGGAAATTATAATTTCTCTTCACATTTTTTGTCTACAAACCCTAACATACATGATGACAATATTAAATTTAAAGTTAACATTTATCAGATATTGGGGACATATATACAACTATATCGCACCCATGGGTGCACCGTAATGGTCATTATACACAGTGATGTCAAAGTTTGCGTCATCTGTTATTTGACAAGTGCCCCTTTTGTCAGATTTAAATGGCTTCTAATTTATTTTTTAAAGGTGCATTAACGAAATTCTTTATGCTAAATAAATTATTGATTCATAGATTTTGGGCAGCGTAAGTTATTACCTTAAAAAAAAAGGAAGTAAACTACCCTATTATCGGAAGGGACAGAGCCATAATTAAAAAAAAACTATACCTTATTATTGAGGTCAACTTCATTAGGCAACGTATCTCTCAAGCCCCTGAGACCATGAGCAACCAATTCCTGAAGGTCACACTCCATGAATGTGGTTAGATGTTTCTCCAGGTAAGTACGGGCTGATTGGGAACGAGCGCCGATGGCCATGGCACGGCAGTCAAAGAAGTTCGCCGACGGACACGTCTGATAGATGTGGGGACCTTGGTCCTAGAACAATTATTCAGCTATTGAAAACAATAACGCTTATAGACAAAAGTTGCATTGAAACAATAGGATAACATGTCTTAATTTATGAAAGATCATGGATAACATAGTAGATTTATACAAGGTAACTGGGAAAGGGTGTATAAAGTCAAAATGTCAATTGGTACAGAAACGAATTGTGCCAACTTTTACTACATATTCATCATCATTGTAGAACGCACAGAATATATTGCACATCAGGACATCATGGGTAAAAGTTATAAAACAATATTAGGATAGAATAAAAAAGTGTAAATGTAATGACATGGAACAATTTACTTACTCTACTCAATGATCAACCGCAACTTCATTAGATGTATTGTACGGTGCGTACAATACCTTTATGATAAGATGATATTTGATAAATCAGAGAGAGTCTCTTTTGATGTAAAATTGATATTTAATGCTATGATATAATGAGTATGTGCAGAACGATTGATGTATGAATGTGAACTGATTTGATATGTTGATATAATAACGCGCTATGGTGTAAAATGCTGATGATATGACTTAATAACTACTTGTGTATGTGCTAGCTCGTACATGTATTTTTTTTGTATTAATTTTTTGTAGAATAAGAGGATAAAAACTCAAAAATGAATACTCACGTCATAGCCAGCTACCAGGAGACCAACACCAAGAGGCCGTTTGTCATATCTCTGAGTGCAGATCTGCATTTTATTGCCAACTAGAGCAATAAGACGACCAACTGGCATCGGTGCATCATGGGCATAACGGTGGTTCAAGCATTCCGTACGCATAAAACGGCTGAAAGAAGAATATATACAATGAGGGACTACAGATTGTAAAAAATACTGTATCATACACATACATACACATTTAAATTTACTCATATTCATAGTAACAACATTTTTTACATCAGAATAGCCTATATAATGAACTTTCTCTAGGTATAATAGTAGTATCCTAACCCAGGCCATGGTCTATCTGTGTGCAAAATTTCATCCAAATCTGTTTAGCCATTAAGAGATGATTGACTAACAATCATCCAAATTTACACATCTATATAATAATAGTAAGATTTTAAGCACAATTAGAAGCTAAGGATGCAGAAACATGGTTAAAAAACGCCAGCCATTTACAATATTATAACAGTGTTTTGGTGTTGACTTCTTTGTCAAGAATGAAGGTTTTATTAGATTTTTAAAGGTACTTAATTAAATTCACCTCAACATTCTTGCATCAGCAGTAAGTCCTGATATAGAAATGCCAATATGATCATCAATAGGTATGATCTTCTTCTGATAAGCAGAGAGTTCACTAACAGCTCTCTTCAAAGCAATGAGCACCGCATAGTCTTTATTCTTCAAACCAATAGTTGCAGACCCCAGTTTAACAGCCTCCATAGCGTATTCCACCTGGTGGAGTCTCCCCTGAGGACTCCATACTGTCACGTCACTGTCATACTGGTTTCTGAACTGAAATTTTCAAAAGTAGATAGATTCTTTAATTAATTAATTTTCGATGAAGTAAATTAACTTATGACTTGGCAGCATGGTCTCTGACCTTAGCCGGTTTGCGGTTCCCTGTGGAACGAAAAAGAAGTACCTAGATAGATTATTAATTGCAAGTTTGAAGGTTATACTTACTTCTCGTAATAATTGTAATATTTTCAATAAATTGGTATGTGGGAGTATTTAAAGAGCAAAGTTTACAATAAATCTAGTTATTAACAAGTGTATATGGACAAAACATCGGCAATTCATACATTTTTTTAAGACAATGACAATGCATTATTAAAATTTAAATCAGTTTACGTAAAATTGTAAGAAACATAACAAAATACATTGAATGCAGAAACAAGTTCACTTACCATTTTGGATTTAGATTTAAGTTAAAACTACTGAAATATTACTAACTGTAGAGTTGAAAAAAATGCAATCAAGCGGCGGCGATGACTTTGCTAATGTCAAATATAAACGTCAAACATTGCTAGGGCTGCCAGTATATATGTATTGAATAGGTAATTAGTTTTGTCCCTAGGATGAAACAAAATCCACTTTCAGGACAGAAATACCTAACGCCAAAAATAACGAAAAGAAGTGTAAATTAGTTGCCACTTTTTATCACCTTTTTTTACTTACTTTTTTATGAGTCGGATTATACAGTGTCATTTTGACACCCTATACTTAAATGAAACCATGTGTAGTGTTCATTAATACAAGTACTTTGAGCTAAGACACTTTCTTATTAAAGGCAAAATAAAAAAATTGGTTGTCTGTAAAGTCGGTTTACTGACGATAGTTGAACGTGACAATGTCTTAAGAAAATACTGATGGAATGGTAGCATTTTTCAAAAGAAAATTTTAATTTCATTTGTTTAATAGCTTTGTATGTATATAGAGGAGGAGGTAATTGGAAATCACAATGAAATTGATCAAGTTAGATTTATTTGTACGCATAAACACAATTATGTCATTTTTTTTTACAATTTAATTGTGTTTACAAGTATAAATGTGCGTTGTTCACTTAATTCAATATTTCCATACACTGTTCATCGCCGTAAATGTTTTTGCACAAATCCACACCACTTTTATACAACAAACACATTAAACTAGTTTTTGAAATAAATTAAAATCAGCGATGAACCGCACTGTCGGAATTCCCGCCAAAACTCCGTCAAAATGATTTAACAGATGACAACATTTGACATTTGATAGTATTTATTGGCCTAGGTTATAAACCTCAAAATCCGAAAGTATTTTATTTATATTTCGGAATTCTCAAGTGTCCGTAGTTTTAATATAGTTTCAATCAAATATATACATTATCTAAAACCCAAAAAGTAAATTCACCTACCTTTTGGTTCTTAGGCCAACTATGTATGGACGACGAACAATGTCCTTTTCGTAAATCTAGTTTTTAAAAAGCCCGCCTCAATGTGTTTGATATAGGAGAAAATGTTTCCTTTGACGGATGGCTGGTCTAACCTGTCATTTCAGACACGTTGTTGTGATATGTGGAAGACTTAATATTTATGTTTTAATTTTTTTAAATCTCGAACGCTGCCGAACGCAAAGGCCGATTGTGCTTCTTTGTCGCTCGTTCCGCGCTCTCGCTTGCACTTCAAGCCTTAAATGGAACGTGACATCTAGCGAGGTAACGACGCATGAGTCATGTTTTTTCGTGCGTGCAGCCGGCTCTATCGAATTATAAGACGTTATCACGTCAAAAATAATATTTCCTAACAAATTAAATGCCGTTAACATTAGATTAATTTTAAACAGTCTGTATACGCGCGCACACACATATAAAAATCAACATACACACCCGTCATCGAATGAACGAGACACACACACATACATTACCATTAAGCTAGCAATACATGTTGGACGAGATAAGGCCAACACGAGTGTAGGTAAATTAATACAAGGCAAGCGCTAGTGCCTAGACGTTCGGCAAGTTTATCGAAAACCAATCGAGTAGCCGGCTGTGAAGCGAGAGGCCGCGGGTTCGATCCCTGCACCGAGACAAATGTTTATGTGAACCACAAATATTTGTTTCCCGAAACAAACCCAGACCCCGGGCTGGGTGTTGTGAGACCAAAAGTCTCTCGTAGTTGCTGATACCCACGATACTATCCTGATACCCAAAAATACTATCTATACGTTGGTGTTAGTCATCACTCGGCAATACACGTCCAACATGTATTGCGAGCTTTATACCGTCGAGGTCAATGTGCCCGCTTTATAAAATCGCCAAGCGTACAGAAGGCAAACGGCTCAAAATAGTAATTTAGGAATTGAAATAAATATTAGATTACCCTATGAAATGTAATAAAATCCTAAGTAAAATCGAATCTTGTAACTTTTATAATGATTATTTGTTTTTAGTCAAATTTGTGTTACCTATTTATAGGTATGTGCATTTCCCAAACACATTTTTTTTACGTTTTGTCATTATCAATGAACTAAGTAATACTGTCGCAACTTTTTCAGTGAATCTGTCGAGAGCGTCTTTGTGAATCTGAGACGTATTTTCATATGTATGAAGTTGCCCTTCTTAAGCGTTTGTGTTTTATAATTACATCGTCAGCTGTGACATTTTATTCAATAGAGTTAAGTGCAAAAACCGTACAGCGTGATTTAAAAGGCTCAAAACTTAAATGACGTTTTTTGGCAAAACTACTACAAGCTCAAGCCTCATGTTTGGTACAGGGTAAGCAGAGGCGATGACGAATATGTGGTTTCATTTAGTAACAGGGTGTCAAAATAACACTGTATATTAGATTCCCCGTTGCCATAGGATACAATATGTAGCCCAACCCTACTATTTTTATACATACATACATAGACTCACGCTTGTTTCCCATAGGGGTAGGTAGGGAGAGAGAGGACTTCCACCTGCTACGATCCTTACTCGCTTCTTTGGCCCCTTTCAAATTCATTATATTTATACCTAATCTTTTAATCTAGCAGCCCTAAATATTGCGTTCCGTAGACAGTATTAAATAAATTTGGCATCAGTAGAAACAGATTTGTTTTTAATGATGATTTATTCATTTATTTATTTTGGATTTTTTTTTTATGGCATAGACCGGCAAACGAGCAAGTGGGTCACCTGATGGTAAGTGATCTCCACTGCCCATGTACGCCCACCACCAGAAGGATCATGGGCGCGTTGCCGACCATAAAGGAAAGGGATAATTAGGGATTGGGAAGGGGAGGGGATTTGGGCTTCCGGATATCTCAATCACCGTACGAAACGCAGCAGCAACCCGCTACTTTAAGTCGGTTTTCTGTGAGACAGTGGTCATGACCCGGTCGAGCCAGTCCATTCATGCTGTAGACAAAACTGTCTACAGCGTGGCTCTACCACTCAAATAGGTACATATTGATAAAAAAATATTTTCAATTAATTCACAATATATACTAATCATTAATATCTTTACTCATAGTTACAAAAATATAAGAAAAGTGGGTGATAGACGTACGAACTTAAAGTACGCGGTTTTTAAGATCGCGAACTTACTCGGCTCGACGTTAGTGACACGTGAAGGTTACTCATTCTGTATTGCGATGTCGGCGACAGAAGAAGCTTTGTGTTATTTAGGAATTATATCGTATTTCATTTTAAAAACTAAAAAAAATAGACGAAGTCGAAAAGTGTAGGTAAAGAACTGGCTTACGAAAACAGAGCGTTTATCTTATGTGAATTTAGCACTATTTCAAAGAACTGATAGATCATTAGCACCTATTAAGCAGTACACAAACCAAAGACTTCTGTATAGACTGTTTAAAAGTAAAATTGTTTAATAAGTCACAAAACGTGGGAGTTTGACAGGGGACACACACAGAGAGAGAGGGCGCGGTTCCAGTTAAGAGTGAGCGAGATGGTAATATTGAGTTAAGGTCAAACGACCGTATCTTATTTACCACAATGTCTATGTACCGCTCAGCTGGTCTAGTAGTACCTAGTCTATCTGATAAGGCGAAATGATAAGTCACATAATGCCCGGTAATTTCACAGACTTCAATGTCTTTCAAACTTGAATACAACAGTACTGCTCGCCGACAAAAATAGATTAAGCGTTAGTCTTCTTCTTCTTTTTATTTATGGCTTTCGCATTTAGCCAGTGTCAAGTATAATTTATTCTCAAGTAATTTTTACAAGAACGATGAAACACGGGTGCGGTCGATTTCAAGGTCTTGTCGGAGTTTTGGTGTTAACTCCTTTCAGTACCATTCTTAATTCACTTATTTCAATGTTTCCATACACTGTTCATCGCCGTCAATGTTTATTGAACAAATCCACACCACTTTTATACAACAAACACAACTCTCAACTAGTTTATGAAATAAATTAAAATAAGCGATGAACTGCACTGTCAGAATTCCCGCCAAAACTCCTAAGCGTTAGTCATATGCCTACGCAAATCGACTCTGTCATACGAGATACCTATCAACTAGAAGTACCTACCTACCTACCTAGGTACCTGTAAAGCTATTATCACATAAGTCAGTGACCAGATAAAAGATTTATCTTCCTTTATATCTTAGTAACTTCACGCTGATTTTAATCCAGAAAGTGGGAAGTGGTATTAATATGTGCGTTTCTTGTATACACTTTTGGCATAGATTGTAGACAAAACTAGATATGTCGGAGCTCTACCACTTGCTGTGAATCCTGTAAAATTGAATTAAGTCTTAGGCCGCAGTGTTATGAACTGGAGATGGAGTGAAGTTTTTGTTGAACTAGATATAAGACTTAAAACTATGCAAAACATGTTTACTGGCTCTCCTACCTTACCTTACCAATCTATACCTTAATACAGATATAAAGCCGTCTATCAGTTAGCCTTTCAATCCCGAAACTAAGTGTAAGGTCAGTATGGAATTATTAATGGTTAATAATCGAAGCTCCGAAGAGTTACTTGACCCACACCGACCTATGCAGTTATTTAAGAAAGTCTCATTATTTATTAAACTGACGAAAAGAGCGGTGTTATATGTTTGCTCCTTTGTCTTTGTCTGTGTGTGTGTGCCATCATGCCGCTTAAACGAATGGTGTGATTTGAATGAGGTTTTTATTTCGTTTGAAAGGTACGCTATTCGAGTTCTAAACTATGTTTGAAGAAAATCACATGTAGGTCTATAATAACTAATTTTAGTCATTCCAGCATTCATAACCTCATTCAAATCATTACATCTTACTGCCCAACGCCTAATTATCAGAGACCGTTGACATTGATCTGCGACACTGAGTGACAGTGAATGAGTAGTAAATTTGACAGAGAACGAATGACAGCGACAATAGATTCTAGTCACGCAGCGCTTACACGCCACGCTAGCTATAGCGGTCATATCTCAGGCTGTAGTGACTTTATATGATCTGCTCACAATAGAAATACGTTCATATTGTATTACGACTTTTGTTAAATGAACAATACGTCTACTATAAGATTTAAAGTCAGATAAATATATTTGGCTGCAAGATAAATAGAATCATAAATAAAAAAATTAAAAAAACGACAATTGCTTTTAAGTTATTTGTTAATTTTTTATCCAATTCATTACGTTGTGTATGCCTGTAATTAGGTAGCATGTTATACTTGTTTATTTCTTAATAATATTTGTATGTTTCTCTCTCTTGTGTCCTAACCACCGGTGGCTTGGGTCCTAGGCCTCGCCATTGGAGAGTAATGTTTTTTATATCTTTAAATGTTTTTTTTTGTTTGTAACGAATATTTAAAATATCCCTTTAAAATAAAGAGTACTGTACATAATAAATAAAACCTCCCGCTAAAATATTTAAATATTTTATTTATGATGAAAAGGTTATCTAAATTGGGCGGCAGTTTCTTCGAACGATCGGGAACCGATTAATAATTTAATAAAATGGATGCTAAGCATTGAGCTACACTTATTATAGCTCTTTAATCTTTATCGTCCAGCTGGTTTCGTGGTATAACTGTAAGGGAATAGGAAAAAGTTAAAAGCATAACGATTACAGAGTCAACTAAAAGGTCAAAAAGCATAATATACCTATATAGTTTTCAATAAAAGGGCAAAATGGCTGGAGTGCTAACATATAAACGATAGAAAAAAATAGGATTCACAAAAATCATCCAATAACTAAATTTATATATTTTTATTACGTAATAAATAATTGAAATAAAACTGAGTTATATAGATGTTATCGAGGTTTATATTAAAATTTTGGTCCTGTCGTTTCAAAAGGTTAGCTGCCTTCGTGGTCACCGGTGGTAAAGCTTTCCACCACCATTCGTTTAAGTTAGTCATTTTGCAAACATTAATGATTAATCAATAGTTTTAAAAATCTCTGTTGCAAACTTCACCTCCTGTTTTGGCTATTTAGCCATTTTACTATAATAAATGGTGCTGGTGGGAGGATACTTGTATCCGACCGGATAGCGACCACCGTTCACTGGTGCTAAAACCTGCCATAGTGGCCCACCTTGTGTGGGTCGCGTTCCAGGGTCAGCCAGTGTTCTCCCCAGGGGGCTTGCCCCCTGATCCTAACCCTTTTCCTTCCCCTCTCCCTGGGCCCTTTGGCAGGCCGGCATGATCTTGCCGACCTACGATGGACACATTGTTTATCGTTGGTCGACACTATTCTTGGATTGCGCTACACTTATCATCAGGTGTAGCGTAGTCACTTTGCCGTGACATTATAAAAATATATATATACCTATACAGGGTTAATTTTAAAACACCAGCAACCTCGCAGGACCAGATAGCTGACCCCATACGGAACAACTTTTGTTCTACGAGTTTGTATATAACTCAATATATTTAAAAAAAAATGATTTTACATGTTTTTGTTGTGTCGTATTTTTCTTCGTAGACTACGGCGTGCGCGCGCGACTCAAAGGCGCCGCTCAGCTGGCTCGGGTTTTGACCTTCAAAGCCGCTAGCCCGGTTCCCCACGCTTCGCGTGTTTGCTTACGTAATCTGCGATGCGCGTAGGTATCATTCAAGACGGAAATTAAATGAATACTTATTTTTGTATGAAAATAAAATCTAACAAATTATCAAAAGTCGTAGAACAAAAGTAGTAGCTTATAACCTTAGGTATCTACCCCTGCGAGGTTGCTGGTGTTTTAAAAATAACCCTGTATATATATATATATATTGCAATTCCTTGGTACACTATTCCTAAAATAACATAGCTGTTTGAAAGAAATTCTGATTGCTTTTTGCATACTCCATTTAATATTTTCAGTTTTAATTCAGCATAGTCATATTTTATTTCTTGTAAGACCCTAACCGATACCTTACCATTGTTTCCGAACTCGAAGTGATAACGAGACGAAATTACATATCTAATACATATAATAAAAAGGTAGTAAAAGATAGGTAGGTAGGTAAAAGGTTTACCTTTCATTTCAAAAGAAAGGGTACTCCGAGATACAAGTTCACGATATTCCATTTCTGGGAGACGTCTGACGACATTACAAGACACGACGCCACTTACCTTAAGATTTGGATTTAAACATAATTTGAGAAAACATATCCGATATTGAACAAATTTGAACTTATACTTTCTATAAAAAATAATGAAACGCCAAATGAAAATGCTCACGAAATATAACGATGGAGCATTGTTAAAGAAAAGTTATATAAGAACCAAAAAGTGTGTCTCTTAAGTCGTTTTGGTACGGTGTGACGAAAAGCCTAAATCGTTTATCGGATATCAAATACGCTCACTACGTGTTCCGAATAGAGTTAAGCTTAACCTCAAGAATTTAGCTTTATTTGATGACACCCCCCTTTATGAATCGTATAAAGTAATTTTTATTTTTACATTGTTTTCACTAACGCAGATGATGTTTTACTTTATTTATTTACGACAGCCTCAGTGGAGCAGCGGGCGAGTAGCCGGCTACGAAGCGAGAGGCCGTGGGTACGATGCCAGCACCGAGACAAATGTTTGTGTGATTCACAATTTCCGGTCTAGGTGTTGTAGGACCACAAGTCTCTCGTATTTCCTGATACCCACGATACGGGTTTAACCTAGTGTGGGATCAGGGCTATGTGTGTGGCAGTTGGGTGTATTTATTTATTTTTATTTAAAATCCTATACAAACTGTATCAACTTGAGGCTAGTATAATTCTATCAACCGGCGAGGGACGCAATATATTTTATTGACTGTCAACATTAAATTTGGAATGCCTCGTACTTAACATCGGTAGCAGTGTAAGTAAAATAACTGGAGAAAAAAATTTACCGTTTAATACGTAAGTAGTTAGTAGAGGGTCACGCTGTAGGCAGTTTTGTTTACAGCATGAATGGGCCGGCTCGACCGGGTCATTACCACTGTCTCATAGAAAACCGGCGTAAAGAACATTGCTGCTGTGTTTCGTACTGTAAGTGAGATATCCTGAAGAAAGAAAGAAAGAAAGAAACAATTTATTTGGTTTTTCATGAATAAAAAGAAATGGTACATTTTAAAAGAAACTTACATAAAGAATGAAAAACCAAAATGGACTCGCCTCAGCTTCGTAATTCCATAATATCCCTTTAAGGATGGCTACGCGCCCATGATTCTGCTGATAGTGTGGGCATAAAAACAACATGTGTAAGTACTGTTGTGTTCTTGTGTGAGGGTGATCGAAGCCAGTGAAATTATCAGGCATTATGAGACTTAACATCTTATGTCTCAGAGTGACTAGCGCCGTCCCGTGCGATGCAGTTTATAATTCGAAGTTCTGATTGGTGTTGCTAGACTATGAGCAGCCATGCGTAACATCAGACGACTTACCTGCCCGTTGCATTATTAACGCTAATAAAAAAATCACAAATCGCCTAGCATTTTAATGTTATCGAAAACCAATCGTAGGACGATACCTCCCTCTACCACTGTAATAGTTTCCCTATCCGATGCTCTTTATCTGCAACCGTTGATCGCTTTTTTGTTGAAAACCACTTTGATAACACCGATTGATTGATGCTCGAGAAAAGATCGGACGTTTAATGTCTTAGGATTACTTTAACCATGCGTTCTTGAGATTTGATTTGAGTAAGGGAGACTTTTTTAACTGCTGAAAAAAAAGAGGTACAGTAAAACCTTGATAAGTGGGATCTGGAAGGACTTTTTTTACACGCTTTTTTATTAACTTCACCTGTATGTTTGTATATTTGTTTGTATGTTTGTAACCGACTCCTTTGGGCAAGATTTTGACCCACTTTAAACGGACAGATTTCGTTCAAACTTTGTAGATTTATCGAGGACCGATGACAATACACTACCGTATACGACTTAAGTACTTCACCCTTCATAGTACCACATCCGATTGCATTGCTAGGAGTGTATTCTTTTTTATCGAACAAGAAACACGTCGATAATAATCGACTAACAATAATAGACAACACTAAATAAATAAATAAAAAACCCAACAGTCACACACATAGTCCTGACCCCACAGTAAGATACGATCTTGTGTAGTGGGTATCAGGAACGACGAGAGACTTTCGGTTTCACAACACCCATACCCCGAGATAAATATTTGTGGATCACACAAATGTTTGTCTCGGTGCGGGGATCGAACCGCGGCCTCTCGCTTCACAGCTGGCTTTTCGCCCGCTGCGCCACGGAGGTTGTCAAATCGTAAACAAACGAGCTTTTTTCTCACTCCAGCATTATTCTCGTACACGCACTTCACTTATTTTATTAAAGGGATCTTGTCGATGGTAATAAACCAGTGATTAAAATTAGATCTTATTTTGATAAGATCCGGTACATAAAGACTCACTGTTACGATTCATAAATATGACTACACCTTTCTGAAACACGTTGTATTTTAACTACCAGATAACGTTTATCAGTCAATTTATGTATAACCAATTTGACATAGTACGTTCTCCGTATAAATTATTACAGTGTGATAATAATTGTATGTATTTTGCTTGAAATCTGATAAATAACGTTTACTTGAAATCGCCATTATTCTTATACGTTTGGCTAAAAGTAGAGTTTATGAGACTATAAAAGCCTATGCTATAAACAACGTAACTATCACACAAATCAAAACAATATTATTTATATACTTACGCATACATTACATTTATCGAATCTGCAAATATGAACCGATCCGGTCTTTAGTACTCTTGATTTCTTTGAGTACATTGTAATAAATACAACAATAAATAGTACATTTTTTATACACACACATAGTCCTGACCTCACACTAGGTTAACCTGTATCATGGGTATCAGGAACTACGAGGGACATGCGGTCCCACAACACACAGACCTGAAACAAATATTTATGGATCACACAACCACTTATCTCAGTGCGGGAATCGAACCCTCGGCCTCTCACTTCGCAGCCGGCTACTCGCCCACTGCGCCACGGAGGTTGTCAAAAAATTTGTCTAGTAGTAACTTATATTGGCTGAAGTATGTTATCTGGGGCCTTAGGTGCGATAGCCTAAGCGAGCGATACTTTGTTTATTTTTAATTGGGTTTTTGCTCCATATGAATTTAGAAAGATAGGTTCAGCCTTTATAATTTTACTTACTGTTGTATTCTTGTCTGAAGGACATTGAAGACATTACATTACTAGGCGTAATGGAACTTAACACTTTATATCTCGTATCATGAGCGCAATGCATGCACTACTTTACTATTTAACTGAGTAGTTTGCTAAGTTTAAGGCAGTCGTGATGTTTATGACAGCGATTTGCCCGTTACGTCATTAATCTAAATATATAAAACTCAAAGGTGACTGACTGACTGACTGACATAGTGATCTATCAACGCACAGCCCAAACCACTGGAGGGATCGGGCTGAAATTTGGCATGCAGGTAGATGTTATGACGTAGGCATCCGCTAAGAAAGGATTTTGATAAATTCTACCCCCAAGGGGATAAAATAGGGGATGAAAGTTTGTATGAAACTTTGTCAATTTTAAACGTTCACGCGGGCGGAGCCGCGAGCAAAAGCTAGTTATTATAATAATATACAACCGGGGGGTCAGTCCCGCATCAATGGTGTTTTAAATATATAATTAAATATGTAATATTGCTTTCAAAGACAATGGCTTATTAAGCTATCATAATCAAAATTATGGAGTTGTTCGGGCTATAATCTAAGACAATAATAATAAGTTAGGTTGAAGGCGCCGACCTCTCGGCACCGGACTCCGATTTCAAGACAATTTGCCGAAGTAACGGCTTTTGACTCACTTTACTATAATAACGTTATTCTAATAACTACCCCTTATTTACGAGCTCTATGGCACAGCTACGTGTTTGTGAAACATGACGCCGCATCCTATTCCCTACTTTCTACCACCCAATTTCTACTTTCCTACTAATAATATCAATTTGAAAGTTAAGAAGCCAAAATGTATGTTTTTTTTATAGCATTGGCCGGCAAACGAGCAAGTGGGTCACCTGATGGTAAGTGATCTCCACCGCCCATGTACGCCCACCACCAGAAGAATCATGTGCGCGTTGCCTACCTTAAAGGAAGGGCATTATTGGGGATTGAGAAGGGGAGGGGATTTGGGCTTCCGGATATCTCACTCACCGTACGAAACGCAGCAGCAAGCCGCTACTTTACGTCGGTTTTCTGTGAGACAGTGGTAACGACCCGGTCGAGCCAGCCCATTCATGCTGTAGACAAAACTGTCTACAGCGTGGCTCTACCACTATTATAAATTGGACGTTTGATAAATTAATCATGTCTTAACGGCTACTAAGCCTAGTTGATGTTTGACACACAGGTACGCCATGATATTGATTAAGACATAAGACACACATAGGCATAAAGCCAGAAAAATACATTTCCGCGAATAGAGCCGCGATCAAAAGCCAGTGGACATTAAAATGAAGTAATAGAATATAACGAAAAGAAGACAAAGCACTGCATGTACAGTGCGACTGTGTCCGCCACCAGGAGATATAAGTTGTTAGGTCTCATAATGCCCAGTAATGTCTCTGGCTTCAATGTCCTTCAAATCGAAATACAACAATGCTTACACAGTAGCAGCAGCTTGGCGCAGAAAAAGACAAAGCAGTGGTACTAACCCCGGCGGCCTCTGGCATAATAGATACCTATTATCTAGTAGAAGTAGACTTGTCAATATTATAATAAATGTACTTATATTGCGTACAGCGCGCAAGTGAAAAATAATTGCTACGTGTAGTTGACATCAATGTATACAAATGTAAAATATATTCAGGATAGTAAGTGCGATTTTCTGTATTATTTATTAACAAGCGTCGCCCACACACTCCTTAAAAGAGATTTACAAAAATGTGCCGTTCGAATGAAGAAAATTATTTTTACATTTTTAATTTACCTACTTTGAAAAATGGCAATGGAATAATAATTTGTACACCCGCACAGACCTATTTGTTTTTACTCCCTTAAAAAATTTGTTTTATAATACACGTACGAATATTATTTACGCACAATGTATACGGTGTTATTACAAAACGATTACTAACTTTAAACTAGGTGTCCAACAACTAGTAACTATGGTAACAGAGTTTTGGCGGGAATTCCGACAGTGCGGTTAATCGCTTATTGTAATTTATTACAAAAACTAGTTTAAAGTTGTGTTTGTTGTATGAAAGTGATGTGGAGTTGTGCAATAAACATTTACGGTAATGAACAGTGTATGGAAACATTGAAATAAGTGAATTAAGCATCGTACTGGAAGGAATTCACACCAAAACTTCAACAAGACCTTGAAGATGTCCACACCGATATTTCATAATAAATTATACTTGTCATTGGCGAAATGCATAATAATGCGAAGACATAAATTAAAAAAAAGAAGAACTACGATAACCTATACAAACTAGCCAGGATAAAACTAGTTTAAAGTTACAATTCGTTTCGTAATGATACCATGTGTTTAAATTATAAGTGATAAGGCCCGTTTTACATACATATAATACAAATAGGCTGGATCGAGCGAGATACTCAGTCCATTGTCTTATAGTAAATTGGGAATTAACATGGTTTGCTATCACATAGGATTAGTAAAATTACTAGAGCATTATATTTTCCCTTCTCGAATCATTCAGCATCGCCAACGTAACCACGGTTCATCTGGTATTCGGCTCCTTCGTCACATGAGTCATTTACTCGTTTACCGGCCGTCCACTATAAAATAAAAAGTGTAATTAAATTATGATACTAACTAGCTTTTACTCGCAGCTTCGACTGCGTGATGTAAATTTGTCGAAAAAAATATGTTTACTCTTACAAAATTTGTGACCTGCTTTTCTCCCTTAGAGTTTTCGACAAATCCATTCTTAAACGATGCTGTAATTATAAAACGAACACACCCCCAAAATTCAAATTTCCGTTTGGGCGTTGAAGAATCATTCAGGACTTTTTACTTACGTACAGAAGATAGAGCAAATAATAATCCTACTTATATTATAAATGTGAAAGTTTGTTTGTTTAGATGTTTGGATGTTTGTCCGTCAATCACGCTGAAACTACTGAACGGATTTTGGTGAAATTTGGTATACAGACAGGGTATGAGCTGACTTGGATGATAGGATTTTTATCCCGGAAAGAGCAGATCACGCGGGTGGAGCCGCGAGCAAAAGCTAGTAATATATATGTACTATAGTATATTTGTACATTTTATATAGTTTAGACCATAAACGTCGGAAACTCATTCATGGTCCGGGAAATAAAGTTCACTAGAGCAGTGACGTGGCCACGAGAACGCGTGGGATGACAGACTTGGCGTCCTGCCATATAACCGTGACTAATTATTGACACAGACAATCGTAAAGAACGACTCTACTAGTCACTTTCTAATGTCAGCTTTTTCATATTGGAAAGGTTAATAAAATTCAATGGTTTACAAATATAATAAAGGGACAATGCAGTAAAACTTTGTCCATATATCATACATTTTCAATAGTGATGTTTATTATTCACTAAATTTTGTCTAGAATAAGTTAGAATCACTTAATAATTCCTTTAACCTTTCCACTTAATATTATTTTCGATTAGATTTTTTTTAAATTTTATTTGATTGAATGACGAGATGAGCAAGGCGCTCGCCTGATTGTAAACGCCACGCCTGCCCATAAACAGAAACAACACTACACAGAACTTTGAACTACAAAATACTGCATAGTACTGAATTGCGCTCATCACCCGAAGACATAAGATGTTAAGTCACATAATGCCCAGTAATTTCACTGGCTTCAATATCCTTCAACTCGAAACACAACAGTGCTTACACACTGTTGCTTGGCGGCAGAAACATTTAAAGCGGTGGTACCAACCCAGACGGCCTCTCGCATACGAGGGACCTACCACCTTGTAAATACTCAGTAATACCACTGGCTTCAATCGAACACATAAAACCAAAACATAGCAGAGCTGCTTGGTGGTAGAAATAAACAAAGTGGTGGTATGCTTACCCAGACGGTTTCTCGCATACGAGAGACCTATACCAAGTTAGTAAAATTCATTCTTTCTAATTTCATTGCCCGAATATCCTTCTAACTGCAATTTGAGTGGGTGTCAGTTCTTAGCAAATGTTTGACCTTTATACTTTGATTCACTCTTCCAGTGATATAACCTCACCATAAACTTACATTAAATAAATTGGTACAAATACTTGGAGAATATAAAACAAATATTTTTTGTATTATTTATTCGAATTGTGTCTAGTTTGTTGTAACTTATTATTTTGATTTTTATAATACATATGATAAAATTTTTGTTATAAAGGCTGATAAAATAATGCCATGATCACATCAATCCATAAAAATAAACAATTTTACTTAAAAACATATGATCCCTACCGCAACAAGGAAAGGAGCAAAATAAATAGCGTAAAATTTTAAACAATTATTTTTTGCATCTATTTAAATAATATCGGAATGTTTATTCTTAAAATATCTTGATCAAATTTGTTTAATTTTGAAATAGAAAATCATTTATTTTTATACATAAAGGCCCATTTGTTCAATACTGCTTGAACGTATTTAGCCACTATACATGTTTAAAAAACGACAAATCGTATAAAAAAATGACATTATTAATATGTTTAGCGATTAAATACAGTTAAACTGCAAGTTAGCCTAAATACTGGAAACTTTTTTAAAAAATGTTTAAATTGAATGCGAAATTTGTATTTATTCAAAAATCTGAATAACTTGATATTAACAGATATAACGTGTGACGTGGGACCTGAATCTTATCTTTAAATATCCTGTCATTTAAATTATGCAGTATCGTTTTTCTTTTGGTCCTAGAACATGCAAAGTTTCCGATTTTAGTAGGTTATGGAGTGTAGATTCCGTATTTTATTAAGTTAGTAGTTCGTTGAAGTCTTTTGCAAGGCACCGCCTATCGTCCTACCAAGGTCATGTGACACAAAATATACGTGCAAGATACGTACAGGCACCGAGAAAAATTTAAAAAAGGTTTAATTAATATTGTATTCATATCGACTTATGGCTCTAATGGCAATATGCATAAGCTCACACTTGTATCTCCGAAGGAATTGGAAGAGTACAACTAGTTCTGTACCCACGGTTCGCCGTGCTTAAACCAAATGATTAATTTCAATAGGCCAATAAGTCTGAGTCTTAAAAAAAATATAACGTGATAAATAATTAATCACTAGGTGGTAGGTCCCAGCTTGTTTGTGAGAGGCCGCCTGGATTGTGGTAAACGCAAACCAGGCGAGGCCAGGCAACCAATGCCATACAGTGCTTTGTAATTCAAAATTATATGTGGTGTTTATTCGGTTTATGGGCAGATTTGGCGCTTCCATGAGCGCGTTATTTAAGCTAATAAAAATTAAATTGTAAACTACCAAAATCCAACGCAATGAAAACTCCTAGTAAAGCAATTAAGCTGCGTAGACACAACTACTTTATTCTGTAAAAAAATATAAGTGGAGAGGGCCTAACTTGAAATGATATGGTTAAAATTATTTAACACAAGGACATCACTACAATGAAATCCCCTTTACCAGTTCTATTTCTCATAGATTTTCTCATAAATTATCTCTGAATTGACTTATGTCTGCAAATTAATTAGAATTATTATGCTAAGAAATTTTGAAATTCGAACCCCATTAAAACTAATAGTTCTGGCTACCTATTATTATCTGATAATAAATTTGAGGGAATTATGCGTCTAACTGTACCCCATCCCACGTCTCCATGGTTTTTGATCAGTGGCCAAGTGACGTCACAGGTGTTCCCGCCACATAAAATGCTACGCGCCTCCACTACGGACACCAAACCCGTAGAACCATCGCTACGGCGTAGACGTGCTACGCAACGCGTGTTCAACTTTGCAACTTTCGAACGGATAACGGTATGTGATAATTTTAAATTGTGTGTTATAAATTAAATTAAGTTTGTGTTTAAATTTCTCATTATTTTGAAAGGATATGAAGTTTAGTATTTGACTATAAGTGTAAAATATTCCGATACGATAATCAGAAATGTTATTAACTAACATATTCGCTG
Organism: Amorpha juglandis; assembly: GCA_949126905.1. Taxonomy (NCBI): domain Eukaryota; kingdom Metazoa; phylum Arthropoda; class Insecta; order Lepidoptera; family Sphingidae; genus Amorpha; species Amorpha juglandis. The sequence goes on along the minus strand of OX421386.1, from coordinate 7,962,192 downwards.
TTTGTTGGTGAGGTGTAAACTTTGTAGTGTACCTTTCTTTTAATTTTCTTGTTTAGAGTTTTAATAAAAATTAATAGTTCTATCCATTTTCTACCATATAAATTAGTCTTGATTCCCTGTTCTATTAAGTTATTGTACTAAGTTATCGTGTGTAAAGTTACGGGGGCGAGTAAATATTGATTAATTACGGTCATTCAATTACCAAAACTTTATTATCTAAAACTTAAATAAATTTAACGATAAAAATACTCTATTCGCAAAATATAGAATTTAGCATTCTGTCAAGATAAATCTACATAGTACATTCGTTTTGCCTGAAACATTTATTTTTTAAACTGATTAGGTACCTACTAGAGTAGCTCTACATCTTCAATTTAATTAAATTAGGAAATTGTTTTCAATTCTTGGATTAAAGTTACTCAGGTTTACCGAGCTCTCAATAAAAATGCTTTTAATCAAAGTGAAAGTCAAAATTGATTCTTATGGCGGTTGCAAACTATATCGACCTTTACTAGACATTAGATTGGCAAGTACGCTTACGAGATTTACAGTGTCGTATGTACGTTGCGATTGTCTCGTATACCCACCATCATACCCTTATACCCACTTCAATGTAGGATCAGCAAAACATATGTATTATACATACGAAAGGATCATTTTTTCTAATTTTTCACAAACTCTTTCTTGAGTATCAAATCTTATGCAAATTATATTGTAAACATCCACAAAATGTTTTTGACGTGTAAATCGATTCAGGACGTCTACTCTACATGTATAATACTATAGTAATATTATACACGCATGCTTAAAACGTGTATATTAGCTCAAATAAAATCTTTAACCTGTTAGATATAAACTCAATGCTTCACGTTTATGCAGTCGTTACATTTTGGAGAGCTTCCAATATGTATGTTTATTTGATCTAAAGACTGTAAACTTAAACGTGATGTTTAAATGAATACTTTATAGATGACTTAACATTCACTTTAATCGTTTTATTTCTACTATAAATGTCATTTTTTAATAAATTACTAACGCTTTGTCGGAACATCAAATATTTTAAATATAGTAGAGTGCTCCGGATGTGATTGTAATTATTATCTTTTCTCTTCGTTTCATACAAAAAGCATTTTAGTTAAGTTTCTTTTTAGATTCATTACTATAATAGTATAAGCATGAGCAAAAAAGTCAATCACAAAATTTATATAAGAACCATGAAAGTAAAGATTTATGGCAAAGTCCAATCACGACATAATTAAATCTCTTATATTGAGTTGTAAACAAGGTTGTAAATAACGCATGTTATTCGTGCACTTTAGTGAAAGGTGACCATCCCAAACGTAAAGATGTTTTATATGCTAATTAAAGTAACAAATACATTTTCAATGTGTTCCAAAGAGCATGTTAGGTACTATACAGAGTATGGTCTGATAGCGGATACGATAATATACTTAGATTAAAATAAATAAAATAATAAATAAAACCCAATAGTCACACACATAGCCCTGACCCCACAGTAAGATAACAGTCTCGTGTCGTGGGTATCAGGAACTACGAGAGATTTTCGGTCTCACAACATCCAGACCCCGAAACAAATATTTGTGGATCAGACAAACATTTGTCTCGGTGCGGGGATCGAACCCGCGGCTTCTCGCTTCACAGCCGGCAACTCGCCCACTGCGCCACGAAGGCTGTCGTGAAAATACAACAATATTCAAAAGAACTCATCAAAAAATATACAACTGCTGCATATTTGTTTTTAATATTTTACAATATTTCTAACTCCAAGAAGCAGTGTGTCAGCACTGTTATGTTTTAGTTTGAACGACATCGAAGCCAGCAAAATTACTGGGCATTATGATATACATCTTGAGCTTTAGTCATAAGTCAAATCAATTAACATTCGTTTACGTCATTAGCCACTTTCATGTAGGAAAAACGATTGATAAAACTATTATTACATAATATAATAATTATTACATTAATAAAACACATTAACTACATATTATGTATGTTTTAAACCTCAATTATATTTTTCGAAGCGAATAAAGCGTGGGGGAAGAGAATATATAATTCATACCTACGTAGATTTTAATCGCAATTTTAGTGCAAATATAACTTAATTTTGTTTCTTTGAGAACCGAAAAGCACTCAGCATATTGTGTTAATATATACATGGAAAATGAGCGTAAAAATCAGTTTAATTGATTCTGTGAGCTTTAGACTCATAATTGTTTTAGACATGATTGCTTCAGTAGTAGAGTCATGCTGTAGATAAATTTGTCTACTGCACGAAAGAGCTGGCTCCACCGGATTATTACCACTGTCTTACAGGAAAACGACTAATTAGCAGCTGTTGTTTTTCGAACATGAATGAGAGATCCGGATACTCTAATTCGCCTCCCCTTCCAAATCTCTTAATTATCTCTTCAAGGTAGGCAATACGTCTACGATTCCTCTGGTATTGTGGGCGTTTATGGGCAATGGAGATTACTTAGCATACCGTGATCCGCTTACCTATTTACAGACTTAAGTTATAAAAAATATGTCTGGTGTTTATTATGAAAATATCTAGGCGATTTTGAAAAACAACCTAAGAGTTCTGGTTTGAAAAATACGCCTGTCACCAAGCATTTTATGGCTACGAAACGTCATTGGTGAGGATCCGGGCTCGAATATAATTTAGTCTTTAGAGATATTTCAATTTCTCTGGTATTCTGTGTGTAATGAATGGTGGTGATATATACGAAGAGTGTTCCAAACAACAAAAAGTCTCAACTGTAAATATCACAAAAATACTTTGCTTTATTTTGGAAGTAACAGCCCTTAATTGTATCGTATGCTCATACTAACACAATCAAGCCAAAATGACAATATAAACAAATGAAAATCAGTTAAACTGCAATCCCGATAGATTTCACGCCCATTAACTTTATATTATTCATTCGTATTTAACTGTACGTTTAGAATGTTTATTTAACACATTAACGTATTTAGAACACGTTTAATTTGTTTGTAATCATAATTTTGGAGAACCTTTTTTAAATTTTTACTCTACGTCTAAAGAATAAGTCTTTTCAAGAACATAATATGAATTACAACATAATTGACGACTGTTAGTGGCGCAATTTTATTATATTGCTCGCGGCTCCGCCCGCGTGATCTGCTTTTCCCGGGATAAAAAGTAGCCTATGTCTTATTCTGATGTATAAGCTATATTATTGTAAAGTTTCATTAAAATCCATTTAGTAGTTTTTACGTGAAAAAGTAACAAACATACATCCATCCATCCATCCAAACTTACAAACTTTCATAATATTAGTAAGATGCCGTACGACAGTTGTGCTGGGGTCTCGAATTGATCTCCGCGTCGGATAAACGTTATATTAGGTTTTTCTATCACGGAATGCTCTGTATTAGCCCAGACTCTAGAATTGTGCCGGCGATAGACTCGCTCCTATCACAACCATGAAACAGAAATACGATCAGCGAAATGTGGTGTACTGGTTACACCTCTGCCTAGCCCTCTGGGGATTATAGATGTGAGTGCGTATGTATGTAAAATTATGTGATGGGTGGATTTTTAAGGTTTAATTATTTCATGGTGTGTATTGATACAGTATTCTTTCTTTTTTAGTCCTATATAAAAAGAGGGGCGTTGAAAGTTTTGGAGCCTTTATCTGCCTGACTGTACTTTAGCGTAGTTCCTCAATAGGTGGATAATATTTAATGCATTTATTATTTAAAAACAGATTTAGGTGATCTCGTTCTCAGCTATGTTTATAGTTATCTGTTCACCGATCAAAAATATAGGTTTATTTCTAACTAACTGTCCCTCGCGGTTTCATCTGCATTTATCTGCATTTTACTGTCCAGCTCCCATGGGTCATAGCGTGATATACATATAAACCTTCCTCATAAATCACTCTATCTATTGCTGAAAACTGCATTAAAATCCGTTGAATAGTTTAAAAGATCTAAGCGAACAGACAGCGGAAGCGACTTCATTTTATACTCGGTAAAGATTTCTATTTAGATTGTTCTTTCCTGACTCGGTATAATGATTATAACTATATTATTCATATTTAGTGTACCCTCCAATCGAAAGCGGCTCCCAAAATGTTTCTCACTCACCGACAATTAATCTTCTTCTTTTTCCACTTGCCCTTATCCCACTCGCAGAGCGTCGACGCATCATGCTTTTTAACACATGTTACAGAAAGATTTAGCTTGTAATTTGTACAACCGGCTATCTGCCTGCCGTTGGAGAGAAATCACACATAGACTTGAAAACAATATTTGCGGATCACACAAACATTTGTCTCGGTGCGGGAATCGAACCCACGGCCCCTTGCTTCACAGCCGGATACTCCCCCACTGCGCCGCGGAGGCTCTTTTGTCTGAGTCTTCTCTCTAAGAACAATATATTTAAATAAACAGTTTTTAGAATACACATTGGAGCTCTAATTATAATAGAACTTGCCACCCCGAGGCGGTACATGGTTCTTAAAACAATCTTCAGTACAGATAATAATAAAAGATAGATCATTATTTACATTGATCGTTATAATTGTGGCGCAGTGGCTGAGAAGCCGAGACGAGAGGTCGCTGGTTCGATTCCCGCACCTAGAGAAATGTTTGTGTGATCCACAAGTAATTGTTTCGGGTGTAGGTGTTGTGGGACCGCAAGTCCTTCGTACCTGATACCCACGATACAGGTTAACAAGACAAGTTGAGTCAAGACTATGAGTGTTTGGTGTATTTATTTATTATTTATTTCCCATATAGGCATTTCGCAAAAAGCTTTCATGTAACTATTTATAATTTAATTAAGTGCTTATGATATTTTCAAAAGATTTAATTTTACAACTATTCAATGTGAAACACGATTATTGTACTAAACTCATATTTTGTATGAAGGACCAACTACGCTGAGTACATTATCAAAATGAAATGATTCTTCAACCCACGCATCATTTAAATCAAGGATCTTGGTAACCACTACATCAAAAGTCATATTGTAGGGCTCATTATTTTTATTTTGTAACGAACTGAACCTCTTTGTTACGTCACAATAAATTAGATGAAACTTTTCACTCGAAACCCTGAAGTATTTAGTTAATTAAAATGAGTCGAATCTTTCTCTTCTCTTATTATTATTAAACAAGTGATTTGCAAGTCTGATTTGATCAAATAAGATTTGCAAAGCACTTGTTTATTTCAATTTAAAATAAAACATAAAATTTTGTTATTTTTTTTAATATCAACGATGATTATTATTAAGAACTGCTAAATGATAACTGCGAAACTAAATCAAAATATTAGTGATTTTGTATAACTCTGGCTAGCTAGAAAAATCCGGATTAATATATATAATCCAGAATAATATCGTATCAAAATATTTCCTTCATCCCCTTCCATACAAAGGGAAGATAAATTTTCATCAGGATGCATTATGCATTCTAATACTAGCATGTTTTTACATAGATTATTACAAACTGCTTTTGAAACCTAGACCGCCCAATAGTAATTTCAATGCATTCCTAAATCGTGGATCAGTGAATAGCCGTAGACATAGTTTTTTCGATCAGCTCACTTTATTTGTATACGAGAAATACATAGCGATAACTATAAGTTGGCGAAATTAGTAGCGCTTTTGTTAAACACTTATTAGTTGCTTTTCAATTTCGACAGATTAGTCAATACATTTTAAGTTCGTTCCAAAACTTGCCACCGCCAGCTTATAATTTAAATTTATTTAGTTCAAATTTATCATTATTCTTAAAAAATATTATGTATATGTTCTTATATCAAAATAACGTTAAATTCAAAGCTATAAACAAACAAGAAACATTTTTTAACTTCAATCCTCCATGACCTAAAATTGGTGCGGATTGGATGCTTTTCGTCAAACGATGGTCAATTTAACCACCGAATAACAGCTAGTTTTGAAAGTACCTGGTAAGCATTTTTCCTTCGGCATAGAATGTGAGAGAGTGACTTTTTTATTTGCACGTATCATATTTGGTAAGTAGCATTTACTCAGAAATAAAAAACAGGCTTTTTTTAAACTGCAAGCACTGAAATAACAAGCAAAGGCGTAATATCTGTGTACCAGCAATCGTAAGGCACAGACTAACAAATCTTATCACTACCTTACATCTTTACGATTTTCCTCGGTATAAAGATAGTATAGATATTGTGTTTTGCATCATATTAACTCGAGAACGGCGTGTAATTAAGCGTCCTTTGTGGACATCTTGGATTATCACACCAACAAATCTTCATAGTAGGAATACGCATATAATAAAATATTATTGGCATTTTGGTGGTTTTGAAGACTTAGTTTTCGTAGTTAATAATCTTTATGACTTTATTCAACGTAATAATTTCCGCGTTATATTAACTTTACAAAAGAAGGGTAACAAACAAGCAAGTGTGTCACCTGATGGTAAGTGATCTCCACAGCCTACGCATACCTACAATATCTGATAGTCATTATTGTATCATTACACCAAACATTCACAATAAGCACAATCACAAATGCGTTGCCGAACTTAAAAAAAACTAAGAGGATTGGGGAAAGGATTTTTCGACCACCAGGCAGTTTAATGGACTCCCCTGGAAAAAATCAATACTTATTTTAATTTTCTAATTTGAGATTCACACAGTAATACACCACTTATTGAACCATTTTATTATCTAATCACTAATGCAATCGCCGCTAAGTTAATCCTCGGAAGATTCTAAATAATTTTATAATAATAAAAAAAACCTTTTGAAGCAAAAATAAAATAAACTCTAAATGCATTGTATTTTTTACGAAACGGGATCCTAGTTTGATTGGTTAATGTTAGCTTTGCAAGCGAATATGTCACTCCCATTTCAACCCTTCTCGCAAAAAGTGTAGCACTTTACCATCTGGACAACGCTAGATTGACGTTGTCGGTATCCGAGTGAAAAATGACTATGAAATAATTCTTCGTGGAATTGTTTTTTGTTACTTAATTAAGGCTTCGTTGCAAATAAACATGTTTAGTTCTGAAACTCTTCTTTCAAAGTTGAACTTTAAGCTTTTGGTTATCTCACAAGCTATCGGCATATATATTTTAATGCTTAGTTTATAATTTCTATTCTATTTTCTTATTTTTTTTTTACTTGCCCTGTATTTTATACGTCCCACTGTTGGGCACGGGCCTCCTCTACTGAATGAGAGGGATTAGGCCTTAGTCCACCACGCTGGCTTAATGCGGGTTGGCAAACTTCACATAGCTTCGAAAAATCTTATCGATTTGTTAGGTATGTAGGTTTCCTCACGATGTTTCCTTCACCGTTAAAGCAAACGATAACTAATAATTAATATACCCGTAACTTAGAAAAGTCAGTGGTGTATGCTCTTGGGGCTGGTTTCGAAGCTGCGACTTTCGTCTCGACAATAGATACCACTCCCCGCTGAGCTATCGCTGCTGTTTTTATTTTAATTAAATTTCTTAATTAATATATAATAAAATAATTATATATTATTACTAAAACATTTTAAGCAATTATTCATAAAAGGTTAAGCATACATAATATAATAAATCAGTACGTAATCTTTTTAAAAAGGTTAAATAAACAATGGCCACAAGTTCTGCAGCGACCGAGATTTAATTAAGCCGAGAATAACGTAGGCATCTCAGTAAATTTCAGTTTAACCCCATGGGATTTCATTAAGTCATAATTTTAACAAATAAATTATTACATAAGATTATAATGCGGGAAGGGTAAAACGTTATTATTTGTCACATATTTTCATTTAATTCAGTTTACCTAATGTTATACTTAGTCTTCGTATTTATATTTTTAACTGACTTTAAAGGGTGTGCTGGTTGCACTTCGGCCTACCCCTTTGAGGATATAGGCGTGAGCTTATAAATGTAGTTCAAAAAGAAGGAAGTTTTTAGTTCGTCTCAATTTTGTTATCTTTTATGTATGTTACGCGATATATCGGCCGAATCAAGACCCCATTTAATTATTTTATTTGTATTCGATAGGAATAAGCCCATTTAAAGGGTTATCACAGATTTCGAGAAAAATGGTTAACTTCTCAATAAATTATAACAATCGCATCCTGATGAATTTTTTGATATTTTGCACTTATTATATTTTTCAAATAATTTTTGTTTCATTGTAAATGTGGTCTGTTACAAGACATGTTCATATTCCAAATGCAAAATAAAATATTGTGGTCAATAAATCTACGGTCTGACCCCTTTCATTCATTAGACGGGACCCGTACCCAGCAGTGAGACGTGTATAATTCAGGGCTAGTATTATTAAAGCTGAAGTCCATCTATAGAATAAAAGGCTTATTATGTCACCTTTTTTATTATTTGATTGAATGACGAGACCAGCAAGGCACTCGCCTGATGGTAAGCGCCACGCCTGCCCATGAACAGAAGCAACAACACACAGAAACTTAAATTACAAAGCACTGCATGGCACTGAACTGCGCTCGTCACCCTGAGATGTAAGATATTAAATTTCATAATGCCCAGTAATTTCATTGGGTTCAATGTCCTTCGAACCAAAACACAACAGTGCTTACACACTGTTGCTTGAAGAAATAGACAAAGCGGTGGTTCCAACCCAGACGGCCTCTCGCATACGAGGGACCTACCACCTTGTATTATTTTTCTATTCACAGCGTGACATAGTCACCTATGAAATATTTATAGATTTTTAGAACTTCTTTATAAAATTAACAAGTCAGTTTTTTAAGACTTTCAAGACCAACTTTTTGTGATACTCGTCAATATAGTTAGATAAAGGAAGTTCTTACTATTTTAAGATGGCACGGTAACAAAGTTACATCGAATTAAGTCCGAAAACCAGCTTACAGAGGTCATCCATCAAAACTTGGCCTAACTTGAGGACAAATATGATTAGCTAAGTACACGTGTAAGCCTTTACACCCTTTTTTTGTATCACTTAGTGAATGTGTGTTAAAGAGTTTTGTAGTTTACTTCGATAAAATTTTCACTGTACTTATTTAAATTATAAATAACTAACGTTTCCTCGCGGCTCCGCCCGCGTGATCCGCTTTTTCGGGATAAAAAGTAACCTATGTTCATCAGAAATAATGTAGGATTCTAACGGTGAAAGAATGTTTCAAATCGGTCCAGTAGTTTTTAAGTTTATTCATTACATACAAAAATACAAATCTTTCCTATTTATAATATTAGTGTAGATAAATACACCCAACAGTCACACACATAGTCTTGACCTCACAGTAAGATATGAGTCTTGTATCGTGGGTATCAGGAACTTTCGGTCTCACAACACCCAGACCCCGAAACAAATATTTGTGGATCACACAAACATCTCTCTCGGTGCGGGGATCGAACCCGCTGCCTGTTGCTTCACAACCGGCTACTCGCCCGCTACGCCACGAAGGCTGTCATTAAAGTCACTGGTCAATAATTAGTTACAAATCTTGATAAATATGTATTAACTTAAACTATATATATGTAATTCTTAGGTACATATATAGAGGAATCATCAATTAGTAGTACACATCGTATCGTTATATACTATTTTCGTATCTAGATATCTAGTACTATTTTCGTATAAACATTTTCTTTCTTTTCTGAAGTCTAAGTAACACGATTACCCTTCTATTTATCACTGAATCTGGCAGATGTGGCCAGCCTAAACGAATTAGTAGAAAATCAGTAAGTATTTCTCCCAAGAATTCTGTCATTAGGAACTATGCGGGCGCTAAATGATGGGCTGAGGAAGTTTTTATTGCGCCATTACAAAGAAAAACTTAACTTACATTGCGGAAACAGAATCTTAAGGGCCCTATAAATACAGTTCTCTACAATAAGGAACTAGTAAAGGAGAAAAATGTTGAATGTAATTTTGTAAAAATGTTAACACTGTTGTTTTGGGTTACTTTGACATTTAGCGCATAATGTTTCAGCTTATTGCCAAATGAGTTGTCAAAATAGTCAGCGGCATCCCTGTGTTATGTTACTATACTATCCCACTGCTGGGCACGGGCGTTCTTTAATGATAGCATGCTGGCCTAATGGGAGTTGGTAGACTACACATGCCTTTAACATTCTTTTTGGAGAGCTCTCAGGAACGCAAGCTTCCTTAATCGCAATATCACGACGTTTGCCTTCAATCAAATGAATTTATTTATTTTATTTATAATTCTTTATTGTACAATGGAAATAAAAATACATCTAACGTAACAGTCAACGAAATCAAAGTACAATTGGCGAATGAATTGAATGATGATTGAAAACAAATATACACATTAATGAAAAGTCAAAGTCTCTGCCCTGGGGGTTAGTTGGTTCTATAGTTGCAGCATATTCAAACTATGCCATGAAATTAACGTCATTATGTATTTTGTAAAATAATTAACTCAAAAAAGCGTTAATAGCCTAGCGGGGAGTAGTACACTGCTGAGACGGAAATTGCGGGTTCGAGACTAGCTTCAAGCACCTTTGACTCATAAACTAATAAACACAAAACCGTTCATCAAAATCTGTCCAGTAGTTGTTGCGTGATGCTTAAACAAACCAATACAATTTTATAATATTCCCCAAAATATGTTTCTCATACCTATCATCTTTCGCGCAAAACCCAAAGTCAGCAATATTTTAAATAAATCGGTCGGTTCCATTAGAATTTGACTTAATCGGCAAGTATGTATTGGCAGATGTAATTACGCGTAAGCCGATTTATTTATCCCATAATATTCAAGTCCTTTTGTGAAGCTCTAATCTCTTCTCTATTAATATATTTTATCGGCAAATAACAGCATTGACAAAAATCACAAATATTCATTCATGTGATAATTTGAAACGAAAATACCAACACAAATTTTATATTTCATCTACATCATGATCATTAGCCAGAGGACGTCCACTGCTGAACACAGGCCTTCCCAAAGATTTCCAAACCGACCTGTTGGAAGCGGCCTGCATCCAGCGACTTCCCGCGACCTTTATCAGGTCGTCTATCCAACTTGCAGGCAGACGTCCAACGCGGCACTGTATAAATGTTATATTTAGTGTATGATTTATGTAATGGCATATAAAGTATAAGTGGGCCATCAACACCTTAGGCCCAAAGACAACCTCAACTGCACGTGGTATACTTTGCTGATTAACTGACGAGGCAATGGTGACACTTGGTTCCCGTTGCGGGCTATGGGGGACAGACGGCGGGTCGCCCCACTTAATAATACAAATACACCGTTAAATCATAATGAGAAGACATACCCTGGCATTAAGCCGGAATAACGCTAGGCAAAAAGGATGACATTTCTATGTATTTATATGATTCAATAAATTGTATTTAGTGTTCTGTTCTTGTTCACTTATTCTAGATTCTAGCAAATAATAAATCCTTGATTTTACGAGCAATAAAACTGGTTAAACTATGTGACAAATATTTTCTATTGTTGTGGCAAACAATAGTGTCAGGGTTACCACTCCACATCTGACTAAGATATTTAGAGAGATACAGCCGTATTTTTAACTTAAGTCTCGTTTATATCACACTAGCTTTTGCTCGCGGCTCCGCCCGCGTGAACAGCATTTTCCGGGATAAAAGTAGCCTGTAACCGTCTCCAGGGTCCCATCTGTCTCTGTAGATAAATTCATCAAAATAGGTTCAGTGATTTAGGCGTGAAAGCGTAACAAACAAACTCACTTTCGCATTTACTTTCACCCCCTTTTCATCCCTTATTAAATAAAATTTCCAAAATTCCTGAAACACGTATTTATTTGTTTTACGTCAATAACCGAAATACAAAATTTTGTGAATGTAACTTTCTAAATGACGGACCTTCATACATTTTATCATCCCCTATTTTGACCCCTTTGGGGTGGAATTTTCTAAAATCCTTTCTTAGTGGCATACAAATGCTATTCTACATAACAAAGTGAATATACATTCCGAATTTCATGCTTGTAGCCTTGATAGTTTGCGCTCGGCGATGATGAATCAGTCAGTCAGGACACGTTATTTTAGAAGTATAGACTATACGTCAAATTATATAGAATATTAATGAAGAGATGTAATTACTGGTGGTAGGATATTCATATCCGACCGGATAGCGACCACTGTACACATGGTGTTAAGACCTGCCATAGTGACCCACACTCTTTGTGTGGATCGCGTGCCAGGATCAGCCAGTGTATATCCGGTTCTCCCTAGGGACTTGTGACATGACTTGATGCGTGGTTGGGTTCAGCGCAACATGCTTTTTAACACATGACACAAAAATTTATTTGACTAGTAGTTTTTACATCCCGACATCAACCCCTATGAAAAGAAAACCGACCCAAAACCGAAACAAATATCTGTGGATCACACAAACGTTTAACTTTTGACGGAAACTGATCCCGCGGCATCTCGTTTCACAGTCGGCTGACCCACTGCGCCACGGGGACAGTCGGAATTTTAAAATAGAATAAAGTATATACCTGACTTAAAATTTACTAAAAAAGTCAATTTTTAGCAGCATTCATTTTATGCAGCATCCTTCATTATTCAGAAAAGTTTTATTGACCCGCCAACCTCAATAGTTTCTGGTTTGCGACAGTAAATTCATCTACATTTTTATTGTCTATGCTTCGTTTATGACTAGGTTACGATCAAAATTGTACTAGATTGGCATAATATTCTCTGATACAACTGAAGCAAAATGAAATTATCCTTTTAAAACCATTTGCAGTTACAATTTTTTATATTTGTAATAATACTAGCCTTGTATTAATTATACTTAGGCATGTATTAAGGAACGACACTTAAGTAAGCTCTTTGCTAAGTCTCGAATTCTGTGTATATGATTGGTCTGTTTTTATTTAGCGCCAAAAAATAACCAATCACGTTTTGAACACATTAATTAAAAATTTAAATATAAATTATATTTTTGTCAAATTCATTAACTTAAATCAATAATTTAAAGTTATATTGCATATTCGTACACGGGGAATGTTTTATTTATGATTTAAAAAATAAAAAGGGAATTTAACCTACTTAAATCTGGTGAATTTAGCAAAATAAAATTAGTATCTCAGTTTTAACTTGATTTGGGTTGATATTTTTTTTTATCCTGGTTCGGCAAAGTGACCACGCTACACCTGATGGTAAATATAGCGCAATCGAAGAATAGTGCCGACCAACGATGAACAATGTGTCCATCGTAGAACGGCAAGATCATGCCGGCCTGCCAAAGGGCCAAGGGGGAGGGGAAGGAAAAGGTTAGGATCAGGGGGCAAGCCCCCTGGGGAGAACGGGATATACACTGGCTGGCCCTGGAACGCGACCCACACAAGGTGGGCTACTATGGCAGGTTTTAGCACCAGTGTACGGTGGTCGCTATCCGGTCGGATACAAGTATCCTCCTACCAGCAATATTGCGTATTAGCTTCCATATATCCGTTACCAATTGACTGTTACATCGCCTGATTCGAAACATTACTCACAAATGCATTTCGTTTCTCGCATTTATCGTATAAATAGATGTTAATTTTATTCTTTATACGAAACTATAAAACTGTTTATACGTCATAAAACAGTTCTCCCAGTAATTGAATAAATGTATTATTTTAAACATAGTACATTCACTAACTATCTGTAACATCCATATGTTAATTACCTGCTTTACGTGTTATCCAAACGATCGATTTTATTTATTGAAACTTCATTTTACACTAATAACATACCATAAGAGACTATACATTACTATACACATAGGAAAGTACAGTTGGCGAAGCTTGGTTCCTGTTACGGGTTGTGGTGGTTAGTCGGCGGGTCGCCCTATATAATAATACACCCAACAGTTACTGACATAGTCCTGACCCCAAAGTAAGATACAAGTCTTGTGTCGTGGGTATCAGCAACTACGAGAGACTTTCGGCCTGACAACACCCAGACCCCGAAACAAATATTTGTCAATCACACAAGCATTTGTGTCGGTGCGGGGATCGAACCCGCGGCCTCTCGCTTCACAGCCGGTTACTCGCCCAATGTGCCACGGAGGCTGTCTGAGGCTGTGTTATATAATACCGAATCCACCGTCAGATCATGATGGGAAGGCGGACCCTTAATGGTCTTGATGGTCGACATTATCTTTGGACTCCACTGTATTTAACATCAGGCCACTTTGCCGTACCAGGATTTAAAAAAAAAACAAACACAAGGAAACACGCTTTACCCTCCTTGCCCCATTTCTTTAAATTCCTGTTATTATACAAAGAGCATTTGAAATTAGACAGATGAATAAAAAAAATATTTTATGCTGATGAAGTCGTGCTTATGGTAATTATATACGATCTCAAACGTCGTGAATCTGTAACGTTGTTTACTGAATGACGTTGAATAAGTTATATTAAACTAGATTTTGCTCGCGGCTCCACCCGCGTGAACAACCTTTTCCGACGATTCTGATTAATTCCCATATCTCATTTTCCAATTAGAAAAGTTCTCGACTGCCGATGACTATGAGCGACTTCTTGACATATTATGCTCTCAAATCATCTGCCTTCGTAGAAACTATGAAATCGATCAATCTATGAAACACCTGTTGCTAGTACCTAATTTAGAATTACTGGAGATGGCGATGTCATTTAAATAATTGAAATATATTATGGCTTCTTCAAAAGTACATTAATTAAATTTAATTCACTTATACATTACATAGGGAATAGATAATTAATTAAGAACAGTTATTATTGCTGCTCTGTAGGTTGTAAGTCTAAGATGTAAGTTAAATAAGAATTAATTTTGAGAAAAACAGAAATAGTCTGTATTTGTAATCAAGCAATTAATCATAATTTTACATAACAACGAATGAAAAACAAAAGCGAATATTTTTTAAAATTGTAACTAAGGTACAGAAACTGTTATATCAATAACTTTGATACAAATGCAGGTATTTACTTCTATATCTTGTAGTATAGGTAAAACAATACCCACCTAGGTCATAAACTAAGGGCATACTTTATCGATAGTCGCTGTGAAAGGTTTCCGACGTACATTGTATTACCGTGGAACTTGAACAAGACGATGCATTTATATTGTGTATTATGCGTTCGCTCAATACATTTCAATAATATCCACGGCGTCTTCGAGAATAATCTATAAAAGATTCTGTTGTAAGAGGATGAAGTATGAGTAGAGGACAATGTATTTCCAAAGTGTGTTTTGCAAGCAGAATGTGTATTTATAATAATAGTTGCAGATATTTTAACTTTCTAATTATATAATGATTTGTATTTGATTATATTATCATTATGTTTGAAGATAATTTATATACCTACAGCAAGAGCACTTGACTCCTCTATAAATTACGTTTGCGTACAGATATTCAAATTCAAATCATTTATTCTGTAAATTGGATCATAAATATCGCTTTTACTTGTCAATATTTTTTTTATACTAGATTTCATTTATTTTTATCGGCATTTCGTGGCTAACCATGAGAAGAAATGCCAAACAAACTCATGGGTCATGGCCTCTTTTAATGCCCAGACATTGATTTTCCAGAATTGTAAAAAAAATAAATTAACAACTTCAAAATTAATATTTTTCTTAAAAAATATTAAAAATGTCAAACGTGTAACGTGAGGTCCTGGGTTCGATTTAGTTCCGGCTTTTTTATGACTTACTCTATTTTAGAAATTGTTTTTAGTTAATATAATATTAGGTTTTGCTCGCAACTCCGCCCCTCTGAATGTTTGTGTGTGTATTATAAAAACATGGTTACGTCTTACCTGTGTACCAAATTTCATCAAATCCGTTCGGCCGTTAAGGCGGGATTAAAAAACAAACATCTAAATTTATAAAATGAGGAACGTTAAAACTAACAGACAGCTTTTATTTTTATTTACTTGAATGACGAGACGAGCAAGTCGCTCACCTGATGGTAAGCGCCACGCTTGCCCATAAACAGAACCAACATCACACAGAACTTTGAGTTATCAATCACTGCATGGCACTGAACAGCGCTCGTCACCCCGAGACATAAGATGTTAAGTCTCACAATGTATGTAGTAATTGCATTGGCTTTAATGTCCTTCAAACCAAAACACAACAGTGTTTACTGTTGCTTGGCGGCAGAAATAGACAAAGTGGTGATACCAACCCTGACGGTCTCTCGCATATAAGGGACTTACCACCTTGTAAAACGTTCACATTTATAATATTAGAAGGATAGTAGGATTTTTCATCACATCATAACGATTTCTTCTATTACGATTTGTTGCTTATAATGTTAGTATATTTTACGATTTATATTATACCATAAACTTTATACGAAAACGCATAATAGTATCATATTTCCTTTAAACAAAATTCTGATCACTAAAAATGAACTGCGTTACTATAAAACGCTCGAACTTCCCTATTCCGTAGAAATAGCGCTGAGAAAACACGTTTACGTCACTTTCAGATATCTTTGTAACAGCATACATGGGTTTATACTGATTTTCTACAAGAAACTCCAATAGTTTTGAATAAATTGTCTCTTTATCACTTATCCTATTTGTATGAATGTTAAATTATAGATAGAACGGTTCATTTTTGCACCGCTTGCTATGTGTTTATGAGCTTATATGTTACATAGCTTTTGAGTGATAGAGTCACGCTGTAGACAGTTTTGTCTACAGCATGAATGGGCTGGCTCGACCGGGTTGTTACCACTGTCTCACAGAAAACCGACGTAAAGTAGCGGCTTGCTGCTGCGTTTCGTACGGTGAGTGAGATATCCGGAAGCCCAAATCCCCTCCCCTTCCCAATCCCTAATTATCCCTTTCCTTTAAGGTTGGCAGCGCGCCCATGATTTTTCTGGTTGTGGGCGTACATGGGCGGTGGAGATCACTTACCATCAGGTGACCCACTTGCTCGTTTGCCGGCCTATGCTATAAAAAAAACATAGTTTTTATTTGTGTGATAGTGATTCGACAACCGTCACGATCAAGACGTATCAGGCAATACAATACAATAGTGTCAGGCACACACAGTCATTGTCTCTACCTACACGCATATATTGCAAGACGTGCAAGAATTAGTTGAATTATTCAATAATTAATTGCATTATTATATTATATACTTAAGTTTTTTGTTTACTAATCAATATATTTTGTATAATTCTTACTCACATCTAATGATATGAGATTAAAAGTAATAAACATGATTAATCTAAACAGTCTGAAAAACTTAATCTACGGTTTAATTATCTTTTATTTTTAAGATGTTTAAGCCCAAAATTAACTAAATATTCTACATCAATTATTTACTCAACATGGTAACAAAAATACGTAAACAAATTTATGTTTAGTCTAGAAAAAAAATTATCAACTCAGACTGTTTTCCAAGAAAGGACCGTGTCATTTTTTGACCAGCAATCTATTTACTCAATCTTAAATAATCTAATGTCACAGGCCACAAAAACTAAATTCCCTTAATGAGACTCACACGACTAATCATTGAATACACGCGATAGAGAAATAAAAATAAGATTTTGATGCACATAAAATTTCATAGCGTTGAAGGCAGCTTCTATGATAAAAAATGTGGCATAGGGTCATCTAAAGGTGAGTGATATCCACTGCCCATAAACATGTAAAATATCAGAATAATAGACGCATTGCCGATCTTAAAGAAATTATTATATAATACAGTAAAAATATGAGGTGCATAGAAAATCGAAGGAAGAATTGGAACGAACGATTTGTTCACCCCATTTCACCGTATCCGTAACTTCTATAGAATAGAAACATTCTCGTTTCTACCTCTTTTACTTCATTATCACATGCGGCGAGAACCGGCTATGGTTCGTGAGGCCGCGCGTTCGATTACTGCTGGTGCTGTTGGTCGGTAGTAAATGTACGTGAACGCTAGATAGACAGAAATGTAAGGTAAAGAAAACGATAAACGGTTGTTAAAATAATCACGTACAAGCATACATAGGCTCACATAACTATCCCTGAAGGGATAGACAGAGGTATAATTAGCGCACTCACGATCACCGAGATTATTTTTCATCCTATGATGTGATAAGGTCGAGCGTGTTGCCATACCAAACTCCAGTCCCAGGCAGCTCATGCATGCATGTTACTGCTCTGCTCCCATGGGCCATAGCGAGATATACATTTAAACCTTCCTCATGAATCACTCTATCTATTACTGAAAACTGCAATAAAATCCGTTGAATAGTTTTAACCCTTAATCAAACAATGGTAGAATACATGCCACATTCGATCGATCGATATGTTTTTAGAAAAAAAAGTAAAATTTTAACGCAACCTCCATTTATTGTTGTTTAGCTAATAGAACGATTATTAAACTTTTGATTGTTGGTAGTGGCAGTAAAAGAAAAAATATATATTCTTTGTCATTGACTGTCAAAATCCAAACATCTGCGAATATTTATAAATTTTGTACCGTAATTGTGATTTATTCATAAATATTTGATTTGTGTTTGGAAAAAATCCGATAAGTAAATAAGAGATACTTATTTGTAAAGTTTATTATATTGTTAGGTGTTGAGTGTATAAAATTAGTTGCTTTCAGTAATAATTATATCTAAAATATGTTCATAAAGTATGTGGCTAATATATGACCATTGTACGTTAGTAGAAGTAAATGTTTGAAATAACGATAGTATCGTTGCAGGACATTTTGTCAATATATGTAAATAATTTTCGTTTTTATTGTTATTGCCTAATTGTTTATTTTTATAGGGCAAGATGTCATCAAGTAGGCCACTATCTGATGCTGCACTACTTATATTTTGGAAAATTGGTCCGATATAGGCCCATCGGGAATTTCATTTGCGTTTAGCAAGAGCGCTGATTAGCGACTTCTTGTGCAAGAAGAAGAAACCAATTATTTTTAAAAATAAGAAAGAGGAATGTTCGGCTTCAGAGGGTCGGAATTCACTTTCCAGAAGCACAAGATACCTATAAGCGTTGCAAGTTTTGTTCAATGCGAAAAGATGCCATAAGATCAACTATAAAATGTTCTCACTGTGGCGTATCTGTATGTGTTAAGGATTGCTTCAAAAAATTTCATTTAGCGATAAATTCAAAAGAGCAAATATAAAAATAATACATTTTCATTTTATACGCTAACAAAGTTTTAATTTTCTGTTCAGACAATGGTCATATAGCTGCCACATTTAGGAATCGTTATCAGACAACGGTCATATATTAGCCACCTAAAAAAAATACTGATCCCATAATTTTTTTTTTAATTTTTATGTTTACATATCATAATTAGACTATAATTAACCAGAATTAACCGAATATCCCAACATATCGCCGCGAATAGCTCGTATCCGATTAGGGGTTAAAGATCTTAGCGAACAGACAGCGGAAGCGACTTCATTTTATACTATGTAAAGTTTCTCCATAGACAATTTTACTGTAAATCCTTTATCGTTCTTTTTCTTTAGTCTATTACGAGATTTTGTTATAAATCAGGTTTTGAAATAGAAAACAACAAGTTTTATAGGTTAACAACGCGTCAAGATTGAAGTTTCGATAAAATTGTAAATAACTTACTGTAGATGTATGAGAATGTGATTTATTTGTTTTCCTTTTGTATAATGCAAACCACAAGTTTAGTCTATATGACAATTACGTGCATTGCATTTTATAAATTAAATTTCTCCATTTAGAAGAAGAACATTTTTCGTACAACATAGATGAGAATATATAAAAAAATTGTCATTTGTCTATCTGAATCATACGTTTCTTTTTTCAAAGCGTGTAACGTGGCCTCGTTAACAAGAGTCGTCTGTTCCTCATTTATGTTATGCTGCTAATTCTTCCATATAAATGGGGCTTTACTGAAAACCTTTAGATAAAATTGATTTATATAAAATTAAATTAAGCATTGTAAAAATATTTGAATTACGTAGTAATAAATCATTGACTTTTTGAACTTGTAGTTCAGATTGCAGATAGAGATTTTAAGCTGTCATTATTATTAATTACCCTTTAAGTAGATAACTGGCTCTTGCAACTAATGGCAACTTACAAGTATAAACTAAATAAAACTTACTAAATAAGACCTGCGTTATTCCGCATATTGTTTCTAAAATATTAATTTATCCCAGCCAAGCTGCCAGAACAAAGCCCGAAAACTAAATTACTATCACAAGCCCTCTTAATTTGGCCATCATTGTCTTTATTAATGTAGGAAGTGACATGCGTAACAAGCACTCTGTAGATAGGTCACGGAATGGTAGTTTTATTAGCTATAATGTAGGGACTGGGACTAACTAAGATGTTATCAGGCACACGTACTATGACGCCCACAGACATATTGCGACCTTCCTATTTTAGAATGTCATTAAAATATTCATTTATTTTACACGAATTTGTAAGGTTGTATCGAAATTTCTACTACTAGAATACACTACGTGACTTCAATTTATTTCACTGTTCGTAGTAGAGACATAGATAGACACGCTCTAGAAACTAGATGCCTCGTTTTAAAGCCCAATTTAGAATGCATGATATTGCGTTTGTTTTTCTCTGTAGCAATCGATTCATCTAATCTTGTCATCCAAAGTCTAGGATGCGACGTTATACTTCATCGTATGAGATAATGTTTTTTTTTACAATTAATGATTAACGATCCAGCCAAAGTATTGATATAGCGATAAAATACTTGTGTTACCGATACCAAAACCTTGTTGGAGTTTTAGTGTCAGCTCCTTCCAGTATAATGCCTTAAATTTGCACGGTCTTAATTATTGTGCCTTTTGTTTACAAAAAGTTGTTAGTAGTGATGCTAGTCTATTTTTTGATTATATTCTTCATATATTTTTATAAGATTCTGTGTGACACAAATATGCAGAATAAAATCAATTTTGCATAGGTATGTACCTCTTTTCTTTCTTATATTTTTTTATTCGTGAAGTTTCTTTCAACAAGTCTCTTTATCTAAAGAAGTGTTTATGGAAGGTTACACTGTTAAGTGAGGATACAATTTTAAATTTGAGACAGCGTGGCGCAATGCGTCACTCGGTCCACCCAACGCGGCGCCCCGGCGTCTGCTCCCGCGGCCTTCTCACACTAGTTTATCACCCGTCTTGTCGCTTGTATCATTTATGCCTGACTGCTTCCACTGTTCTATATTCATATTACTAGATTTTTACGTCATCCAGATGAGGTTGTATGGAAATTTAATACCTTATAAAACCTAGTTATGACGGTTGGAAATTGAACTTTGGCTAGGAGGGTAGTTTGAACACTACAGTGGATAGTTCCTACAATTCTCGTTTGAGGTCAGTTGGTATAAATATCTTTATATTCTTTTGGTACCATGAAATAGGACAAAAATTTCAAGTTAACGTTACCCCAAAAACAACTTTTTTTATACTAGCCCTGTATTATATACGTCCCACTGCTGGGCGCGGGCCTCCTCTACTGAATGAGAGGGATTAGGTCTCGAAAAATCTTATCGAGTTCTCAGGTATGCAGGTTTCCTCACGATGTTTCCTTCGCCGTTAAACCAAGCGTTAATTTACAATTAATATACACGTAACTTAGAAAAGTCAGTGGTGTATGCTCTTGGGGCTGGTTTCGAACCTGCGACTTTCGTCTCGACAGTCCATACCACTCCCCGCTGAGCTATCGCTGCTCAAAAACAACTATTTGACCTTAAAGAAGGACCCCTCAGCAATAACCCATGACACCGTTATCAAGTTGTCCAATATATCACGGCACCGGCCCTGTTCATTAATATAAAATTTGTGGTTTTTACCCGTTTCTTGGGGTAATTTGATCCCGAGTTAATAAACTAGTACGCTTTATCTAAGTTGTAGGTCGCTTGTTTGCGAAACGCGGTATAATTTGAAGGTACTACCGCTTTGTCGAGTCCTGCCACCATATAACAGTGGGAAAGCACTATTCTATTCCAGTTTGAAGGCCATTGAATATAATAAAATTATATTCTCTCACAGACCTACTATTTATTATCATACTTATTATTATATCAAATTTATTATTTATTATCCTACTATTTATTCAGTCGTGTCATTTGAATATTATTAACTTAGTACGGTGTTCTATTATTTCACATTAAACGTAATTTTGGATCATTAAGCCCAAAGTTACTAGATCACGTTCTTAACCCTAATTTGTCGGGGTAAACACGAATGGTATATATGGCAACTATATAAGCTTTTTGGCAGGCAGATGTCCCAACGGAGAAATGAACGAGTCTATTGTTGCTTATTACTGCATGTCACGGTTTCTTGCGTAAACTCAGGGATAGTTTATTCATCTCGTGTTTATTTTATTCTGTACGGACAACATATGATATTTTTTTTTATTTGATGCGATGACGAGACGATTAGGGCGCTCGCCTGATGTTAAGTGCCACACCTACATAAACAGAAGCAACACCACACAGAACTTTGAATTACAAAGCACTGCATGGCACCGAACTGTGCTCATCACCCCGAGACATAAGATGTTAAGTCTCATAACGCCCACTAATTTCTCTTACTTCAATGACCTTCAAACCGAAGTACACCACAACAGTACTTATACACAAAAGACAAAGCGGTAGTACCAACCCAGACGACCTCTCGCATACGAGGGACCTACCTACCACCTTATATTATACTGTTGTATATTACCACCTTGTGATATATACTTACATAAACTATACTAAATATTACCCATCATTGGAGTAATCTCTATTTATGCTGAATTTGTTAGTCACCTGATATTACAGATATGTTCGCTTCTCGTCATTTAAACAAATAAAACTGTCTTTTCGAGGATTTTTTTTGAAAACATATCAACTTTGATACGTATTGACAGATTCAGAAACTTCGAACCTACTTCAAAAATGAATTACGGTGCAGGGTGATTGTTATCCTCTGAGATTTCTTGATTTTTGGTGAGAACGAGATCAAGACAATACTCTGTCATGATTTCTTAACTAAATTATATAGGAGTCATACCATCGGAGTAAATCCCATCGAACCATCAAAATCGGCTCACATTTGGCGGAATTATGCGTTAATATAAAAACATATATATTATATAGACGAATAGAGAACCCCTTTTTCTTAAGTCACTGAAAAACCAGAAAGAGATGTTATCACTACTATTGGCAACTTGAAAACAAGACAACAAGAATTCTCACTAAAATTCTATACAGAATAAAGATATATATGTCGGGGAAATATCTCTCTCCGAGGGAATATAAAGCTCATTTACTCGTATCTATGATAGGCCATTTACACCTCTCTATGATCAACCGGCATAAGTTCAATAATATCAACACAGAATTGTACAAACTCACATCATGATTACTATGTGTGTTAACCCGACCTCCTCCATCCCCTACAGTCGGCCCTTAACCTCACACACTGTACACAGTGACAATTCAAACACAGAGATAAATCACACACAATTATAAGCCACACATAATAACCATAACGACACTTACTTGGGTAACGTTGGGCGAACTTCTATCCTCAGTCACAGCTAGACACAGAACGTCCCTCTAATGCGGAGGCGCTGCTTATATTCAGTTTCTCTCCCCAGTACGAGAGTGATATCCCCTGACAAACTATTTAAATCACCCTCAAATAAACAATATCATTGGCGGTACCTTCAATTGGCGACGAATAAAATTATTTAAATAGGTCAATTCAGTGTCCGTACTCCTCATGCTGCGACATATATTTATACCATGTCATACAATAAGACATTATTCACTACTTCATATATACAAATGTGATAAGTACTAGGTAATCATAAAGGGCGAACAGGTGTCCTCTAAAGCAAGTCATCAGTTTACATTCGTCGTGTCATCATGTCCCCGTATAACGGATAGCAAGGTCCATTAGTATTTCTGCTTGGACGGTCGCACAGGGATGAATTCAGTTCACATTTAGTGGGAATAATAATATGTTCTAGAATGTAATTTCAATATCGTTTATTAACTGACCAAAATAATAAGTCAAATTTAAGAATAAGCATGTCATATATGCCATCAACTCATAGTTACCTAATATTGATATCAATAATTCAAAATTGACTGCGTCTATGTAGCAGTGGCTAATTAGGCGTAAATAATTGTTATCCACCAGTATTTGTTTCGGATCTGGGTTTTGTGAGACGGGAGACCGAGTAGCTGATATCCACGAAATACGATAATCGTATATTACTATGTTTGTTATTGCTATGTCCTTTATTTATCGAACACACCAAGTAATCTATCATCAAGTGATTCCGATATCCATCACTGCAAATCCTTTATACCATTTATCACTCACTTAAAATGACTCTGAGAATCAAAAAGCTCCTTAAATATAGAAATCAGAAAAAACACAATTTGGGCACAAGCGTCTCGATTATTTGTTGCTAAAGATCTTTTACGAGTTCACCAAAATATATGCTTATGTTAAAACCATCTAGATAGCTCTAATAGTCAAAACGATTTAGGTCGGGAGTAAACGTTCAATTTTGCTTCCGACTGTCTGATTTAGGTCTATTGCATATTAAGAACTGTATGGCACGCGTGCCTTCCGGCAAGACTTTTAGACTATCGAGAAAACCAGACATCTAATTCCAGTCCTAAAAATAAATGAGCACCCGTAATATCACTGAATGCGTGCCTGGCGCATGGATTTGTATTAAGAAACCTTACAACGTGTCGGTTATCTACGTGTTTACGGTTAAGCCGACTGTTCCGTTTCTATGAATATTTCGGTAATTGTTTCTCATATTGAAATGAAAAACCTACTACATTATTATACCACATATAATGTACTAGGTTTTGTCTCCAATATAGCTCAACGATACTGTGACTTCGTTTTTATAGATAACTCTTTTCGTGTGTTATAAATCTAGGATAATGTACTCGTCTATTACAGTAAAAAGTTCTGACATTACTTCTTTAGCAGTTTGCGTGGGTATAAGAAAGGTTTATATTTACATTTTTCGAAAGACACAGGTTTTGTTAATGAAATTACAAAAGCATCACATTATTCAGTCTTACTATCAAACCTTCATATTATTTTAAACCGAGTCATTTTGCTGGTGGGAGGATACTTGTATCCGACCGGATAGCGACCACCGTACACTGGTGCTAAATCCTGTCACTTTACCGAGCCAGGAAAAAAAAATAGTCATATGGTTAAAAAATAGAACTAACCTTCACTCCTTTTCAGGTGTTCGATCCATCAACCATGAATTGCCCTCGGTGCATGGTGGTAATCGCTGCTGTGGTGATGGTGATTGGAGCCACAGCGTCTCCCGTCAGGCGCTCACCAGACCTTGAGGCGCGCCGTAGAAGTGCCATCGATCGTAGCATGATTAGGTAATCCTCGACTAGATTAAATTACCTTTTACTGTGATTTTTATTTATTTGGACAACCCATGGTATACAGAAGATGTTAAGTTACATCTAGATATTATAAATCCAATTACAGGTTGTCACGACTACTCATTGAATTAGAAACAGAGTTTTTGAGAGCTCTACACACCAACACTGTATATACAGTGAATTTACTAACTGGGATAGTACTCACTTGAAAAACATCTTTAGTTTATTAGCTTGTGTTAATTTCATTCATTTTGATTTTACTAGCTCTAGATAATCAGATGGAAGTAATAATATCTCGCTTATTACCATCAATTAATTATGCATATAAAACAGCATTGTGAAAGGTTATTTAATAATATACTTCTTCCTCAACAGATTCGGAAGATCATACCCTCCTGAACCCTCAGTGGCTGACATTCGGGAAGCGTTGCGAGCTCGTCGCGGCAACAGTTTCCTTCGTTTCGGTAGGTCACAGCCCATGACTATCTCTACCGACGACCTGATCTCTCTTCTAAGAGCCTACGAAGAAGATTACGATAGCCCAATCTCCAAAAAATCAGCTAGCTTCGTTCGCTTCGGCCGAGATCCCAGCTTCATCAGGTTCGGCAGATCCGCAGATGAAGAGAAACCTGGATTTGAAGCCGCTGAAGCCGGCAGCACATATCCCCAGAGGAAACACAGGGCACGAGACCACTTCATAAGGCTCGGAAGGGACAGCGAGGAACTGAATGAGGAAAACTTCGACGAAGATATTGAGACTAGAAGGAAGAGGGATGCAGACTGCCGCGATTGTGCGTAAACCGTTCAATGAACAATTCCCGATTGACAGCTATAACGTGATCTATCTTACTCTATCAAACACAATTACTGTAAATGTGAGTGAGATGTAAATTCCAAATCTCATCCATGTTTCTCTCTTTTTAACGGCTAATGACATCTTCTAAGGCTAAGTATGTGGTGCATTGGTATTTTAAACAATTTTAAAATATAGATACGTATTAAATGTTTACAGTAGTATTGTAATAGATTGTGATAGGTTATGTTAGTTCTTTTAATGTAAAAAATAATATTTTAAAGCAAAATACGCTTATCTTCGACTTAATAGCTTGGTTGTTAAAAAATTGGTTGCACGAAAATTATGTTTTTACAGTGTTTTATTAAATATTTGTTTATTGAATACGTCATGACTTGTTTTGATTTCTTATAATATTTATTGATTTTTATTGTATAACTTAACTTTTTATCTTTTATTATTTCATTTTCATTTAGCTTTATAATTCTACATCTAACGTAATATATTTTTATGTGTGTACAGATATTTAACTACTCTAATTTTGATTTCATCCGAAACAAACTGACTGCAAATTTATATCCGACTTTTTAAATTTTAAGTATAATTCAAAGTGTAAGCATCTGTAAACACAAGGCTGGGTATTATATTTTTGTTTAAGATGCTTCCACTCTTAATAGTTTTCTTTTCAATGAGGTGACAATTTCTTCACATTTAAAAGTAAAAATAGAATTAAATTGATGTTGATAGATTACAAAATGTATGGAAACTGTTGCGAAAATACTTAAATAAATGGCATTTATTGTGTAAAATATTTCATTAATTTTTTCGAAAAATAAATCTTAATTAATATTTTGATATAATCTTTGATTACTTTTTAAATAACAATCGTTATGGATACCCATAGAGACTATTATAAGGAAAAATAAACAGCTTCAATATGACTTAGCGACAACCAAATCGAGTAAACTCCGTGGCTCAGTGGGCGAGTAGCCGCCTTTAGTTATTACCATCAGGCGCTCCACCTGCTACTATCGTCATTCATATAAATGAAAAAGGTAGGTTATACAAACTGATTATATTATAAACGGCGAGTAAATACTACAATACAAGTTTTACAACGTTTCAATTAATTTTATTGAATGGACGTAACATTAGGCACGCTTTCCCACAGGGCGTACCTCACGTGAATGAGTCACTTGTGGATTTTTTATTTTTTGTTTTACAGCAGCCGGCAAACGAGCAAAAAAGTCAACTGATGGTTAATATTATCCATCGTCTACACCAGAAGAATACAGACATAAGACAGAGTTTATTTTTTTATTCAAAGAAATGACGAGAGCAGGTCGCTCTCGCGGTGGTAAGTGTCACGGTTGCTCATAAACAATTGCTGATGGTAGGATATTTATATCCGCCGAGACATCGACCACCGTACACATGGCATTAAAACCTGCCATAATGAGGCCTCTCTTCGGAGTGTGGAGAAGGATTTAAACAGGCCGGTGTGATTCTGGTAAAAAAAGTAAAAAATTATAAATAATTGTAAACTGAAGGTAGTAACATTAACTTTTTTTGGACAACCTACACTCAGTTCACCCGGTGACCACGAGGGTGAAAAGCTTTCGAAACGTCGGGATCAAAATTAATAAAAAAACTGCGATAAAATCCGTTTAAATTTGTTTTATTTCAATGTTTAATACTCGCGTTAACATAAGTAATCATTATGATTCTAGTAACTTATTGTTTGTCGGTGGTTTTTAGGACCGCACTGCGCTTACTAGGTGTAGTGTAGTTTCTTTGCCGTACTCGGATAAAAAAATAGCAATACAACTCAGAAATTTCAACTCCCACTGTATATTTTGACATGCAAGCGAGATAGGAGCGATCATTTCCATATTCGCACACCTAGTAATATATTACAGTACAAGATCCCGGGGAACATTGACCTTCACCCATCTGTTTACCGGATCAAAATAACATTTTAGGGTACAAAATGTGTTGCTGAACACATACCAATAGGGTTGCCTAAAAAAATATGGTCAAGGATATGATTAATTAACATTTTAAAAAAAAATATATAATTTCCCGGACCTGCTTACCAAAAAAATTTAACCTTTAATGAAAAGTGTACAATGTATACTATCTGCAAAAAATAGGTTGCCTACCTTTTTCTGGCCACTACTACCTGGTTGCCGTGTGCAAACAGGTAACTAAAAAGTGGTAATTGCGCTCATCTAGCTCCTAGCTTCTGCAGGTAGTATACATTGTAGGTTTTCATTGAAGGTTCATTTATTTGGTGAGCAAGTTAGTGAAATAAAATCTTCTTTTTTTTTTAAATTCGTTAAGCCTATCCTTGACCATATTTTTTTAGGCAACCCTATTTGTATGTACAGCAACACCTTTTATACCCTAAAATATTATTTTCATCCGGTAAACAGATGGGTGAAGGTCAATGTTCTGCGGGATCTTAGACCATTAGGACATCTACTCTTTTCATATGTTACGGAAACTAGGATTAAAAATCTTAGAACTAAGAGTTTTTTTTTTATAAATCCTACTAATATTATAAACGCGAAAGTTTGTAAGTCTGGATGGATGGATGTATGTTTGTTACTCTATCACGTAAAAACTACTGAATGGATTTTAATGAACCTCAACAATAATATAGCTTATACATCAGAATAAGACATAGGCTACTTTCTATCCCGGAAAAAGCAAGTCACGCGGGCGGAGCCGCGAGCAAAAGCTAGTCTTAAATAAAGTATTAAGGTATACATATACTATTAATTGAAATTAAACCAATAAATGAAACAAAACGTACCTTAATAATGTAATAAAATAGGACCATAGGAAAGCGGTTGCACCTTAAGCAATTCCAAATTAAAAACCCGTAGACCCATAAACAATACGTCTAATAAAATCCCCGTCGCTTCGTATGTCGGCTGTTGAACGATACCGGAGCTACAACGTCCTTTTTAGAACTCTCTTAGCTGTTTTAATTGGTCATTCCACTGAATAAAGATCGGATCACGATCCACTTAACTGGCTTTATATTCGTGTGCTGTATTTTGAATTGTTTGAGTGTTTATACAGTCACAGAAAAGGGATGTTAAGTGGGAGTTATTAATTCTAGATATATTGTGTTTTAATTTAAAAATTTGTGATAGAATTTCATTATAAATAACGATTACGACAGTGGAAAGGCGAAATGTCTCAACCGCCAATTCATGACTTAGAACATTATATTGTTGATTTGTACTTTAAATCATAATAATTAAATTAGGAATAAAATATGATCAACAAAGTACTGGATGGCACTGAACTGTGCTCGTCACCCCGAGACATAAGAAGTTAAGTTTCATAATGTCCAGTAATTTCACTGTCTTCAATGTCCTTCAAACCGAAACACAACAGTGCTTACACACTGTTGCTTGGCGGCAGAAATATACAAAGCGGTGGTACCAACCCAGACGGCCTCTCGCATACGAGGGACCTAACACCTTGTAAAGGTGAAAACTACAAAACAATACTGAAAGCAAGTGAAAAACATAAATGCAACATGAACCATTGCTTCATCTGAACCTTGTTAGAATTAAAGACGATTGAAATAACGCGTAATGAATCATCGATTCCATTTTATAACGAACACACATGTAAATAATAATCGCTATCGTGTAGGAATTTTCAACAAACCCACTCCAAAGGGACAGGCGGAGCTGAAGTGTTTGCAGACGGGGAAATGTTTTAATTAACTTTCCATTTGAACGCTGAAAGCCATTGTATGCTACTATTAATAACACGACAAATATTGGATGACTCATAATTGTTGCATAGTTTGTATCGCCAGTGTTCAATTTGAATTCAATACCCTAATTCGATCTGAATTGAAATTGAATGCTGCTCAGTAATCACTTGGCAACTTTCCATTAAATGTTTAATAGTTCAGCATAGACGTGCAGTGAACGACTTTTGTTGAATGTAATCTATGACGTGCTAGAACGAGCTATTTCTTATTGAATACTGTAAGATAAAAAAATAAAAAGTAAAATAAAAAATACCCAAAAAAATACTATAAAATACTAATAATAGTTTATGAAATTTGTGATTTAAATGAATAAATAAATATACAAAGCTACTGTTACTAGAGGCTATCGCTTTGCCTATTTCTACCACCAAACAGTATGTGTCAGACCGCCGTGATCCGATTTAAAGGAAATTAAAGCTAGTGAAGTTATTTGGCATCATGAGACTTAACATCTTATGTCTCAAGGTGACGAGCGCAGTGCAGTGTGGGGCACTGTGTGACACTTTGTTCTGAGTAGTGAGTTTTTTTTTATCCTGGTACGAATATTACACTTATAGACCTCTTCGAAGAGGGAAGAAGCATTTATACAGGCCGGCATGATTCTGGTGATTATCGATGAACTCATTGTTTGTCGGTGGTCTCTAGTTTTTTGGACTGCACTATGCAACCACTAGGTGTAGTGTAATCACATTGCCGTGCTCGGATAAAAAACCTGATTATTAAGTACAATTCAGTTCCAATATAACTCGACCATCAAGAGACATTCCGTCTGTCGACGGTCGGTAGAATTATACATACCTAATGCAATAAATATTTTTATATTTAATTGTCGTACCTATATCAAGGAAATCCCTATTCACAATCTGGTTTCTCTTGATTGCCTTTTCCTCATTTTATTTACAAAACTCGACGATATAAAAATAATTTTAATAACACTTATACAATTAGGCTGGGAGAGATAAGAGTAGGTAAACGTTTTAATAAAATGCTGAAAATGACAGGCCATTCAATTCCCGGAAAGTTACAAAAATAAAATTCAGTGAAAATTTAATTGCTCTTTTAACAGTTACTTTATAGTGGCATATACATAATTTGTATAATAGATTTAAGTTATTTTTCGAGACGAGCAAGTCGCTCGTGTGATGGTAAAGGCCTACATAATAAGAGCGACATCCAAAACTTTAGATCACAAAGTAATATGCCTGTCATTGTCCCCCCAAAACATCAGATGTTAAGTCTCATTACGCCCCATAATTTCATTGCTTAAACACTGCTGCTTCACGGTAGGAATAGATAAAGCGGTGCCACATACCCAGACGACTTCTCGAATATGTGGGATAAAAAAGACTGCTTAGGCCGGCAAACAAGGAAGTTAGTCACCTGATGGTAAGTGATCTCCACCATATGCGCCCATGATATCAGAAGAATCATGGGCGCGTTGCCAACCTTAAATTAAAGAGATAATTGAGTGATGGGAAAGCGGAAGGGGATTTGGGCCTCCCAATATCTCATTAACCGTATATAACGCAACAGCAAGCTGCTACTTTACGTCGGGTTTCTGTAAAACTATGGTAACGATCTGCTTAAGTCGCTCCATTCAGTAGACAAACTGTCTACAGCGTGGATCTATCACTCAAACAATCACAAAACACCTCTCAACAACTCAAAACTATCCTATTGAAGTATAAAGAAGGCAATAGATCAAATAATTCATGTGTTCAACTAAACACCGATAAAAGCAGTAGAATCGTAAATTTTTTATTTGATTGAATGACGAGACTAGCAAGGGGCTCGCCTGATGGTAAGCGCCACGCCTGCCCACAAACAGAAGCAACATCACACAGAACTGACTAACAAAGCACTGCATGGCACTGAACTGCGCTCGTCACCCCGAGACATAAGATGGTAAGTCTCACAATGCCCAGTTATTTCACTGGCTTCAGTGTCCTTCGAACCGAAACACAACAATGCTTACACACTGTTGCGTGGTGGCAGAAACAGACAAAGCGGTGGTACCAACCCAGACGGCCTCTGCCATACAAGGGACCTACCACCTTGTAAATGCAACTAAGTGGATTAATTTAATATTAGGATACTATATAACTTTTTTATCTTGACAAGAAGCTTCGTCGGCTATGCTCTTATTGTTTTCACACAGCTCAGTTAACAGAAAATGAGCACTAATATGGCATTCATTAATCAACTTCGACTAACGAGTGCCAATGGCCGATCATAATGGAGGATGTACTGTGTGTCCAACTTTGCCTGTAGTATGCGACGTGTGGTCACACTGCCAGCGGGAAGAATTAAATACTATGTTTAATATTATTTTCACAATACAATACATGGTTCCAGTTGGATTAGATAATCGGTTTTTATGCCGGAAATGGAAAAAAAATGCACCGATGGCGTGCCCATAATATTATTTACGCCATATTATTCCGACAGCCTCCGTGGCGCAGTGGGCGAGTAGCCGGCTGTGAAGCTAGAGGCCGCGGGTTCGATGCCTGCACCGAGACAAATGTTTGTGTGATCCACAAATATTTGTTTCGGGGTCTGGATGTTGTGAGACCGAAAGGCTCTCGTAGTTCCTGATACCTACGACACAAGATTCGTATCTTACTGTGGGGTCAGGACTATGTGTGTGACTGTTGGGTGTATTTATTTATTTTTTTCTTACGCTTGATTCCAGCGATACAGACAACACACATAGGTCTCATATAGAAAATGTGTGCTTAATTAAAATCATTGTTTTTTGTATTTTCTAAAACTTTGTACATAACATTTCTAGAAATTATGAGATTATGACTAATGATGAATGTATATTTCAATTGTGTTTTAAACGAAATATTTTTAATAATATCTTCGCTCATATTATCGAGTCTTACGCTCTTTCGTATTACAAACAGATACATATTATTATATTTAGTATTAATTATCTTTTGCTGTATTGGTGTACTAAACATAACGATGAAATCTACATAATTGAGAATTTTTCATAAGAATTTCGAAGGTATGTGAAGTCTACCAACCAGTATTATACGAGCGTAGTGGACTAAGACGTTAGCTAATCCCTGATCTAACCCCTGTAGTTAGTAAAAGAGCTCAGACGTGGGATAGTATAAATAAGGGATAATAATATTATCATTTTAATGAGCCACGCTGTAGACAGTTTTGTCTACAGCATGAATGAGCCGGCTCGAACGGGTTGTTACTACTGTTTCACAGAAAACCGACGTGCATTAGCGGCTCACTGCTGTGTTTCACATAGTGAGTGTGATATACAGAGGCCCAAATCCCTCTCACCTTCACAATCCCTTATTAATCCCGTTTCTTTAAGGTCGGCAACGCTCTCATGATTCTTCTGGTATTGTGGGCGTACATGGGCGGTGCAGATCACTCACCATCAGGGGACCCACTTGCTCGTTCGCCGTAAAAAAAATCATAATACTTTTGAGTGTACATTACGAGCACTTCCTTTATCGCTTATCGCTGCAATTCACTTATCGCTGCAATTCACACCGCTCCTCTACGCGTATTTATGCGAATGAATGTCAGACATTTTCACCAGCGTTTAGCTCATTTGTTCGCTCTGTACAGCTCTGTCGATACATTAGGATAAATTAATGTTAATACACACATAAAACTGATTTGATCCATAGATACACAATGAATATAATGAATAATTCTCTCCCTGTATGTTATATTGGAGCAATATGATTTATAAAAAATAATTGAAGAAAAAAAAATATTTTAATATATTTTGTGGTGCTTTTTAAGATATTATCAAAATGATAATCTTTGTACTCATATCTGTCAATAAAATATTTATAACTAGTGACATGATGCACCTCACGCTTTTTTACTATAAATACATTTTTTATTCAAATTTATTTTACTTTATTTTCTATTTTTAGTTGCATTTTCTATAAAATCGTATTTTTTTTAACTATTATTAATTTTTCATTTTTTAGAAAAAATATATACATATTTTTTTTAATATCAAATTGTCATCGGTCCTTGATAAGTATGCCAAATTTCGATTTAATCTAACGTTTTGAAGGAGGTCAAAATCATGTTCAAAGTTTCCGTTACATACTAACATACAAACATACTAACATACGTATGAAGCTAATAAAAGCGTGTTAATATCTAATAAAGGCACAATTCAACCAAAATTTTCAAATAAAATAAACAAATTTTACGCACACAAACGCTCCATCTATATAGAGCTTAACTAATGAAGTGTGATCATACTTTATGAGAAGGTTTTTCCCCGTATAATAGTCACAAGCATGACCAATGCTACATTTTAACGAGCACTAAACAATAAATTACATAAACTAAGGCTATGCTAGTTAGCTGAGAGTGTGTAGAGATTTATATCAGGAATCCTATACCGCGTAGTGATGTGCTGATGTAGTCTATAATCAATATCGATAAAAATTATGAAGGCTTTCACGAACTCCATACTATTACGTCTAATGAATCGATGTAATCTAAATATATAAAACTCAAAGGTGACTGACTGACTGACTGACATAGTGATCTATCAACGCACAGCCCAAACCACTGGAGGGATCGGGCTCAAATTTGGCATGCAGGTAGATGTTATGACGTAGGCATCCGCTAAGAAAGGATTTTGATAAATTCTACCCCAAAGGGGTCAAAATAGGGGATGATAATATTTAAATGCTGTTCACGCGGGTGGAGCCGCGAGCAAAAGCTAGTTATTTAATAGTTTTTCAGAATTTTCTATCTCGTATTATAAAAGTTAGACGGGGGACACATTTTTCACGAATTTGGACATGCATGTCTCACAAACAAATCACATAAATAAAAAAGTCATTTAGCAATATCTATAAAAAATTTAATTACCTTTCCAATGATCCCACATACCTATATGCAATGGAAAAAATTCACCCCTTAGTTACATATACGGAGATCCTCCCTAAATATATTATGCAACCTCTAAATACCCTTTGAGTTCTTAAATTCATTTATTCAATATTCTAATTGGTACTATATGGGTATTTTTATACTGTGAATATGACAAGGGCCGGTCAAAATCCACCTACACAATTAATACCATTAAACTGACAAATAATTATAGCGTTCGACAGAAAATTTTATTAAAGTAGGAAATTTTAATATTTTCATATAAAATATAATTACCGAGTCAAAGGCAACCCGTTCATTGCATCTCGTTGAATAAATAAAGTTATATCTGAATTATTTGTTTTTCGCTTTATTTATCATGACCATTTCGCATTTAAATGTGACATTTACAATGTAAATTTTATTTAAATATATGCCAACGTAACTTCTTTTATATCGTAAATAGCTGCCTTGGTCTTTTAAAAAAGTATATGGAACGCTTTTTTATAGCAAACGCCGGTAAATATATAAGTTGCTTTTACTTACAAATTCATCCTTGTTGTACTATATTATATAAAATATTAGTATTGTATACCTATTATTTGTGTGTTCCGCGGTTCGTTACTTTATTGCGGATTTATAGCAATTTTCGACTAGCATAATATCTGGCACCCAGCAGAATACAAGGTGGTAGGTCCTTCGTCTGCGAGAGGCCGTCTGGGTTGGTACAAC
The DNA here is from genome assembly GCA_949126905.1 of Amorpha juglandis. NCBI lineage: Eukaryota > Metazoa > Arthropoda > Insecta > Lepidoptera > Sphingidae > Amorpha > Amorpha juglandis. The sequence goes on along the minus strand of OX421386.1, from coordinate 7,926,616 downwards.
CGCTTTATCTATTTCTGCCCCCAAACAATAGTATGTAAGCATTGTTGTTTTTCAGTTTGAAGGACATTGAAGCCAGTGAATTTACTGGGCATTATGAGACTTAACATCTTATGTCTCGAAGTGACGAGCGCAGTTCAGTGCCATGCAGTGCTTTGTAATTCAAAGTTCTATGTGGTGTTGCTTCTGTTTATGGGCAGGCGTGGCGCTTACCATCAGGCGAGCGCCTTGCTCGTCTCGTCATTAAATTAAATATAAAAATATATCAGGTACGTACTCTCTCCAGCACAGCACTTTGTGAGGTTACGCGTCTATACATTGTTGATTATTGCTCGTTTTAGGAGTGTAGTAAAACATCGTGAAGAAATATGCATTCCTCAGGAAACTCTGAGAATTTCAAAGTGATACTTCACATCCCTTACCAAACAGCATTAGGCCTCCTGGTGTACTAACACCTAACCCCTTATTAGGGGACGAGGTCTGAACACAACATAATACAGAGCAGATTTATTTATCGATATTACCAAGCACGTCACTAGCATATTCCAAGATACATGAGTATTCAAGGATAATGCATAGTACAGGATAGCGCTGGGACACATAATTCATTTAGTATCTAATTTATCTAGGCTATAGAAAAATATATGAATAATCTTTTGTATAATTCTATCTCTACAGGTGAAAATCAATCAACAATATTACAATAAATGTGTACACGCGGGTTTACCATGTTGGAAAAACTCTAATATAGAGATGTATTTTTAAAAATCATCATGTATCAGCACTACCTAATTGATTTGTATCACTCTTTAGTCAGTTGTCGTATATTAACTAAGTATAAATCGCCATACATAAAATCATCTTCCAATGCATCAAAACTATTATTTTTAATCCCCGCTAAAAAAAAATTAAAATTTAAGCATTTTATGTAGGTAATTTTTTTTACATCTGACTCAATTTTGCTTTTAGGATAAATAAAACGGTGAAGTGTGAGTTGGGCCGGTGGGTTCGGTATTCATACATTTTTTTGTTTGTTTTTTTTTTAATCTGGTTTTATTTAATTTAGGGATATTTTTCCATTACGGACGTGCCAAGCCCATCATATCTTTAATTTATTACTTTTATTTTTGTGTTTTTTATTTTTTGACATCGGCCCTAACAATTTTTATTAAAAAACTTCGAGTAAATTTCAGCAGACTACATTATTACGTTTCATAACATATAGCTCTTTGTTTTAAAAGTGAGGCAGACAGACAGCTTAAGCTCTTTAATAGGATTCCGCTGGTACCTTTCGGGTACGGGACCCAAAAAACTAGTTTCAAAACCTTACAATCTCCATAAAATCTACAGATCATGAACATCATAGTAATATTCGGTTCAGGCTACGCATCAATCAAAATTGGCAACATTTATTCGATTACAATGCGTGTGGGAACCTATTGTAATGCATGGTTGAATAGATTTTGCCAAGCATTACACTCTTGAGGCGATGATATGACTATGCTTCTAAAGGACTGATTTCCCATCTTAATATTACCATGTTATGATTGAGCTGTGTGCCAAATTTTAATATCATTCAAATCTGTTAAGCCATTAGGGCGTCATTAATTAACATTAATTAAATTTCACATTTATAGTAGTTGTAGGGGCGGGAAAGCATAAACTAAGATTTTTTTTATACGGGCACGGCAAAGTGACTGCATTACACCTGGTGGTAAGCGCAGTGCAGTCCAAAAACACAGTGACCACCAACAAACAATGAGTTTTTCGGTGGTCACCAGAATCATGCCGGCCTATATAAATGCTTCTTCACACTCCAAAGACGGAAGAAGCAAATCCACACAAGGCGCGTGGATCACTTTGGCAGGTTATAACACCATGAGTACGGTGGTCGCTATCTGGGTGGATGTGAATATCCTACCACCAGCAACAAATATTAAAGGACTAAACGTAAAATCTAACCAACAGCAAAAACATCCATGAAACAATTGTTCCTATAAATATAGGTCTGTGTCTACAGAATTTAGCTCAGTTCCTTATTCTATTACTTTTCCCTATAATTGAAACACTCTGACACAGGTCAAGGAAGCTATTTCGGATCTAGTTTCGTGGCTTTGCGTGTAACCTGCCCATCTAAGGAGTCATATTGTCAATTTGTAAGCTGCGGCAAACTATAATTGTTTTATCTTTGGAAGATATTTATGGAATTTACTAAGTATATAAAATGTCGGGCGAATGTTTTCACGGAATAGAAATAAAACTGTTTGCCCTGTTCTACGACTAAACTTGTCTGTCAAAACATTTGGCGCATTTTATTACGTCGAGTTTTATTACTTTTTCGAAATATAAAGTCCCCACCTCATTTGTACTGAATTGCAAAGAATATTATGCGATTTACATAACTCGCATCTTACGTGTTTTCAAGAATGTTTAACTAATATATTCTGAAGGCTATATGTAACTCAATTGGGAATGGTACGGACGGAGATGAAAGTCGTAGGTTCAAAACCAGCCTCAAGAGCATGCACCTCTGACTTTTCTATGTTACATGTAGTACAAGGTGGTAGGCATGCCAGATGTCGTCTGAGTTGGTACCACCGCTTTGTCTATTTCTGCCGCCAAGCAATAGTGCTTTAGCACTTTAGGGTTTCGGTTTGAAGGACATTGAAGCAAGTGAAATTACTGGGCATTATGAGATGTAACAGCTTATGTCTCGGGGTCACAAACGTAGTTCAGTGCCATACAGTGCTTTGTAATTCAAAATTCTATGTGGTATTGCTTCTGTTTATGAGCAGGCGTGGCGCTTATCATCAGGCGAGCGCCTTACTCGTCTCGTCATTCAATCAAATAAGAGAACTGTAATGGTTTAAGTACATGCACGTGGTGCGGGCGCCGTTTCCGCGCCGATGCCCTGCAGCGTATTATTACGAGTATTACTAATATATACTTATAATATATATTAGTTATACTAGTAATGATACGCTTTATAATATATACTTAATAGATACGAAATAATATTACGAACAGATTCTGTTCACTTGAAATCACAAATCGAAATTAAATAACCACAGTAATATTTATCCACAATCAGTTAATATAAAGGAATAATATTTTTTTGACATTCAAAAGGCAAAGAACATGAAAAAATATAATAACATGTTTGAATAGGACTCGAGCTTTTAGAAGGAGGCGTAGAAAACCCCGAAAGGGTAGATGGGACATACGATTCGAGGTTTTCACGGCAATGTTCCCTGAAGTATTAGATTTACATAATGTTGGCAATCAGCGGGTACGTGGAACGTCACTTCAAGTTTGTTGTGATTGTAAAGAAGTACGTGTGAAGTTGTATAAGCATATGCGATTGCTACTAATGTTAATGGTACAGCCACGTTGTAGACAGTTTTATCTGGTTGTCTTTAATAAAGTGGTATGTCCCTCGTATGAGAGAGGCCGTCTGGGTTGGTACCACATCTTTATCTATTTTCCAAGCAACACTGTTGTGTTTTGGTTTTAAGGACATTCAAGCGAGTGAAATTACTGCGCATTATGAGACTTCATTCCACTTCACTCCGGGTCGGGTAAAATTGATATTGGGTTTTTCTATCACGGAACATTCAGTGTCAGCCCGCAGTCTGGAATTGTGGCTGGGATTGCGATAAATTCGCCTTCTATCACATCATGGATCGGAGATACGCTCAGCGAAATGTGGGTGTACTAGTTACACATCTGACTACCCCTTCGCGTATAAGTGGCCGTTCAAGTACGTAATATAAGCCTCGCTGCTCGTTATGCTAATGACGAATGAATGAGTGATAATGTATGAGTAATAAATAATATTATGAGTACTAATGAATGAGTGCATTATTCAAAATTTAGAACACCACGACATTGAATGGCTCGATGAGAGCTACGTTGCCATTCCGAACATTTGAAGAGGATATTTTATTAACCGCTAGTAAGTTTGCAATCCGAACTGTTCCGAACACGTTCCAAACTTTGTGACTTTATAAAGCTATGCGGATTGATCCTATTCACTGAGAATGAAACATATTTTTCTCTAGTCATTGAACTTGCAGATTTTTTTTATGCCATTTACCACCTCTCCTCTCGAGATAGATTAAAAAACCGAACTCGATATAATTTATTTATAATTTCTCTCGTGAAAAGTATTCAGGAATTGATGTTTTTAATTTAAGGTTTATTGATAGATAGTGTGGTATTTGCTATAATTGTACTCAATAAGTACCTATCTGCACTAAAGTATTGAGCGATCTTAAATTATATTATTTAAATTGTCAACCAAATATCCCAGTCAAAAATTTAAATAATATCATTCTATGAGAAACATCTTTATTGACTGTCACCATCGTTATTTAAGCCTGTTTTATTTATTTTTCGCACATAAAATAATATTGTAGTATGCATTAAAAAAACTGAACTACATAGGTAGTTCATAATATCCTGATTCACACTTGCATTGTCTATGTAAGGGTATTGTCTCCATATCCGCGCGAAGCTAATTATAAAACAGGTTAATGATTCTAAAACTTTGCCTCTCTAGATCCCTTTAAACATTTGATTAATTTATAAAGGTCCCTTAAGGCTTGTGTTAAGCTGGTTTCAGCTAAAGACAAATAAAGAAACACGAACAATATAAAGGTAGACAATGAGGCAATGTTCAAGAAATACAGAAATTTTCATTAAAGGATGAATAAATATCTAGTGACATCACAAATGCATAATTAGACAAAATTTTGGGTAAAGTTTGGTGTGCTTTATTGATTTTGACGTATTGATAGTACTGAAAATAACTGAAATAAGTTTAATATTACGTAAACAATTTTTATACTGTCACAATAAACAGAATCACCGACGCGAGGCGACGGTTAAAATAATCGATCGAAAGTTCGAGCAAAGCATTCGTATTTTAACATACGAAAACTTATAAAATGGTTATTAGATAGTTATAAAATTATGTAATGTAGTTATGGTAAGCACTGTTTATTTTCCAAATAAAACGAAATAAAATAAAGACCGAATGTATGCAATTCTTTATAAATAATAAATAAATAAATACACCCAACAGTCACACACATAGTACTGACCCCACACTAAGATACGAGTCTTGTGTCGTGGGTATCAGGAACTACGAGAGAGTTTCGGTCTCACAACACCCAGACCCCGAGACAAATATTTGTGGATCACACAAATGTTTGTCTCGGTGCGGGGATCGAACTCGCGGCCTGTCGCTTCACAGCCGGCTACTCGCCCGCTGTGCCACGGAGGCTGTCAATAAACTACTCAACACTAGTCCAAAAGTTAAATTTTACTTCAATTGTAAAAATGTAGTATAATTTAAGTTGCAAACCATCCAACCTTTGTAGTCAATTGTATGAACTTCAAAGAACTGAACAAACTTAAATGTTGTTTTGATATTGTCAGAACCATTGATGTGAAAAATAAATTATGTAAGTTTTGCTTTGTGCCGAATAAGAATTGATTTATTTGAACAGACAAGAATGTTGATTTATGTCGAATATGATGAAATTGTATAATAACACAACAAGGTAAGTTTCGCACTGTTACAAACTCCCTAGTTTAAACTTATCTGTTTTTCTATTTATCGTAAACTTTGTAATTTTTTTTAGCCCATTCTTTAGCAACAATAACGTCACCTCTATAGTCATCAAGCACTCATCAAGCACAGGCAGGTTTGTCGTCGGGATGTCTTTAGGGGACTACTGAAAATCAGCTTTGTGTTGTGGATCGTCACAGCACAGCATTATGCTGAGCATGCCACCTTTTGTCATTGTAAGGATTTATTAGATGAATTATATGTTTATGTTTGTATTATGTTTATTATTAAAATTGCATGTTTTCGTATTGGTAATAAACGTTTCTTTCTTTCTTTTACTATAAAGGTCAACTTAAGAAAAAGCAGCGATAGCTCAGCGGGGAGTGGTATGGACTGTCGAGACGAAATTCGCAGGTTCGAAACCAGCCCCAAGAGCATACACCTCTGACTTTTCTAAGTCACGCGTATATTAATTGTTAATTATCGCTTGCTTTAACGGTGAAGGAAACACCGTGAGGAAACCTGCGTACCTGAGAACTCGATAAAGATTTCGAAGGTATGTGAAGTCTACCAACCCGCATTAGGCCAGCGTGGTGGACTAAGGTCTAATCCCTCTCATTCAGTAGAAGAGACTTGTGCCCAGCAGTGGAACGTATATAATACAGGGCTAGTAACCAAAAAAAAGGTCAACTTAAAACTATATTTTCCATGTTATCCAAATTCCAACAATTCTTAGTTACATTTTTAAGTAAACGAGTCTATATATTAATACAGCTTAGATGCATACATATTATAATATAAAATCCAAAGTTGACAATCACTGGCCGACATAGCGGATAAGGGAAGCATATGACACCCTCGTTAGGGTGGCAGTTCTGCCTGACAATACGAGCTAGATTGACCATGTGTTGCCGCATTTGATTGTCATTATTCATATCAATACTTTGGATACAGCCTGTAGGATTTAGAGTACATATGGATGCAAACACTTTCTGGAACACATGTTTTGGGTTATAATTATTGTTCATCAAATGTATCTCATAATGTAAATGTATGCATGATTGTAACCTGTTTCGTGTTCAATAAATAAAATAAAAAAAAATAATTCAATCCACCTCAATTAAAAATTAAGATATATTTTTTACTGTGATACATTTAATAACTTAAATCAGTAATTTAAAGTTATATTTTGCATAATTGTTCATGTTCATAATTGTTCAAATGTTTCAATTTATTTATTAATTTATTTTACCTATTTAAATCTAATAAAATTTTCAAGATAAAATCAACATCTCAATTTTTACTTGATGTGTGTTGAAATGATATTGCTTAGTGGCATCCATATAAAGAATGTCTTCAGGTGGTAGTAGGATATATATTCCTGCACGGATACTAAGAATGTGTACGGTTTCAAGTGGTAGCTACGCTGTAGACAATTCTGTCGACAGCATAAATGAGCCGGCACAACCAATTAGCTATGATGGTCTCAAAGAAAACCAATGTGAAGTTCCACCTTGCTTTTGCGTTTTTTATGGTGAGGGAGATATCCGAAAGCTTAAATTCCCCCTCCCATTCTCAATCATCTCTCCTTTAAAATAAACAACGCACCTATGATTCTTCTTGTATTGTGGGTGTCCATGCGCGGTGGCAGTCACTTACTCAGGTGACTCATTGGTTGGTCTGCCAGTCTATGCAATAAAAAAATCACGAAACTAATACGAACCAATACTAGAAACACTTGAAGAAAGTTCTCCTAAATTATTTCTTTTGTTAGAAAAACAAAGGATCGTTAATGAGGCAATACATCCTCACATCAAGAAACTGTTTATGGTTCTGATAACTGAACGGATATTGCCACTTAACAAAGTTGTGAGGCAATACTTTTTGGCATAAATAATTTTGATATTTTAGAAAAAAAAATAAGAAATAAAATAACTAATAAAAAATGTGCGTCCTTGCCTCCGTGACATTTCAACAAAACATAGACGTAACTGTTACATATATTTGTTACGTCGCGGATGCGTGTCGTAACATTCACTGTGTTATTTTGCCGTGACATAAACAAAAATAGACAAAACTTTAAATGATTCGATAGCATTTTGCCATGTCACGGTGAAATGTTACCGAGTCTCAGAGCGGATCGCTCCATGACATTATGTCGTAACATTTGAAAACCGTCTACACTTGAGAGTTTGTCACGCGTGTTTGTCACAGTCACGTACGGCGAAATGATACAACTGGAGACCCACTTTAACATTCCTAACATACCCTACAATCTATTATTAGCACTATTAACTTAAAACTACATAAATATCAAAGTCCTTAAAACGAATTATAAAATTACGGAATATATCACACTAAAATGGACCGTGGTCAGGCCAAATCCAATTTACAGTAACAAAATTCGCCACTCAAATTAACTAGGTACAATGGAATTTACTTTTCATTTAGACTAATTAATATTCGGACAAAATTAATAAACCGAAATAAAGTAGTAAGATATTATTTTTTAAATGTATTACTACATAGAATAAAACAAAGTCGCTTCCCGCTATCCATCTGTCCCTATGTATGCTTAGATATTTAAAACTACGCAACGGATTTTGTTACGGTTTTTTAAATAGATAAAGTGATTAAAGAGCAAGGTTTATATGTATAATATATACATATTATAGTAAAGAAAGGCCGAAAAATTCAAAGATTTGTAATGTGATGTCGTAACAAACATATAAAAAAGCGTGTTAAAAAAAAAACCCGTGCGACGCCGGCGCGGGTCGCTAGTAAATTGGTAAAAAAATAATATACTAAATAATTGTAATTGTATGACGAAGAAACATACTGTTGCCTGTATCGGCTGGTAAAACCTTCTGGAATTACGAGGTATTTGCTGTTCTACAGTACTGGTCGTACTACGTAAGATAGAAAATTCTAGAACAAAATGGCGGTGATACTTAATGGGTTACGTGAGACAATTTTCTTTGATGATTAAAATTTACGTATTACGTTTTTTATTTTGTGTTATCTATCAATACTGAAGATAGATTGTTTCATTGTGGTTATATATTTTCTGTTCGTTTTGGTTTTAGTAAATTGTAACGGAAATAGAGAAATTACCCGATTGATCTTCGTTCTTGATTGCCTTCTGATCTTTCGAAACCTAAGTATACAATAACGGCTTTAATTCATTGTATTATTATTCTCACTGACACTAAATATTTTGTAATGTTGTAAATACAGAATACAGGAAGAATGCAATAATTACTTATAGAATTAGGTAACATCCATTTACAACTTTTACTCTTTATAATAATTAATTTGATTTTAGATCAGTACTTATAGAACCAGCTTTGGTATATCATTGCGAAATTGAAACCGCGATTTCTCGATTCTCCACGAAATCCTCATCCTCTATGGACATAGCCATAGAGTTATGGCTGGCGCGATAAAGACTATTACAATAACTATTTAGTCAAAATTCACAGCCTCCGTGGCGCAGCGGGCGAGTAGCCGGCTGTGAAGCGAGAGGCCGCGGGTTCGATCCCCGCACCGAGACAAATGTTTGTGTGATCCACAAATATTTGTTTCGGAGTCTGGGTATTGTGAGACCGAAAGTCTCTCGTAGTTCCTGATAGCCACAATACAAGACTCGTATCTTACATTTATTTTATTTTATTTTATTTTATTGTATTAGGTACAGTTACAGACTACAGACTAGACAGCATTAGATCTACGTTTATATAAAAACTATTTAATTTATATTAAACTATTTATTTTACATGTGTGTGACTGTTGGGTGTATTTATTATTATTTATTATTATTAAAATTAAAACACAAAAACCGTGATTCGATTAAACACCTGTCTAGTCGGTATAAACCAGAGGTTCCCAGCCTTTTTTTCTCATAGACCACTTTCATAATTTAGCTGGTTCCGGTGGACCCCTGCGGCGCTTTGCAAGATTAGACACGTTGTACTGAATATGGAATATGCAAGTTTAAAAAGTAACAGTCGCTGAGCTCCTTAAAAAATTACCTACATTGATAGGTAAAGTCAAGCCAACATTTTAGTTCATCACTATCAAAAGCAGATAAATTTTCGTGGTACCCCTTACGCTTCCGTAAGTTTTTTTTTTTTTATAGCATAGTCCGGCAAACTAGCAAGTGGGAGGTGATGGTAAGTAATCTCCACCGCCCATGTACGCCCATCACCAGAAGAATCATGGGTGCGTTGCCGACCTTAAAGTAAAGGGATAATTAAGGATTGGGAAGAGGAGGGGACTTGAGCTTCCGGATATCTCTCTCACCGTACGAAACGCAGCAGCAAGCCGTTATTTTACGTCGGTTTTCTGTGAGACAGTGGTAACGATCCGGTCGAGCCAGCCCATTCATGCTGTAGACAAAACTGTCTACAGCTTGGCTCTACCACTCGAAAAGTAGTAAGTAAGTAACGTAGAGTCCCCCGTCGAGTCTCCCGTGGATCCCTGGGGGTCTTGGACCACTTTTGGAACTAAGAGTTTAATACATAGCATGTTCTAATATGATTTCAAAATAACAACTCTCAAAATAATAAAATCATTGTAAGCCCCAGTATCATTGTTATATTATGAACACATTTAAATTAATTAATGCATTATTTACTATACGATATAGTTTAAACACATCGATGTATTGGCGAGCCGCGTTCTTACATTAATGACATTAACGTCGGTTGTTAACTAGTGATGGACATTTTATGAGTTTATTTTTATTCGTGTTTAGGTTTTTGTATCGATAAAAATACAATCGATTTAATTTATGTTTTGAATTCTTCGCCTTTGATTTCTTTATCACTGATCGACGACTCTATTCAAGTGTAAAGGGATGTCACAGTAGAACATCGTATAGGACTGCCTCGGTGACGCATTTGTATTGTTTACGCGGTACATATACTGTACTGAAGTCGCGGGTTCGATCCCGGGTTGGGTGAAAGTGACATTGGATTTTTCTATTATGAAATGCTCAGTATCAGCCTGGAGCCTGGAATATGTCCCCGTTATGGCGTTAGGGTCGCCCCCTATCACATCATAGGACGGAAATAAGCTTGGCAAAATGTGGCTGTATGGGTTATAACCTAAGGGGTAGTCAGAGGTATACCTCTAAGTACCTACCTAGGTCTACGAGTTTGGACATAACTCAATACATGAAAAAAAAATACTGAATGACAGATGGCGGCTAGATAAAAGAGTCAAATTCAAAGGCGCTAGCGCTGCACTCCCTTCCTCACGTTTCGCAGGGTTTTGTTTCGTAATATTTGCGATGCGCGTAGAGATATAAACATTCAAGCCGGAAATTATAATAATACTTATTTTTATATGAAAATAAAATCTAACAAACTATCAAAAGTCGTAGAACTGAAGTTGTTTCTTACGGGGTTAGCCTATCTAGTCCTGCAAGGTTGTTGGTGCTTTAAAAGTAACCCTGTATATAGTAGATATTTCAACGAATAGCAATAAATACAAAAATAAATATTTAAGTGGGTAGCACAAAACCCTAGGTTCACGAGGCCGAATAATAATCATGAAATATGAGATGAAGCTGTGTCTGCGGCCCTACTTAAGTGATTTTTATTGAACTTACAACTATAATAAAGCGACTCGTTCGGGCACACCACGTTTCGGGGTCAGCCAGTGTATAGCCACTTCAGGGCAGCATAATTCTGCCAACCGTTAAGGGACGCAATGTTTGTGGAAGGTACTTTTTTTATACATAGGCCGGCAAACGAGCAAGTGGGTCACCTGATGGTAAGTGATTTCCACCGCCAATGTACGCCCACCACCAGAAGAATCATGGGCGCGTTGCCGACCTTAAAGGAAAGGGATGGTTAGGGATTGGGAAGGGGAGGGGATTTGGGCTTCCGGATATCTCACTCACCGTACGAAACGCAGCAGCAAGCCGCTACTTTACGTCAGTTTTCTGTGAGACAGTGGTAACGACCCGGTCGAGCCAGCCCATTCATGCTGTAGACAAAACTGTCTACAGCGTGGCTCTACCACTCAAAAAAGGTCAACATTACGTTAGGATTTGTTGAACAAGGATAAAAAAGTCGGATTAAATACTAACTCTAAAGTAAATAGAAATGACAGCCTCCATATTGCAGCGGGCGAGTAGCCGGCTGTAAAACGAAAGGCTGCCGGTACGATTCCCGCACTGAATCAGATGGGTCAGGACTATATGTATGACTGTTGGGTGTATTTATTATTATTATAACCCGTTATTTTATTATACAACGTATAATGACTAAACTGCATTTTATGATTACTACAGATTAGTGTCTAAATACGTATTAATGTTACTAGCTGTCTAATGAATTATTAAAATCTAAACAATCAATTAAATCAATTATCGATAACAAATATTCATCACTACGCGTCCAGCCCTCTTTGAAAATTCGATTAACGTGGCGTACTTACGATATTGTCGTACAATGTCCCACTGGGCTATGGGCCACTCGTCGTGTGGACGCCTCGCCACACTGTGGGCCACTTTGTCCTGCGGCTTGTGTTTGTGATCATGGTGAATCTTCCATAATCAGGTATGTTCGTTTTACTCCATTCTGACTATTGGCTTTTGTTCAGAATTAGAAAACAAATCTTACTATTTCTCAATTGAATTGTTTGATAATATACTACTACGATTAGAATTAGACAATAATCGGATATTTCAAAAATACGAGTATGTGATGATGAGTGATGATCTTATACATACCTGTTACTATGTTAATATACCTGTTCATTTTTCTATTAAGTGACTGACTGAAACCGGATTGACGGACATTAATTGTCTATTCGTACTAATTCGTAAAAGCCGAACATCACCGAAGAACATAATTTATTTCGGCGCTCTGTATGTAGTTGGATACAAATACATTTATTTCATATATTTGATAGTTAGAATTATAAGATGCCATAATTCAAATAAAATTACTTTTATCTCAAACTGGCTTTAGTCCGCAGCATCGCCTACATGGCTAAGTTACATTAATTCTCCTTCATTAAAATAATTTGTATGTAATCAATTTCCCTGTAGCGGGAATCTAATCAGCTACCAGAATATAATTTAATAACAATAATAGGTTTTAAGACTAATCATATGATTTAAACAAAAAAAATCATTTAAATCAATCAAGCAGTTTTGCATGATTCTTAGACAAACAAACAATACATTTGAGGAATTATAATGGTTTGAATTAACAAATTAGTGATAATCCACGCCTGGATCCCCGGGTAACTAATGTATATTTTCAAAGAAAAAAAACCATTACTCTAATTGCTCAATGTAACCTACAACCTACGTATTACATAGCTTGACAGAGCATGGTTTTTTTATACTGTGGGGCGCTATGCCCCACTCTCGTACCGTACTCTCGTATTACAAAGCACTGCATGGCACTGGACTGCGCTCGTCACCCCGAAAAGTAAGATGTTAAGTCTCATAATGCCCAGTAATTTCACTGGCTTCAATGTCCTTAATACCGAAACACAACAGCCAGTCAAGAAAGAGAGAGAAGAGTCAGAACAAGGAGTCGAGTAATATTCCAAAATTTGAGTGGCTCTTAAAAAATTTCGCAGACTATCGTCGGCCTTGTTATGCCCAAAAATATTGAATTAATTCACAATAAATGTTGGTGTAGTTACGGTCTGTTCAAGTGTTATCTGGAGACATATTTAATTTGACAACAATTATCTTAACTTTAAGCAAAAATAACTTTGATGATTGTTTAAGTTGTTTTTGTTTCAATTACTTTTTTGTTAGTAATTTAAAAGTATATAATTTCTAGCTGTTGCCCGCGGCTCCGCCCGCGTGAATGTCTTGCTGAGATAAAAAGTAGTCTATGTTCTAATTTATTTCATGGTCTAATTATATTCTAAATTTTATTTAAATCTGTTCAGCCGTTAAGGCGTAATTACACTACAAACATCCAAACTTTCCTCTTATAATATAAAAAGTTCAAACCTCCTCCCTTTCAAGTGGGATTTTACAAAAATGTGAATGACAATGTATTCAATAAGTAATTTTTATACTTAATTTCTGAGCCGTAGGTATTCCGTTCCATAAAAAAGTTTCGTTTCGTTCAAACTCCCCGTTTTTCCCTTAAATTACAAACCTTAAAATCCAATATCACTTTTACCCGACCCGTAGATTGAATCTTAGACCTCAGCAAAGCAATCGTACCTAACGCAATATAATCATGGTCATTATCCGTTTTATAACACGACAAATTTGCGATGTCAATACAAAACGTAAATTTACAATTACTGCATGTTCGTGTGTAGTTCATTAACCTTGCTATAATCCGGATCTGTACGAAATTCCCAAAGGACCTGCGTTATAGACTATAGTATGAGTAACACCCAACAATATCTATTAACTTAATTGTATGAATAGCTAATAACTAGACATTGTTTTTATTGTCTGGCGCCTTCGTTACTTAACACATGCTAGCATGTAATACATAAGCTCACGGCTGTACTACTCAAGGGGTAGGCAGAGAAATATTTGTGCATAATTTTGCCGAGATTATTTTCTGTTTCATGATGTGATAGGGGAGTAACCTATCGTAATACGGGGTATAAATATCAATCGCGGGCAACTCATGCATGATTTTTTCAAATCGATATTTCAAAAACAGTTTTTTTTTCAATTCGGTGCTTCGACGGTCGGCAGAATGATGCCAGCCTTAAGTTACTGGATAGACACAGTGGCTGATCCCGGAACGCGACTCGCTTATGCGAGCCACTATGGCGGGTTTTTCATCATCACTATCCAATTGGGGAAAAAAAATCATGTACACTTAGACACCTCAAAAGGCTAGACTCTATATAAGCTATATTTCCCCAAAAGTAAGGAAATACAGGGGAATACATAGGTTAACCTATATCGTAGGTACCAGCAACTACGAGGGACTTACGGTCCCAAAACATCCAGACTTGAAACGAATATCTGTGGATCACACAAACATTTGTCTCGGTGCGGGAATCGAACCCACCGCCGTTCGTTTCACATACGGCTACTCTCCTGCTGCGCTACGTAGGCTGCCGGAAAAATCTACATCTACACTTCTACACTAATATTATAAAGCGGAAATATCTGAATTTTTGTGTATAACGAATAAACTTAAAACTACTGGACCGATTTGAAAAATTCTTTCACCATTAGAATCCTACATTATCCCTGATGAACATAGGCTACTTTTTATCCCGGAAAAAGCAGATCACGCGAGCGGAGCCGCGAGGAAAGGCTAGTAATATATATTACTATTATGATAAAGCATATAAAATACAACAACATTGGTATAATGCCAAAATCGTTACACATTATTGAGCTTGCCATATCAAGCTATGAGGCTGCTTTCATTCAAATACGTGACTGTTTTATCTTGTTGTTAATTACATCGTTCTTGAAATGTCTTGACACGAACCTGATGCTTTCGTTTTGGTGTCAAGGTTATCGGCTTTGAACTGTATTTTGTTCTATTTTTTTTATTCCTAGTTATAATAGTTTCTTATTACCACAGCTGGTGGTAGGATATTCATAACCGCCCGGACAGCGACCACCGTACACATGGTGTTAAAACCTACCATAGTTATCCACACGCCTTGTGTGGATCGCGTTCCAGGACCAGCCAGTGTATATCCAGTTCTCCCGAGGGGCTTGCGACATGACTTGAGGGTTGATCGCCCCAATCATCATCGTGGTACATCCTTGTATGACTGTGCCTTCATCGGTTATACGCCTGTCGCAGGCCTCTCGATTTGCTTCTTCCCTCTCCGAAGAGGGAAGAAGCAATATCCCTGATGAACATAGGCTACCTTTTATCCCGAAAAAGCAAATCACGCAAGCGGAGTCGCGAGGAAGAGCTAGTTATCTATATTGAAATAGGGGATTCCGCTTCTAAACGTTTCATTTGTTACCATAAACTCATTTTTATTTTTTATTTCTCTAAGAGATGCTAATAAATAAATTCAAATACGCTTGCCACTCAAATATACAAAGTAATCAAAAACACATGTGCTGTTTGTCACTCATTCAATTCTATAATGTAGGTTAAGCGTGGGTTACAAACAAATAAAAAGAACATTCCTTACTTTGTTATTTATTCTTAGTGGTTTTCGTGAAAGCACCTATCTGCAAACACATTATTTAAATTTCGAATATACTTGAAAGAGTTTAAAAACAACGAATCTATAGAGTGATAAATGGGTATAGCAAAGCAATTTCATGAGGTATGTAGATGCAATAGTCCCAAAACGAATGTAAAAATAAATCAATATGTAAATTTTTCTTCGCTTAAACAATTATCGAAAAATTTAGTCTACTCCTCTCTTTTGTTAAGCCACTCCTGTGTAAATTCACCGTTCAGGCCTCCTACCTGCGTCATAAAGTGGCAAAAAGGTATCGAAATTAAAGTTTGATGCCGTTATCTATCTGAGTCCTATAGAGGCCCCACTTCTCGCTCTACCCCAGGGTCGGCTGCAGTAGTAACCTCATAGCAGACACCTACCAAATTGAAGAAATTGTCGCTCACAATCCCTCTCCCTTTTTTTTATAGCATAGGCGGGCAAACGAGCAAGTGGGTCACCTGATGGTAAGTGATCTTGATCCGCCCATGTACGCCCACCACCAGAAGAATCATGGGCGCCTTGCCGATCTTAAAGGAAAGGGATAATTAGAGATTGGGAAGGGGAGGGGATTTGGGCTTCCGGATATCTCACTCACCGTACGAAACGCAGCAGCAAGCCGCTACTTTACGTCGGTTTTCTGTGGGACAGTGGTAACGACCCGGTCGAGCCAGCCCATTCATGCTGTAGACAAAACTGTCTACAGCGTGGCTCTACCACTCTCCCTTCTTAGGCCATTGCCCTTCTGCACTAAATTCCGGCACTTTATTTAATACGATGACTCAATATCTTTAAGATGCATATTCCTACAGTTGTGTAACTTCAGATTTTATCGACGGCGTAAATTTAAAATTAGAATCCATCGGCATCGATACATCGACGCGATGACAAGTTAAATCGATATTTTGGTACATGTAAAAGTTTTATGCAACAAATAAAGAAAATGGTACTTACCAGGTATTTAAATTAAATTTATTTTACATTAATACGGTACCAGCCGAAAAATGACATTTTAATCGATATTTCATTAATGACTCAATATTTGTCTGTCTAGGTTGTTTGTATTATACATACTGTGTATTTAACGTAATACAGTAGAATCCCGATTATCCGGATCAATTAAAACCAGGGGTATTCCGGATAATCGAAAATCCGGATAATCGATTTCAAAGTCAAATAAAACAATAATAAATTTTTAATAACTTTTTTGTTATAGAAAGGGACATACATATAAAAAAAATCGAGTAGCCTATGTAATTTAAAATGTTGGTTGGAAATACTTTGTGATTAATCTTTGACGTAATGAATCACATTTTAACACGTGGTAGATCCCTCGTATGCCATCTGAGAGGCCATCTGGGTTGATACCACCGCATTGTCTATTTCTGCCGCCAAGCAACAGTGTGTAAGCACTGTTGTGTTTCGGTTTAAAGGTTATTGAAGCCAAAGAAATTGCTGGGCATTATGAAACTCAACATCTTATGTCTTGTGGTGACGAGCGCAGTTCAGCACCATGCAGTGCTTTGTAATTCAAAGTTCTGTGTGGTGTTGCTTCTGCTTATAGGTAGGCGTGACTCTTACCATCAGGCGAGCGCCTTGCTCGTCTCGTCATTCAATCAAATAAAAAAAATCTTTTCATTGCGGCTGATACTTTGCTGGTGGGAGGATATTCGTACCCGACCGGATAGCGACCACCGTACACTGATGTTAAAACCTGCCATAGTGGCCCACCTTGTGTGGGTCGCGTTCCAGGGTCAGCCAGTGTATATCCGGTTCTACCGAGGGGCTTGCGACATGACTTGATGGTTGGTTGGGGCGGGTACAGTGGTACATTCTTGTATTATTGTGCCTGCCATCGGTCATCCGCCTGTCCTGTCGCAGGCCTCTCGATTTGCTTCTTCCCTCCGAAGAGGGACGAAGCATTATATAGGCCGGTATGATTCTGGTGACCACCGATAAACTCATTGTTTGTCGGTGGTCGCTGGTTTTTTGGACTGCACTACGCTTACCATCAGGTGTAGTGCAGTCACTTTGCCGTGCTCGGATAAAAAAAAAATACGCTTCAGTTGTAATAACTGTATGGGATCCAATTTGTCCTGTCTTTCAAACCATTTAAAAGCGCTAGAGCTCCAATAGCTTCACATACATCACCAGTTTCAGTCTCTTCTTCATCTTCTTTATCGTTACTTTTCAAATTATTGTTAATGAGTTATTCATCAGTTAAAATGTGGAATTCAGGGCAGTCATTGAGAGATAACATTACTCTTTTTCGCTTAGACATTGTAGATTTCTAACACAAAACGTAAACAGAAATGTAAAAAAATACAACCTATTAGTTGGATGCTATCAATTAAAATGAAATAATAGCAAACACTATCGCGCACACAAATGAGAGCAGCACTACAGTTCAGAGGAAGTAAAAAAACTCGTCGTAAAATGTCTCGTTGCGCTGTCAAATCATTTTTACGGCGGTAATTAGACCCGTGAAGAATGAGTCCGGATAATCGGATATCCGGATAATCGAGGTCCGGATAATCGGGATTCTACTGTATTTTCTTTTTCATAGTTTATGTATTATGTAAAAAGTCTAAAGAACCGAATATGTTCGCTGCATCTTCGACCTTAAAGCATTTCGTTAAATATTAATTTTAGAATTATTTATTATTTCACAAAATATTGCAAAGGTGGACTACAAAGAACCGCGAATTTATTAGAGGCACATTTCGCTCTATGATAGACAGCTACTGTAAGAAATACTTACACGGATATATTAAAACTAGATGTATTTTTTTTTTTTTATAAAAGATAGTTTTACTATATTCTTATACAGTGCAGATATATGTACTTATTTTCTTTTATATTGTAAATAATGTTGTAAATCTCGTACTTCGAAATTACAAATAAAACTTTTCCCATGCATGATTTTGCTAAAAGAACTTTTGATTTCTATTACTGAAATAAGATAATGAGTGTAACGGAATGGCATTGCTATCTCAGTTTTTTGCTTGTTGTGGGTCGGAATGTTATTGCGTATTTGCATCAATTTGTAAATAACTGATTGTGAATAATATATTGTTTGTACCTATGTCGTGTAAGGAGAAATAAACGTTATTATAATTATTATTATATAAAAATAAGTACATGTATCTGCAGTGCAAATTATACATTTTTATAATAATCCCCTTTTCTATATAACTCCTTTAAAGTAAACGAATATGAAGGATGTAAGATCAGACCAAACGATTCTAAATTACCTTTTCTTACTTGTCCCCAATTGTTATTATTTTCAAACAAAATCTTGCTGTCCAGTAAGTAATTCGGTTACACATGTTTGGTAGGAGTTTATTTTTAATCAACGACAGTAATCGCCACACTTAGCAGTTTTTAGGATTCCGTACCCAAAGGGTGCCAACAGAATCGTATAACTAGGCCTATGGCGTTTGCTTGTCTGTTTCTATCTGCTTTTTTTTATATCAAATAGCCTGCAAAACTTGTCGGTTCAATTGACTTTCCAGGTGAAATTAAAATCACTAAGCCTTAGACCTACAACCTGCTGGATGTAGAAATGAAAATGTACGCTTAGTACAATCATATTATAGTACATATACAAAAGGGATGCAATTGCTATAGTTTTTACATAATAAACGAGATAATTTTTACATAATGCCTTATCTTTAAATGGCTCTATCTTTAAAGCCGTTACAAGTAACTGGTTGAAATGTCCATAAAATGTATATTATTATGGTAGATGTGTATCCTAATATAGTAAGAAAAAATAGATTGCCTCATTCTAGGTCCTAGTTTAAATTCCCAGGTCAGGAAAACACAATTTGTATTTCGAATTTTGGATTCGAAAACTCACATATAATTTGCCCGGGATTAGAATTTGTGCCCGGTATAGCGATAGCGGCGAACCCCTATCACTTCATGGCATGGCAATAAGCTTCGCGATACGCGGGTGCAAGATTATTTGTACCTCTGCCTACCCCGTCCTTAGATGTTAACAGAAAATAAATTAAAATAAGGGCCCATATCAATGGTACCCACGATGCACCAATCTGATTCGCGCTTGACCGGATTTTTTGATAATCATTTGTTTTGCCTTTTAATTTAACTATTCGTTCAGAAATCTTCGAAAAAAAAATACTAAATCAAGGTCGTAGTTATTATAACATACATAGACGTAGTCACACACGAATCGCTTCCATTCATGCTACATCCGTCGTCGGTAGATCGGCTCGCCGCTTAACATTCTTTGATCCACATTTTTCTATATATTTGTTTGGATAGTAAAAAGGCCGCCTAGCCTACACGTTGGGTAATGGTTTCTGATTAATTTATAAAGATGTGAGATGACGTATTTTATGTATTATTGAAGTGTTTTCGAGACTTTGTTTTTTGCTAGAGGTTATAAAACTGGATGGTTTAACGCTAAATGCTAATCCCAGAGTATATTGCATTTTTTTATAGCAGAAGCCGTCTAACGAATAACTAAGTCACCTAATGGTAAGTGATCTGCCGCCCATTAACACCCACTATGGCCGAAGAATTATGGTTTCCTTGTTGATTTTAAAGGAATGGAATGGGTATTGGTAATTCTGATTTCCGTTCAAACTCAAAGCCTCTGTGGCGTAGCGAGCGAATGGCTGTGAGACGAGAGGCCACGGGTTCGATACCCACTCCAAACAAATGTATGTGTGGACCACAAATATAGGGAATGTGTATGACTGTTGGATGTATTATTTATCTATTTATTAACTATAAGCTTAATAGTATGTAATGCCCTTTATCTCTAATATGAGCAAAATAACCTGAATGTACATATTGAGACAGCCAGGGTTCACCGACGTATTTTTTTTTTTATTCGAGCACGGTAAAGTGACTGCACCTGATGGTAAGCATAGTGCAATTAAAAAAACCAGCGACCACCAACAAACAATGAGTTTATCGGTGGTCACCAGAGTCATGCCGACCTGTATAATGCTTCTTCCCTCTTAGGAGAGGAAAGAAGCAAATCGAGGGACCTGCGACAGGAAAGGCGGATGACCGATGCAGGCACAGTAATACAAGGATGTACACCTATACCCGGTCCAATCAACCATCAAGTCATGTCGCAAGCCCCTCCGGAGAACCGGATATACGACCTATGATGTGATGAAATAGGCTATCGCCATATCGGACATGAGCCGTAATCCCGGGCAATTTCTTTGAGGTTATTGGGATCGATAACCCGGAATCTAAGCCTAAGATCTTGCCGATTTATCAGCCATTGTAGGCTTACGCTACCATTAGAATAATGAGTCGACTACTAGTAAATCCTTACATATTATAAAATGAAGTCGCTTCCGCTGTCTATTCGCTTAGATCTTAAACTATTCAACGGATTTTAATGCTGTTTTCAGCAATAGAGTGATTCATGAGGAAGGTTTATATGTATATTACGCTATGACTCATAGGATCAGGGCAGGAACATGCAGGTGAAACCGCGAGGGACAGCTAGTGTTTCATTAATGAATGCTTAAATCCAACAGCATCCTAATAACAAAACTAAAAGGATCTGCAGTGCCAACAGTTGGAATGACATTATATCTGGTACTTTATAGGTATCAAGGTCTAGTTCGGTGGGTCAGGTACATTAACAAAATCACATACGTATTTTTACTTCCATTACGACACAGATCTAGATTTTAATAGACGACGCAGGTACTTTAATCCGTATGAAATACATTTTACGTACAAGCTGTGAGGTTACAAAAGTATTGTTTTTTTACTTGCCTTAATGATAAAAAGAGCAATTCGCTCGCCTGATGATAAGCGCCGTCTCTGTCCAACACAGATACATTGCCACACAGAACTTTAAATTACAAAGTACTGCATCGTCACTCCAAGATATACTATGGTATCTTATAATGCTTAGTAATTTCACTGGCTTCAATCTCCTTTAAACTGAAGAACAACAGTGCTTACACATTGTTGTTAGGCGGCAGAATTAGACAAAGCGGTGGTACTGACCTAGACGGCCTCTTGCATACGAATGGTGTACCACCTTGTAATTACCACCGTGTAAATTGAATGATTTTAAACACCTTTATACCGCTTTTGAAGGCTTATTGTGGGATAAGGCATTTTCGATGTGTTGGTGGCTTACTTCGGTAACACCGAGAGCAGTATTTTTATTGAGAATAATAATTCAATATTAATATAATATAATTGTATTTAAAACCTAAATCAGAGTAGGTACATGTAATCAAGATTTACCACTGGAAATACATTTGCGCCATCTATTAAATATATGTCTGTAATTAACAGAGTTGTTTTGTGGAAAAAAGCATGTGTAATTACTTAATTAACAGGAAGACTGATGTTTCGAACTATTTTAGGGAAACAAGTCGACAAAACATGTTGGTAACAACTTAGAATCGGTCGATCGATTTTTCGATCTATTGGAAATAATTTCAATCCGAAATTTTATGAACGTTTTATTTATAACATTTACCGGAAAGTAAATATATATTTGTAATTATTATTCCACAAGGAAATGATTGAACCGACGGCTTATGAAAATATATTTCATAAATTGGGAACGGTTACGTTTATTTCAAACAAAAAGGTAAAATAACCTTCTTAGTTGATTAATTCTAAAAAAGTATAAACAGTGAAAACGACCAAACGTAATTTTCAGAAAGTACCTATGCAATGGCCGAGTTGATTTAATTACATAAATAAACAACTGGACGCACTAACAAGATTTTCCAATGACAAAAAGTCAAACACACATGCATCTTAACAATTTTACAATTAACAGAAACTCTTGACTACGTATGAGGGATGTACCATATTGCCCTAAAGGCGCATTCAAACATAAATTCATATATTAAGATATTATTTAAAAATAGAACCAGTCGAGTCCACTACGTAACGGATGAGACCGTTCGCTTAAATTAGTATCGTATCATCTTCGATCGATTTAACAGGGTTCAAAGGCGTTGCGAACGTTAAAAGACGGTAAAAGACTTATGTTTACTCAAATAGACTATTAAACTTTTTTTTCGTAAATTTGTGATGTGTTGTGATTGGTACGGAACAGAACCGTTCAAAATGTGCTTCGATTGACACCATTTAATTCCAAATTTAAAGTGTTTATTTAAATCGTATTCGTTTATTTTATTTGTTTATATTACTTTAAAAACGGATAGTCATTTATGAGTATAATCATTTTTAAATTACGAACAACCGAATTCAATTGTCAGGTAAATAATTAATCTTTCAAAAATATTAGATAAAAATAAATGTAGATAAAAATTCAATCAAAATTAAAATGTTCGATTCATTGCACGCTAATTTATCATTTCGAAAAAGAATGAAACAAGATCGAGTGGTTTATTTAAACATGTGATTTGTGATGGGATTATATCGTGCATCTGAAAAATGAAGAGAAGGAAAAAAGAGAGTAAAGTCCGAGTTCGATTCAACATCAGCAATGTGGTAAGCAAATTGGAATCCATTTTTTAAATTTATAAATAGAATTCCACCAAAAACTATTTGGCCATTTGTACATTATGGAATTTAAAAACAAAATAAATATACGCGTCTAATTGAGAGCATCCTCCGTTTTTTCGTCGGATAATAAAATCGTGTTCCGTGTAATATATCTAAGTATTTTTTTACACGTTATATTATTTCCATTTAAAATGTCTACTGTTGCTATAAAATAATGCAAATTATTCCCAATCGTCTTATAACAAGAGTAATGGTACATATTATGTTAGGCAGGTACACATATACCCATGAATGTACATGAATTTCTCATAAATTCACTATTTTAAATATTTTCTTTTAAGTAGTGTATATTTTGTTAAGAGCTGGGCATAATGGGGGTGACATGTCCACCAGGAATAAAAACCCCTAAATCACAAGAATAAAAATAAAAAAAATATTTTCTTAATAACACAACTCTAATAACAAACTAGTTTTAATATATTTTATAAATAATCTTACGTATTTAACCCTTCATATAATGCATTTTTTCTAGTCCTTATTAATAATAATACATGCCCTGTATTATACACGTCCCACTGCAGGGCACGGGCCTCATCTACTGAATGTGAGAGGATAGCCCTTAGTTCATAACGCTGGCCTGATGCGGGTTGACAAACTTCGCATACCTTCAAAATTCTTATGGAGAACCTCTCAATGCAGTTCCTCACGATGTTCCCTTCACCTTTAAAATAATCGATAATTAACAATTAATACGTAAGTAACTTAACAAATTCAAGTATGCTCTTGGGGTTGTTTTTTTTTTAAACAGTCACACACACACACACATACACAGGAGTACGTCGGTCGCAGGTGCCTGAGCCAGATCGTACCAGGGGTACGATCCCGTGAACGGCCCAAAAAGCGTTGGCTTGACGTATTGAAGGGAGATATGAGAGACAATGGTCTCACTATACAGGATGTTCAAGATCGGGCGAAGTGGAGGCGTTTAAGTAGGAAGGCGGACCCTGGCACTAAGCCGGGATAACGCAAGGCAGAAAGAAAGATAAAACAGTCACATACATCGTCCTGACCCCACAGTAAGATACGAGTCTTGTGTCGTGGGTATCAGGAACTACGAGAGACTTTCGGTTTCACAACACCCAGACCCCGAAACATATAGTGGATAACACAAACATTTATCTCGATTCGGGGATCGAACCCGCGGCCTCTCGCTTTACAGCCGGCTACTCGCCCGCTGCGCTACAGAGGTTGGTTTCGAAACTGTTACGTTTGTGTCGACAGTCCGTACTCCCCACTGCTCTATCGTTGCTATCTAATCACTACTTCGAGTAAATTGTTTTTCATTTTCTCGTTGAGACATACGTATCTTTTGGATTCGCCACATCATCAGATAACGTAACCCTTAAATACCCCAGACGTTAATTAAAAAACCATCGTTAACTATTAAGTGGCGGCAAATATGCCATAACCTTTCAGTCCACATCAAGTAAAAATTTAGATATTGTTTTTAGTTTTCTACATTCATTGGATTAAAGTAGGTTAAATTCCGTATTTTATTTAAAAAAAAACATAAATGGAATAGTGCCCATGTACGATTAAAAAAAGATGAAAATAGAACTTTATTAATTTACTTAACGAATTTAGCAAAATAAAATTTATATCAAATTTTACTTGATGTGGGTTGAAATATTGCATGATGTGAATACATCCAAATATCAGTACACATTTTTTTTAAATATCAGAACCATCTTGATTTAAAAAGACTGCATAAAATCGGTCCATTCGCAAGCATTATGACGTCATACACAGATGCTCTCTCATACATACCTATAGACAGACAAAGGTAGTTAGTGGTATAAAATGGCCAAATTTCAAGACGGAAGTGATACACAAGGTCAAAATCTATCCGTCAATATTAGTATGAATTACAACCGTCCATCAGATCGATGGTAAAAAAAACGTAAACAAGCCACTGACAGCGGTTAAAAATAAACCTATGTTTATCTGAACAAAAAGCAATATAATCTGAGAACATAAAAATATTTCATCTATAGTTGAAACATCGATCGCTTCTTATGATTTTGCTGTTTTCTATCTATAATGACGTCATCCATTATATCTTTATAGATATTTTATGTACATTCTTTAAATACGTGGTTGTGATTTTAAATCTAATCTTCGGACAAGACACAGTTATGTACAGAAGAATTTGTAAGAAAATCAATGAGCGCAAGAAGTTTTTTAATATCTCGAGTGATGAAACAAGCAGGTCGCTCGTCCATTGTATTTATTGGAGCATCTATTGAAACACCAAACAGAACTTTAAATTACAAAACTTTGCATAACACCAGACTGCACTAGTCACCCCGAGATAAATTATGCTGTCTCTTAATATATTAGTTTCACTAGCTTCTATGTTCTTTGAATCAAAACACAACAGAGCTTACACTTACTGCTTGTCGGCAGAAATAGACAAATCGGTGTCACCAACACAGACAGTCTGTCGTATACATGGGTCTACCTCACATAGTAAAACGTAGTTAGTTTAATTATTAAACCAATACATTGTCATTAGATTATTATCAAAAGATAAAACTATAATAGCAATAGCTATGGCTCGCGGGTTCGCCCAAAAATGAATATTTTTTTCTGGGATAAAAAGTATGAATTAATTCAAATAATGTTCTACCTGTATACTAAATCTCATTTAAAGCCGTTCAGTAGTTAAGGCGTGGTTAAGTAACCAACATTTAAATTTACAAAGTCACAAACTTTTATATTCATATTATTCAGATTAGGATAACGATTAGTATATTCTATATCGAATTATATTCACATTATTTAGTTTAAATTTATGATCAGTCTATACTGAATGGTTAATGGCCAACCTAGTGTTAAAGTTATCAAGCCGACCCAAGGCCTCCGTTTTGGCTTAACTACTGTCAATTAATTACAGCCGGAGCCGAATTTATACGTGCCCTCTGAAGCACAGAGACGCTCAGTTCAAATATCAATAAGTTATTTTCTAAAGTACGTGTCATGGATTGAACCCGATTTTTTGAAGAAAAATGTAATGTATAGAAACTATTATTGTATTGTGGCGCCAAATTAAATGTAAAGTGGTATCAAAAACAGAGTAAGAAACCGTGAAATCCTGGGTTCAAATTCCATGTCAGGTAATCGCTACCTAGGTATGTCTTTTTCGACTCGATAAATAACATATGAGTTGCACGGAATTGAAGTTTGTGCTGTAAGCTGGCTCCAATAACATCATGGGACGGTTAAGCTCGGTGAACTTTGGGTTCTTCACTGCCTACCCCTTCGGGCATACATGCGTTATGTATTTATGCAATGATCTTTTAAACATTTAAATGATTTTATTTATAAACTATTTTCAATCCGTAATAGTTTTGCGTTGAGCCACCATCTCGCCTGATGGTGAGTGTTGATGAACGGTAGTTATTCACATTTTTCGATGACCTTACATTCACAACTCGTAATATTTGAAGACATACCTAGCCCACACGAGATTGCGAATTGTTTACAATAAAACATTTATGAAATACAGAGATTTATTATTAGGGTTCCGTAACTAAATAGCGTAAAGATTGGTGGAGCCACGATGTAGACAGTTTTGTCTAAAGCATGCATAGGCCGGCTCAACCGGGATGCTACCACTGTCTCACAAAAAATCGACGTCAAATGACAGTTTGCTGTTGCGGATCGTACGGTTAGTGAGATTTCCGGAGGCCCAAATCCGCCTGTTTTACAAAATTCCTTAATTACCCCTTTCCTCTAAGGCCCGCAACGCATCCACGATTCCTGGGAAATTCTGCTATAAAAAAGAACGGATTACAACTTCATCAATCATGTCAATATGTCCGTATTATGTAATCATATTACTATATTTATCGCTACACAAAGGTGTAGTGAAATTAAGAAAAAAAAAAAAGATGTGCGTCCCGGGACGCTCTACAGAAGTGATAACTTAAACTAATGTGGGTTAAAGTGAGAGCGGAGAAGCCTGCCTACTGCTACCGTATGCGTGAGAGAAAGGGAAGCCAGACAAAGTGGCGCCGTAAAGCGTTACGTTACGGCGCCACTCTGTCTGGCTTCCCTTAACGCGTTACGTTACGAAGTCCGGTCAAAGCCCTGTCAAAGTCGTGTCAAAGTCGGTTCACCCTCCCATAAGAAGTTATCACTTCAATAATTAGAATTTTAATTAGGATCGGCTCTCCTTACATGTAACTAAAGGATGAATTGTTTTTCCATTGCTTAAACGCATTGGATAGGTCCCTATAATATATTATATAGAGGCTTTTACAGTACTTTTTATAGAAGTGCTTTGATTAGTTTGTGAGATATGCGTGTCCAAAATCATGAAAAATATATCCTTCCTCTAACTTTTAAACTACGTAGATAAGTTACGCGGGAGCGCCCGGAGGTTTTTTTTTAAAAAAAGACAAGTCTTCACAATGAAGCTTTATTGCGAACTGAATTATAATTGACAAATTTCCTTATTTATACCTGTTCATCTGTTGACAATGAATGCTTAAATCTACGCATTATGATCATAACAAGATCACCGTCTAGACACCAGGCCAGCACTTTTTATGGTCAACATAATTTGATATTAAGAGCTTTAGACAAAACAAGAATATCATATTACAAATAGATAGAATTACATCTGAGTACTTGTGTCAGCAATTGTAATGCCCTTCCTATAGTAAATAAGGTTACAACACATTAGCATGCAGTTATAATGTCATGAGCGGGAGCGGGGTGCATAACTACGTAGTGAGATATTTTAAAAAAAGTAGTATTACATAAAGGGTACTTCCAAAGAAAATTTGGACCAAAGAGCTAGATCGTATAGTTTTTAAGATACGGGATATTATCTATTACGGAACCCTTCACTATGCGTATACCGATACGCACTTGGCCAGTTTATTTTTTACTTTTGCTTCGTCGTTTATTCGTTTTTGCCAAGTTTATGTTACCGCAACGTTTCTGATGTATTCATTCCACTAATAAATCGTTCGATTATGACATTGAATTATTACACGGAACTTACCAATGAAGATATGTTCGCGAAATCCAATAATAGGTTTATATCAAAGGTAAAGAAAAAAGGTAAATTGTAAAAGTCATATATGAGTGTTAATTAGTCTAGATTTTCAACCGACTTTAAAAAGGAGGAAGTTCTCAATTCGACAATTTTTTTCGGTTTTACACGATAGATCCGCCAATTGGGGGCTGATTTTGGTGATTCTTGTTCGATATGGTTTAGTCTGAAGTTAGCTCCATATTTGGTTAAGATCTGACTATCGTCCACAAGGTTAAATAGAAAACTTCACAACCGTAAACAGCAAATACACCGCGATTTCCGATTCTTTTTTTATTAGCGTTAATGATGAGACAATCAAATCACTCGTCTGATTCCATAATCGCTGTTTAATGAGGTATTTGAATCACTGATATATTTTGTATTTACTGCACATCTATCATTTGAAATATCCTACTAAAGCAATCGCTCATGCGTATTTCATGTAAGATTATAATAATAATAAATTTTATTGATCAAAAATAATAAACATAGACACACAAGAGAAATAATAATAAGAATTGACATATTTGAGATGGTAGAATATTACTGGTTTTTCGTTTTATGTTTACAATATAAATCTATGCAAAACTTTATCAACCCTGACTCATAAACTAGGGTGACCTGTATCTTATGAGTCAGTGTTCCGAAAATACTTATTACAAAAAAGCGCAAGTAGAACAGTGTCGATCTACCTCTAAACATTTTTACAATAACATAACAATACTTATTCTAAGAGCAATATATATAATATAATCAGTTACATGGAGTTGTTTGTGCGTGCTTGTGTGTTTGTATGTGTGTGTGTTTGTGTGTGTGTGTGTGTGTGTGTGTGTGTGTGTGTGCGTGTGTGTGTATGTGTGTGTGTGTGTGTACATATTAAATTATATAAGTAAGCAGGGACTCTGTATGTGTATAATCTTTTTGTAGCAGCCACTCTATGACTTATGATTAAAACCGTAAAGAAAGAAAATCCAACTGCGACAGAATATACCGTAATTTTGTCTAAAGCATGAATAGGCCGGCTCAACCGGATCGTTACCACTGTCTCACAGAAAACCGACATAAAGTAGCGGCTTGCTGCTGCGTTTCGTACGGTAAGTGAGATATCTGGAGGACCAAATCCCCCTCCCCTAAAAAAATGGTTTCTTGTAAACTACTGTTGTATTTCGTGTGCTGTGAGATTGCTTGAGATTCAACAATCTTTTCACAAATGTAGCTCATTCACTCAGTCACTCACCAACGATTCTTCTTTTTATGTAGGCGATCATGGACTCCGATCACTAACCAACACGTGATCCACTTGTTAGTCCCCCCAACTCTTCTAAGTATACACAACTGATAAAAAGTTTCTACAGTTGATCTAATGCCACGTAAATAGAAGCCACATATTCCATAAATATTTTAGAGTATAAGTCACAGAGGATAACAGAAGCGTGTGATGTTTACGGAGCGAGCTGCGTCGCGTCACGTACCGCCTTTTCTCACCATGACACCTTAAGAAATGCAACGCGACATAATCTGACAGTTTTGCAATCTTAAACCAAGTTAGGGCCTGTATTTGAAGAAATAAAAACCACAGACGTAAATTAGAAAAACCTCTGTACTTGCCTTTTAAATGTCTGAACAGATTTTCTTCAAACTAAGCAAGCTAAGCACTATTTCAATGAAACCCGCCTTTAAAAATATGCAATTAAATATACACACACTAACAGACAAGTAAAGAGGTCAATCTAATAACACCCCATCTCTTTGTCCGGAGTAAAATTTGAGACTCATCAACATCCATTCAACGCTATAAATTCATTTTATTATATTGGCCAAAATAAACAGTGTATTAATCATACATTTTACAGTGATCATACTCATCTTGATTACATCGATCCGAATTTCGAAAAAGTAAATAAGTAAGTTTCCCAGGACAATTCTTGGCTGAAAAAATTCAAAATACGTTAATATTTCTATTTGTTTATCATTTAGTATTTCACAAAAAATAATTCAAAGTCATACCTTTGCTGTGCTCTTTTATTTCATACATTGATAGGTATAAACAGAACTAACATAATATTTGCAAACCATTACGACATTCGGACAACCTCTTGACTTTGTGATCGAGGCGATGAAAAGAGTTATGTGCCTTCAGTTTGCCAAAAAAATTGTTCCGAAATATACCTCGGAAAGTGTAATAGTCAGAAATGTGGTTAACTTGACGAAGAAATAGAGTTTGCAA
Organism: Amorpha juglandis; assembly: GCA_949126905.1. Taxonomy (NCBI): domain Eukaryota; kingdom Metazoa; phylum Arthropoda; class Insecta; order Lepidoptera; family Sphingidae; genus Amorpha; species Amorpha juglandis. The sequence continues at coordinate 7,896,055 of OX421386.1, read as the reverse complement.
AGACTGGTTATACGTAAATTGTGTATAGATTTTGGTGATATGCAAAAAATTCTAGTCATATATATCATTGGTGAAATGTAAAATATATTTGGTAACAATAATAATATTATCAATGAGTTTCAAAATAATTATTAATGAACTATAAATTGTAATAAGGTATGTTTTGGATACAAAGCATTTGCTTATCTAATCAGATTAGGTTCAGATTTAAAAGCAAAGCCTGCCCTAAGCAGTAAGAAATAACTACATAAAGTACAATAATTTTTTTTTTTTTTTTATATCTTAGGCCGGCAAACGAGCAAGTGGGTCACCTGATGGTAAGTGATCTCCACCGCCCATGTACGCCCACCACCAGAAGAATCATGGGCGCGATGCCGACCTTAAAGGAAAGGGATAATTAGGGATTGGGAAGGGGAGGGGATTTGAAATTGAATGGAAACGCAGCAGCAAACCGCTACTTTACGTCGGTTTTCTGTGAGACAGTGGTAACGACCCTGTCGAGCCAGCCCATTCACGCTGTAAAAAAAACTGTCTACAGCGTGGCTCTACCACTCATATAAAAAAATAAATTTAGTGCCGAAAACTGTGTGTATACTGTATGTATTTTAAAAATCTGGTAACAATTATTATATTTACATTTTATCCCTGTACATAATAAAAATATTTTATTTCACCGACTGACACCGATTCTGAACAACAAACCCACTGCATTATTTTAGAATTGTGTTTGTTTGGAATTCGTATAAACACTTAACTACGAAAAGTTTGGTAAAATTTCGTTAGGTCAAACCTCAGATACCGTGTGATGGCCCATTACACGCGCTTTCACATTAAATGGGGTCAACTTAAAATGGTCAAAACTATGAATAAAATACTCAGCACGAAATTTTCGGAAACTAGTATGGTAAAGTAGACCCCTTAACAAAATATGAAACCAGTCAGTGGGTGAAAAATCCTCTGTAGAAACGCCTAGGGTGTAGGCGTAAGCATTTTTTAGAGTAATTAATATACATACACATATTCGGGCTCACTTATAAACTTTCTTGGCACTGCTTAGTAAAAACTTTTATATTTCCTTCTACCAACTTTATAAATTGTATTGACAAACAAAAAAGTGTTTAACTAAGCAATGCTTAAGTAACCTTTAAAAGTAATACCCATAATAATCAGTTTTTAAAGCTTTACTCATGAATCTAAAAACATAATAACCTTATTTGTCTTACCATCATCTGTTACCACTTCACTAAGTGAACTGAACGCATATTATGCTGAAGTACATCCAATCGAGACGTCTCATAAATAATTGCGAAACAGATTTGTTTCAGTTAAACCTACGTACAATATAGTCGTTACTGGCAAAGTGTTCTTGCTAGCAGATTTACCATATTATACCATAAATAAAACGAGCAATTTACTTTAAAAATCTAAAACATCTTTAACAAATTTTTAATGCAAAACAGAATTTAGCTTCGACTCAAAAAAATAGTATTTTTTTTTACTTTTACAGTTTTATGTTAAGTTAAAAAGATTTTATTAAACTATTTTTATTGAAACAATCATCAAAATTGATGCATAAATGTCGAAGTTTTAGTCTTCATTTCATGCCTTTACGATTTTCCCCCTTCAAATGTTAATAGCGTGTAAACCCTTTCAAATACAAAAAGAATCAACCAAATGGCTTCATTTGGATTCTGGGTTATGTCCTGCAAGTGTGGACTGACCTTTTGAATAACTTGATTTGAAAATCGCATAAATCTTTCTCAATAATAATTATGAATTAGTATAGGAAAGAACCTTTCTGTCCCATCGGTTATCGGTTCTGCGAGCTATGTGGCCTGCCCACTGCCACTTGAGCTTGCTAATCCGCTGAGCTATGTCGGTGACTTTCGTTCTTCGACGGATCTCCTCATTTCTGATTTGATCACGCAGAGAAACACCGAGCATAGCTCTCTCCATAGCTCGCTGAGTGACTGTGAGCCGTCTTATACGGCCCATTGTTAGAGGCCACGTCTCAGTGCCGTATGTCATCACTGGTAACACACATTGATCGAAGACTTTAGTCTTCAGGCACTGAGGTATTTTGGACGAGAAGACCTTGCCAAGTTTCCCGAACGCTGCCCAGCCGAGCTGGATTCGACGATTGACCTCTCTCTCGAAGTTGGACCTGCCTAATTGGACTACTTGTCCTAGATAGACATATTCGTCGACAACTTCAAGAGATGAGCTTCCAACAGTAATCGGGGTGGGCACAACATGGACATTCGACATGACCTTCGTCTTGTCCATGTTCATCCTGAGGCCCACCCGTTGAGAAACTCTGTTGAGGTCTTCGAGCATTGTAATCAGGACTTCCAGCGATTCCGCAAGGACCACGATATCGTCGGCAAAGCGGAGGTGAGTCATGTACTCGCCATTTATGTTGAAAGGTTCTGGAATGGAGGCCACGTACTGGCAAGCGCAGCGTTGGACGTCCACCTACAAGGTGGACAGACGACCTGATAAAGATCGCAGGAAGTCGCTGGATGGAGGCCGCTTCCAACAGGTCGGTCTGGAAATCTTTGGGAGAGGCCTATGTTCAGCAGTGGGCGTCTTGTGGCTGATGATGATGATAGGAAAGAGCGACGTTAGAGTTACTTGCCCGTTCTTCTCTAGCCAAACAGCCTTCCGGACTGGCGGTAGAGTTTTTGACGGAATCTAAACAATGTATAACACTTTATAATTCAATATATATTTATTTTCCCTATCTAGCTATTGGTGGCCGTTGTAGCTATCTCTATAATATCTTCAAAGTACATTATTGAAATGCATAATTTACCTTTTACGTGCAGATGCCACTTAACAAGCAAAAGCCAGCGCAGTAATAATAACTCCTCAAGCACTGATAATCGCTGAAGCCAAAGTGTGAGTTATATTGCCATTGCCCCAAATGAGGAAATGTGGGGTAGGTATGTAACAATGGAGTGCCTGATGTCAAAAATATGGTCACGCGTCATATATATTAGCAACTGAGGAGAGTTTAGTTTAGTTTAGTTTTTTTTTTAGTTTTTAGTACTGGCAAGCGCAGCGTTCGACGTCCGCCTACAAGGTGGACAGACGACCTGATAAAGGTCGCAGGAAGTCGCTGGATGCAGGCCGCTTCCAACAGGCGGTGTGAAAATCTTTGGGGGAGGCCTATGTTCAGCAGTGGACGTCCTGTGGCTGATGATGATGATGATGATGAAGAGAGTTTTAATTTCCTTAACCTCCTGTTTTCATACTAATAACAAAAAAAGTCTTTCATGTATCATGTCTCAAATATCTTGATAGGTAATCTTGATTTACAAGGTGAATAATATGTCAGAATTTCCACTATTTAATCGATGGTTTATCACTATCATTATTATATCATACTATGTATTTCTTACCATATTATGTATGTGCACATACATAAAGAGTTATATATCTATCTATCTTAACAGACTGGTGCTTATACCTACTTTATCACCAAAACGCTCAACTTACCGCTGGCATATAGCGTTCTCATTACCATACAGACTTATAACAACTGCCTTGTTCCAGACAAGTATGAATCGCGGCTCCAGGGAGGAGTTGCTGGGGAGCTCGCAGGAGGCCCTGCGGAACAGCAGCCATGACCTCCGGCATGTGTTCGAGCGACCACTCACTAGAGAGGAGAAGACATATCTCCTGCACGCAGACAGGGGAGACTATGTTACGGTGAAAAGGTACGAGAAGTTCATGTTGCTTTTGGCACTATTGATGTTCACGGGTGACGATAATCACTAACCATCAGGTGACCCACTTGCTCGATTTTTTATTATTCGATTGAATGACGAGACGAGCAAGGCGTTCGCCTGATGGTAAACGCTACGCCTGCCCATAAACAGAAGCAACACCACACATAACTTTGAATTACAAAGCACTGCATGGCACTGAACTGCGCTCGTCACCATGAGACATAAGATGTTAAGTCTCATAATTCTCAGTAATTTCACTGGCTTCAATGTTCTTAAACCGAAACACAACAGTGCTTACACACTGTTGCTTGGCGGCAGAAATAGACAAAGCGGTGGTACCAACCCATACGGCCTCTTGACTCATTAAATGTGCGTCCACACTTTTGTTAAATTTCGCTGTACCGAAATTCGTGATTGTATGTGAATTAAAAGGATAAATACGCAATAACATTTCAATCCACAGTAAATAAAAATTGAGATATTAATGTTATTTTTAAAAATCCATTAACTTAAATCAATAATTTAAAAGTCTGTTTTGTATAAACATTCATGGGGAATGTTTTATTTATGTATAAAAACCTACTTAAATCTAATGAATTATGCAAAATAAAATCAATATCTCAATTTTAACTTTATGTGGGTTGAAATATTATTGCGTACATATTTGCATCCGTGACATGTCACTGCGAAATGTCACGGGGTCTGAGAGCGTATCATTCCGTAATATTAGGTTGTATATAACAAATGACAACCGTCCACTTGATAGATTGTCACGCGTGTTTATCATAGTCACGTCTCACGTTGGCTAAATGTCACAAGTCCCTTCAAGAGATCCCAATCCCGGTAAAATTTTACTGACCTTTCACAAAGTATTGTCACTCATCAATTTACACTCTATAAAATCTGCAGCCACTTTACCAAGGTTATCTATTATACATCCCATGTAATAGGGCTTAGTAACAACACCATAAAATTCTCCATTGAAACCAAGGTCAACCAAGGCCGTTCCAGGTCAGCAGACTACCCAATAACGGACAAACTTTTAGGGAATTAGAACATGCGGACTGCGGACACACGAACCGCGAGCCAAATTAATAAATAGGATTACGCTTTTGTAGTGATTCACGGTGATCGAATGTATTTAGCACAAATTATTCAATGTCTACTTTTCATTTTATAAGCACTTTTGGTGTTTCCTTTATAGCAATTGTCGTAATTTTTATTTAGTATTGAGACGGATTAGCATGACATTCACTGCTATGGTAGCCTTGTTAGCCTGTGCAAATAAAAAGACTATTTCATCTGTATGATTTTGAAGTGATAGTTTTTCGATTGGGTTTTCATCTTTGTTGACTACCTCGATTCACTGATTTAGTGGCATCGAACTTATTCTCTGAAAGTCGTAATATAAACCTGGTTTATATTATTTTATACGAGCACGCCATATTCCGGGGTCGGGCAATCAAAATTATTCTTTTTCGTACATAACATGAGTTGCCCGGAGCCCGAACTTGTGCCTGATACAGCAATAAGCAATAAATTCGCCAAACCGTGTGTGCTAATTGCACCACTGATATTTTTTGGGAAAGGAGACGTAAGCACACTGGCGGGCAATAGTTGTTTATTCGAATTGAACTGCAATAGACGAACAATTAGTAAACACAGTACGATTTTCGCGCCATGATAGAAAAACGTTAAATATCGTCGATGAAGTACCAATACCTCCTAAGTGTTGAGAATCTAATTTTACACCAGACTGTTTAAAATAAGGTTTTATTTATTTTGATCAACTATTGATAGTATATAGTTTCCAATACATTACCTTTTTATTGGTTACTAAGGGATGTGGTTTATGTTTACGTCTATTGAAATACAAAAGTAATTTTGGACTAAATTTTCAGTTAGGAGGTATTGGTACTTCATCGACGATATGTAGATCGACCTGTGAACAGGGAAATAGCGCCGAACCGGTGGATTTCAGCAGTGACATCATTGTTTGACATCGTTAACGGGTTATTTACATGAAACGATTTTAATAGCACTTCACACTCCACACGGCCAACGCTTGCTAAGAGCCATTCTCGATTTTACGGTATTTTTTATATGAAACTATTTAGATCACATCAAATAATTCGTTAATTCGCCGTTTTATAATAATAGTACACTCAACAGTCACATACTCAGTTCTGAGCCTCCTATGCCCACAACACTCAAACCCGAAATCTGTGGATCACACGAACATTTATCTTGGTGTAAGAATCGAACCTGCGGCCTCTTGCTTCACAACCAACACACAATCCACACACTCGCCTATTACATCACAGAAGCTGTCATAGATATAGTTTAATACATACGCACTTACTTAGGCAGAGGTGTATGTAACTTGTACACTCATATTTCGCCTTATAGCTTATTTCCGTCCCATAATGTGATAGGAGGCGAGCCTATCGCCATATCGGGCACAATTCCAGACTTCGGGCTGATGCTGAGCATTTCGTTAAAGAAAAACCAAATATCACTTTTACCCTCAACCCGGGGATTGAACCCGAGACCTCTGCACAGCAGTCGTACCGCATACGCAATACAACTGCGCCACCGAGGCAGTTGGGGTAGTTTAATATTAACCAAATAATATCTAGAATCAAATAATGATTTCTTCCGCGAATATTACTCATTAAAATAAAACTAATTTAAACTGATTTTATCGTGGTTTTTAGTAACGACGCGACGTTTCGAAAGTTTTTCAGCCTTCACGAGATATCTATTATACAGTGTCATTTTGACACCCTATACTTAAATGAAACCATGTGTAGTGTTCGTTAATATAAGTACTTTGAGCTAAGACACTTTCTTATTAAAGGCAAAATAAAAAAATAATATTTCCTAACAAATTAAATGCCATTAACATTAGATTAATTTTAAACAGTCTGTATACGCGCGCACACACATATACAACTCAACACATCGTACACAGTACACACTACACACCCGTCATCGAATGAATGAGACACACACACATACATTACCGTATCTTATAAGCAACTACGGCGAATAATATTAATCGGACCCTGCCCATAAGATTGCGCCCCGGATGTAAAGTAATAGCTTATAATTTATCAAAAGCAGCAAATAAACGACTGTGTAGTAGTGCAGTATCGCTGAGCCGGAAGTAAACTTAAATTTTAATAAAACCCTATAAAATGTTATTGTCTCCCTGAGATTTCTAAACAATTATACATAATACCATAATACCGCGAAGTATACCAAATACTTCGCGGTGATACTCCCGGCAGTATACATGTAGTATGTACTTAACACAAACACTACACAAACACTTAGGCATTATTCTAAACTTGATAAACCGGTTAGTGTCAATTTCACTTCAATACGAATAATTATTACACACTTAAAACATTACACAAACGTTTGTGAAAACAGTATCAATTTCACCAAGATCGCCGCACTAATAAAAATTACGAAATACTAATAAAAACTAAATACTGAGCAAAATGGCGGAATATGAAAAAAAAACATGCACATCAAACGAAACGACCCGAAGTGAACTAAACTAGAATACCTAGTTTGTTTTAAACTTGTGAGTGTAAGGTATAGTGCCGTATTTACGAAAATTAAATTTTAGGTACTGATTCATCAAAAGATCATCTGATTTGGCGGGAACAATTAAATACCGTGATCAGGTTGGCTAATGGATTAATAACATAGAAATACTAAGCCGGGGTTGGCGAATACAAAAACATTACGAATTATTACGCGTTACAAGTTGACCAATTACGACTTTGAATGCACGCACACCAAGGAATTAGGAATGCAGTAAATCATAAATTTTAGTGTTGTCCTAATGTGTGTATGATTCGATCCGCGAATCTATGATCGAATAAAAAATACCGATTCTTGGAATTGCGATAAACATATCGATATTCTCATTGATGTAGCAGCAATGTCAGTACATTGCAGGCTGAGACCGATGAGCTATTGGTTCAAAAATGTATGTAAGTTTTACGGTTCCAAAACATGTATTTTATTATGAATTTGTATTTTACATAACGATACGCGAATTATGTGTATAATTATGGTGCTGCTTAGGTAACTTGTACGGGTGGTTATAACATTTAGAGTGGTAGAGCCACGCTGTAGACAGTTTTATCTACAGCATGAATGGGCTGACTCGACCGGATCGTTATCACTGTCTCACAGAAAACCGACGTAAAGTAGTGGCTTGCTGCTGCGTTTCGTACGGTGAGTGAGATAACCGGAAGCCCAAATCCCCTCCCCTTCCCAATCCCTAATTATCCCTTTCCTTTAAGGTCGGCAACGCGCTCATGACTCTTCTGGTGGTGGGCGTACATGGGCGGTGGAGATCACTTACCATCAGGTGACCCACTTGCTCGTTTGCTGGCCTATGCTATAAAAAAAAATCATGAATTTTCAAGCTTAATTAATATCGCGACATGAGCACACGTAAATGATAGGCCATCACACGAAATATTTTGCCTTTACGCTATAATAATCGTCATAAATATTCTTTACTAAAAACATTTCAAGAAACTTATTAAACCTATAATGTATAATTAATTGAAACCTTTACAGCGACATTAAATATTCGTAAGATTGAGATTTTCGATTTGAAGGATCGATTAACAGAAGATTGCAACGCATGCATAGCAATGAATCCAGCACTAGCGTTACCCGTGTTATTGCGAGACAGTGACAGCTATTGCAATTACTGGAATGCGAAAAGAGTCCTGATAATAGTTTATTTGTGTGCATTTATTATACCGTCAAGTTCAATGTACCTGCTTTATAAAAACGCCAAGCGCACAGAAGGCAAACGGCGCATTAGATAAGTTAAACGTTTTGGAAATGACGGCTCAAAATTGTAATTTAGGAATAGAAATAAATATTAGATTACCCTATGAAATGTAATAAAATCCTAAGTAAAATCGAATCTTGTAACTTTTACAATGATTATTTGTTTTTAGTCAAATTTGTGATACCTATTTATTGTTGAATAACGTTACCTACTCCTCGCAAACACAATTTTTTTACGTTTTGTCACTGAACAAAGTAATACTGTCGCAACTTTTTCCGGGAATGTGTCAAGAGCGTCTTTGTGAGCCTGAGACGTATTTTCATATGTATGGAGTTGCCCTTCTTAAGCGTTTGTGTTTTATAATTACATCGTCAGCTGTGACATTTTATTCAATAGATTTTAGTGCAAAAACCGTACAGCGTGATTTAAAAGGCTCAAAACTTAAATCACGTTTTTTGGCAAAACTACTACAAGCTCAAGCCTCATGTTTGGTACAGGGTAAGCAGAGGCGATGACGAATATGTGGTTTCATTTAGTAACAGGGTGTCAAAATAACCCTGTATACAGGAAAATTAATTAAAAAAACCGCGATAAAATCCGTTTAAATTAGTTTTATTTCAATAGAATCAAATAGTTCGCTAGTTCCTCTCCGAAGAAGGAAGAAGCATTTATACTCTGGTGACCACCGATAAACTCATTGTTTATTGGTGATCGCTGGTTATTTGGATTGTACTATGCTTACCATCAGGTGTAGTGCAGTCATTTTGCCGTGCTCGAATAAAAAATAAGCCCCATTTAGACAGAGATAGTTCGTCACATAACACAGGCAAGAATAAAATTAAAAACAATCGTTTAAGAGGCAGCGTCATAAAGTTTGAAAAAAGAAGTGTATGACGGGACTAAGTAAAAACCGGTTTTCTTTTATATTCTCGCTTATGTCGTATCTACGCGAAACTCTATACCTAAATGTGGCAAGTATAAAACAAAGTCGCCATCCGCGTCTCTCTGTCTGTTTGTCTGCTTAGTTCTAAACTACGCAATATATTTTGATAATGTTTTTACTCAAGCAGCGACAGCTCAGCGGGGAGTGGTATGGACTGTCGAGACGAAAGTCGCAGGTTCGAAACCAGCCCCAACAGCATACACCACTGACTTTTCTAAGTTATGTGTATATTAATTGTTAATTATCGCTTGATTTAACGGTGAAGGAAACATCGTGAGGAAACCTGGATACCTGAGAAATCGATAAGATTTTTCGAAGGTATGTGAAGTCTGCCAACCCCCATTAGGCCAGCGTGGTGGACTAAGGCCTAATCCCTCTCATTCAGTAGAGGAGGCCCGTGCCCAGCAGTGGGACGTATATAATAAAGGGTTAGTAAAAAAAAATGTTTTTACTATCAGTAGGTAATTTCTATCGGATGATTTATATTTATATCACGCTATGCGGAGTAGTAACATGCGTGCGGGTAAAACCGCGAGGGACTGCTTGTTAGTTATAAAATAATAGCACACTTTTTTCTTCAAATTACCTTTGAAGACCAATAAATTAGGTGGACGAAAGATGTTCATACATTCTTCGATGTTTTCTTTGGATCGTAATAATCTTGACTCGATTAATGAGGCCACAACATTCAGATTCTGCCAAGCTGGGTTGATATATTTCTGCGAAATATATGAAGTGTATTTTGGAGCCCGTCCCAATATTTATACAATACCTGATTACGATGTCATGGTCTCACCGTTTTAAAAAATACTTTTTTTTTATTAGCTTGAATGACGAAACGAGCAGGTTGCTCTTCTGATGTTAAGTTCCATGCCTGCCCATAAACAGAAGCTTCACGACACAGTTTTGGAGATACAAAGCACTGCATGGCACTGGACTGCTCTCGTTACCCGGACACATACGATTTTGAGTCACATAATGTCCAATAATTCTACTGGCTTCAGTGTCCTTCACCGAAACACAAACTTGCTGGTGGTAAGATATTGTTGTCTGTTTATTTATTTGTTTACACACTATTGCTTGGCGGCAGATATTGACTTAGCTTTCACATTTCCAATTAATTTGCAGGATTTCCAATAGTATAAATAACAAAACGTGATATTACTGTTATTTAATTGCGCAGGTTAATAGAACAATTCGGTGGGAGCACGGACGTGCTGGACATAAACTGCGTGGACCCGCTCAACAGGTCTGCGCTCATAGCCGCCATAGAAAACGAGAACATTGAACTGATCAAACTACTGCTCGCCTCTGGAATCAAAGTTAAGGTACGATCTTCTTCACCATAGACAATAATAATAACTAGTTGTCGCGTAGTAGTTGAAAGTAGACCTCTATTATCATATGCTTTTGAATTTTGTTCTGTTAAGTCAGCTGCGAGATTTGTCATTCAGCTTAAACTAAGAAAATTTTATTTAAATTAATTTAATATATTTTTTACAAATATTAAATGTAAATAATATTATGTACTCCTTCTCCATGTAAACTTAAATTTTACCAAATCTAAACTAGTTTAGAGTTGTGTTTGTTGTATAAAAGTGGTGTGGATTTGTTCAATAAGCATTGACGGTGATGAGCAGTGTATGGAAACATTGAAATAAGTGAATTAAGCATCGTACTGAAAGGAGTTAACACGAAAACTCCGGCAAGACCTTGAAATCGACAGCACCCTTGTTTCATCGTTCTTGTAAAAATAACTTGAAAATAAATTATTCTTGACATTGGCAAAATGCACAATAATGCGAAGCCATAAATTTAAAAAAAAAGGAAGAAGTGTGGACGGTTGTCAATTGTTACGAGCCAAATTTATATGGATCGCTTTTTGTTTAAAAAACCTTTCACCATCTCATAATAATTCAGACGCTCTTTTAGGATAATTATCGATTTTATTACCTAAATATGTTAACAAAGTTGTAATATTGTTTACAACGTAACAAATGGTCCTTTAATACTCAAATACCTCGCAATACTAGAATATAAATCTAAGAACCATTATTTCATTGTATTGACATCGCCTGTAAGCCGTTATGAAAATATATGGCAGATGTGATCATGCAAACTATAACGGCAGTGATTTCCCGTGGGATCTCTGTATCTATTCTTTCGAATGTCTAACAAAAATATGCCTTTTTTTCTCTTGACAACGACCTCGTGATTTAAGTGTGATTTCTTGCTTATTTGTTTTTTGAATTCACTATTTAAACTTAGATATAATAAAGCATATAATGTACATAAATATGTCCATATTTTCTTTTAGAAAATATGTACAAAACACTATTGCTTGTGGCGAGTCATTCGCTTCGTATATTCGGAGTAAAATCTAAAAGTATGTCTCTCTACCCATAAATTACATCAATGCAAAAAAAACTTCTATCGAATCGACACATCACTGCTTTTTTCATTAATGAATAAACTAAAAAACATACTTTCGCATTTATAATATAAATAACTTTAAAAAATTCTCTTGTGAAGAAATTGATAAAATACCCTGCAGTATTATACAGTACCAATATCGTTGAACAAAATTAAACGTTTTAGAAAACTAAAATCCAGAATATTATAATGTTTATGGAATTCCGATGCAACAGTTGGACGAAAAACTTCTTGTTGTTCAGCTGGCTAGACACTAGACGATACGATAGTTTGCTATGCTTGAGTTTGTATACTAATATGCGACAAAAAATAATAAGAAAAAGGAACCCTATTGTAAGACAACATCAAAACTGGTTATAAAATGAAGTCGCAATTCAGATTTTGAAATATTGGTATAAAAAAATGTGGGCATTGCAAAAACATTTTACTATTTCCTTCGCACGTCTGCAACGTAATGGCCATTGCAAATATTGACGTCACAATATATCTGTGCATCCTTTTCCTGACATTTGACATTTTTGCCAGAATGTAATGGCTTTTTTATTTATTTTAGAACGGATTTTTAAAATTCTATTGATAATAGATTTAGAGTAACGGAACATAACATAATTAATAAATCGAATCAAATACATTGTATAAGACAAATCATTCACTGCATGAAAAATTTACTCCATTCACAAATCATAAATACAGGCTTAATAAAACTTTTACTTACACGCAGTAGAAAGCAAAACTTTATCATCACATCAACACTAATGTCATTACAAAAATTGTCGCCAAAATGTATTTTAGGTTAGTTTTTTTCGCCACAAATTTCGTCGTCGATCAATTTCCGAAGATTAGATTTGCCAACATGGCCACCTCGTTTTATAATTGCAGAGACCACGACTAAATGGGCTAAAGGAGTTTTATGCTGGTGGATGGTATAATCTAGTTACTAAGATAACACGGCAAGCTGGATGTAATTTTATTTCATGGCAACACACACCCCGTTCCGTCATTTAGGTATACGACGCGCGGAGCTGGGAATTTTATGTTGGGCGATATCTTTTTTAAAATTAATTTGGCTGTATGTGTACACGTATAAGAATTTTTTGTTGAAATTAAAAGAAAAGTAATACAATTAAAATATTCTCATCATATACATCTCGACGAGAAAAATCTCTTTTTTTATAATGTTTATATTTTTATAATGCATTTATGTTGCGAGCGAAGACTGCTCATTTGTAAAGTATTGTTTTAGCTCTCGTATCTATTTTTACATTCGTGAAAGAAACCGAAATAAGATCAGTTGTCTTACCTTCTCAGGTTAGACATTTTGTCATAAGTGGTAGAGCCAAGCTGTAGACATTTGTCTACAGCAGTGTTTCCCAACGTGGGGCCCACGCCCCACAGGGGGGCAATTTGATAGTTAAGGGGGGCAATTTAAAAATGGACTCGATATGACTTTAACCCTTTCGCTTTTAGTTATTTAAATGTAATGCTAGATATCGGTGACAAATTTAACAAAAAAATGTTAAGGTGGGGCATGGCCTAAAAAAGGTTGGGATACACTGGTCTACAGCATGAATAAGCCGGCTCAACTAAGTTATTAACATTATCATAACAGAAACAGATGTCAAATGGCAGCTCGTTGTTGTGTTTCGCACAGTAAATGGGATAAAACGAGGCTCGTATCCCCTACACTTCTCAATCCTCATTCCTTCCCTTTAAGGCCGGCAACACATCTATGATTCGTATGGTATTGTAGGCAGTGCCGGATTTATATTTTCTATGAGTGTAGGCCACATTATTTCCGCCGCCCTGTGTAGGTTTATGTATGTATGTATGTAGGTTTCTAAAATACTTAATACTTTTCCATTTGTTTGTATTATGGAAGGCACTAAAGTTAAATAAACGAATGAGTTAGAAAATTATTAATTAATTAAATATAATTAGTACTTTTACACTTAAATCGAGTGAGCGTCCTCTGAAATCTGCCGCCCCTAAGAGGCTACACTGCACAGGACTGATTGTGGGTTTTCATGGACGGTGGATATCACTTACCATCAAGACCCACTTGCCCATTTTCTGACCTATGCTATAAGTCAATAAAAATTTTTACGTATCACGTTTCCTCCATGATACCAAGCTCCTGACGCATGTGTTTACTTCAAAATTTCACACGTAAACAACTTACGGTGTATGAATATTTAGAAGTAACTGCCGGCAGCAGCGTTAACTCATACGTTATTTATTTTACAAATTTAACGCCCACCATTACCAGGTAAGATATTCCGGGTAGTTTCGGGAAATAGATAATGATGTAAAATAAACATAACTCATCCCGCACTAGGAGTATAGTATTACTAGCTTTTGCTCGCGGCTCCGCCCGCGTGATCTGCTTTTTCCGGGATTAAAAGTAGCCTATGTCCTATTCTGATGTATAAGCTATATTATTGTAAAGTTTCATTAAAATCCATCCAGTAGTTTTTACGTGAAAGAATAACAAACATACATCCATCCATCCATACTTACAAACTTTCGCGTTTATAATATAAGTAGGATAGTAGTATGTAGTTATAGGCGTCACAAACTACAACTTGGTAACACAATGTGGTAGGTCCCTCGTATGCGAGGGGCCGTCTGGGTTACTAGTCGTTTTGTTTATTTCTGCCGCCAAGCAAAATGTGTATGCAATGCCATGTTTGAGTTTGAAGGATATTGAAATTAGTTATAATTTGTGATATAAATTAAAAAAGTTACATTGAAAAATTATAGCAAAATAATAGCAGAGGCTGCTAAATGAACAAGTATAGCAATGAAAATTACAAAGGGAGGGGGTTAGGGCCTCCGGAAATCTTTCTCACGGCATGCATGCAATGCATCAGAAACTGCCACATTACTTTTTAACCCCCGACAAAAAAGGGTGTTTTAAATAGTGCATAAACGAATGGATAAATTTGAATACAGTTTATTTGTTTGAAAACTAATTTGTTTAAGGTGGTTCTTAGCTATGTTTTAAGTAAAGCTGTTCAGCATAATATTTAAAAGTTACATATCTTTTTTAAGTTTTTTTATTTTGTTTATTTTATTGAATGATGAGACGAGCTTGGCGCTCGCCTGATGGTAAGTGCCACGCCTGCCCATAAACAGAAACAACACTACGCAGAACTTTGAATTACAAAGCATTGCATGGAACTGAACTGCGCTCGTCACATCGAGACTTAAGGTGTTAAGTCTCACAATGTCCATTAATTTCACTGGTTTCAATGTCCTTCAAACCGAAACACAACAGTACTTACACACTGTTGGTTGGCGGCAGAAATAGACAAAGCGGTGGTACCAACCCAGACGGCCTCTTGCATACGAGGGACCTACCACCTTGTAAAGTCTTACTTGTCATCGACGTTTTTTTATGTGAGACTGCGGGGCTAGCCTGGTAAAGCCAGCGCGGGTTTCTATATACAAAATGGTCTACAGTATGGCCCTACTACATAAAAGCAAAGCTAAATACATAACACAACACAAAACAAAGCATAAAAAATATTGGGACATAAACGATGTTCACACAAATCAACGTTTCAGCAAACGCAGTTATCAATCTGTTTTATTAGATCTAGCAGACATTGGCAACTGTAAAAACCGCATATTGGCACATTTAAATCACTCGTACGTCATGCAAGACGGGATACCACTAACATAATCAAACTTCTTAATGACTTTGGTCGAGTTTTAAACACTGCTATTTTATTTCAGTTTAGGATTGAACGGAATATTTTGTATAATTAAATCTTTTCAAACATTTTTTTGAAATTGAATGCTGTAATTTATGGATTTTTAGATTCGATTTTTATAGTTAGTTTAGGTCGTAGGTAATATACGAAACGTTGTTGTAGTAGAGAATTCTCGGATGAAAAAAATATAATCTGCAATTTGAAATTAAAAATCCCGCAAATGCATTTAATCTTGCCTGTTAATGGTACTTCTTGCACAAATTCACTACTTGTATACAACAAACAAAATACTTCTTGGAAAAAGAAAACCTGTAGTTCAGACTGTTTCTTTTTCTGTACGCTTTGCTGTTTCCGTGACCTTGTTTAACATGAAGTTTAATTTGCGTTTAATTCGTCCGCCTACCTCAGCGTCTCATATTTATTGATACGCACTCAGTCACTGTGTTTATTCAAATACATCACGCACATACAACAACGCATAAATAAGTTTAACTAAGAGGAGAGGGAAGAAGGACTTATACAGGCCGGCATGACTCTGGTGACCACCGATAAACTCATTGTTTGTCGTTGATCGCTGGTTTTTTTGACTGCACTACGCTTGCCACCAAATGAAGTGCAGTCACTTTGCAGGTATGTATAATATGTAAAATATGAAAGTATAGAAAGTATAGTAGAATAAATATGAAAATATATAAAAATATGATCGGTAGCTTGATAAATCTGTTAAAATGTCCTACAAACAACCTGTAGGTCCTTTAATATTCCACCTAATATTTTACTTGCCTGGCAGACCGTTTTGATTCATGATCATACATTAAACTATGAATCAATGCAAATAAAGTCCGGTGAAGTCTGTGTTTGAATCTATATAGAACTTGTTTACCACACTTGTTTTGTTGACAAAACTTGCAGACAGAATGTGATAAGTCAGAGCATATTTCGTGATAGAAAAACTCTATATCACTTTTACTCGACCCGGGAATTGAACCTCAGCACAGCAGTCGTACCGCGTACGCAATACAACTACACGGAGGCAGTAAATATATTAGTTATGAAACCACCAAGCAATCGATATCATGCATGCGCTAATAGGTGATATGGTACTGGAAGTAATGGAATTTAACAGCAGCATATTCAAACTTGTCTGGTTCGAGCTACGTAAGTTACTATCTTAGTAACCTAATATGGTCGCTTGTGAAACTAAAGCATGTTACTCATATATTAATTTTTATTTAGGTTTTCCACCAAAGTTAGCAGTAACATTACAATAATACTTAAACTATGTATCTTATGTTATAATGCAATTCCAATTTAGGAAAACCCGTCCCCCGTCCCGTCATGTGCTTAGTTTACAAGGTGGTAGGTCCCTCGTATGCGAGAGGCCGTCTGGGTTGGCACCATCGCTTTGTCTATATCTGCGGCCACGCAACGGTTTGTAGGCACTGTTGTGTTTCGGTTTAAAGGACATTGACGCCAGTGAATTGTGGGCATTATGAGACTTAACATCTTATGTCTCGGAGTGACGAGCGCAGTTCAGTGCCATGCAGTGCTTTATAATTCAAAGTTATATGTTATGGTGTTGCTTCTGTTTATGGACAGGCGTGGCGTTTACCATCAGGCGAGCGGCTTGTTCGTCTCGTTTTGTTTTTTGATTAAATGACTGAGCTTCAATGTCCTTCAAACCGAAACACAACAGTGCTTACACACTGTTGCTTGGTGGCAGACATAGACAAAGCGGTGGTACCAACCCAGACAGCCTCTCGCATACGAGGGACCTACCACCTTGTACCACCTATGTGATTATCATCACTCGTATGTCTTTTAGAAATAGGCGAAGGTGGCCGAAACGCATAATTTTAATCGTAATACTGTGTACAATAATTTTCCATTGTATTTAATCTAAAACTCTGTACTCTAAAAAAATCATTTATTGCTTGTCAACAGGACGCTCTTCTTCACGCAATCAAAGAAGAATACGTGGAAGCTGTGGAGCTACTTCTCCAGTGGGAAGAAGATAATCATGTACCCGGTGAACCATACGTAAGTTGAATCAAAATCGTTTATTCCTTCACAATATTCATATATTTTAACCCTCGAGTTATAGAAGGGTTTTATAAGTTTGACTCTTTTGTCTGTTTGTGTGTTTTATCTGCTGTGGCATCGTAACAATTAAAATAGTTCACTGATATCGATACTGCTATTATTTTATTTGATAGCTGGTTTAACCGAAATAATACATAACTATCTGTTCAGTCATTTACATCGGGGGTTTTAACAAATAGTTTAGATTAAGGTAACACTAACAATTAGCCTCAAGGTTCCATTATTTTATACATATATCGATGAGTAGGTACGAACATAGATTATATGGAAACATAATCACACTTTCGTACATGGTCAGATCGAAATGGCAATAGTAAAAGTAAATTACAGCTCGACTCCAGGTTATCAAGCATTACATATTGAATGACATGTGCTTCTGTTTATACAAATGGGCGCCTAATAATAATAAACCAATCCAAATATTCAAAAGAATGTCAACAGAAAATGTAGTAAATAATACATCCCAGGATGATATACGTAGGTCAATGTTATTAATTACACAACCTTACAATATTAATACAAATAATAATTTGACATGATGTTGAACAAAATTACGAAGAGAAAAAACCATCAGTCCCTCATTATCTATCCTATATGTAGCATATTTTGCCAGTGTTGGTCATTTGGCATTGATATTACATGATAATTAATTAATATACTTAATTATTGTCCTAATAGTATTATTTGACTTAACTTTAGGTACTACACCAATTATTATGGACATTAATACTATCAAAGCCGCATAGCCAGAAATTAGACCTTCTATCTAATAAACGAGATTTTTAAACAATCCACATTAGGTTAACCTATCGTGGGTATCAGGAACTATAAGATATATGAGTGGTAGAGCCACGCTGTAGACAGTTTGTCTACAGCATGATTGGGCAGGCTCAACCGGGTCATTACCACTGTCTCACAGAAAACCGACGTAAAGTAGCGGCTTGCTGCTGCGTTTCGTACGGTGAGTGCGATATCCGGAGGCCTAAATACCCCTCCCCTTCCCAATCCCTAATTATCCTTTCCTTTAAGGTCGGCAACCCGCCCATAATTCTTCTGATATTGTGGGCATACATGGGCGGTGGAGATCACTTACCATCAGGTGATCCACTTGCTCGTTTGCCGATCTATGCTATAAAAAAAAAGAGAGTCTTGCGTTCCCACAACACTCAGACCCGAGACAAATATTCGTCGATCACACAAACATTTAGTCTTGGTGTGGGAATCGAAACCATTTTCTTGATTGCTTTGATGAAACCATTGCTCTCGTTTCGCAGCCAGCTACACGCCCATTGCACTAAGGAAGCTGTCAAATAATTAAATACTGTCTAATATCTTAAACTTTATCAGTATTAGTTTATAGGATGTTGTTCATTTATATCTTCACGCCGCAATAATACGAATGAATAATTATTTTATGTAAGATGTTTTATGGGCAATTAATATTTTTCGAAGAGTTGGGAGTCGGTCGATCCTGCTGGCGCTACCTTCACTCCAGACATCACTCCACTCATTCTTGCAGCTCATAGGAACCACTACGAAATTCTAAAGATCCTTCTGGATAGAGGAGCCACGCTGCCAGTGCCACACGACGTCAAGTAGGTACAGACTTTTATCTGATACACTGTTTTATGACCTGAATCTTTGTGAAGTGTCTTTCAAATAATAATTACTAGCACTGAACATAATATATATGCGTGATATCGATATATAATGTTGCACAGATCCAAAGGATTAAAATTTAAAATATTTTAATTTAATTACTTGCTTACATGATAGTACGAGTGTTGCGGTTATATTTTCCCACACTGATTAATGAACTAATCTAGAAGTAAAAAGTTTTCTAAGAAAACTGCATTTTTCTTTAAATGTTATTTATGTTCGTTAATAGCGCTTACACAAAACTTTCGTCGTAACCTTTTAATTTTTATCAAGCATTTCTTTAAACTTTACGAGTTTATTTTTAACAATGTCTACTTATTCCTCATTATTTTTATCATTTTTTGTATCCAACACTTGAGTGTCTTTATCGATTATTTGCACTAAATCTCGTTTTATTTTTGTATTATCTCCTTTAATCGAAGTATTCCTCATCATATTAGATGCGGTTGCGACGAGTGCGTCAAGTCCTCCCAAGAGGATTCGTTACGTCACTCTCAGGCCCGCATTAATGCGTACCGAGCTCTTTCTTCTCCTTCTCTTATCGCGCTATCCTCTGCCGACCCTCTATTGACCGCCTTCCAGCTATCCTGGGAACTAGGGCGATTGAGCCGGATGGAAACTGAGTTTAGAGTTGAATATAAGGTAAGAAATTAGAAAGACTTTATTAAATATGTAAATAAATCTAAATGTATAATATCCTGCTCATATTTTATTATACTATAAATACATATAGATATTGGAAGTTTTGTTATAATGTGACCGAATAAAAAACGCAGTCAATATTTATCGTGAAAAATCTAAACCATATAATACATTTTCTGGTTCTAGGCATTAAGACAGCAATGTCAGGAGTTTGCAACATCACTACTGGACCACACGAGGACTTCAAAAGAACTAGAGATAATGCTCAATTACAATCCTTGGGATGTAGACTGTTGGGAGCCAGGAGAGAGGCAAACTCTAGGTCGACTTAAACTAGCCATCAAGTATAAACAGAAAATGGTACGTAACTCGAGTGAACCCAATAAATACACAAAGGTGTATTTATTGACAAAATGACATCTATGAGAGCCAATTAACGAATTGTAAAATTTGACTATTCTAATTATTATGGTATTACTCTATACATATATAATTACTTGTCGTGACTAAGTCATTAACGCAAAGCCTAAACCGCTAGGGCTACAAACTAGATTTTTTTTCAGAGGATGCCTTTTATGTTATAAGCATCCAATAAGGAAGGGTTTTTAAAAATTTCATCACTAAAGGGGTAAAATAAAGGATGAACACTTGTATGGAAGTATGCCGATAATATGATGGTGCAGAATTTAACGCGGGCGGAGCAAATGCTAGTTTCTCATATAATTGTGGTGTACACCACTGGAGAATATAATAATTAAAGAATATAAAATAAAAAAAAATAAAATGTCCCAGTTAAGCTTTTGATTCAAAAAATCACGCATTACTTCCCCGGAATTGAAATTTGCGCTCGGTACGGCGATATGTTCGCCCATTATCACGTCGAGAGATGGAAATTAGTTCGAACGGTAGATGCTCTAATTGTACCTCAGCTTGCCCAATAGCATATTCATAACACGACGATAAATAGCTTCAGCGAGCTCGAGGTAAAAAAAACACCATTAGTCGAAGAATTATTAAGTCAGATTGTAAAGTTGCTCAATCCATAGTCCACTCATTTCAGCACTTTCGTTTATTCCGATGTTACAAGTTCAGATCTCGCTATCACTCCTCGTTCTGTAAATGGTAACGTACAGTCACTGTGACTCTTGATGTTTGTTTACGACTCGCTAACTTCGCTATACTGAGCGCCGCCTCCTTAGGGTATACGGTTGTGTCTGTAGAATGTAAACCATTTCTTAGGCGATGTAGTGACCATGGAAGTTTTTTTTATTTGATTGAATGACGAGACGTGCGAGGCTCGCCAGATGTTAAGCGCTACGCCTGCCAATCAACAGAAGCAACACCAAACAGTTCTGTTTGGTTTGAATTACAAAGCACTGCATGGCACTGAACTGCGCTCGTCACCCCGAGACATAAGATGCTAAGTCTCATAATGCCCAGTAATTTCACTGGCTTCAATGTCCTTCAAACCGAAACACAGTTCACAGAAACAGTGCTTACACACTGTTGCTTGGGGCTAGAAATAGACAGAGCGGTGGAACCAACCCAGACGGCCTCTCGCATACGACGGTCCTACCACCTTGTTAAGTGTCGCCAGTTAGTAATATGTATCTACAATTAATACGACATTGCTATGCAATAGGGAAGTTTCCTATATTGATTTTATACCCTATTTTATACGGAATAGAAATGAATATGATAAAAACCCTTAAACCCATTTTGTTCTAACACAATCAAAACTGGTTCAAAAATGAGCCCGCAATTAGGATTTTAATTATTGATATGAGCAAAGGTGGGCGCGTTGTGAGGATATCATACTATCTCGTTCACACGCGTGCACTGTAATGGACATTTTACACGGTGACGTCAAAGTTTGCATTGTCTTTCATTTTACTATTATTCATTTTACTTCCATCACATTTGAATGGATTGATAAGATATTGATAAGATTCTTTCTTCAACGGGTTTTAGACGAAACGCATAGGTTCAAACCAGCCTCACGAGCATCTCAAGCATGACTTTTCTGAGTTATATGTATAATTCATTGTTAATTATCGCTTGCTTTAACGGTGAAGTATACATCGTAAGGAAACCTGCAATCCTCTGAATGTCGTTTCTGAATACGACAATAAATGATTTAAGGAAACAATCCAAATAAGTAATACATTTACTTTTATTCTACTTCACTTCTTATTTTAATCATCCACACAATAAAAAGATTCATTATTTATATATTATCGCACAATTCAATAGCTTAACATTCACCGATTGCACTTCGATGTAAATCAAATGTAGAAAAAATTAATGGTTTATTCGTTATTTTAATCGGCCCGCCTGTTAGTTGATCGTTGAAACAAGTCAGTTATGTAGTTCTAATGATATATCAAACAGTCTCAGCAGATACAAATCTAGGAGTGGGAGGCAAAAAATTCTGAACTAAGGCACAAAGAATGCTGACACAAGGTCGTGAAAATAGCGTTCCGAGGAAAGATTTAAGGTCTTAATACAAAAGTTTGTTACCTCGAATTAATTTATATCCCCAACTTGTCTAAAGGTTTTAATTTTCTACGCATAACAACTTTGATACAGGCGGTAATCTTCATTGTTATGTTTTGCGTTATTAATTATTAATACAAAATTAATAATTATGTAGAATTATGGGCCTTTTTTCATCTAATTGAAGTAGTCTTTGATACCTATCCCTTACGTTTCTGGAGCTTACTATTCAAGTAATATATAAACAAAATTAATATAGAAGACAGCTATTTTTGAAAATACCTATATCATATTTATTTTGGGTATTATGTCAGAAGGTGATTTGTGTCCTTGAACGTTTGATATTTTATTTGATAAGTAACATTTATTCAAAGGCGCTAATAACATCGTACTATACAACTATACAATTAATCTAAATGTTCAGTCTAAACTAAATGCGTACACGCTCCCCATGCATGCATTTTCTTCAAATCCGTGTCTGTCTCTTACATAAATAATTTATTTTCAGTTTGTGGCGCACCCGAACGTTCAGCAGCTACTCGGAGCGATCTGGTACGAAGGACTACCAGGTTTTAAAAGAAAAAACATTATTGGGCAATGTATACAGGTACGTTGACTATGAAGGAGAAGACTACAACTGTAGCTCCACTTCAGACTAAGTCAACTAATGGCTCGCGATCTATTCAAGCGGCCTAGATATTTTGAGCTCAGTTTTAACCATGATATTTACTCAACGCACTTGTAGTAGAAGATCCCGGGTAACATCGAACTTCACCCATCTGTTTACCGAATGAAAAATATATTTTAGGGTATAAAATGTGTTGCTGAACACATACCAATAGGGTTGCCTAAAACAATATGGTCATATGGCCATTGTTTGTTGGTAGTCGCTGCTTTTTTGGATGGCATTACGCTTACCATCAGGTGTAGTGCAGTCACTTTGCCATGCTAGAATAAAAAAAACAATTACCAAAAACTATTTCTGCAACGAATTTTACTAAAAGGAATCCATAATATCAATCTTTCTTCTTTTTCTTAGGTAGCGAAGTTAGGGGTTATGTTCCCCGTATACTGCACTATATACATGCTGGCTCCCAATTCTGAGTACGGAAGGTTTATGAAGAAACCATTCGTCAAGTTTATTTGTCACAGTTCTTCGTATATGCTGTTTCTTAGTAAGTATGGTGTCTCTCTAGTGTTTATTTTTTTACAACTAGCAACCATTAATGCCAGCCTGATCCGACCGATTTTATTCTAATATTTTGATATTCGCCATACTTTGCCCGTAGTTTGTGTAAAGCTTGACCTTAAAAAATTAGCACTTGAGATCGCTTCTGCCTTATGTCGATATCTGGAGCAGTGGCTCTAGGTTCGGTCCAAGTGATAATTTTAGAGTTTCTGATATGATTTCTATTGCAAAGATTGTATAATATGAAAATAAAATTAATTTAAATTAATATTGAAAGTTAATAATTATGAACAGTTTATAAATGATGTCTTTGTTATTTGTTGTCATATTGTACATCAGTTTGGTGAATCGAATAAAAAAAAATCTACGACCTAACATACTCTCCGAGGCTCGGAAAGTAGGGCTCAATGTTTTATTCACTATAGTTTGGATTTAATGAGACCTTTAGCATTACGGCTAAATTGCAAACATTAAATCTTTTAAAATGTTAAAATGGCTTCAAATATACGTTTTTTTTTAAATCACCTAAGTCAAACAACTCAAAACTCATAATTTCCCACCAGGTCTTCTTTCCCTAGCATCACAAAGAGCTGAATACGTGGTCCTGGAATGGTTGGGTATACGCTGGCTTCAAGATCTGGTAGACTACTGGAAGGAGCATGAACGGGGTTCTCTGCCAGGCCCCATAGAGTTCAGCGTCATCATCTACATAGCAAGTAAATTTGAATTTGTTGGCATGCATTCTATATAAGTTTTTCAGTTTTATTCCTTCTCTTTTATTGACTCTAATTATTACTTATAATCTCATAAATATATTTAAAACCGAGTTGCCTTTTCACCATGTTTCCAGAATTCCCCCCGAATTTTCCAGAATTCAAATATGAACCAAAAATTATATAAGCATGGAATAAAAATTAAGAACGAATGAGAAATTTCTGTATATGTTTTTAATTTTTATACCTGCAACAAGTTAAATACATGTAAATGGACAATAATATTAGAACCTCCTGTCAACAGGTCTGATATGGGCGGAGATAAGGGCTTTGTGGACCGGAGGCATCACGGAATATATCAACGACCTTTGGAACATAGTAGACTTCATAACCAATATGTTTTATATAGCCTGGATAAGTTTACGGATATCATCATGGTATATCGTTCAGGTAAATTGAAAAATATATATACGTATCTAAACTGACCGATGGGACAGAAAGGTTCTGGAATGGAGGCCACGTACTGGCAAGCGCAGCGTTGGACGTCTGCCTACAAGGTGGACAGATGACCTAACAAAGGTCGCAGGAAGTCGCTGGATGCAGGCCGCTTCCAACAGGTCAGTCTGGATATCTTTGGGGGAGGCCTACGTTCAGTAGTGGACGTCCTGTGGCTGATGATGATTATGATGGAACTGACCTTTCCGATATCAACGAAGAATGGAAATTAATACCATTAGGAGATGAACCTTCAATTCCTCTACCTTTGCATGGAATAATAACTAATAATTTAAAAATAATAAATTGTTACATATCGCCTCGTATCGTCATATTTATAGATTCACCTTTAACCTTTTTTTACAGCGCGATTATCAAAAGGGCCTAGATCCATGGTATCCTCGCGAACGTTGGGACTCTTATGACCCCATGCTTTTATCCGAAGGTGCCTTTGCCGCTGGCATGATCTTCTCATTCTTGAAGCTGGTTCACATCTTTTCCATTAACCCTTACCTTGGACCACTGCAAGTGTCTCTCGGAAGAATGATCCTGGATATCTTAAAGTTCTTCTTTGTTTACATGCTAGTGTTGTTTGCCTTCGGCTGTGGTAAGTATTGGTCCAAATAATATATTTTAAACCAGTTCATAGTAAGAGGGTAACTTGTTGCTATTGCCATGTTTTCTGATGGTTCAATTTTGTATTTTGGTTGACTTGGTCAACCTTAATAATTTGAAAAAAAAAACAAATGATAACTGAGCATTTCCATGTTTTCAGGTTTAAACCAATTGATGTGGTATTATGCTGAATTAGAGAAAGACAAATGCTATCACCTTCCTAACGGAATGCCTGATTTTGATGGACAAGAACGGGCTTGCACAATATGGAGAAGATATGCAAAGTAAGACCTACCTATAATTTTAGGATAGGCTTAAGGATATTTACTTATATATTTTATTATTACGCCACAATGAAAGTAATGCATATGCGATTTTGCACGTCATATTTTTAATAACACGATTTTTTTCTTGTAGTTTATTCGAAACATCGCAATCACTGTTCTGGGCATCTTTCGGTCTTGTCGATCTGACAACTTTTGAGCTCACCGGAATCAAGAGTTTCACCAGGTTCTGGGCACTCCTTACTTTCGGGTCCTACTCTGTGATCAACATCATCGTCCTATTGAATATGCTTATCGCCATGATGTCCAATTCTTATCAGATCATTTCCGTAAGTATGTTTTTTCTACACAAGATTTTATAATAAATATAATTTTATGATTATTATTTTATTTGCCAAACATGAGTTGATTAGTGAATAATTCAAAATAACTAGACGAGTAGTAGTTTGTTTCTAGACCATTTTGTTATGTGCTAGCGAGATTATCAAGTTACTTATCCATTTATAATTTAATTGAGGAATTCCAGTCATGTTGTGGTGAAAAATGTTAATAAAAGTCGTAGAACATCCAGCAACAACAGTTGATGGGTCAGCCCATTGTTAAAATCGTAACATTATGTCTAATTCCAATAAATTATTTGAAGTATATCCTTATAAATATGTGTTTTGTTAAGGAACGAGCGGATACTGAATGGAAATTTGCTCGAAGTAATCTTTGGATGTCGTATTTTGAAGACGGAGACACCGTACCACCTCCGTTTAATATTATTCCGACACCAAAACACTTGGGCTGCTGGATTAAACATTGCTTTGCTAAACGCGACCGTGGCTCTATTATTGTAAGACTTCTTTTTTTTCTTTACGTTTAAAGTGAAAGTGTAGCTATCTAATACATAATACATAACCTAATACATTTTAACCCTACTGGAAAATGATCGCTGCACAAATTGTGAGAATCCCACCGGCTCGTTCCGGGGTCAGCCGGTGTATACCTAGTTAGTTCAATCTAACATAATTGTGACGATGGGCGAGGGAGCGACATCTCTCGATAGTCGACATTATGTTTGGACTGCACTGTACTTACCATCAGATTTAGTACATTGCCGTTCCAGGATAAAATATTTTTTTATAACGTAGTCTTCTTTAATTATTAATTTTAATTTATTTTAATTTAATTTTAATATTGCACCCCCGTGACATCAATATTTCTTTTCCACTACAAGAATAAATCTCGGGAAAAGGCAAGAGTAGAACATGAAGCAGTAATGAGGGTTTTAGTTAGACGATACGTAACAGCAGAGCAAAGAGCCAGAGATGAAGTAGGAGTCACAGAAGATGACGTCATGGAGATCAGGCAAGATATATCGACGCTCCGATACGAGCTTATCGATATACTACACAATAATGGCATGAAAACTCCAAGAGTCAGTCTACAAGATGCTACGGGTATGAAATGATATAAATAATAATATTGAATAGTTCGGTTATAATTGAGATATTTTTTTTTATATCGATAAGTCAGATATTAATCGAAAAATATTTTCCAGTGGCTGGTAAAAAAGGAAAAGTAATGGAGAGAAGAATTTTAAAAGACTTCCAAATTGGTATAGTGGAGGGAATTATAAAAGATGTAATATCAAGAGAAAATAAGCCTAAAGACGTATTTAGTCAAATCGCCAAAGCAATTGTAAGAAGAGGCAGTACTGATAGGTAAAGAAAATATACTAGATAATTAATCATACTTGATTAATTGCTATAAAGCTGTACTTTTAAATGACCAATATTATCTGAACGGTATTTATTCTAACTTTCTACGTAGCCAAGAAAGCTATTATTTGTTATTTAAAAATATTTATTGTAATAATAAATAATAATGTCAATATAGTTATTTATATAGCTAAATAGCTATATAAATATGTATTATTAAAACGAGTATTAGAAAAGAAAATATCTAGAGTCTGTTTAGTTAAAACCTTTGCTATTTACAATCTGATGAAATCAATATTAAAAATTCATTAAATTTGAATAATTAATTTTACAGTAAGAAACGTGATTGGAATGCATTAGTTAGAACAAATACAGTACGACGAGATCCAATAGGCACGGCAGCTGAAGCTGATATACGAAGGAGCCGACAGTCTTTGAGAGTCCATATATTGGAAAATGTAGAGGCACGAACAATCGATCCCCAAAAGTTATTAGGTAAGAGCATAAAACATTAGGATGAGGCCTTAGATGCTTTACTCATAAGGTAGATCAACCATGGTTGCGTGGTCAAGCATCAGGTGCGAGCCTCAATTTCGATATCATCTGTCAACATCACACGGAAGGTGATGTTGACAGATGACCGTCGAATTTTCTCCCGAAGATTTAACAATACACAGATGAGTTGCGTCACGTCACACGATCATTTGAAGCCTTTATTGCTATTTTAAACTAAAGGAATCTTTCTTTTATTTTGATTTTAAAAATCAATGAAGAAGAATTTTCATTGAGCCATCTCCATATTTTCTTTTTCGTATAGATGAATCTAGTCTTATGTTTCAGAATACAATCCTAAACTAGCAGAAGTAACGCCTACAACAAGAGTAGCTTACGCCAAGTTCATGAGGAGCAAAATAAAGTCTGACTTCGCTGAGAGACAGAGAAAAAGAAAAGGCTCTGATGAAATAAGCATGGAAGATGAAGTATTCGAAGTACCGACTAAACGTGAATCTACGAGTAGAAAAATTACTGGTTAGTCTTAACTTCTCAGTCAAATTAAATATTTCATTATTTCTTTTATGAACTTTATATAAATGTATGCTCTGTAAACCCATTGTTCCACAGGTCGGACATTCCGCAGTAGAACACCGATACCAGAAACTTCAGATGATGAAGTGTTAAAAGACAATGAAATAAAAGTATTAGCAGATATTGAAGATAAAGGTATTTTGTTGTTTTTTTTTTTTATTTTTTCATTACACAAAATGGTTTTGAAAAATGTTCGTTTTTACTCAGGATCAGACGTTAGTTCAGCACAGACAAGATGTTTAAAATCATCATCTGAACTGTCAGAACCAGGTACTCCAGATTTCGATCCCATCAGCGATAGGAAATTACTACCACCAGCAGAACTTCATGAACACGTCATACAAATAGAACCGGATACACCAACGAAAAGTATTTATCAACCTGCAGCTGTACAGTCCAGTTTTAAGGATCAAATGCTACCGACTGAAAGCGAAAAACCACAAACGGAACAAATTCTTTCTGCTACAGCTCTAGATAGCCATTACAAACAAATGACGAGTCCCTCTACACATTTTGATACTAAGCAGTCATCAGCTATACTTATGGAATCTGAAAAACCGAGTCCTGCAAAACAATATTATTCAGAATCTTCATCTTCGGAATCAACGAAACCATCAAGTTCGTCATTAAAAGGTACGAAAAGGGATTCGAAGTTTATATCGGCTTCTTTAGAAACTCAAATGGCACCTTCTAGGCTATTGATTGGGTCCGAGTCGAAGTCACCTGATAAAAGATTATCCAGTTCATCTAGCCCTAAATCTACTAGTTCTAGGTCATCTAGAGTAAGCCCTTCATCACCTGCACCTTCGATAGGCGCTGGTGACAGAGGAAAATCCAAGGTAACAGGAAAAATAGTTTCCGGATGGCTTTGAAAACCTATGCTGAGGATTTCCGTATCAATCGAATCACAATATGCCCTAAAATGCGTCTCCACGAGTGACATGCCGCCGCACTGAGAGGCGTGACTGTGACAAATACGCGTTACAAACTGTCAAGTCAAACTGTTGTCGGTCGGTCGTATGTCACGAAGCAATCTGCTCCGAAGCCATAAAAAATTTCACCGTGACATGTCATTTTAAGATTAGTATTTTTTATTTATTCACGGCAAATGACACAATGCATGTTACAATACCCGTCCATATTAGCGTAACAAATACATGTGACAGTCACACCTCTCGGTGCAGCGATATGTTACGAAAGTGTTGCCACAACTTTAAATATTCCGAATACTAGTGATATCATAGTGTTTAATAGCAATAATTAGGAAATAAAAAAGCATTTTTTTTAATTATTCGACATCAGCTTTATGTTTTAAAGAAAATTAATGACGAGTCAAGTATTTTTAATAGGAATATAGAAAATTACTTAGACCGAAAGCTAGTGAAATGTAAGTGTCGGTTTTGAATTATTTTTACGGTCACAAATGTGTGTTAGCATAATAGTCTCTCCAATATATTAATTGTTTTAACACTTTTATACAGAAAACAGAAATGTACACAGACTCAATAAATACTAACAATGTTCCCATAATATACAGGGTTATTTTTAAAACACTGACAACCTCGCAGGGCCATATAGCTGACCCCATACGGAGCAACTTTTGTTCTACGAGTTTGGATATAACTCAATATATTTAAAAAAAAATGATTTTACAAGTTTTTGTTGTGTCGTGTTTTTCTTCGTAGACTGCGGCGCGGCGCGGCGCGCGGTCAGTTGCTCGGGAGTTCAAGGTCACATGCGCTAGCCCGGTTCCCCACACTTCGCGTGTTTGTTTACGTAATCAGCGATGCGCGTTGTAACTTTCAAGACGGAAATTAAATGAATACTTATTTTTGTATGAAAATAAAATCTAACAAATTATGAAAAGTCGTAGAACAAAAGTAGTAGCAAATGACCTTAGGAATCTACTCCTGCGAGGTTGTCAGTGTTTTAAAAATAACCCTGTATAGTTACTTATTACATTTATAACTGTTTATAATTGCAGTAACATTTCTATTCAACTCTTACCATCTCATTATTTGGAATACCTTATTGTTTTTTTTTTATGTAATTCTTTTGTTTGCAACAGCTTGTAACCAGATATTTGTAATAAGAAAAAAATATTCCCTGTGATTGGTAAGATATGTTTCCACAATATCTTTGTACGATTGACTTTTTAGATACATTTTATGGCATCTTCAAAAAATTTCAATAACACCCAACTATTTTTGAAATAAAGCTTCACCAAAAACCTTCTTTAGAATTGTTGTGATTTGAAAGTCGACGAAACGAAAATGCGTCACGACAAAGACAAAGATATTCATAACAGGATTTAGCCTGCTAGATTACAAGTATGCTATCACGTGTCTGCGCCTGCGTACAACGAAGCTTTCGGAAAATGTGTCATAAACAACATGGTGTATTATTTATTATTCATGTGTTTTTTTTTTTGCATTTCCGTATTAAAATTGGTTGGTTAAATAATTTATTTTAATAATTCTGAAGTTTCACTTCTTCCGTGTGTGAATTGCACACACACACACTTGTTTTTCAAATTATACTATTATACATAATAAAATTCTGGATATCAAACGCTACCAAACTTAATTCTGCCGTATGTTATTATTAAAGGACCAAACATATATTTATAATGTAGTCCATAAAAAATCACAATTTTATTGATGTAGTGAATAAGTAGTTACGTTATACGTAATAAAACAGACGCTTTAAGTTTCAGTGTGTTTTTTTCTTTATCCCTATGATCTAAGTAGAATTAAGTAGGTATTATAACATAGTATAAATCAATGTTGCTTCCTGCGCATGTGTGTCCGCTTGTTTCTCCTAAACTATGCAGAATCATTTGGAGAATTTATTCCGGAAAATTCCGGTAAGCGCCAATGCGTAAATTATGCCGAAGAGTATTTATAGCTGTTTTGTAGGAAACAAAATCATAAAAATTATAGATACTTATTAGGAAACAATATGTGTCAATTAATATAAGTTTCACTGAAAGTTATCCAGTAGGTGAATTTATACGGTTTATCGTAAAAAACAACTTTAAAATGTTCTACCGTAAAGTTCACGTT
This sequence comes from Amorpha juglandis, assembly GCA_949126905.1. Taxonomy (NCBI): domain Eukaryota; kingdom Metazoa; phylum Arthropoda; class Insecta; order Lepidoptera; family Sphingidae; genus Amorpha; species Amorpha juglandis. Next base: position 7,864,345 of record OX421386.1, on the reverse strand, counting down.
TTACTGATAGTTATGCGGTACATAAATTTATATGGTTTATATCGTAAAAAAACAAAAGGAAAGGGATAATTAAGGGATTGGGAAGGGTAGCCGAATTTAGGCCTCCAGATCTCTCACTCAACGTAGGAAACGCAGCAGCAAGCCACTTTTCGTCGGTTTTCTGTGATACAATGGCAACGACCCGGTCAAGCCTGCCCATTCATGCTGTAGACAAAACTGTCTACAGCGTGGTTCTACCATTAATGAAAGTTTACTTTAGTGATAGTCTCGTTTGAATTTAAAGAAATATTTCCACAACTAAGGTGAAATCAGGGATGGACGAATAAAATTGCGAAATTTACCAAATTACCGAATTGATAATGAAATTTGATGCCTCGTCTTATAAAAACGAACCGTTAATAATATACAATCTTTCATTTGTATTAAAATTCACTTACCAAAAATAATACGCTGTTCTGAATTGACCCTAAAGGCATATTAATGTTTTTGCAAAGATAAAATAAATTGTCCATTTCCCTTTATGCTACGGCATTCGTGTAGCCAAAGGCATAAAAAACGAACTTTTAAATCATTTTAGTACGTTCTATTAATTCACAAAATAAATTATATTAATAGCATTTTATGAAAAGGAGTAGGAAGTGGATGAGTGTGTGTTCCTGATTTTTTTTAATGGCATAGGCCGGCAAACGACCGAGTGGGTGGTACCCACATCTCCAATAAAATCATGGAAGCGTAGACAACCTTTATGGGAAGGGATAATTAATTGGGAAGGGTAGAGGGGATTTCGGATTACAATCTTAAATATATATCACGTCTTCATTGGATTTATGGAAGAATTTTAGTCCCGCACAAACCTGACCCTTTGTTTGAAGCAAGAGAAAAAAAAATAGTTTTAATCTGGATACGGGATACGGCTCTACGAAATGGCGAATGGAGTAGCCGCTCCTGGCGCGGAACTGAGGAAGAAACGCCTTCGCTTGTCCAACTTCAGTGGTCAGACTTTACATATAAACCACGGGCAAGAGGCTATACACTTTTATCTTGCTTTATCCTAAAATTAGTTTTGCTCTGCACTAACGGGATCAAACATACTGGCTTTCGTTCCACAGCGGAATACCATCACATTCTTTACATACGTAAGAAGGTACATTGTACATAACTGCCCATGCTCCCGCTTCCCCAAGCTTCTCCTCCCATGGTACCCCATTTTATTGCCGTAGCTTGAGTAGATCCTGAGTCTCATCCCATCCCCTTCCCAAGATCTTAATTATCCCTTTCTTTAAAGTCAGCAACGCGTTCATGGCCGTGGAGATCACTTACCAAGTGACCCCACTTGCTCGTTTACCAGCAATAAATATAAAATTATGCATTAACGAATTGCTGATTATTTATTTCCGTGCTGTGATGTGATAGCCTGTTGGGCTTGCATGAATTCTAATCTCATCACTCATTTGTTTTTTCGAATTGAAAAGTTTAACACAAATAGTAATTGCCCAATATATGATTTGAAAACAGAATCTTACGGTTTCTCAGGCTAGAAACAATACCATTATAGTAATGAGGTAATAGCGACTTGGCTCAACATCTTTTATAAGCCAGGACACTGTTCTTAAAGGCAATTTCATCTGCCTCCGGTTAGCAATAGCTCTATTAACTGATCAATACATAAAAGCAATCAATCAAAAATAAGGAACCTTAATAACAATACAGGAAGAATGTCTTAAGCCCTTAATATCTTGTAGGAAATTACGTATTATAAGAGATAGATTACATGACCAAAACGGATTCCAACATAAATAGAATCTGACCGATTCGTAAAAATATTATTTCAGTGGTAAAGGCCAAGGGTCAAAAAGTATACGGAAGACACGTAGGAGAAAGTGTAAATGAAGGAATCAGTAGACATAAAGATTGTCTATTAAGATTTTCAAAAAATCTAAATGATTTGTTTGAATGTATGCTCCGGCTGATTAGCATAATAGGCCCACGAGATATGTCACACACGAGTAACAAAACTCTGTCTATATAAACTAGTTGCACGTTTGTACAGAAACAACATTGAAATAGAAAATAAGAGATAATACAGTTAGCACAAAAACACGGCTCGGCAAAATTCATTAGTGGAGTGAATACCGGAATAATATATTAGCTCGATAGACATATATAGTTATCAAAATAAAACCAATTTTTCACGACATAACCAGTCGCGAAAATTTTCTCGAGGCGCATATGTTAAGCCGGCTAGATTGCCCTTTCTCTCTCTTTCCCCTATCGCCATCCCATGGATGTCTGTAAGAGATTCCCATCTTTACATAGTATAAAATGAAGTCGCTTCCGCTGTCTGTTCGCTTAGATCTTTTAAACTATTCAACGTATTTCAATGCAGTTTAATAGATAAAGTGATTCATGAGGAAGGTTTATATCTGTAGGTGAAAGGTGAAAGACCTTAAGTCCATTTTTAGCCGTTTTCATGTATTTACAGATTCCAATAAAAAAACTCGAATTTATACGATGGTAAAAGACATTAAGTCCTAACGTCTTCTCATTTTGAATTAGCAAATATAATAAGATATAAAGTCCCTGATTGATTAAAATTAAACAGTCGCGTTCTTTAATATTTTTCACCATTCAATTATTTTTGTTATTTGAATATAAATAAATAGAAATAATATAGATGAAATATAGATAAATAGATACAATTTCAAGATTTTTATCTGACAACGATCCGACATTTACTTTTTTCTAGAGGCTCATTTTATTACTTACATAACGTTCACGTTATCATTAATCGAGTCTACTGTAAACTTTTAGATTGTGACTTAAGGTCTTTCACCTTTCACCTACAGATATGTATATCACGCTATGACCTATCGGAGCAGGGCAGTAACATGCATGTGAAACCGCGAGGCACAGCTAGTAAGGTATAAGACAGACATTGTACTTATTTAGTTTTTGAATATAATAGTGTTCTGATGTAAAATAAAGGTTTTAAAAAAAAATGTGTATCTATTACCACCAATTATTGTTCCCACGAGGTGTTGACGCCAGGCACGCGTCCGGTCGTAAAACTACAAGAATACAATATGTTATGTAACATGTGTTAAAAAGCATGTTGCGCCGACCTGCAAGTGGGATGAGGGCAGGTGGCAAATATTGTTCCCACGATTGTTTACTGTCCATAACACAACATAACCCAGTATAGTTGCTTCATTATTAAACATCTTATTATGTATACTAGTATTTACATAGACACAATGAGTTTGTGTGCCTGATAGAGTATAGTACGGCTTCATTGCCTTAAAACATGCGTACAAGTTAAAGCACACATAGCAAAACGTGTAAAAATGAACCGATATATGATAGTCATCATACGCTCACGCCTGTATCCTTGAAGGGGTAGGTATAGGTGCAACTAGTTCTGCACCCATGTTTCGCCGAGCTTATTTTGCCCTAAGCCACAGGTGACAGGCGGCAAGCCTATTGTCATACAGAACGAAAATTCCAATCCTACCAAATAATATTATTATGTTGTTTTTCGTATCGAAAACTGACACAAATATTATTATTGGCTGACGCAGCACATACATCAACGGCGTACTGAAAATCAGTAAGATAATATAACGTAATTCTTTTAAAATTAGATAACCATACAATGTATTTCATTTTTCTAAACATTTTTATGCTATATTCAACAAGAGACAAGTATAAAGGTCCCGGCCTTTAAATTTCCACGTTATTCATAAAACTTCGAGTAGATTAGATATAGATTAGATAAGATTAGATTAGATACTTTGGTAGACACAAAAAAGACCATCACGGATTCATAAACTTTTTCTAGTCTACCTACAACTTTATAGAGAAATGCTGACACGGTTAGTTCGTAGGTGTCGTAAAGTCGTAAAATATGTCAAAACTTTATTGTTTTTAAGCCCAAAATAGATTTCTAGACGTACCTAATTCCCATTAATGGATCACACAAATATTTGTCCCAGAAAAATGTCACGTCATCGTGTTCACCAGATATGATTTCGCCTACGCATTTCTTCGAACTAAATATAAGTAGGTAGCTTTATGTTACTAGTAGAAGTTAAACCAACCACATCTTAAATAGTATTAATTTATTAAAACGTTGGTCTGTCGTATGCGAGAGTCCGCCTGGATATGTATCACCGTTCGTTTTGTTCATTTCTGTCGCCAAGTATCAGGATGTAGGCACATTGTATTTCAGTTTGAAGTATAATGAGTGAATCCAATAAGTTCACTGGCAAGTATAAGACACCTTAACATGTATATCTTAGGATGACAAGCGCAGTGCGGTGTCATGTTATTGCTAATTCAAACCGTGTTGCACTTACTAAAAGTTAAAGAAATAGAAAGTTAAGCATCTTTTGGCGTGGTCAGCATATAGATAGGTGACCTCTAAGTGGTATTTCAACTGAGCGCGTCCGTTTCGAAGGGCACATAAAAATTCGATTCCTGCTGGGATCAACTGATAGCAGTCCTCGGAGACCTTTCAACGGCTTGACAAACTTTGACACTAGGTTAGCCACTGAACATTCGATAAAGATAGAATACCGCATTGCTATTGTTTATGGACAGGCGTGACGGTTACCATCAGGCAGGCGACCTGCTCATTTCGTTATTCAGGTGAATGAAAAAATACTATTAATGGTAAATACTTTATTAGTTTAATATTGCAATTCCATACAAAATATAATATTTTGTCACAATTTACTATTACAGATTGATTATATCACGACACAATTAAATGAGAAATTATTTAATTTATTTTCATAGAATATATTTATATTCTTCCTTCCACATAATATCTGCAGATTGTGAGAAAAAGGAGTATTCTTATATTTGGCGCCAGTTTCGCTCTATATCAGAATTTATTTCCAACAAAATCAACAATTTAAATCTAGATACAATTACATAATACTACAAAGAAACATTTAATGGCCATACTATAATAGCAAAAATAAAAATAGAAGCATTCACAATCCTAAACCCACGCCAAGAACTAAGTTGTTCAGTTCTCTACGAATATCTAGAAACAACTGCTTTACTTGTAATTTTATTAGTGCATATACTTGATGATACTGAACATTTGCACACCCACATAAAAAATCCAGTAAGGAATTTCAAAGTCCAACGAGTTAAACCCGTTGACTTTGATATAATAAGCGTTCCTGCAAAATATAGAAGGACATAAAATCTAAAAGTGAGCAATAAAAATCAAATAACATCTAGGTCAAACTAAATGCGTTGTCTAAAGCTGGAATGATTCCAAAACTTCTAGGAAAGAGCAAAATAATTCATTAAGATTGCAATACTAAAAGCTTCATACTAAAAGCCATTTCTGTAAAAAATTACGAATCTTCTTTTTTGTTTTGCTAAGTTCGGCAAAATGCGTTTTGCGGTGAAGTAGGTAGTATTTTTTAAACTTTGTTAAGTTATTGGTTCGATTAGATTGGCGTAGGGTGTAATAACCTTGAAAAACTGACAATAACATGAAAGAGGAGGCAAACGGGCTAATGGGTCACCTGATGGTAAGTGATCACCGCCGCTCATAGACACCATAAACACTAGAGAGGATATACCATAAACAATAGTTAATACGTTACCGGCCAAAGTACATAGATTAAAGATCAAATGCGGATGAAAATGTTGGTAAAGGCCTACGTCCAAAAATACTAAAATTTAAGAACGCCTTAATTATGGAATACTGAGAATCAACTTTATATATCAGAGACAAAAGTAAATTCGATGTGGAATCAAATTTCATCTGAGACGACTACGAAGGTCTACCAGACATTCATATTAATCATGAATTTGACGCTCTGGCACTACCAAGCGGCTCGGCCCAGATTTTTTGAGTATTTGATTCCACACTGAAATTTTACTCTTTGTAAAATACTTCGCAGGTACTACAGTTTCACGAAACAAAAATATTTAAGGTCAATAATATATTTAAGCAAAGACCAAACACTTCCGTTTACTTTATAGAGGACAAATAGAAATAGAAGTTAGATATAAAACACCTTAATATATCATTGAATAAAACACAATCCTATTTTTCCCGAGCAATTTTCCAACCCAAATCTCGATGTCACAAATAACCGATTTCGAAAACTAAACTAACAGATTTGGCCATAAACGATGCTATTAATTTTAATTGAAAAATTAATACAAATGTCGCGTCTTTTATAAATTCAGCTCTAGAAGTTTTTCAAAAATCCATTCTATATCCTTGATCAGGTAGAAAAATTATAATACAGATATAATTTATAAAAAATACATTACTTATAATCACAAATCATATGGATTTAGTTATTTTTATAGCATTGGTTATTCCTGATCATGAACCTGAACGCATATCTGGCGCCAGTAAGGACAAAGCTAGATAGAAAAATAGAAATTTACTATCGCTAAATTCAATTGCGGGATAAATCTATATATTTTTTAAAGCCATCCGGTTTTTGGCTGTCTCTTGATGGTTTTCACTTCATCTATCTTCTTGACGGGGCGGAGCGGTTCTGGCGACGAAGGTGGGATCAGTTGTTCCGTGCTCGACGTAGATGTGAGACGATTTGGAGGCGATGGTGGTGTGGATGGACGCTAGTTGAAAAATAAAGATATAATTTTACGTCAACAAATAATTATGGAAGATTTTAGCTATGTTTTCCTCGAAACCACAATATTCGCCTAAACATTTCCAAATAAGTATCTACTGACAAAAGTCTATTGTACACTGATGATGAATTAAAAGCAGTCAAAAAATTATGAGTAATGAAAAAAACGTAATAAGATGATACTTGTACAAAAGTCTTGAAAGTTCTTATGTATATAATAGTCGATTCTTTATCAACATTTAATGTCTATTTCATTAAATAGAAGTTTATTATCTAATTTAATATTTATAATTGTGAGATAACATAATAAGAATTCATTATAAAAATAAGAATAAAGCATAGAAAAAATTATAAATCGCATTATTATGTAGCAGTTTTTCTGATGATTAACTAACTAAGGGATTTGTGGTGCAATCGAGCTATCATCGAATGGTTGCGATGTCGTCACACCGCCGCCCGATATTTTTCGCTCGAATACTGCTTCGGGTGGGTAATTTGATTCAATCTACCCACCAAACTTGATTTTTATGGTCTTTGTTAAATGTGTCATTTGTTGTTTATAATAATTGTTATAATAACTATCAATGTTTTTGTATGCATCAATGTTGTTGTATGTTTTTTAAGAAAGAAAATTGTATTAAGTATGCTCCCCATGTTACTTAGCTACGATAATACAATTTTTGAGTAAGTGATTTTGATAATCTAATGTAAAGAAAATAAATAATGTTTAAACCTTGAACTTTATTCTCTGTCATCAATTAGGGGTAGTGATGATTACAAAAAATACAATAAGAAATTCAGAATACTTACAGGTGTTGTAGAGGTAGACGGCTGAGGAGCCGGTTCAGGTTTAGGAGTTGCTGCTTTAGGCGGAGAGGGGGGCTTGGTAGATGCGGGGGGTGCCGGCGGGGGAAGAGGTGTCGTTGAAGACTTCGGCGCATGACCCGGCGGAGTGCTTGGAGTCACTTCCATGCTAGGAGCTACTGGAGCCTAAGAAACACACGCTTATCTGAATTCAGATTTTATTTTTTACCTTATAAAAGTCAAATATTAAATACATGTTTTCAAAAATATACATCCCACCGTAACAAAAAAAGAAATGACTAAACATAGATTTTGGGTTTTGGATATACACTAAGCAATACTTACGTCGAAAAATAAGTTACTAAGTTATTTAAAAATTGATTGTATTAATATTTGCTTCTTAAATGAAAGATTGAAAAAATAGGTTCATTATTAGAGCAATAAAAAGGTATAAGCAAATAAAACATAAATAAACATAAAATGAGATACTCCACAACGTAATGCCATATTTGCAGACATGCTGCAGTCCGGCCTAAGCATTACTGCAGCATTGAATGACTATCAAAACTTTTTGGAGTCCGACAAACCCTTTTATTACCTGGCACGACAAAGAGATTATACTAGACCTGATAGTAAGTACAGTGTAGACCAGATCTAAAGGCGACCGTTGAAAACCATTGCATCTACCACTTACCATCAGGTGTAGCGTAGTCACTTTGCCGAGCTAGGATAAAAAAAAAAGTGAACACAAAATTAGGGGTATAAGGATGTAACCCTCGGTGCGAGAAGTTTGCGTGTGACCGGTTACGTACCTTAGGTTTAACGGGTGCAGGAGGCGGTGGTATTGCGCCATCAGTCGGTTTGATCTCAGGAGCCACTGGTCTCGCTACAGCAATATCCTCAGGTGGTTTAATATCTCCCTCTGAAGCTGCATCCTTAGCCTAAATCATTAATTTGTAGATTAGCCTGATTAAAATACACTGGGAAATCACGAATGACATTAAACAAAGCATGCTTTTAATGAATGGTGAAATAGAAAAATATGTTTGAATGTTAACGTCTTATTAATTTCTATTTAGGTTTTCCACCAGACTCAATACTAATAAATTAAATAATAATTCATCAATTAATTAATTATTTAATTTTGAAATTAAGATCGACTTGTGAATTTACGGAAGTTGACGTGAATTTACGTATTTATAACCCTTATTGTACAACGCTGAACTACAAGTATATGAAAAATAATAATACAATAAATATAGTATGTACAATTAGCGACCTTATCGCTTAAGGTAATCTGTTACACGCGAATATGTTATTATAATATGTTTTTCACAACCATGTGAGGTCCAACTCTAAAATTCCCTCAAGATACGTTTAGGGGTCATCGCCAAGGAAAACTGGCAAATTAGTAATTAAATTAAGTATTTGGTTACCTGTTCGTCACCCTGAGCTGCAGACCCTGGTGCCTTCCTCTTGATAACCTTCGGTGGAGACTCACCAGGAACCCGCTTCGCTTTCAACGGGCTTGGTTCTAAACACATTCACGTTTAAATTAATAGTCTTCTTGATCAATTTAAATCGCTTCATTAGTCTAGACTTCTAGCGACTAAATGCAGCATATTCAGGTTGAGAATCCAGCTAGGTCCCCGGTTCAAATCCCAAGATGGGCAAACATGAGAGCTTCTCATGTTTAAGCAGCTCAAGTACGTTATGATTATATTCACTCACCATATGTGATTGCATTACTTAGATATAAATAAAGCATTTTCTTTAATAGTGATGTGATCGGTTTTATCAATCATAATAAACGAGTGATTAAAATAAGCGTGAAATTTTAAGGTTCCTAGATTTTTATAAGATGTATCATACTTGATGTCGTGTCTAAAGAACAATATTTATTATACTATGAATCTTTAAATTTTTCTTTTTTTGCCGCCAAGCAACAGTGTGTTGTATTTCGGTTTGAAGGACACTGAAGCTACTAAAATTACTGGGCTTATGTGACTTAACATCTTATGTCTCGGGGTGACGAGTGCAGTTCAATGCCGTGCAGTGCTTTGTAACTCAAAATTCTGTGTGGTGTTGCTTTTGTTTATGGGCAGGCGTGGCCTGGCATCAGGCGAGCGCTTTGCTCGTCTGGTCATACAAAGAAATAAAAAAAGATGTCGTATCTAAATAACAATCTTTAAATATGACTACACCCTTCTCTAACAGGTTGTATAAAAACCTCGACCCTCCAGATGTTATACTATTATGATCTTATATAAGGTGGTTCTAACGAGCTTTACATTGCATTGCATACCTGCTGTGTAGAAACCTTTTAACCAGATTGAAACTGGATGGATTGTATTGTATTTATATAACACCTACAAAATTGTTGCTTGTGAGTCCGCCCCCGTGAAAGTCTTTTTCTAGTATAACAAGAACCCCTGACGACAATTAGAAAAACAACTATATTTTTTAATAACAGAAAAAAATATTCTTCTTCTTTTGAATTTACATCATTTAATTTTAAATTTTCGTTATTGTATTATTTGTTACAATATTTCTTATATATTTGTATAATCGTTTAGAAATTAAAGCTTTTTTTTATGCCGGACAGACACGGCGCAGCGTAGGCTCCGTAATAGGGTTCGGTTGGTACTATTTGGTTAAGGAACCCTAAGATATCGATAATTTAATATTGCTGGTGGGAAGACATTCGTATCCGACCGGATAGCGACCACCGTACACTGGTGTTAAAACCTGCCATAGTGACCCACCTTGTGTGGGTCGCGTTCCAGGGTCAGACAGTGTATATCCGGTTCTGCCGAGGGGCTTGCGACATGACTTGATGGTTGGTTGGGGCAGGTACAGTGGTACAATCTTGTATTATTGTGCCTGCATCGGTCATCCTCCTGTCCTGTCGCAGGCCCCTCGATTTGCTTCTTCCCTCTTTGAAGAGGGAAGAAGCATTATACAGGCCGGCACGATTCTGGTGACCACCGATAAACTCATTGTTTGTCGGTGGTCGCTGGTTTTTTGGACTGCACTACGCTTACCATCAGGTGTAGTGCAGTCACTTTTCCGTGCTCGGTAAAAAAAAATCGTATTGGCCCACTAAGACAAAGTAGTTGGCTGGATGATAATAACAAGTAAAAATCAAAGATATTAATCAACTTTGTGTTACCTGGCTGTGGAGACTTGGTTCCTTCGCCTTCAGGGCTGGTAGCCTTAGGAACTGGACTGGCGCCGCGTGACCCCGGAGTCGGTGTTGGAGATTTAGAGGCCGGCTGATGACGAATATCATCCAAAGGTTATAAAAGAACATAAAAAATAAATTTTGACAGCCTGAAAACCGACGTAAAGTAGCGGCTTGCGTGCGTCGTAAGATGAGTGAGATATACGCAGTAATCTCCCTCCCCTTCCCAATCCCTAGTTATCCCTTTCATTGAAGGTCGGCGACGCGCCCATAATTCTTCTGGGATTGTAGGTGTACATGGGCGGTGGTGGTCACTTACCATTACTTGATTCAGTTGCTCGTTTGCCGGGCTATGCAATAAAAAAGCCACCGTGGCGCAGTGGGCGAGCCAGCTGCGAAGTGAGAGGCCATGGGATCGATTCCCGCACTGGGACAATTATTTCTGTGATTAGTTTTTATTATTTATTGGAAATAAATTACATACTTAAAATGCGATGCTACCATTTAACATTAAATTACAAAATGATGTTCACTTGTATGAAAATGTACTCATACAAAGGGGAGAGAAGAAAGGTGAAATTAGGATACCAAGAAGTATTGAAATCATTATACCTTATTTTTTATCCTGGCACAGCAAAGTGAACTACACTAGACCTAATGTTAAGTACAGTGTAGTCGAAACGTATTGACAACCGTCAATCGACGGTCGGCAGTATTATGGCGGCACTGGCTGTCCCATTATATCTGGTTTTTCACGATATTCGTTATCCAGTCGGGTACAAAAATGATCAGTGTACCTTCCAACTAGTCACCCACCCACTGCCAGTATTACTCGTATACAAATATACAAAAATTATATTAGTACAAACCCAAGAGGTAAAACACCGCTTTATCGATTAGAGAAAGATTTGTAATTGAAATGGTTGGACAAATCATCATCAAATATAGTAACGAAGCAAGTCGAATAAATCACCTTTAAGTTTAAGTTAAAAAAACCGCATTCAATTTGTTCACGAGCTACGTTTGTCGGAGGTTAAAAATCCAACTATTGAGACAGTTTAGTTTAGCCGCGTTCGTGTAATAATTTAAATGAAAGTTTTCTCCCTATTCAACTCCTGACCATTCACTCCAAATGACGGTGCGTCCTAACAATTTTCAAGTATTGGTTTTCTAATCGTAAAGTTCGCAGTTTTCAAAACTGTTAGAACATTTTGTACACATAATCATCTACAGAACTTTAGTTCTTTGATAAAATTGTAAAATATTTTTCACTAGAGAAAACTTATAAATCAAAGTCAATCATGAACAGACTATTATTTTTCTTCGCAAACGCTTCATCGTGCACACTTATTTATATCTAAAAGTTGTTTTTTTTATTTGATTGAATGACGAGACGAGCAAGGCGCTCGCCTGATGGTAAGCGCCACGCCTGCCCATATACAGAAGCAACACCACACAGAACTTTGAATTATAAAGCACTGCATGGCACTGAACTGCGCTCGACATCCCGAGACATAAGATGTTAAGTCTCATAATTCCCAGTAATTTCACTGGCTTCAATGTACTTCAAACCGAAACACAACAGTGCTTACACACTGTTACTTGGCGTCAGAAATAGAAAACCTAACCATCTTTGAATTGTAATCAACTACTAATAATTATTAAATAATAATAGATACAATTCTAACCTATGTTTCAATCGATTTTAGCGATTACCAAATTCCTTTGCGATCCGAAATTACGTCATCTCATATTGTCCACATATTGTGTAGAATAATTATGGACGCGTTGCCGACCTTAAAGTAAAGGGATAATTAAGGGATTAGGAAGAGATGGGGATTAGGATTTGAGCCTCCGTTTATCTCTCTCACCGTGCGAAACGTAACAGCATGCTTACTTTACATCAGTTTTCTGTGAGACCTTCATCTTGGAAAACATGATAATAATCATGGCGATAATAATCATCTAAAATGATCAATTTTACATAAGACTATTTAGGTGTTTATTTTTCTCTTATTTTGCTAACATCATTTGCATAAGAAGTACTACATCGTTATAAAGTCATATTCATTCGCCAAGAGGCAATCTTGGTGCACTTCAGTGTAGTGGTAAAAACTAAAAAATAATTGAGTTAGACTCTAAATGAAAACTTAATTTCGTGAAAAATGTATAAATAAATATTTTATTTATTAGGTGTTTGTTAAGTTAAATTGATTCACTCGCACAATCGATTTGAGCGATATATCTCTATTGATTGCTACAGTGACTATTTCAGCCGGTCATTCAACTAACCTTTGGCGCTGTTGGGCTGGGTGATCTTGGTTTTGGGGATACCGCCCTGCTTGGAACTGCCGATGACGCTGATAGCAACGCGCCAGCAGCCAGCCCAGCAACACCTTCACCTGCCACTGTAGACATTTATATAGATATACATCCTGTACAACGTGCTTGAAATTGTCAATTATATCGCACATAACAAAAAAAAAGTATAAAATTGAAACCATATTATGAAAAGAAAATCAAAATTGGTTTAATAATGTTGCCGCAATAACTATTCCATATATTGAAATGAGCAACAGTTAACACGTAGTGTGTACATACAATAGTAAGTAGTACCTCCCTAGTAGTACGACCTCCCTGGTAGTACTAAACTTTTACACTTTTTCTGTTAAAAACATCACGCTAAGTTTTCAGACAATAAGATGGATAATGTGCGAACGCAAGACACACGAGCACACATTGATTTTTATAAATAAAAATACTTATGAAAGGAATGTTGAAGTGGTTCAGACAAATCGAAAGGAATTGATGATTAGAGACTGATGAAATAAATACAAAAGGCGAGTGTGGAAGGAAAAGTCCGTTAAGGTTGTTCGCATCGCAACCATGTCAGTCAAATTGGTGATATCTTAAATAAAGAACAAGTCAGGATTACTATTAACTAAGAATGCATGAGGAAATTAATGAAAGTAGATGTATCAAAAGTAAAGTAGAAATTCATAGTATCTGCCTATCACCATGGGATATAGGTATGATATTATTTATGTATGATAAGATTACTTACAAGGTGGCTTCACGGGTGACAATACCCCTGGTGTAGACTTGGAAATGTCTATAGGTTCTCCAACTTCAGTAGATATGTCCTTGATCAGGTTTAGGAGTGTGTGTCCTGGTGTCACTGGCATCTCGATAGGTGATGCTGCTCGAGAACCTGACATAAAAGAAAGTTTATAGTAGTAGTAGTATTCATCACATAAGCAAGTCTAGCTATATGTGCGTGATTTGTTTGCATAATCTACACTTATATTATAAAGATGAAAGATTTGTATTTTTGTATGTAACGAATAAATTTAAAAACTACAGGACCGATTTCAAAAATTCTTTTGCCGTTAGAAAGCTACATTTTCACTGAATAAGAATAAGAATTTTAAAATTCTGATAGAAGACTAGATTCAATCCGTTTACTAAATTGCAACGGGCGTTTATTAATCCTTAGCTACAAACACTGACTCGGAACCAAGCTTTCTTTCTTTCTACCTAGCGTTATCCCGGCTTAGTGCCAGGGTCCGCCTTCCTACTCAAACGCTTCTACTTCGCCCGATCTTGAGCATCCTCTCTAGTAAGACCATTGGCTCTCATGTCTCCCTCCAATACGTCAAGCCAACGCTTTTTGGGTCGTCCATGGGATCGTACCTCGAACCAAGCAAAACAAGAAAATAAAACAATAATGTAAACTGTTTCAAAATATCGGTAAGTACTAAACCAACTTACTACCTGGTAGTGGTGACCTCAAAACCAATTTCCTGGCTTCTTCCATGGCTCGCTGTAAGTTCTGCTGGTTCTTGAACGACTCGCGACTGCGACAACGACCAATCTGCGTCCTGTCCCAAAAATCACCTTGGGTTAGAAAATATCTCCTGTATGGTACAGTAGTGGCACCGTACGATGTCGCTTGTGACGTATGCATATTTGTGAAGGTCAATCAATAATATTTAGGTTACAGGTTATTTAAATCTGGTGGAGGGCACGATTGTCGAACGACAATAATAAAAGGCACGCCATATATGGCATAACACGACGTACTCGTACAAGGGAGATAGCGAGATGTTTCCACTACTCCTTGATTTTATTTCACACACAGTTTGATCAATATTTCAAATGTAAATTGTAGTGTCATTTTTCAACCAGATGGTTCAAAAATTTGATTCTGTTTTCGTTGTATTACCATCTATTGCGTATACAATTTAAGCTCATGCATCAGCCCTATCATCATCATCATCATCAGCCACAAGACATCCACTGCTGAACATAGGCCTCCCCCAAAAATTTCCAGACCGACCTGTTGGAAGCAGCCTGCATCCAGCGACTTCATGCGACAGCGACTTGCTTCTTTATCAGGTCGTCTGTCCACTTTGTAGGTGCATAGCATTGCATCAGCCCTATTGCTCATAATATTTTCTTGTTTCCTATGTTTGATACACAATTTAATATACTCACGCAACTCCAGTGCCAATAAGCGTTTCATTCCATTTAGCATTTGTAGTATTAGCAATCGCCATCTTGGCGATACGTCTGAACCGGGATAGACCGTCTTCATCCTGAGGTTTATCTTCTTCGATTCCGGCGACGGCGATATGGAAGTCCTTCATTAGACGCCTTTCCCACACCTTCTGTTTGCTTCCGAGAACCGCTGCAAAGAGTATTGGACTATATTCTAAGACAGGCATGTAACTTATATTTGTGAACAATGACATATTTACGAGTATGCTTTATCTATACGGATGTGAACGCAATATATCTGGCCTATCCAAAGAAGGCATTTTAGCGCTTATTTTTATTTTCACGCAGAGATGCGCACAGGCTAAAATAATATCATATAATATAAACAGTGACTTAAAGTAATTATCCACAGCAGATGCTTTTTAAACTGCAATTTCTCATCATATAAACAAATTATTAGAAAACAAGATAATTATGAAAAGAATACTAGTAGATTAAATGATATAAATAAAATTGAAGGAACACTTTCACTCTCCGCTAATAAATATTGTATAAATAATAATTTATTAAAAAAATGTCTATAATTTTCAAACAATATCTACCTCGAAATTAATCACAATAATCTCTAGCAACTTATGAAAGTGTAATTTGTAATACTCACTCTTCTCTTTCCTATCAGTGAACGAGACATCCATGCCATTCCTTTCGAACACCTCAAGCAGTTCATATCTAAGTGCAGAAATGTCGCCTTTCACCTCATTGATGTCATCTTCTGTCACAGGCTCATCATCCATCTTTCTGTGCATGGCGGATACATATCGCCATACTAGAGCACGCATCACTGCTGTGTAGCGAACGTCGTGCTCTTTCTCTTTCTGTTCCTGTTGATGGAACAGAAAAATAAAAATGATAAAAAAGGTATACAAATAGATATAGTAGATAAAAACTATGAAAGATATTCACTTAACAACTTCTGCCACTTGCAACCAAAAGAGGGTTTAGATCTTGATACGAAAAGATTTTTGAATTCTATTACACTACTTACTATCTCGGTGCTACTTAGTTTGTGACATAACTACACTGGCAATAAATTATATATATTTATATGTATATATATACGTATATATATTTTATATACATATGTATTTTATAGTCAGTTTATATATGTTATGTATGTATATATTTATTATAAATATTTAATTAGTATATCAATTATATTTGTGTATACTTCTGATATTAGCTTATTGTACACTCTAAACTGCCCTTTCTTTTTCCTTCTTTCATCTCCATCCCATGGTTGCCTGTAAGACATTGCCCTGAGCGATAAGGCCGCCAATTGTACTTCTCATATTTGTTATATTTAAGTGTTCTGTCCTGTACTTCTTGTGTGCAATAAAGTTTAAATAAATAAAAATAAATACATATATAGTGGAAATCTTTTAATAAATAATTAATCAAATAGGCTATCTTTGGGCATTAAATCACTACTCTCCTAACGAATACCTATTTTATAAATCATAATAAATAATAAAATACAAAATATATATTTTGAATAACTTTTGGAAACTCAACAGAACAAAGCTGGTTCACAAGGTTTAAAAATTGAATAGAAATAAGCAAAAATATTTCCCTTTTTGACTCAATATGACATGAAATAAGTTATACTTAATCTAGAAACAATATCAATATCGTACATCGCAATGTTTGTTTAAAACCACATAGTTATATTAGAATAAATAAATCTTAAATAATCGTGTAATAAGAAAATATCAGAAATAAATTTGATCGAAGGAGGACAGATTCAATTGAATTCATTGACCATGGTGGAGCTAAGCAAATTACTACACCAACTAGAAACAAAATACCTACCTTGAGCTTCATCTTCCTTAGTTTATCCTTCTTCCTTAATCCAAGCATCTTAAGCAACAGTTTTGGGGTGGGCATAATGTTGAATGGGGGTGGTAATGTGGCACTCTCTTCAAAGTAACTCATCCACAGACGTGTTCGGGCGAATTTCCATTCGACATCCGAGTGTTCCTGTCATTAAAATATACTGGGTTACGGCAAGGTCTAATGACTTAATTTAATCTGAAATACGTAAATATATCCAAGTCTCGCATATATTCCTGACCTCATACTAAGATATAAATCCTATGTCATAGGTATCAGTTACTATGATGGTCTTACGGTTCTACAACACCCACACCCGAAACAAATATTTCGAGAAATCTTGGTAGTTAGCAGCATAATCTTTAAACCAACTTTTACTCCTCACAATACACACAAATGCGAGCAAACAACTTTCTGCAACATTAAGCGCATTTTTCACTGCAAACCCGGCAAATAAGGCGGGAACTAAGGAAATTGTACCGTTTATTCCAATTTCACTCTAGTTATACGGAATTACAGTGCACGTTGTAAGTCAAAGGATTGCGGTAGAAAATATCTTTGTGAAATCATAAAGAAGTGATTAGAAGAAAATGAGCTTTCGCTTTTTTCTTATTATAACTGGTTTAGAATGTTTAATATTAGATTAGTAGTCAAATAATATAGATAATAAGTAACGTAACTGGAATTGGTAATTAGAACTCAACATTTATAATTATGACTAAGACAAGAAAGCAAGAATTGTGGCAAAGGGGAATCTTTTTTTTTGTAGCCTACGCCGGCAATCGAGTAAGCGGAGTCACCTGATGGTAAGTGATCTCCACCGCCCATGTACGCCCACCACCAGAAGAATCATGGGCGCGTTGCCGACCTTAAAGTGTGTGTGTGTGTGTGTGTGTGTGTGTGTGTGTGTGTGTGTGTGTAGTGGCTCTACCACTCTGTTGTCTCTGCCTACCCCTATGGGAAATAGGCATGAGTCTTTATTTTTACATAAGGCAAGCAACTAATACATGTTAGATTTTGGATGTCTTTAGAGGTTTTGACCAGCTGACGTTGATGGTTGAAGGGACAAACAAAACAACCCAGCTAGCCTCGCTCAGAATCTCATAATCTTTTCTGTGTAAACTAAAAATCAGCAAAAAGCAAAAAGACAATTACGAAATAGTCATTCCTTCCAACTTACAGTAAAAACAAAAAAATCTCATTACAAATAAAAAAACATTCATCAACAATCTCTTAGCCGCGCACAGTCATTCACATTTATTTCTATCTTTTCAACATATAAAACATCGTTAGCAGACTGTTCAGCGTGGTCGATTTCATTTCGCATCAAATTACTGCTATTTCAAAACGTTTTACAAGAATCGAAATGAAAAGACAGATCATTAGTAAGATTTTTAACGCATTCTTCACAAAGTGTCATTGCATTTTTTATGCTGGGGTAAGGGCACCTGAAACCCTTTTGCTGGTGGTAGGATATTCATAACTGCCCGTATAGCGACCACCGTGCACATGGTGTTAAAACCTGCTATAGTGGCCCACACCTTGTGTGGATCGCGTTCCAGGATCAGCCAGTGTATATCCGGTTTTCCCGAGGTGTTTACGATATGACTTAATAGCTGTTTGGGGCGGCTATAGGGGTACATACTTATATCCCTGTGCCTGCATCAGTCATCCACCTGTCGTGTCGCAGGCTCGTCGATTTACTTCTTCCCTCTTTGGAGTGTGAAGAAGCATTTATATAGGCCGGCATGATTTTGGTGACTACCGATAAACTCATTGTTTGTTGGTGGTTCTGGTTTTCTTGGACTGCACTGCGCTTACCATCAGGTGTAGTGCAGTCACTTTGCCGTGCCCGGATAAAAAAAAACAAAACATATTTATACTCGATTTGATTACGACCACCGCAAACATGGTGACAGCTCCGCTATAGTAGCTCGTTCCCGGGTAAGCCAGTCCCCAGCAACATCATCATCATCATCATCATCAGCCACAGGACGTCCACTGCTTCACATAGGCCTCCCCCAAAGATTTCCAAACCGACCTGTTGGAAGCGGCCTGCATAGAGCGACTTCCTGCGACTTTTATCAGGTAGTCTGTCCACCTTGTAGGCAGACGTCCGACGCTGCGCTTGTCAGTACGTGGCCTCCATTGCTCCATCCTCCATGCCCAGCAACATCAGGTCGGCATAATTTCACCGACCGTCAAGAGACGTAATCTCTCGACGGCCGACATTGTATATGATTGATGAATTGATTGAACTGCACCAGGTATAACTTCAACCACGTATAGTAACCTCATCACTTTGCAGTGCCCGGATAAAAAAATGAAACGTATTGATGTAATTTTTTTACCGAGTATTAAGTAGATGCTCTTCTACTATGTTTCCTACGTCACTTATTTGATTCGATATCCTTCCTTTGGGAAATCCATTCTTCCTGTAGGTACATCCGACTGTTAATTATAACAGGTTCACCGGATCGATTTTAGTTGATCAACTGACTTGAATTAACAAAAGCAGTATGGTTTTTGGTGAGAAATTCGATTGAATGTCTGTTTAGACGGATCGATTTCATGGGATTTAACAGTTGATAAACTAAAATTGATCCGTGTGAACCAGCTATTAATTTCGAGTAGGATTTATTACAACTACATGTAAATCCTTTTCAATGCGTTTAACTAATAATATATCATCATATTGAAAATAATTACAAAATCGTAATAAATTTAAAAATATTTTTAAGTTTTTAAAGCATTTACTTCGGAAAGATTGATAAGCACAGTGGACTTAATCTACCAATCTTTGTTTTCTAAATAAATAGATGTATTGACAATATTTTAATATTAGGTAAAAGTACGTACTATAGAAAAGTTTTGGTACCCTGACCACCAAACTAGGTAAAAACCTGTATCTTGGGATTCAGTGATCTTCCGAAAAATGATGTCCCATTAACCATAAATGGTGCTGCATACATTGATTGTAATTAGTATTTTCACTAAACCTGATGACGAATTAGTAATAGTGTTAATTTTGATAAAATGTTTGATACATTTTATGCTTAACTTCGGCATAATTCTTTAATTCTGCTTAGAATTATTCCGACTTAATGCCAGTGCCCGTTCGCTCATCGTGATTTGACTGTGAATGTGGTATTATGTTGGGTGACCCGCCGTTTGACCCCCCACAATCCTCAACAGGAACCAAGTTTTGCCATTGCCTCGTCCGTTAATCAGCAAAATGTTTTACGTGCAGGTGAGGTTTGGGCCTAAAGTGTTAGTGATCCACTAACACTCAAAACTTCAGCATAGTAAATTTAAAATTGAATTTTGGGTCAATACTTTTAGAAGCTATCCAAATTCCGACTGGAAATTATTATTTTTAACTATTTCCAACATCTACGAAACCCTAGAGTGCACTTTAATCTCACTGGGATCAATAGAGTAGCCATTGATACAAAAGCTTCCATTTGTTCTGACTATTGTGTCTTAAGCGCTCGCTTACGTATTCAATGCTTTAAAAGCTGCGAACAGCCCGAGAATACAGCTAACGTTAGATAAAAAAAAGAAAGAGAGTGGAGTAAACAGAAAATTAAAGAGAAACCAAGCATCAAGAGCAAATTTTAAACTAGTTTTGGGTGAAAGAAAATATTATTGCATCGCGACAAAATAAAATAATTCCTGACAGGTCCCTCACTGGAATTCATAATGGATTAAGATCAACAATATTATTGCTCCTTGTGAGAGAATCTCTGTCAAGTCACTCAGTAAATAATCACTACATTTTACGAATTTTAAAAATGTATACTTAGCTAATATTCAGACACTGAGTAAGTAAATTATAATATGCCCCATAATAGGCCTATTAACTTAAGTATTAAAGGACGCATTACCATTTTAATGACAGGTAAAACATAAAACTAACGTTAATGGCCTGCAGGCGATTTAACATTATCATAGTAAAATAAGGAGATAACATATATTTTGCATATTTTATAACATACCAGTAATTATACCTGTCATTACATTAATTAAAAAGACATTTCAGTTCTATTGCTGATTGGCAGATTCTTTATACACACTTGTACCCAACTGGGTACATGGCGAGAAACCTACCATAGAAGTTTCTGTTTGTTTATTTATATTAAAAACAATTATATAAAGCAATAAATACTTACATCAATCATGGCATAAGAGTTGGACATCATAGCGATGAGGAGATTCAGTAATACTATGACGTTTATCACTGAATATGACCCGAACATGAGCAAGCCCCAAAACCGGGTGTAACTCTTGATGCCGGCCAGTTCGAAGTTCTCCAGACCGACCATACCGAAGGACGCCCAGAACAGAGACTGTGATGCTTCAAACACGCTGGTGAAGAGGTAGCAGAGAACACGTTAGTAAATTAATAAAGTGATGGAGGGATCTTGCCATCATAATAATAAATACATCCCATGGTAGATCCCTCGTATGCAAGAGGCCATCAGGGTTGGTACCACTGCTTTGTCTATTTCTGCCACCAAGCAACAATGTGTAAGCACTGTTGTGTTTCGGTTTGAAGGATATTGAAACCAGTGGAATCACTCGGCATTATGAGACTTAACATCTTGTCTCGGGGTGAGAAGCGCAGTGTCATGCAATGCTTTGTAATACAACATTCTGTGCAGTGTTGCTTCTGTTTATAGGCAGGCGTGGCGCTTACCATCAGGCGAGCGCCTTACTCGTCTCGTCATTCAATCAAATAAAAAAAAACATCCAACAGTCACACACATAGTCCTGGGCCTACACTAGGATAACCTGTATAATACGTATCAGGAACTACGAGGGTTTTATGGTCCCGTAACATGTAGACCCGGAACAAATATTTGTAAATTTTTGGTACATGACACAAATATTAGTCTCAGTGCGGGGGTCGAACCCGCGGCATCACATTTCACAACAGTCCACTTGCTCACTACTCTATGGAGGCTGACATGTGTTATTCATACTAAAAACATCATCTATAACCACATTTAGCATCTAATCAAGACTTAAATTTCATTATAGAATATTCATTTAAAACATAAATAATACTAATAACTATATTGGCCTTTTATTTATGAGCTAGCCACATAACACTAATGAGAAAATTTAATTATGACCTTAAAAACAATAAGAATCGATACAAGCTTTCAATAAACCTTTAAATTTTTTCATAAATGAGAGTAAAAATACACGAAAAATAATATTTGGCCTCTAAAAGTTTTTAACAATCTAACTTCAACATAACAACGATTTAATTCATAATGAGGATATTATAATATTGATTTATTTCTTAGGTCAGTTTACGTGTACGTTAATATTAACGTTTTAAATGATAATTAAAGAAAATAATTCGTTTTAGCGAAATTTATATGAATCATAGCAAACGTTCTATGCAAGACAAATTTGAAACTACAAAATTGCAATAAAAAGAATAATTCAATACAGCATCATAAATGTTATAGCAAAAACAGCAGTGCAAAGATTTAATAAGCATGATAGTCCATGGTAGACCGTAACGTCATGCAGTCTACTTCATCAATTTTCAACGTGTTCATCTTGACGTTAATGTCCTCTTCTAGCTGGATCTGAGTTTGAAGTAAATAACGAAGAGATGCATTGGCTTCGTGCAGCATTTGCTGGAGCTGCTCCGTACTATGACGTAACATCTCACATTCATAGTACAGCGCTTGTCCCGGCGGGTCTCGCACCAATTCTGCTCCGGTTCTCTGAGCTCGTCTTCCTAACCTGGTATGAGCTAATGCGGTATGCCCTTCTTTATCAGACAATGCTTTTTGCAATTGCAGTATATTTTGCTGCATATCAATAATTTTCTGTGTGGTATCTCTGTGCATATCCTCTAGTTTCGCTTTCGTGAGTTTTGTGTCTTCGATTCTCTCTTGAAAAGCGTGATTACATTTATGGTACGCGCCCCAAAGATCATCGATGACTTGTTTCAGTATTGTATCGACGAACATGCGAATCGGTCTTGCACTAGTCACTTCCCTGGCAGCCAGTTGAATATTCTTAGCTGAATAAGCATTGTATTCATCTGCTGATATATTTGCGGGATCCAAGTTTGCATAACCTTCATAAACAGAAAGACATAGATCAGTAGGTTTGAGAGAAAGCGAGTCTTTATCTAAGTCGATAGCAGCTTGCTTGTATTGTAAGTCACGATCAAGTAAATAACGAGTTGAGCGCAATCGTCTCATCTGTTCATTTAGTTGCTCCAACACACGTTTCAAAAGACTCTGTCCTCCCAATATTGTCGTGATCTCTTGTTGCAAAGCATGTTCTACCTCGTCAACAACCAGATCGATGCCAATACGACCATCTCTCAGCATGAGGCATTTGCGACAGATGTTCAACGCATTATTTTGCAAAGCGGCTAGGCAGTCTTGAAGCCTCGTTTTGTATAACCCGAGGGCTTCTAATTCGATACAAATTTCTTTGCGTTGAATCTTTAACTCATTCTTGTTGAACTCGACGTCTCCAATACGTTCTTCGAGGCGTCTATCGGTGGTGGCTTTCATAATTGCAGCTCGTTCGGCGGTTTCTTCCCGGATTCTCTCGCATTCTCCTAGAACTCTGTCCGCCAACTGCTGTTGATCTTCCGTATTCCTGCAGCGCTGATCGTTGCTCATTTTCCATTCTGAGATAGTGAACTTTGCTGTTCTCGGAGGCATACATACTAAGGCCTGCTCAGACAATCTTGTTGTAGCCACAGGTGCTCCTATTACATGGCGAACGCCGAATTGAGCCTCGTCCATTTTTACAGTGATTTATAAATAAAAAACAATCTAAAACTTGTTGGCAGTACAGCCGATGATTGAACGGTCGGTGATTGACAAAACAGTTGTCAGGTTTCCTTGGCAACACAGAATTAACGACTGAACAAACGTAGATATTATAAGGTTTCTGTTCAAACTCTTTAGATTGATTTAATCATATTTCATAATATTTTCTAGAGCTTCTTGAAATAAAGTGAGCCAGGCTAATATATCTATTAAAAAATTTATAAAGAATAATACTTGATTAATATTCTTATTGAAAAATATAACTTAAATATATTCTTAATGTGAAAAAGATATTAAGTACATGGAGACATCACATAAAAGTTATCATATTGAATACAGTTATATATTAAGGGACTGTTTCACAATGTTCGAGTAAGATTATAAAACAGCTATTTTTTAAAGTACCTAGTAGACATCTTACTTTTACTTTCATCACATCTGCGTATGACTTTTGTGTTTGATCATGTCATATTTCATTTGATAGCATTTACTTGTAACTGATTAAATAGTCGCTAAGTCATTTATTGAATTGTTATACATCCTATAAATGCGATAGAAATCTATCATTGCGCGTATACTGATGGTTTTATTACAAAACGTATTCTAACTTTAAACTAGTTTTATATTGACCAGTTTATATGGGTTACCATAGTTACTAAATGTTAGACACCTAGTTTAAAGATAGAATATGTTTAATAATAACACCGTTAAAGTTTATAATAGCTTACATCAGATTAGCTCGTTCTACGTATACAAAAATCTATAAATATCACAAACTACTACACATCAAAAAAACAAACCAACGTGTACTATCAATTACTTAGTTTTAGCATTTGGTTCGTATATTTATAGACAATGTAAGGGATATCGTACTCTACGGGGCACGCCTTAGAGCTCACTTTCCGAAACTCCTCCATTTCATGCAGGAGTCACCAGCATTATCCCAGTCCGGTAGACCACCAGGCAACACGTAGCATTTCCTTTTCTCCAAATCCGCAAAATACCATAGAAGTTGATTAAGACCTATATCCAAAGTTACTTCAGATGATAAAGTAGTACTTTAAACATGATGGGCCTTATTACAATTCGCATTTTAATTTTAACTAGATTTATGTTGGCCAGTTTGTATGGGTTACCATACTTACTAGTTGATAAAAATCTAGTTTAAAGTTAGAATACATTTAAGGCCCATATAAGGCCCTATATTATTATAACCACCATATTAAACCACCATATTATAAAACGGTACCGATATGCGATGAAGTTTTGGAAAATATTTGTTACTGCACAATTTATAATGTTGTAATCCTTATGTAATTTATTATAGATTAGGGCTGGAAGAGTCGCAGAGCCTTAATTGAATCTTTTTCTTTCTACCTAGAATTATCCCGACTTAATGCCAGGGTCCGCTTTCCCAACATTATTTAACGGCGAATTTGGTATTATTATGTAGAGCGACTCGCCGTCACCAAACAAGCAAGTGGGTCACCTGATGGTAAATGCCCTCCACCGTCCATGTTCGTCCACAATACCAGAAGAATCATGAGCGCGTTGCCGACCTTAGAGTCAAGTGATATTTAAGGGATTGGGAAGGGAAGGGGGCTTTGGGCCTGCAGATATCTTACTCACCGTACGAAACGCAGCAATAAATCATTACTTAACGTCGGTATTCTACGAGCCAGTGATAACCTGGTCGAGCCGGCCCATTCATGCCGTAAACATAACTGTCTACAACGTGGCTCTGCTACTTCTAAGGTACCAATGACACTACACAAAGAGTAGAAGTTGCAAAGTAACTTACCGCACGCGAAGGCAAAGAGTACCAAGCTGTAGATGAAGAAGAATTTGACGATGTCGATGACCATGCGGCCGAGAGAAATCTGCAGCGGTCCCAAGTGAGGATTGATCGAGAATAAGTGCACCAGCTTTAAAGCACTGCAATCAATACACAATCGTAAGTGCATTTTATTTTTATATACTTTATTTTACGTCAAAATCCAGCTCTATATTAATATTATTATATACCAACCTACTGCTGGGTACGGGCTTCCTCTACTAATGAGAGGGGCTAGGCTTGCTTACGCTGGCCTAATGCGGCGTGGTAAACTTCATGTACCCTTTGAAATTCTTATAGAAATTGTCTGGTATCCAGATTTTCACCAGATATATTCCTTCACCGTTGAAGTAACCAGTAATTAACACACAAGTCCGAAACATTAAAAATATGTACCCTAGCAGTTGGAGTCGGATCCGCGACAGCTGTCTGGTTAATACATTCTTCTCCCAAGCTATCGCTATTATCGCTTGTTGGTATAACTCACCTAAATATATTGGCCGCGGCAAATAGTCCCTCAGCGATCAACTGGGGATCGAAAGCATCCCATTGTTCTCTAGGAATGAACTTCGTTTGCTGGTCCCGCCTGATCTCCGAGGTCTGCTGGAAGTAAGCGGCGACACGCAGCACCGCCACCGCCACGTACAAAGAGTTTCTAGTAAAATCTATGAAGTTCCACATATTTCGGAGGTACGAACGAATTCCTTCTATGTAAATCTCTTGAGTTTCCTCCCAGATAAATCCTGTAAAGGAAGAGAATGTATTAAATAGCCTTCCTTTTAAAAGAGAACGGTTGATGGATCGTGGATTACGATAATTACAATCGATTGATTAATCTAATGTCAGTATAATAATATGTTGTCGATAAAAGTTAGGTCTTTGTAATTACTTTGTGTATTCCTTTACGAGATACTTTCAGTGAGCAATACTTGTAAATTTTTAGATTAGAGAAAAATCATTGGCAATTTTTTGGGTGCTTTTGTTTTAAAGTTTAGCTCTACCTATCACATCAAAGGTAATGTAATGTCATTTAAAAAAATCCCTGAAAACTTGCCTAACACATATACAACGACGACTAACTCCAAATAAGTCGGACCGTTTCCTCTCTGCTTCAGTAATTCTTTCTCTAGCTCCTTTACCATCCAATCAGGGCCGAACAATTGTATCGCTTGAACTTCCGCTCTTTGTGACACCAATATCAAAATCACTGTAAACAAAATATTATGATTAACTTTTCTACAACACCTTCTCTTTTTCATCCTTTATTTCATTCACAGTGGGGTTGACGCAATATACTTTTCTACAACACCAAAAAATGTATTTTAAACTTTAATACTATTAATGCAATATCATATTAGGTTGATTGTAACGACGAAAAAGCTGAACGGCATTACTTTCATGAAACTCAAGTCTCATATTATAGAAGTGGTTTTACAAGGAAATAATCATATAACAGTCTGGCTTAATCAGGAACTTCTGATGATTAAACCTTATGGAAGTCTATTAGAATATCAATATTTTAGAAGCCTGATACTCACACAAGAAAAACAAATAACTCGATGCGTGTATCAAGAACTTCATGAATGGTTTCCTCATCAGTTTCCCAGTGGCGCAGTTAGGAGCTATCATGTATAAAGTGCAGTAGAACGGGAATAGCAGCGCGACGCGACAAATAATCATTATCTTCTCCATGGTGGTTTTACGACGGAATCCAGGGACACCCTCGTACCAGATCGCCGCTAGCAGTTGTTGGATGTTGGGATGAGCTACGAACTAAATTGAAAATAAAATTTTGGTTTCGTGACAGTTACAGATATTCGAAGCTATAAAATCAAAGGTTTATACATATTACAGACAGACGACCTGGTAAAAGTCGCAGGAAGTCGCTGGATGCAGGCCGCTTCCAACAGGTCGGTCTGGAAATCTTTGGGGGAGGCCTATGTTCAGCAGTGGACGTCTTGTGGCTGATGATGATGATGATGATACATATTATAAGTACAAGGGTTCGGGCTGGGCGTTGATGAGCCTGGGAATTTTCTTTTTTACATTATATAGATATAGATTACTATTACATTATTAACGAATTATATCACGAAAGTTACATATAGAATATAAATAACTTTAGTATAAAGTATAATTCATAAAAGAGTACATACAAAATAATCATCGATATCTACTTTCGTCGTAAAAAATATTACTGCGGGTGCCACATAAAATATACATTTATATACTAAAGGAAACAAGAATCTGCTACCCCTCGTTTTCCTTAGTCGTCTGTGTTTTTAATGAATTATTTTAATCAGGTATAAGCCGACTCTCACTGGGAAAATACGTTGAGTTTTATGTCTTTTATCTTTCTCATTTGATACGTAGAATAATAAAGGCCGAGAAAACGAAGTTCCAATATTTATTAATGTTACAAAATAATCATCGATATCTACTTTCGTCGTAAAAAATATTACTACGGGTGCCACATAAAATATACATTTATATACTAAAGGAAACAATAATTTGCTACGGCTCGTTTTCCTTAGTCATCTGTGTTTTTAATGAATTATTTTAATCAGGTATAAGCCGACTCTCATTGGGAAAATACGTTGAGTTTTATGTTTTTATCTTTCTCATTTGATACGTAGAACAATAAAAGCCGAGAAAACGAAAAGAAATACGAAATAGCGTTTTGGCGGGTGTTTAACATACAACTCATTACTCAATATTTATTAATGTATTCTTAGCAAAAACATTTTGTCAGAAGTGGGATTCGAACCCACGCCCACAGAAGTGGACTGCGACCTGAACGCAGCGCCTTAGACCGCTCGGCCATCCTGACTATGCAATATTTGCTCAAAATATGTACTCTGGCGCGTTATTGCTTGAACACGTTTTGATTTACATGAAATTCTTTGTTTAATATAATATTCAATGAGCAACTTCAGTTGCATAACATTTTACATTCGTAACTCATTTATAATGCCTGTTTGTTATTTGTAAGTTTTTCAAACGTAATTGTTATTATTAATAATATCTACTCGTACTTATATATTATTACTTTCTGGAACACGTGTTTTGGGTTATAATTATTGTTCATCAAATGTATCTCATAATGTATATTTTTACATGATTGTAATCTGTTTTGTGTTTAATAAATAAAATAAATAAATAACAGCAGCATAAAGTATGAGTCTGTATGATGACGCAACGGTAAATAGGGAACTCGATAATAAATCGTCTGCCACAGATTCGATTACCATTGTAATATTTTTGAACAGTTTTGTAAGTAAATTTTCTAGTCAATAAATCTTTTAAATTTCGTAGGACAGGTTTGAATGGAATTCTTCAAATTTAATTATATAATATTGTAACTTCAATTACAATAAATAAAAAAATCTGGCAGCAGTCTCGCGGAAAAGTATGATACCGGATTAAATTTATCCGGCTTCCAAATCTTACCAACCTTCTTTTGTTTAAAATCGATAGCTAACTCCAGCCTAGCCAGTTTCATGTGTTCACCATCAACGAAGGCCGGCTCATCAGGATCATGGTTTAGAATGATGGCCAACTCTTGCGAACTGCGCGACTGGTCCAAGAGATCCACGGCGAAGATTTGCGCTTGACGCCGGAGCTCGAGGTACTCTGCTTTACATTCCTGTGATATTTGTGTTGTAATTTTATAGTTAATAGAATATAAGCAGCGATAGCTCAGCGGGGAGTGGTATGGACTGTCGAGACGAAAGTCGCAGGTTCGAAACCAGCCCCAAGACAATACACCACTGACTTTTCTAAGTTACGTGTATATTAATTGTTAATTATCGCTTGCTTTAACGGTGAAGGAAACATCGTGAGGAAACCTGCATACCTGAGAACTAGATAAGATTTTCGAAGGTATGTTAAGTCTGCCAACCCGCATTAGGCCAGCGTGGTGGACTAAGGCCTAATCCCTCTCATTCAGTAGAGGAGGCCCGTGCCCAGCAGTAGGACGTATATAATACAGAGCTAGTAAAAAAAAATATATATAGTTGTAATTATTTAATTTTCTCAAATGTCTACATGACTAATTAGACTAAGTATGACAGACCTGTTCAGCAAAGGCCAAGTTCCTGAGTTCCCACGAGAGCTGGAAAGCGGTCAGTATCGGGTCGGTGGATGACAGTGCGATCAGTGACGGTGAAGCTAAAGCCCTATACTCGTTTAATCTGGCCAGGGAATGACGGAGGGAGTCTTCCGTAGACTCTCGAATACACTCCTCGCAGGGACATCTAGATAGAATAGAATTTCGATAAATTAAATGTTTAACTAAACTTAAATACCGACTAAAACATCTTTTCATCGTTCTTTCTCTCTACCTGGCATTCTCACGGCTTGGTGCTAGGGTTCGCCTTCTTATTTAGCTACCACTTCGATCCCGATCCCGATCTTGAGCATCTTCTGTGGTTAGGTTAGGTGGTTCGTTAGGTTAGGTTTGGTGGTTAGGCCTTTAAGCCTCCTAACATCTTATATTTCAAATTCTTTTTTAATAGCCCGCGGGACAGTACCCTATGGACGATCTGGGCCTGGTATTTTGTCTAGGATGTAGGTACACTTGCGATTGACCCGAAATGTGACATGGATACCTACATTTTAATCGCGAAGATGTATGCATTGCGTAATAATAAAAAAATATTTTAATTTTCATCAAAAATAAATTAATGTGTTTTAAATGCCAGATCAATTTTTAAATTTCATACTTTTTTTTTTTATAGTATAGGCCGGCAAACGAGCAAGTGGGTCACCTGATGGTAAGTGATCTCCACCGCCCATGTACGCCCACCACCAGAAGAGTCATGGGCGCGTTGCCGACCTTAAAGGAAAGGGATAATTAGGGATTGGGAAGGGGAGGGGATTTGGGCTTCCGGTTATCTCACTCACCGTACGAAACGCAGCAGCAAGCCGCTACTTTACGTCGGTTTTCTATGAGACAGTGGTAACGATCCGGTCGAGCCAGCCCATTCATGCTGTAGACAAAACTGTCTACAGCGTGGCTCTACCACTCAAATACATTTTAATGATGTTGATTTAATTTTTAAGTCTTCTGTAATCCTCATTTAAAAAGAGACTTAACTACTTGTTAAAGTCGAAATAGCCTTATATCAACTATCGCTAGAAAATAGTACAAAAGTAAACAGGTCTAGTGCAAGTTTTTAACTATATTCATCGCGTCTACAGTAGTTACCGTGCGAAAAAGACTTAAGCGTCTCTAGCGGATAACAGAGGCTATAAACTTTTATTCACAGCTCTCAATAAGTCAACAAAAATGCCACTGACGGGACATTTAACATAATGATTTCTTACGTTTACGCGAACAAATTTAAACGGATTTTATCGCGGTTTTTTATTTTAATTTTGATCCCGACTGGACGTTTCGAAGACTTTTCAGCCTTCGTGGTCGTGGACTACGTGGACAGAATGGACGGGGTGGTTGCAGTCGCAGAAAGGTAGGGATGAAAATTAAAATAAAAACGCGATAAAATCCGTTTAAATTAGTTTTATTTCAATGGGATTTTTAACGTTATGCCGTCATTATGGTGACGAGGTACAGCGCATATTCTACTCTTAAGGGTAATCCAAAGCTTGAACTTTAGTTAATAGACGTGTTCGATCTTAAAACAAGATTCTAACCTAATTCAAATCCAGTGCAATTGTTGTATAACTTGAATTTAACAAAGCAGGCATTGAGCTTGTTACCTTACGTCGTGAGGGTTTGGCAGTGTTGCCCCACGGTCCAACAGGATCTTGATGATCTCATAATTGTTCTTGTGAGCTGCCAGCATCAGCGGCGTGATGTCTGGAGTGAACATCGCTGTGTTTGGATCTACTTTCTGCCAGCTCTGCATCCAAAAACGATACTTCAAAATGGTAGTTCATTTTCTTGTATAAAAAAATAAAAATAGAATGGAAACATTGAATCGAGGATAAAAAATAATATCGAAATGTAAAGTCCCCATGCCGAAACTAGCTTGTTTTTTTAGAACACAGTTCTAGTTTAATAAATATTTCATCTTCAAAAAGGTATGGATCTAAAATGGTGTTTTCAGTGACAAGCAAACAGTTTGCGCTGTTAGGTACAGCCATTACGTAATACATAGGTAATTATTTATCGTTTGTTTCTACTCGTAGTAAAACAGATTACCTGCATTCGTACGAAAATAAATAGAATAAATGTTTAAACCTTTTAAGCCATGAATGTTTAAAGAACGGTATCATTGGACGTACATACATTTATTACAAAATGTTGGTATCTATTTTTTTATCTTTTTTTTTATCCGGGCCCTGGAAAGTGACTGCACCACACCTGATGGTAAGCTTCACACACCAAAGAGGGAAGAAGCAAATCAAGGGGCCTGCGACAGGATAGGCAAATGACTGATATATGATATACCATACACATGATGTTAAAACCTGCCATAGTGATCCGCCCCATCTTGTGTGGATCGCTTTCCAGGATCAGCCAGTGTATATCCGGTTCTCCTGAGGGGCTTGCGACATGACTTGATGGTTGGTTGGAGCGGGTATAGGGGTACATCTTGTATCCCTGTGCCTGAAGTGCTCATCCACCTGTCCTGTCGCGGACCCCTCGATTTGCTTCTTCCCTCTCCGAAGGAAGAAGAAGCATTTATACAGGCCGGCATGATTCTGGTGACCTGATGAACTCATTGTTTGTTGGTGGTCGCTAGTTTTTTGGACTGCACTACGCTTACCATCGGGTGTAGTGCAATAAATTTGCCGTGCTCGTACTAAAAAAAAATATATATGAGATACAAAATTTACTCACATACGGCTCGCCCACTTTAAGAATTAGCTCCTCATGCTCCAGTAATAGTTCTACAGCCTCAACAAACTCAGCATTGATCGCCTGAAGTAGCGCATCTTTGGTCTCAACACCCATGATGACCAATAGTTCTACCATCTCGAGGTTCTCTCCATCAATGGCCAGCGTCAGGGCACCGCGACCCAGCGAGTCCACGCAGTTGACATCTACGTGTTTCTTTCGATGCGCTTTTTGGAGAATCCTGTGGTGCATCGATTATTAAAATGATGTAAAAAGGCTAAATGTAATCCTAGACAAAAAAAAAGTTCGTTATAAAGCGAATATTAGCTAATGTTTGCAAAAACTAACAAACTAAATAATTGTAAATAAGGTCCTACTTTTGTGAACTATAATAAAAATAAAAATGATGTCAAAAGAAATATTTAAAGAGTTAGTCTTGTTTTTAGCCTCCGACAAAAAAGAGTGATGTAATACTAAGTTTGACTCTTTTGCTTGTCTGTTTGTATGTTTGTGTGTATGTATATAGCATCGTAGCATCTAAACGAATTGACCAGTTTAATTGCGTCTTTTCCAACTGAAAGCTAGTTTAATTGATGTGGTTAAGTTAAAAGTTATCTAGATAGCTGGACGTCGGGAATTTTAATGGTATTAAAAAAACTAAAGAAAGAAGTAGGCGGTCACGGGATTTAAAAATAAATTAATATTGGCAATGGTTCTTTTCAAACAAGGGCGCTTATAATACGGAGGAGGCTTTAATTTAATGTATCGTTGTTTGTATTGGCATCTTATGTAATTGAAATTGTTTAGCATCCTTGGGAAAAAATAACCAATATTGTTGTTTTCATTTAAAAATTGACTATCAGTGACACCTTAGTCTATTTATAACATTTTAATAAGTTATTTATGTTTTACCAGGATGGCTTTAGAACTTGAAAACGATTTTTGTTTATGGATTTCAAACCACTCTTTATATAAATTGTTGTTTATGATATTTCACATCAAATCAAAATAATTACTGTGAGCGAGAATGGGTACATATTTTTAGATGGTTTGTATTAACACGTCATTTATGTTTAATCCAAAAATGGATATATAAACTTTTAACAATCATTTAGTTGTAATTATAAATCTCAAACCATTTATCATCATAATTTAGGATAAAATAGTAATTTTTATTTTTGGGTAACATTTGTTTCTACTGTACCTTAGCAATATTTATAACTAGCTTTTGCTCGCGGCTCCGCCCGCGTGATTTGCTTTTTCCGGGATAAAAAGTAGCCTATGTCTTATTCTGATGTATAAGCTATATTATTGTAAAGTTTCACTAAAATTCATTCAGTAGTTTTCATCCATCCATCCATCCATCCATACTTACAAACTTTCGCGTTTATAATATTAAGTAGGGGTAGGATAGGTATACATGATTTGCCATATTATTCATACATGCCTCTATAATACAAGAAAATAACATTGTTACTTAAATTAAAAATATCGTTCCACTAGAACAGAACACGGCTTCAAAATATTTCGTGATCAATAATTAACAGCAATAGAATTATTTGACGGATGGCATAAATGAAAAGGTATTAATTAATTGTTAATATCGACCAAAGGTTGAACAAGCGTTGGCCATTGTCCCGGCCAACTCAAAGGCCTGGTGATCTGTATGTCTTACCTTCTTACATTTCCCATGTCTCCTCTCTCTACCGCGAGGAGGTACTTCTTCTCCTCGAGGGTCAGAGCCTTCGGCAGCTCCGGCAACTTCATCGGTTTTCTCACACATTCTAGTTCCGGGTCCCCCTTCACATAAATTGCTTTGTAAACTACTCTACATCCAAGAGGACAAATAGATCGGGCTTTAAAAACATAAAATAACATAACATATCTCCATCGCCTACAGGCTTAGCAGAGGTGCAACTAGTGCTGCACCCCTAGTCGAGCTTATATCCGTCCCGTGATGAGATAAAGGACGAGCCTATCTATATGGCGATGGCATAAATTCCAATCCTGAGCAATTCATGTGTAAATTTTTAGAATCGAAATACTCAACCACAAATTGTGTTTCCCATTCTGGGATTTAAACTCATCAGTTTCTCAGTCTCAGTACGCTGCCCATAGATCAATGGGTTTATATAACATGTTTCAAAAAGGTGTGCTCATATACACTTCACAGTGAATGTTGAAGCAATACAGATACTTATTCAAATCGAAACATCATAAAATATTACGGCAATTTATATTGCTCTATTATCACGATTTATCACATCCTTATACATTAAATGAAGTGCGTGAGCGAGAATAACAATGTTGAATGAGACAAAAGCTCAGCTGTTTATCATTTAGTGTTATCCAAAGTTGCAAGTCCAATATTGATATGTTGCCTAATGCATTAAAGTCCTGTATACCATGTGTACAAAGTTTAATAAATAAATAAAAAAATATGTTACTCAGTCGATAAAAAAGAAAATACTTTATTGATATCCTAGTAATGCAATCGGATTTGGTACTTGTGGTGGTAAAGTACCTATATCGTACACTACACGTTGATTAATATGACTTCACCTTTCTGTAACACTTTGTATACTGCCTGCATCCACTACACTAATGAAGCAGCATTTCGTATTTGACTACCATAATAATAATATGGTATGAATTTGTGACTGAATTTAAGATTTTTTTCACACATATACTTACGGCCTCGAGGTCTTTTTTCTCGGCCATGATGGCGGTTTACCCCCCGCTCCTCTGCAGCAGCGTCCGCCCCCTCAGGCGAACTGTTTTATAAATACTGCAAATAAAACAAAATCATTTCGTACATGAAATCCATATCATTTATATGGAAACTGTAACTTAAGAAAGACTTTCTGATTTCTTATGTTTACGCGAGTTACACATTGGAATAAAACGGTTTTATTTAATTTTGGTCCCGACGTCTCGAAAGCTTTTGAGCCTTCGTGATTCAGTCCACCCCGTTACCACGAAGGCTGACAACGTGGTCAACACAATTTCGTGGTCACGGGACCAAAAATAAATAAAAAACCGCGATAAAATCCGTTTAAAACAGTTTTATTTTAAAGACTTTCTATTAAGTTTGTACAACTAAATAAAAATTATATGTGATAGTCCACATGGATGGAGTGTAAGTGGGTCACCAACATCTTAGGCCCAAAGTGAAATGAGGCAATGGCAAAATTTGGTTCACGTTGCGGGTTGTAGAGGTCAGACGGCACGGCGGTCGTCCGAAAAATCCACTGTGAAATCATGGGAAGGCGTACCCTGGCATTAATCCAGGATAATGCCAGGCCCAGATACACGGTGGTAGGTCCCGTGTATGCGAAAGGACGTCTGGCCAGTTACCACCTCTTTGTCTATATCTGCCGCCAAGCAATAGTGTGTAAGCACTATTGTGTTTCGGTTTGAAGGACATTGAAGCCAGTGAAATTACTGCGCATTATGAGACTTAACATCTTGTGTCTCAGGGTGACGAGCGAAGTTCAGTTCCATGCAGTATGTTATTCAAACTCCTGTTTGGTAATGTTTCTGTTTATTTGCTCGTCTCGTCATTCAATCAGAATTCCGGAGTGGTAGAGCCACGCTGTAGACAGTTTTGTCTACAGCATGAATGGGCTGGCTCGACCGGATCGTTCCACTGTCTCACAGAAAACCGACGTAAAGTAGTGGCTTACTGCTGCGTTTCGTACGGTGAGTGAGATAACCGGAAGCCCAAGTCCCCTCCCCTTCCCAATCCCTAATTATCCCTTTCCTTTAAGGTCGGCAACGCGCCCATGACTCTTCTGGTGTTGGGCGTACATGGGCGGTGGAGATCACTTACCATCAGGTGACCCACTTGCTCGTTTGCTAGCCTGATATAAAAAAAAAAAATTGTAGTCATGCCAAACATCGATTGCATCTCTACGTTTGCTTACGAAGCCGTACAAACGGCCGTCTGTTTCCAATAATCCGTTTTGACATGCCGATTACGACCGTCACCCAGTTACATACAACCTTACACTACACGTAATTAAATAATATCGGAAGAAAGGATGTTTCCATGTATCTGGGTCACTGATACGTAATATATATTTAGAATGCATAATGTTTTTCAATAGATGCAGGGCAAGCGAACTGATCCTACTGTGGATGTGGATGTTTGGATATTTTTGAGTTTGGATATATGTTAATCGATCACGCCTTAACGGCTGAACGAATCAAGATGAAATTTAGCACACCGATTGACCATGACCTGAATGGCCATAACTAAATAAATACACCCAACAGTCACATACTTAGTCCTGACCCCACAGTAAGATAGGAGTCTTGTGTCGTGGGTATCAGGAACTAAGAGAGACTTTCGGTCTCACAACACCCAGACACTGAAACAAATATTAGTGGATCACACAAACATTTGTCTCGCTGCGGGGATCGAACCCGCGGCCTCTCGCTTCACAGCCAGCTACTCGGCCGCTGCGCCACGGAGACTATAAAGTTAAGCTTAACTAGTTCTTAATACGGAAAACGACAGCCGCGAATAAATAATAAGATAAGATTACCTTGTGATTGAAGAATTTTTCGGGACTTTTGGTCTTACTTATAAAAATATATTATATTTGTGGATATTCAAACATTTTTTTCGGTAAGTGAATCGAACCCACAACTCTTGTTTCACAGCCGACTTTGTCTGATAGAGTATTTTATGCGTATAAATCGTGTTGTTTATAAATCAAAGTTTTCAGGTTCAAGAGAAATGAAAGCCTACGATACTGACCTTGACTCAATACAATAATAATACTAGCCCTGTATTAGACATGTCCCACTACTGGGCACGGCCCTCCTCTACTGAATGGGAGGGGTTAGGCCACCACTCTGGCCTAATGCGGGTTAGCAGACTTCACATAGCTTCGAAAAATCTTATCGAGTTCTCAGGTATGCAAATTTCCTCACGATGTTTCATTCACCGTTAAAGCAGGCGATAATTAACAATGAATATACACAGAAAAGTCAGAGGTGTATGCTCTTGGGGCTGGTTTCGAACCTGCGACTTTCTTCTCGACAGTCCGTACCACTCCCCGCTGAGCTATCGCTGCTACCCAACACATTACCTACACGGTATTTATCAAATGTTTGCTAAAAAATTCAACCTATCATAATATTGCTAATCGCGCCTTTTAATACGTTGTATTTCCGGTCGGCAGAATAATGCCGGCCTGACGTTACCTACCTTTATTCAACAGTAACGAAATATACGTCGGTAGAAACCTTATGTATTGCACTGCATGTTTGTATATGATAGCAACGATATAAGTGGTGGGATTTTCGATATGACGAAAATAAAATAAATTAAAAAATCACGCAGTAAAGCCGTCAAGTTGCTCTACGTACTCGAAACTATAGAATTATACGTTAAGCGAAAACATAATGTTTATTTATTTCTATTTATTATAGACAAACTGACTGCCTCGGTGGCATACTTGTATTGCATACGTAGTTCGACTGCAGTGCTGAGTTCTCGGGATCGATTCTGGGTCGAGTAAAAGGGATATTAGATAAATGCCCGGAGTTTAGAATTGTGCCCGGTATGGCGAGAGGCCCCTTACTACAATAAGGGACGGCAATAAAAAATTTGGATGTACTGACTTATACCTCTGCCTACCCTTTTGAGGATTACAGGCGTGAGTGAGTGTGTAAGACAGGAAATTGTAAATAATGTGGTTTTAATATACTCATAGAAAGTTTTCTTTGTATATTTAGTATCTATGTGCTTAAGCTTAGTAGCCTTTGTCAGGCATTGCAAATCTGAAGTCGCTAATATTAATATTAGAATACATAATAAATAAGTACTCTTACATATATATGTACTTATATTTTTACAACTTATATACATTTAATGAGAATTGTACATAGATCGTGCAGTTATTAAAATGCCTTAAAGTTGCTCAACCTGTTTAAATGTAATGAAATATTCAGTAATTGAAAGCGTATTAACGAAAAGGTGTAACTAAATGGAGTTTTCCATATAAAGCCTTGACAGCCTTTAACAGCCTTCGTGGCACAGCGGCCGAGTAGCCGGCCGTGAAGCGAGGGGCCGCGGGTTCGATCCCCGCACCGATACAAATGTTTGTGTGATCCACAAATATTTGATTCGGGGTCTGGGTGTTGTGAGACCGAAAGTCTCTCGTAGATCCTGATACCCACGACAAAAGACCCGTATCTTACTATGGGGTCAGGGCTATGTGTGTGACTGTTGGGTGTATTTATTTATTATTTATTAAATACTAATAGGAATTCACAATACACTTAGATTAAGTTCACAAATCAAGTACACTGTATAATGAAGAAACTATAAGTTGGCGAAATGAGAGACGCTGCTGTTAAACGCTCATTAGTCGACTATCAGTTTTTACAGATGATTTAAAACAGTTTTTAATATTTC
The DNA here is from genome assembly GCA_949126905.1 of Amorpha juglandis. NCBI lineage: Eukaryota > Metazoa > Arthropoda > Insecta > Lepidoptera > Sphingidae > Amorpha > Amorpha juglandis. The sequence goes on along the minus strand of OX421386.1, from coordinate 7,825,445 downwards.
TAATACTTACCAACACTAACTTAAGATTGTCAATCTGTATCTGTTATTTTACAGACAGGAAAGAAAATCACAATTGGCGACCCAGAAATTTAAAGAACACTAAAAAAATATGTAGTTGTAAAAACTATTAATTATATATTATGCATATATATTTATGTATTATTTTTATGTATGTTTATTAATTCTCTTGTTGTTTGTATGTTACGTTTATATGTATTTATGAATTTTGAAATATTTCTATCTTTACTTGATCTACCCTGTCTATCTCTGCACCATCCTAAGGTTGACTGGTAGAGAATGCCTCTGACATTAAGTCCGCCTTTATACATATGTAGTATATGAAGTGCAAATAAATAAATCAATTATTTATTATAAAGATCACCAGTTAGGAGCTGATAATTTAACCACATACAGATCACAGGCGGTCACGCACAGCTCCCGCCATTTTTATCTTTATTAGAGGAATACTTTCCAACTGTTCCTCTAGCAATATGATCACTTTAAAAATCCCTGAATTATCACAAATATTCAATTATTTCATTTTCTATTTTCACTGAATTAAAAAATTGCATTAAATTAACATACAAAACAAAAACACAAATCTTTTGGAAACTGATAATGATGATCTCATAATTTATTGGTAACTACGTTATTGCCAATTTATATAACACTATAGCTGTTACTACAAAAAAACAATAAGAATAAATATCCAAAAATCAAAAATGCCTTAAAATGATTATTCCTCATTTATGTGTACGCTCAACAGTTATCAACAATAATTAATTTAAAAACCAACAAATCATAAATGATTAAGAACTATTCACCTTTACTATTTTAATTTAAAATATTGCAATACTCACAGTGACAATCGCCGAGGCTGGCGCGACGCCACTCCTGCGCGCGGTGCTACACACCTACCCTTATATACTCACCCCACAAACACCCCTACATCCAATTATAAGGGGTGAACCTGCCCATTACGAGTTTGATGCAGTATTTCGTACATTTCAAAGTCAAATGTATTTGCATGCCTTTAAAGGATTTAAATAGTGCGTATGTTGAGTTTATCTTTGACTTATTGACATTATCTAGTTAAATGGATTAATACAAGGCTGTGTGCAGGTTTATAATTAAATAAACCTATGCATGGTAATGAACCCTTGCTTATATGACACTGCGAAAGGTATAGTCGGATATTTCTCTCTAAAAGTAGCAATTAATCTTAATTCAGTTTACATACTTATAAATTTGAGTCCGCCAAATGATCAAATTCTAGAATAAGTGCCTGCTTTCGAATTTGACGATGAATACTAATATGTATACATCGTCAAATCGTCATCGTCATCGTCTATATATAGTAACCATGTGGCGTTTTCCATCTTACTAATATTCAAATTAGAAGTATTTTTTACAGTTAAAATTAAAACTTTAATATGAAAATAGTTAACCAGTTTGATTTAGGACAGTTTTTATGGTCCTTCGAGCCGGATACTACTTACTGAAAGGTGCACGCTTTAAAATGCTTTAATAAATGTCCTAATACAACTACTGGAAATTTGCGGTCGGCAATTTTATAATTCGATCTTAATTGAAACACAAAAATAACGTATCCATAAAGAATAAAGAGTTTAACAGTGCTATTTATCGCAGTTTTCGATGTCCAGTTTACGACTCCATAACAATAGCGACCGAGTTCACGGGCTTTATCGACCCTTAAACCATAGATAAAAACATATTGATGGTCGTACGAGTGTTTATTAGCAGTAATAAACCGAGATTCACGCAAATGTCTAGCGGAAATGGTTTTCAAATGTCAGTACGCAGACTTGAATTACTTACATGATTTTTTTTTATTTGATTGATTAACGAGACGAGCAAGCTGCTCGCCTGATGGTAAGCGCCACGCCTGCCCATAAACCGCAGCAATACCACGCGGAACTTTAAATTACAAAGCACTGCATGGCACTAAACTTCGCTCGTCACCCTGAGATATAAGATGTTAAATCTCATAATGCCCAATAATTTCACTGGCTTCAATGTCCTTCAAACCGAATCACAACAGTGCTTACACACTGTTGCTTGACGGCAGAAATAGACAAAGCGGTGGCATAACCCAAACGGCCTCTCGCATACGAGGGACCTGCCACTTTACATGACACGTAAAGGCTAATATTATACCGGCAAAGTCAAGGGCACACGATTTGCGAAACGAATGTCGATTACGAAGCGTTTCACGGAGCTGACGATAGGAATAAGACGTGTAGACAAGCAGTTCCTAAATAATCACGACAACGACGACGGAACGGCTATGAACAGAGGTGTATGATCATTCTTTTTTCAAAGCTTGCCTTTATCTATTGCTTCACTAGACAAGTTGGCGACCACATTTAGCGTTCCACCTAGACCAGTGTTTCCCAACCTTCTTTAGGCCATGCCCCACCTTAAATTTTTTTTGTTAAATTTGTCAATCTAGCATTGCATTTAAATAACCTAAAGCGAAAGGGTTAAAGTCGTGTCGAGTCCATTTTTACATTGCCCCCCTGTGGGGCGTGGGCCCCACCTTGGGAAACACTGACCTAGAGAAAAATTTCAAACTAACTAAAAGCAAGTAAGTAAAAGTAAAGTAAGTCTAAGTGGTTTTAACCTTGCCTTGAACCAACACCAGCGTAACTAGATGTCACATAACGCCTTAATAAGTATTGTTGTGAAATGGAGAATAGAATAATGTCTCTCTGATATGTACATTTTCTTCTTGTTCTGATAGAAGAAACTTAAAGCATACGACTCCGAAGTTGCAATCGATAGTTCACGAACCGATTAGAGCACATTTTGATAAACTAAGAAGTTGGTTACCGGATGGTAAGTAACATTACTTTTGAATTTTCTGTTTTGTTTGCCAGTTTTTAATTTTTAAAATACTTTATTTTTCGATTTCGAAAGAAATATTTGTGGATCACAAAAACATTTGTCTCGGCGCGGGAATTGAACCTGCGACCTTTCACTTTCTATGCGCTACGGCCGCAGTCCTAGGTTCAATAAAACAAAAAGTAAATGTAAAACTTTATTACAACATCGCTAATCGTCAGATACTGTACACACCAAACTACTCGTTCCTGACTAGTGCAATTCCAAGATATGTCACAGCGTTGCTAATAATCAACATAACTATTTAAAACAATAAACATAAATAAATGTATACAACAGTGGCAGTAATTATATATAAATCTCAATAGATTTAATGTTTTTAATTCAGCTTGAATAACATCTTATATCGGGTGCACACGGTTCAATTTTAGTTGATCAACTACTTAATCACATGCTATTTGGACAGAACAGACTTTCAACATAATTGATCAACAAAAACATCAAGATTTTGCTGATTCGTCAGTTGATTAATAATAATGAAACCGTGTGAACCCGGTATAAATGGGGTAGCATTTACAAAATATTAGTGCTACATGAATAAAAATGTATAATTACTCCCAGTTGCAAATAAACAAATCATACAACACCCAAAAATACGCCAAATAACCATTTTATTGCTGTTACATTCATTTACAAATATATACATATGGTTGATAACTTCAATAAACCTACATGTTTTATTAGCATTAATCGGATCATCATACAAAAAATTATACAGGTTGATTCATTTTTAAAAATGCTGTTTCATAAAGTAGATTATCTCATTGGTCTAGAGGCAGCGTACTTATGCTCAGAAACCGATGAGGTCCTGTATTCAAATAGCAGATCGGGAAATTAAACATTTCTTTTTGATTTGCTTGTTTTAAAAAACCATACATGACTAGCTCGAGATTGGAATTTGTGTCCGATATGGCTAAGAGTTTGTGACCTATCACCGTGTAATAAGGTCGGCAGACCGTGGGTGCACTAGTCACACTTTTGCCTACCCTTTCAGGCATACAGGCATGAACTTATTTATATAATCCTTCCGAGGACTTCAAGTGTCTGATTTATGCCAATCATATCGCGATATTGATTTAGCTCAGCGCTTGCTGTTGAGTGAGATAATCATGTAGCCTGAGTAATATCTTATGTAACATTATGACGGAAAAGATGCAAAATTACAGTGATAAAATTCAACATTTTAAGCACCTAGACTATTGAATTAAAACAAATACTCATACAAGGAATAAAATCTCGACAAAAATTGCATTTCAAATAAGAAAAACCTTACAAGGAAATCCTTGTTAATACATGCTAAATAACAATTTAATATTTTTTTTACGTTTCGTGTGTCTCAAAAATTAAGGAACTTTTTGCTCTTCAATTAAAACCTACTCTTAAAATGTAACTCCGTAAATAACTAAAATAATTGATACATCACATAGCTTTTAAAAATATCAATATTATTCTCTCAACAATAAGTAAACAAACATAATTGTATATAAACGCATTAAAATAAAATAATTGCAAGTGTTTCTATAAATCGAAGATATTTTAAACATAAGTCAAGTCTTATTACGGTGAGTAGAAAATTCGTAATTAACATCACCTTGTATATGTTGAAAATATATTAATTACAGATTAACAACCCTAGTTCGTAAATTATAAATGCTTAAGCTGCCCAAACCGAAAATAAATAAAAAATATTAACTATGTATTAAATTCTGTGTACATATTTCAAATTATGTGGAATAATAATAGTGCAACCACACAACGGTGCAATTGAGATAATGTTTGTGAGAGGTGACGTCAAATGCCGCGCGTCTGCATTGATGTAGAGTTGTGTAATTTCAAAAATGCCCCCCGACGTGATAGAGCAAATTATTTCAATGATTTTTTATATGGAACATCATATTCACATCAATTTCGTTCGCGAACAGACACTAATTTCTCATAGCACAACACTACGCCGCTCGTCACGCCGCGCGATCTGCCCGCTGGCTTCGAGACCGGGTCTCCGCCGCTCCCGCGCCGCTGCCGCCTCCGCCCCGCGCCCGCTGACTTCGAGTCCGCAGCCTTATTTGTATGGCAGTGACCCGACATCCGACTCCTACAAATACTGACAGGGTGAAGGGAGACGTAAAGGGCGAGTGAAGTGGCTACAGTCCGGCTGTTAACTTATTTATTGCGCGTTTTTAGCAGGCCTCAAATACGCCCCATATGTAACCGCAGTATTCTGTTTTAAATAGAGCGTTTACACCACGCTTACTATAACACTATTTACTGGTGCGGGCGCGGACAAAGAATGTGTAAGCTACACAATATGTTTCATATTACAATTCGCAAATAAGTATTATTAAAATTTTTATTTAGATGTAATTGACTTTAGTCTTACATCACTTAATTTCAATGTTAAGGCATAATTCCAATGGATGCGTCGAAGTCAGATACGAGCGGCAGTTGCGTCTTCTGTCAGATGGCGCTAGTGACGCCGTGCTTAGTAATTTACGTCTAATAGTCAGTAGGCCTAGTACAAGTTTTGATAATTTTCTAAAACGATGACAGTTATTGTTTTCTCTTCATACACGGGGTAGCAGTTACTAGTACTAGTTGGAACTATGATGAATTAAAATTTATAGTATGATTATTTTTATGACATATTAGTCGAATACGAAATTAGTTTTCGAGCGACTTTTTTTCTTCTTTACATGACTTTTTTAAAGTATGAATTACTAATAATTTCGTCAATAGTTATTTTATTCGAGATCAAAAACGTGAACGTATTTTTACCTCGTACTAGGCCTACTAGTTTACGTAGTGCGCAGTATAAGTGCGGAAAGCTGGTGGGAGGGTACCTGATATTGAAGTGATAACTTCTTATGGGAGGGTAAACCGCTTCGTAACGTAACGCGTTACGGGGCCACTCTGTCTGGCTTCCCTTTCTCACGCATACGGCAGCAGTAGGCAGGCTCCTCCTCTCTCACTTTAACCCACATTAGTTTAAGTTATCACTGTCGAGCGTCCCGAGACGCACACGTTTTTTATTTTTTTTACACAACTGGATAGCGACCAGCGTACACATGGTGATATGTCCGCCATATTGGCTCGTTCAGACGTTCATCAACAAGTGTATATCCAGTAACTTCAGACCGGCATAATCGATCGTCGAGGGACTCAATGTCTCTTAACAGTCGACATTATGTCTGGACTGCATTATACTTATTATCAGGTCCAATGTAGACGCACATCTAACGCTTGACGCAACCATAAGAATTCTGTATTTATGCACCGCCAAAAAATATAACAAAAAATAATAAACAGGCATAAATAACGAATAAAATAAGCTATACAATTTAAAACAACTACGTATGGTTTATTGCACAACTTTGAGATAACAACAGCTATTTAAAATATATTTTGCACAGACCACAGATAATATAGACGTACGTCAATTATTAATATTACACTCTGTATTTTTTTTACTCTGTGCAAAACAATTCAGTTATAATTTGAATATAAACTAAACTTATTTTAGACTGGTGCCTGTATAGAAACCAATCGTGTAAATTTTTACTATGAACGCTGACGTCATTGTGGTGGTAATAAACTATAGCGGATGTTGCCGCATGTAAATGTCAGCGCACGTCATAACATACGTCATGATCCGGGATCTGTGATATGATTAATACTATTGACTGCCATATTGATTTCGTGGAGGAATTTCATCATTGTTATTTAAAATGTTTTCTTCATAAGAACAAGTTACATCTTCAAAAAACATATTTTGATTCGTAATTGAGAATAAATATGACAAGTATAATCTAAAAATAAGGCAGTCAATATCTTTATCCCAAATACCCGTTCTTTCTAATAGGTACCCCATATGCCCATATTTTCAATCTTAATTTATATTACACTAATCTGTACTATTTACAAACATTTACATTTCCGAATTCTCTTCTTTACATCATGCTGGACTCCCACATTATGTTCGACATATTTAAATCTTGGTCTACCGGCAAAGGCGATGGCTGAAAAAAAAATGGTTTTTATAACACACGCATAGTTCAAACCCCACACTACCACCTATATTGGTAACAAGAACTATGGTGAAATTACGGTCCCACAACACCCAGGCCCGAAACACATATTTATGGATCACATAAACATTTGTCTTGGTGATGGAATAGAACCCGCCATCTCTCGTTTGACAGTTAGCCGCTGCACCACATAGGATGCCAAAAGTATAGAAATCTAGTAAAACATTAACATGTATCTAGCTTCTATATTACTCGCTGACTCATGCTGAAGCATAAACAGAACTCTTCAGTATCGATGTATGTATGCAATACATTAAAAATAAAACAAACCACATTATTTCCAAAAATATTTATTTAGCAAACATAGTGTGACAACACAAAAACCCAAAAGCGGTGTTTATAAACATATAATTTTTCTGCTAGCCCACACCTAGAGGATATACAGAATATTATAGCAAGACATGCAAAGGGGCATTACACAAATAATAAATTGATTCTCGTATTCAAAAATATTCTTTCATAAAAAGCGATTGCATAAATTTGTCAAAAAAGTATTAAGTTAGCAAATAAAAATAGTATAATATTATGCATACATTTGTCATCAAATAATTAGTACAAATATATGAAATAATGAATACCAATATGCATGCAACACATACGTACAAATCAATATAACAAAAACGAATAATTGCAATAATATTAGTAACTGTTCAATAAGATACAATTTCTTGTCATACCTTACATGCATAATACCGCATTATTTTAGCATAAAACAACGGCCATCATAATCAAATGGATGTTAATAAAAAACAATGCCATATTTTAGACAAAACAAAATACTGCAAAATAAAAACAATATTTATGTTATATAAAACATGCAATATTTCTAAGCTGGTAACAAAACATAAACATCACAATACCTAGTTCAATATTTACGACAATTTGAACAAATAAAATATATAATATAAAAATGCAAGATAACAAATAAAAAGATAAAGCAAATCTGTTTTTCAATAATTATTTTAATTGACAGAGTTGAGGAGCCGTAGTCATACTTCAGAAGTTATAACGAATACCAAATGGCAACACAAAAAATAAGAATTACCTAACCTCTATACAAAGGTGTACCCAAAAACTAAGGATAATGCAGGGAAAATGCAATAACAAAAATGGAGTGATTATAAAACATGAAAATTGAAAAAAAAAGAAATAGAATAGATTTAAAAAAGAAACCCATTGAATACATGGTTGTCCTATTTTTTTTCATGAAAAAGTTATAAAACTCAATTCAAACCAAACTAAATAGACAAAGTAAGAGTCAAACAAAATGACATATTACCCAGTACCTTTTAAAAGTATAGCACATTAAGGGATGCAATAGTGTCGTTTATATGTTAATAAATGAGAAAAAACAATCTCACATTCCTACAACTGATAGCTTTTCTCTAAACCACATTCAACAGAATCAAAATATAATAACATAATACTAACAAAAAGTATAAATATTTTGGGTCAAAAAAATGCCAGGCCTATATAAGAAGACTATTTTATACTTTAGCAAACCCATAATTTAATTAATAGTAAACAAAGAAAACAAACAATATTATATTAGTTAAAATATGTCAGGTTTTATCACAATGTAAATTAATATGATATGTACATCTGGGGATGACAAAAAACAATAATCTAATTTGGAAAATTTTGTCCCATTTGAAAATAAACTATACTAAAAATTTATTTCGCTACTTTTACGTAAAAAAAAAATCGTCCGTGTTAAAAATGTATTATAGATATTTTCAGTAATCGAGGATAGATAAACACCCCACTCTACAGTTCTCCCACTTCGCAAGGGATTGGGACCGTATTAGTCAACTGCTGTTAAAAACAGACCAATCACGGTAAAAATATCAAAATAATACAGAATAAAATCGGATAGAATCATTTCAACTTAATGGTTTAAAATAAAAATATTTGTAACAGCCGTTCTAGGAAAATATATATTCGCAATTGAAAAATAAAGCGAATTTATTCAAATATCTTGTGGCGTACATGGCACACGTCAGTCTTTTACCGTATACTTATACATTTTTTTAAAATCTTATTTATAAAAAAAAACGTAATAATTTTTTATAACCACACATACCACAGCAAACTGTGGCGTGGCTCGGTTGTCCCAGAGAAGAGAGTTATAATATATTTTTATCCTATCGATATAAGATGATTAAACTGAGTAAATAAAAAAGTGGTAAAATTTAGGTACAATTTAACTTTTAAAAAGACAATCACCAATCTTTATAAAAAAACACCAGCCACCATTCTGCCCTGACACAAAAATATGCAAAACCCATAATTTTAATAATTAATTCCTCGTACTCTGTTATTAGATCTTACCCAGATTTATATGGGATAAACCTCATAAACTCTACCGAAAACAAATAGATTCATCAAAATCAGCCCACATTTGGCAGAAATATCGCGTCAGTAATAAAAAAAAACAGATAAATTGAGAACTTTTTTAAGTAGGTTCAAATAACACAACTTTTTTTTTCAAAAATAAATATATATAAAATTAAGAAAAAATACGAAAACAACCGAGCCACATCACTAAATACAATAATCACAGCATAGAGACGGTATAAAGTTAAAGCTTGTGCATCAGGGGTCGGGGTGTAATGGTCGGTGATGGAATTAAGAGAACCGACGCGACGGAGGCAGGCTCCAATACTTGCTCGGGCGAGACGTGTCCAGGCATTTAAATGGACACTGTGGACCAAATGTAATCGATATACCAACATAATAATCAAAACAGTTTAAAACAGCCTTGAGATTCTATTTTTAAAAAACTGTGTCTACGCCAAGATACATTAGAATACCTATCGTAAGTATAATCCAGCCTTAAAATTTAGAATGAAATAAATAAAGACCATTTTGACATTAAATTTTATACACATGCACAAGCAAAATATAAGCAAAAATGAAAATAAACACATGCACATTCCACATGCAAACATTACTCCATAGTATAATATTCTAAGCACATTTATTTATATATAATAGCCCCAGATTATTATTTTAAACTCTTTTATATAATGCAACCAAACTACTTGATGTATCTCTTTCTCAACTGGTCAATAATACAACTAGGCACTTAATAATTATTCATTGTCCCCATATTAACGCTAACCCATCTCATTCATAAATTTTTTCGTACAATGCGTGCAAAGAACGCGCAGAAGAGTGCAAGACAGATGAGCACCAACGTCATATCTTCGTATCTATTTAGTTTCAGACTATGTCGCCCATCTCTTTCACTCGTAAACTCTTTTACATCCAACCATCTCTTGCTGTGCGAACGTCCGTGTACTTACACATTTTTATTCACACCACATCACATCATCACATTCACTTCATCCATTCATCTCTTTCTGTCCGAGTGTCATAACTGTCATCTGTGTACGCATTTTATATTCACACAATATCACATTCACTTCATCCATTCATCTCTTTCTGTCCGAGTGTCATATCTGTAATCTCCTCACCCATTTTACATTCACATGATATCTACCCGTCCCTTTCTGTCGCAGTATCCGTGTACTCATCTCCTTCTGTCCGAGTGTCATATCTGTCATCTCCTCACCCATTTTACATTCACACAATATCACACATGAGATGTACCCGTCCCTTTCGGTCGCAGTATCCGTGTACTCATCTCCTTCTGTCCGAGTGTCATATCTGTCATCTCCTCACCCATTTTACATTCACACAATATCACCCATGATATCTACCCGTCCCTTTCGGTCGCAGTATCCGTGTACTCATCTCCTTCTGTCCGAGTGTCATATCTGTCATCTCCTCACCCATTTTACAGTCACACAATATCACACATGATATCTACCCGTCCCTTTCGGTCGCAGTATCCGTGTACTCATCTCCTTCTGTCCGAGTGTCATATCTGTCATCTCCTCACACATATTATAGTCACACAATATCACACTGTGATAACCCGTCCCTTTCTGTCGCAGTATCCCTGTACTCATCTCCTTCTGTCCGAGTGTCATATCTGTCATCTCCTCACCCATTTTCCATTCACACAATATCACCCATGAGATGTACCCGTCCCTGTCTTTCAGAGTATCCGTGTACTCATCTCCTTTTGTCCCGAGTGTCATATCTGTCATCTCCCCACCCATTTTACATTCACACAATATCACACATGATATCTACCCGTCCCTTTCTGTCGCAGTATCCGTGTACTCATCTCCTTTTGTCCCGTGTGTCATATCTGTCATCTCCTCACCCATTTTACATTCACACATCACCCATGAGATGTACCCGTCCCTTTCTGTCGCAGTGTCCATGTACTCATCTCCTTCTGTCCGAGTGTCATATCTGTCATCTCACACATATTATAGTCACACAATATCACACGTGATATCTACCCATCCCTTTCTGTCGTGTACTCACGTGCGCGGCGGCGGCCGGGAAGGGAGCGAGACAGACGAGCAGCACGGTCATGTTGTCGCAGCCGAGCCCGCCGGTGGCGCAGTTGGGCGCGAGACAGCGCTGCATGAGCGCCTCGCACACGGCCGCCGGCTCCCAACCGCTCAACAGTCGCACGCGGCAGAACGTTACCACCTCCTGGCAACATTACATTTTGTTTATAAATGTTTCAACAATTTTGCCATTTGACAGGTCTTAGTCGCGTTATATTTAATGGTTAGAATATTAAATTTATTTATTTCCCAACGTTACGACAGAGTTGCATCGGCCGTAGTAGCGATTTGACTATTGACTTTGACAATACGTGCAATCTAACTTGGTAGGACTAAACAGTTCACTTGTTACAATTTAGTCTCCGAAAGCATTAGTCGCGACACAAATTCTGACTAATTTCAGACCGATCAAGTGATTTTATTGTATAGTAATTATAAAAAATAATACGAAAAAGCGTTTTACGAAATGCACAATCAAAATTAGTAAAACATATAGGGCCGCAATGTTAAGTATAAACATTAGTAGACGCAAAGGTGTGCGCATAGTATGTATATCTCCCTAGGAAGCGAACACCTTAGTGGCCATTGGTATACGGGGACGTCAAACATCACATTGTCTGTCATTTGATAATTACCCTTCCTCTAAATTTAAATGGCTTTTAACTTATTATTTTTTAAAGAATTTAAAACCATTAAATGGTAGTATCTGTTTTGGATTTAGTTGAATCGAGTCAACCCTATTGAAAACGTTAACATTAAAAGGTTTAAATCTACACATACCTCATTAGACAACACCTCCCATATACCATCACACGCTATCACAATAAACTCCCAGTCTTCATTCAATTGCCTCACTTGAACATCTGGATATGCTGTAAATAATAATACATTCACCTCAAAATCTATAATACACATCCCATTTGACCAAATATGTTGATACATAAGGCTTAATTCCGTGACAATGATTCTTTTTAACATTGCTTCATAAACATTTGCAAAATATCACCTGTTATCCGAGTGCTCAAGTTAAGGAAAACAAACACATATCGTAACGATTCTATTAGCGTTCCTTTTTTTTATTTGAATATAGAACACTGAAAAAACTAAAAAAAAAGCAATGGGTTGCACTCCGGGAGTGCCGGCAGAAGTGAAAACTTGAACATTTAAAGTTGTGCATTTTTTTAAAATTTGGAGTGGTTAGGGAATAATTTCGCACAAATTGCTTTATTTATCAGTATAAAAGTACTATCATATCAAGTCAAATCACTATCATATCAAAGTCCTGTCAAATTCTGGCCAAAGTCCGGTCAAAGTCCTATCAAAGCCCGGTCAAGGTCCGGGCATGGTCTTGTCAAAGTCCGGTCAAAATCCGGCAAAGTACGGTCAAGTCAAGTCCGGCAAGTTCGAGGGGGGGAGGGGGTTACGGTACACGGTTGAGGGGTCAACGTATGGCGGTCACTGTGTGACGTCAGCTGGTCAGCTGTCGCGTTACGTTACGAATTGGTTTACCCTCCCATAAGAAGTATTTACTTCAAAATACCTGTAACAATCTGCTCCTGCGGCGACATCCTGTAATTCCTTTTAAACACGTAATCGCCGAGTGCCCGTGACAGTGCCAGGTTGCCATTGACTCGGTTCAGCTGCACCCAACCTCCCCCGGCAGTGATCCTTCGCAACTCCTCCTCGTTGTTGGGCTTATGGTCGTATGACAGCACCTCCACCTGACATTTGAAACTCCGCCGCGTTCATATAAATGACACAATGATGAGCACTAAACGAGATGACATGAATATGAAATGACTAGAAAATTAAATGAATTTTACGAGTGGTAGAGCCAAGCTGTAGACAGTTTAGTCTACAGCATGAATGGGCCAGCTCGATCGGGTCGTTACTACTGTCTCACAGAAAACCGACGTAAAGTAGCGGCTTGTTGCTGCGTTTCGTACGGTGAGTGAGATATCCGGAGGCTCAAATCCCCCTCCCCTTCCCAATCCCTAATTATCCCTTTCCTTTAAGGTCCGCAACGCAATCATGAATCTACTGGTATTGTGGGCGTATATGGGCGGTGGAGATCACTTACCATCAGGTGAGCCAAAAGACATAAATAACAGAGGCTTTTTGCAGTTTTGCTCAAGTCATGATGTAGTTAGTTTTGTTCAGCATGAATGAACCGGCGCGACCGGAGCGTTACAACCATTTCGTCGTATACCAACGTGAAGTGATAGGTCCCACGACTTAAAAGGCAGAGCGAGAAGCGACCGGATGAGGGAGGCGGTGGACCATCAAGGGTGGCGCGAACTTGGAAAAGCCTATATCCAACAGTGGATGCAATCAGGCTGATAGATAGAGGGCAGCAATAGAGCAAATGGATCACCTAATGGAAAATCATTTCCATCGCCCATAAACACCCAAACACACCAAAAGAATTATGGATGCAATGCCGATCTTCAACGAAAGAAATTGGGGATCAGTTAGGGGAAGGGGGATTTGAGCCTCTGGGAATCTCACTAACCATATGAAATGCAACAAGGTGCTACTTTAAATCAGTGGTACCATCCCGTTCCACCCGACAGTCTAAGCTATAGGTAAAACTGTTAAAACATGGCTCTACACTTATATTTTGTTGATTATGTTGCCATTTAATACTATTTTATTTTACCGTCTGGAAAAGATTCCGCCTCTGGTATATATTAATGAATTAATGTTTGATAAATGAGTTTCTTAATTATTAGCTATAGTACATAACTGTGTCAAAGTGATTAAGACATCTATTATATTTATGATACAACGACTTGCTAATGCGCTATAATACGTATTTGATAAAAGAGCTATAAAAAACTTAAAACATAAAACGAATGAATAATCCGCATTAATATTAATGTAGATTTCATAACACCAGTGGCGCAAGGTACATGCAACACGATTTCTCTTACAAACATGTCAAAATTATTGTTTTTTTTTTCTTATTTAATTGAATGAGGAGACGAGCAATTCGCACGCCAGATGCTAAGCGCCCTGCCTGCCCATAAACAGATGCAACACCACACAGAACTTTGAATTGCAAAGCACTGCACTGCACGCACGGCACTGAACTGCGCTCGTCATCCTGAGACATAAGATGTTAAGTCCCATAATGCCCAGTCATTTCACTGGCTTCAGTGTCCTTCAAACCGAAAAACAACAGTGCTTACACATTGTTGCTTGGCGGCAGAAATAGACAAAGCGGTGGTAGCAACTCAGACGGCCTTTCGCATACAAGGGACCTACCTTGTGAAAGACCTTATTTCTAATTTACCTTATTTCTTTCTAAGGACCTTACTTCATAAGATCATTTCTATAGTAAAATATGATATTAATTACGGTTTTAAAAATCACACAATTTGCATGTGATTGGATTGAGTTGAAATACTATATTACATGTACCTTAATTGATTATAACATGAATATTTCACATCGTTTAAAGCTTGCTGCCTTAATATCCTAATAATCCTCATAGAAAAAATATTATAAAACAGTGTTTCCCAACGTGGGGCCCGCGCCCCACAGGGGGGCAATTTGATAGTTAATGGGGGCAATTTCAAAATGGACTCGACACGGCTTTAACCCTTTCGCTTTGGGTTATTTAAATGCAATGCTAGATATCGGTGACAAATTTAACAAAAAAAATTTAAGGTGGGGTACGGCCTAAAAAAGGTTGGGAAACACTGTTATAAAATGTACTTACCGTGCCTCTAACGCTCGCCACTGCCCTGGAGTCGCCAACATTGGCGCAGTATAACGTGTTGTCCTTAATGAGCACCACCACTGCTGTGCTGCCGGCCACCTTCTCTTGCAGCATGTCCTCCTCAAGCATAGCCTGGTCAAGGTCCAAGAACCCCTGAAACGTAAACATTTGTTTAAAACAAGGTAGGTCCCTCGTTTGCTGGTGGGAGGATACTTGTATCCGACTGGATAGCGACCACCATACACTGGTGCTAAAACCTGCCATAGTGGCCCACCTTGTGTGGGTCGCGTACCAGGGTCAGCCAGTGTATATCCAGTTCTCCCCAGGGGCTTGCCCCCTGATCCTATCCCTTTTCCCATCCCTTTTTCCTTCCCCTCCCCTTTGGCCCTTTGGCAGGCCGGCATGATCTTGCCGACCTACGATGGACACATTGTTTATCGTTGGTCGACACTATTCTTGGAGTGCGCTACACTTACCATCAGGTGTAGCGTAGTCACTTTGCCGAGCCAGGATAAAAAAAAAATGCGAGAGGCCATCTGGGTTGGTGCCACCGCGCCGTCTATTTCTGCCGTCAAGCAACAGTGTGTAAGCACTGTTGTGTTTCGGTTTGAAGGGCATTGAAGCCAGTGAACTTACTGGACATTATGAGACTTAACATCTTATGTCTCATGGTGACAGGCTCAGTTCAGTGTCATGCAGTGCTTTGTAATTCATCATTCTGTGTGGTGTTACTTCTGTTTATGGGCAGGCGTGGCGCCCACCATCAGGCCAGCGCCTTGCCCGTCTCGTCATTCAACCAAATAAAAAAAAACAAATGGTCTTCCTTATAACAAATGCAAAACCTTTATTGGCATACATATTTGTTCATACCTCCAATTATACAGGGAAATTATAGCCATATTAATAAGTAGTAGATAATGCTTGCCATTACCTGTTTTAATGCCTCTTCAATGTTGCCAAGATGGTATTCTGGTCGTGCTGTAATGAATTTGTGAAGATGTTTGCCAGCGTATTCAGCTATATTCGATCCTGAAATTTAAAACATGCATGAAGTGTCCATTCTTTAATATTTTCCATATTTAATTACTAAATTGACAGTTATGAAACAGTCTCAGCAAAGCCTCTGTGGCGCAGGGGGCGAGCCGGCTGTGAATTAAGAGACCGCGGGTTCGATTCCCGCACCAAACAAACATTTTTATATATAATGAAAATTTTGCTCAATACAAAATTACCTTATTTAGTATAGACTTAGCAAGTGTGTGTATTATAATATATGTAAAATAATATGTTGGTTAAATAAAATTTAAATTATTTTTATTCAGTTTCATATTTTTTAATATTCAGTAAAAACTCTTGTTATGAATCTTTATGGCCACTCAGAAACTAAAAACTTCAACCACTGCATTCAAATCTTGTCACACTTTAATCTATTAAAACCCTTTGACTACTGTCCGAATGGTCATAAATATTGTCAAAATCTCTACCTCCGTGTCCATCATAGACTGCAAAGAACGCCGTGCCGGGGTCATCAGGCAGTGATAATATGTGTGTGTGCGAGTCATCCATAGAGACCCTCCATCCTTGCATGCAGGAGGAGCCCACCAAAAACCGAGTGTCTTGACATGTTGACGATTGCTTTTCTGTCACAGGCTCTGATAGGGTTTGCCCCATAACTCTGTGGAGGAATAAATCATATAAATAATTTTGTTAAAGCAAGTTTGCTAAAAAACTGTGTTGACTAATTATTGCATTATAACTCTTATCGTCGTATTATCATGTTGTAATGTAGCATGGCATGATATGTTTGATAGAAAGTTTATACATGCCAGCAGCAATTAATCAAATGAAACTGAGGGGCAGTGTTTCTTGGAATCCAATCTAGGTTCCTTGAGTATTCCAAAGTATAACTTCATGCTGTTGTAAAAAAAACCTATGTATCAAACTAAGCACACCCCCAGCTCACAACTGATTAATACTAATTCAGACCTATATACAGTGAAAAACTATTTTCATTATGAAATTTCACCAATAGATAAGGTGGTAGGTATCTCACAGGTGAGTCTGTGTAGATACCACTGCTTTATCTATTTCTGCCACCAAGCAACAGTGTGTAACCACTGTTGTGTTTTGGTTTGAAAGACATTGAAGCCAGTGAAATTACTGGGCATTATGATACTCGACAACTTATGTCTCAATGTGACAAGCACAGTCATTGCTATGTAGTACTTTGTGATACAAAGTTCTATGTGGTATTACCACTTCATAATTCAGGCTAGTAAAAAAAGGTACCACATAAACAATACAAGTACATTTAAACTGAAGTGCATAATGTCACGGCAATAATGAAAGTGGCAGCCACAAAGGGCAATGCATCGATAAGTAAAGCACTAATTGAGACTCCTTACATGAAGTCGGAACATTTAATCAGAGTATCAATGATTACATTGTTTTGATAAGATAGAAGATAAAACCTACAATGTGCTACTACAACACAACTTAGATACTGTCCGTTTATATAGGAAATTAAGCACAGTTAACAGTCTAGTAACATTTAAAGTAAATCGTAAATCGTCATTTTTATAGTCAAACACAATCTACGTGGAATGACTAACTGTGATGTCACTGACCGATTTATAAAGAAGATTTTACCTGGCAAATATCGCGTCATTAACTATATTTGCATACAGAACAACGTCTCAACAACATTAATTTAGTACAATTTATGCAAAAACTAAAGTGAAAAACATTAAAATTCATTAAAACCGAATTAAAAACAAGTTATTGTAATCGCTGTTTGCACTAAACTCAGGAAACTTTACAACATTGAAATTCACTCACAGTAATGTTGAAAATCACCAAAACTTAATATTCGCCACGATAATATGCACTTCGTACGTAAATCACAGTTTATTTTTAATTATTTCACCAAAGTGCGTAGGTAAATAAGTGCAAGAACATAAACGTCAATTTGACATCTACCACCGACGATAGTCGATAGCATAGATAATACACTATATATAACAGTCGATAGTAATTTGACAAGTCGCTCATCGCTGTCGATTATTCGAAATAGATTCTATAGGAAGACAATCGATTTTTTTATCGATCTGGACACCGAATTAGTTCAGTGAATCAATTCCAGAATCGCAAGTATCGGACCGACTAATTATTAGAACGCATTACTTATTATTTTTAATAAATGGTGTTTTCATATTATGATATTAAATAATGCAATTTATGTATTGATACCATATAGACCGTCATTCATACTAGACACATACACTACTGAATGATAGAACGCATGATTTATTTATAGTAAATATTAAATATTTCGCTTGCACCCCTCATATATCTATATGCTTAGGTTATTTAATAGCTATTTAGAGCCCACAAAAATTAAAGGAATCCTTAGCATTTGAAGTAACACTTTTTGTTCAAATGTGTCATTGAATTTCTATTAAGTTAGTACGTACTTAACGAATCCTATTTTATATTGTCTTCGATCGGCATCGATTTTCATTCATACCTACCTACCTACCTACGTTTCTTGTTTATAATTTAATAATAATTTCTCAATGAAATTTAATTTCTCAGCACTTGCCTTATCATCTTGGACGTCATAAACATTTATGAAGAGAAAAAGTTTAGATTCAACTAACAGAGCATTTCAATAAGTTTACGCACGTAAATTTTTGTACAAAAATAAATGTCCTATGTTGACAAATTATATTTAAAAAATTTAAAAGTCTTACTTGACATCTGTAAAGCACCTGCCTACGTAAAGAAGCCAGTACGTAAAAAAACACAATTAAGACCTTTTTTCGTAGGACGACCGAATGATAGTTATTATTGAACTCATTCTTGCATGTCAATGTGTTGCAAGTTATTACTTACGTCGGTTTCCTGTGAGATAGTGGTAACAACCCGGTTGAGCCGATTCATTCATGCTGTAGACAAACATCTTTAGCGTGGCTCTACCACATAATAAGAAGACGTACACTTTTGCCCAACTTTGGTAAGAACGACCAGATTTGTACTGACTGAGCGTGGCATCAAGAGACTTACAATGGTCAGGTATAGTTATACCATACGGACAACATTCCTGGGTTGGGTCTCTAACTATCACATGTGTATCACAGTGAAGGCTTTGCCCTACTAAGCTAAAAAGAATAATGTAGTTAACAGAAAATCGAGAGAGTAATAAACCCTGAGGGTCTGGGTTCAATTCCCAGCTCGGCCGGCAAAACATCTCCACCGCCCATGAACATTCAAAATACACTAAAAATCATGGATGCATTGCCGCCTTTAAAGGAAAAGCGGAATTAAGAGATTGGGAAATGGAGAGAGAGAGAGATTTGTACCTCCGGATATCTCAATCACAGTATGAAACTGCCCATTTATACAGTGGACAAAACTGCATACCACTTTAAAAAAAAAAACCTTTTTGTTTCGAGTTTCTGATTCGAAAAACACACATGAGTTACTCGAGACTGGAATACATGCCCGGTATGGAGAACCTATAACCATACCGGCTCTATCATAATATCATCAGACAGAAATAAGCTCGGCATACCGTGGATGCACTTCTGTCTACTCCTTCGGGGATACAGGCGTGAGCTTATGTGAATGCTTCATTCATTCATCATCTGCCCTTTCTTTCTCCTTCTTTCATATCCATCCCATGGTTGCTTGTAAGACATTGCCCTGACTGATAAGGCCGCCAATTATACTTCTCATCTGAGTTATATTTTAGTGTTCTGTTCTGTACTCCTTGTGTACAATAAAGTGTAAATAAATAAATAAATCAGTAATCAATACGCGTGAAGGTTATTCCCATAGAACAATAGGTAGATACGAGGTTAATCCACTATGATTAAAAAAAACTGTATTTATTCTTTCGACTTCGTTACGCTCCGATGTAATAGAAAAATTATTAATACACGGCAATAAATTAGTAACGGTCCTAAATAGTATGGTTCATTTAGCTCTCTGTTACTAAGTTCCAACATTGATAAAATACAGTTTTTTTTATAGTATAGGCCCGCAAACGAGCGAGAGAGAGAGTGTTTCATTAGAAAAATACCTGTTCATTCGATAGAGTTTAGCAGCGATATGGTCCCAGTGCCACCGCCGCCGGTCAAGTGAAATTGTACTGACTCCAAAAAGACCACTTCGGTATCACCCCAAACGGTTTTTTGCGATGGCAGACTTAAGCCTACTTACAAATCAACAACCATTCGTTAATTTCATAACACTTATTAGTATTACTGTAAAAATATATAATTACGTAAGCATATTCCCATCATTTTTTGCGTAATGCTGCAAATAATATTAGAGTTAATGAAATACGACTCTTCATTAAAAGAGCTGATGATTAGTTACGTTTAATAAGTAACTGTAATTTAGCCGGCTGAGGCAACTGTTTAACGTTTTTACGTGTCCTAAGAACGGGTTCTCACGTTTCAACCAAATCGAATGGTCAAGGTTGGAATTAAATTTAATACCCATTCTGTGCGTCGTGATTAATAGTCCTATTTTCATTCTAGTACGTAAATATAGTTGAATTCATAAACGATAGAGCCACGCAGACAGCATGAATGGACCGGGCCGGTTCAATCGGGTATTCACCACTGTCTCACATAAAACCGTCGTAAAGTAGCGGCTTGCTAATAATGTTTCGTAGGTAAGTGAGGTGTTCGGAGGTCCAAATTCCCTCCCCTTTCCCAATCCCTAAATTATCGCTTTCCTCGGTCGGCAACGCTTCCATGATTCTTCTGGCATTGTTGGCGTTCATGGAGAGTTCATTGCAGAGACCACTTGCCTTCACAAAAGTAAATCTAAAATCTAGGGTGGAAATAATTTTAACATAAACTTCAGCCTCAAGACTGAATTCTCGAAAGGGTAGCCTGAATGTACACACAGACAAAAATGCACCGCTTTCGTGCCTATTTCGCTAACGGTATTTCAGTTAGGTATATAGTTGGAAACTTATCATTGTATCGGGCATAAGTGCAATACGTAATAGTTATTTATTTTCAAAAACAGACGTTTCTGCCTTCTCCGAAACTATGCCTAACCACAGATTAATTAATAATACACCTAACATCAAACCAGTGCGGGGCTAAGACGAATTAGCAAAATACAGTACCTATGTAAATACCTCCAATCAAAATGAATCACTGGTCTATGGTTTATGGTAGAAATATTATCAGGGGCCAATTGACGTAATAATACTTGAACGGTCTGCAGTGTGCCGTCATTAAAGTTGCTCAGTAGTCAGTTGCTCAGTTTTAACTGATCGAAGCGCGCGTAGACGAGTGTGAAGTGTGTGCGTGCTATTTTAAAGACTGTTTTTTTATTTTTCTGTATTTGTGATTAAATATAGTTAATATGGCGTGTCCAATGAGGTTTGTAATTATATATATATTTTTTTTTTATGGACCTTTTTTCTTTCATGAAAAACAATTTCTACAAACAACATAAAACAGATTAAAAAAGATAAAAATAATCATTATAATTCATGGTCAATTATTTCTAAAAAGCACCGACTCTACAATGGTTAAGGACCTACTATTTTTAGCTTTTTTAGATTCTTTCCTATTTTAAGAGAGACCTTTGTCCAGCAGTGGGATAATATAGATTCTTGCCGGTGTTATTTTTAAAAAGTATTAATTTTACTGTTTTTAACAACGAAAAAATGAAGGAGATTCTCAATTCGACTCGTATAATTTTTTTTTTTCGGATCACTTTGTAAAAAGTATTCGGTTTTATACTCTCGTTTTTCTCGTCGGTTAAAAATAATACAGATAAACATTATATTACATGCTACCTTTATAAGAAAAACCGATGTTTATGTAGTAAGTATCTATGTTGATAGAAACACACACGTATGAAATTGGAGAAAGTGACTTGTTATAAATACATAGTTTATAACAAAGTCGCTATCTATGTATCTGCTTATTTCTCTTAAACAATGCATCGGATTTCGATGTCGTTTACACTATCACTTTGTGAATGTATTCCGTAATGTGTATATGTATACCACGCTATGATTAATGAGAGCAGGGTGTTAACATGCCTGCGGCGAAACCACGAAGGACAGCTAGTTAAATAAACTACATATTAGAATCAAGCAATATCCGCAGCAAAATTCCTTACAAAATAAAATAGGTATTTGTGTGTTACAGAAAACTAAAAATTTACATTTAAAACTATACACTAATTACAAGTTTCCACAGATAGATAAAAAACTAGCGGTTGAATTTTAAGATGTACTAAAGATTTATAAAAATATATTATAGTATATAAGCACAATACATTACGAAGTACACACCTATACAACAAAATAATTTCTAATTATACCTAGTGTATACACTACCATATACCATATACCGTATACGTTATGGTATACCATAACGTACTTATAATTTCATTGCGCGCTCTACAAGTACCTACTTAATGTTCATATAGTATCTGACGATTAGGTTAAAATAAATGTTAGTACGGATATCGATACAAATAGGTGAAAATAAGTACCAGGGCATTGAGCTGCTAATGCTAAGCATATACCTACCTTTTTCGTAGAATCGCGCTTCAGTTAAGACGCTGCTGATAGGGGAAATTGTGATGCAGGACAATACCGGCCTAATTATCAAAAGTCGAAACTTCGTTTGAGAAAATTTCACAATATAAGAGAACAAAACTGTTCCATTTTTAAATAATCTGTTTATCTATTAATGGTATCTTTAATTTTAGAATTCATTTATAGCAACAATTGTGTTATTTTGCTCAAAAAAAGAATTATTTTATCATATTAATAAAAAATATATTTACCAGATGGCATCCCAAAAGCAAAATAGGTATTTTTGGAGTTATGCATATTGATAATAAGGACGACGATATTATAAATTCTAAAATCAGCATGAGGTGGTCCACCTTATCATATTTTCTTATTACTTTATTGAGCATGACTGATTAACGATTTATAAATATATTATACCTACGTATATATTTTGTCTTCTTATTTTATTCAATGAAGTTTAAGATAAAATAAACATTATTAAATATTTAGAGATAATAAACTCGGATGTCTCTTGGCAAGTGTTATATTTACAATAATATTAGTTATGATAATCATCGGTTCATGGACTGAACTACTTTAATAGCTCAGTAGTTAAAGCACAATGCCAACTTAGTAAAACCTATAACAAAACGGATAGAAGAAAAAGTTTAGCAAAAAAGGTCGGTAATACCTCTTAATTTTTGTCCGACAGCAGGTACCGAAGAATAGTCTCGAAACTGTTTTAACCTGGAACCCCATTTTTTTGGGCCCCCATTTTTTATCTTGTCTCGGTAAAGCGACTACGCTACACCCGATGGGATGTGTAGCAAAATCCAAGAATATTGTTGACCACGACAGACTCCTTAGTTTTCGTAGGTTGGCAGAATTATGCCGGCTTGCCAAATTGCTTCTTCACACTCAACACCGCTCCGTTAATAAACTTCCTTTATTATAATAAAATTATAAGTAATTGAAAGGGGTTACTTCATTTTTATATAAAGTTTTCAACGTTAACCGCCTAGACTATCTAATTTCATTTTGGACTAGCTTTAAAGTATTCTTTATCGAACCTCCCATAATATGATCAACTTTTTACTAGCATAATTAGAATGATGAAACTACCGGGTCGAATATCGTCATATGAGTTATACCTTGTCTCATACTCTCACGGACCCAATCCGTGACGAGTTTTTATAGCCGCGGGCATAAAATTTTAATAGTATACGGAACTCAGTCTACGTATCGAAATACAGAAGGATAAATTATTGACCAGTGTCAACGCTCTAACTACGACCACACTTAGGTTAGGTACATCTTGGTGAGATACAAGTCAGCGTTGGACGTCCACCTGCAAGGTGGACAGACGACTAGATAAAGGTCGCAGGAAGTCGCTGGATGCAGGCCGCTCCCAACAGGTCGGTCTGGAAATCTTTGGGGGAGGCCTATGTTCAGCAGTGGACGTCTTGTAGCTGATGATGATGATGATGATGATGATGAAGTTATTTGGCGCGTATGGTACACACGTTTAGGTAAACAGAAAGTGATTCATATATAGGTACATACCATCTTGGGAAAAGTTAGTTTTACGTCTTTTTTAATAATAATCTTCATTTAAATCAATATAAAAACTTATTCATTCAATTTAGTATATATATATAACAATCGTACAATGGAATTTGATTTATCGCCTACAGACAAAAATAACTTGTTTTAAATAGTTCAACGGTTGATAATTAATTCTTCGTCTCATGAACTGGTATATCGGGTTCAATAATTATGTTAAAACGTCGACCAGTTCTTCGAGTACTTTCGTAGTGAGTTAACACACGTCTATAAAAATAAGTATCGTCGGTTAAACACCATGGATGGAAGATCATTCCAGGGTCTACTAGGTGGCAGGTTCCTTGTATGCAAAATGCGGTCGGTGTTGACGATGGATATGTGAATCTGAGGATTGTTCCGCTTTCGCCATAAACATGCTAAATCCTACTCTTTTAAGAAAAGTGAATGTTTTAAAGTTTTTTTTAATTTAATTACATGACGAGACGAGCAAAGCGCTCGCCTGATGGTAAGCGCCACCCACGCCTGCCCACAAACAGAAGCATCACCACACCGAACTTTGAATTACAAAGAACTGCATGGCACTAAACTGCGTTCGTCACTCAGAGACATAAGAGGTTAAGTCTCGTAGTGCCCGGTAGTTTCACATGCTTCAATGACTGGTTTGGGAATCAATCACGTCAAGATTTATATGTTTGGCACACAGTCACTGGATTAGGACTTAGAAATACTTTTCATCCCAGAAGTGGATGCAATTCTCGCGCCGAGGAAAATATTTTCTGTTGGTATATTCAGGGCATTTCGAGCCATATTTAGATCTCCAACTAGCCTTAGACTGGGCCTTTTTTTTACTAGCGTTAACGAGGTGAGGAGGTCGCTCGTCTGGTGGTAAGCGTCACGCCTAACCTTAAGCAGAAATAACACCAATCAGAACTTCGAATATGAAATGCTTGATGACACTGCACTGCGCTCGTCAACCCGCGATATAAGATGTTTAGTATCATAATGTCCATTCATGTCACTGGCTTCAATGTCCTTGAACTGGAAAAAAATAGTGCGACACACTGCGACAGAAGTAGATAAATCGGTGTTACCTACCTAGACGGCCTCATACGAGGAACCTATTACTGAGTAAATTTAAAATTTAATTGAATAAAAATGCAATGCTGTTCGTTGGTAAAGACATCACTTTAGTACAGCGGTACAGATATGGCTAATATTTGTTCGTAATTATCCGCTTTATAAGGAAAGAAAAATTAAAATTCCCTGCTTTTTTTTGAAAACTGTATGCTTTTACTATGGGTTTTTTTTATGAACTTAAGACCATAAGTCACAAATTGAACAATATGCGTATTTATTTTTTTGTTTTGTTAATTATGTATAGTTCTGGGACAGTTTCCAGGTGAAATAAATTAGTTACAATTATAATTCAACTGTAGAATTAACTACTGAATGAATTTATCGTCACTGTACGTTCATTCATTATATATTCACACCTAATATTTGTTTTGTGGAGACGTTGGTTCATAGAGCTATTATCATCATAAACATCATGCTATGGCCCACTGGAACGAAGCAGTAGGGCATGCGGGTGATAGATACCGCAAGGGATAGCTAATGAAATAAAGTAAATAAATACACTCAACAGTCACACACATAGTCCTGACCCCACAGTAAGATCCGAGTCTTGTGTCGTGGGTAACAGGAACTACGAGAGACTTTCGGTCTCACAACATCCAGACCCTGAAACAAATATTTGTGGATCACACAAACATTTGTCTCGGTGCGGGGATCGAACCCGCGGCCTCTTGCTTCACAGCCGGTTATTCGCCCGCTGCGCCACGGAGGCTATCAAATTGACAAAAATGAACAATAAATTAAGATTTCAAATTAGCCCCAGACCGATACTGGCAATGTTTCTGTTGTAAGCATTACACATAACTCACAAAGACCAAATTCCTGATTAATACTTCACAGATCAATAGTTGACGACTCGATGGGCCAGGAAGGCACCCAGCTCGGTAACGAGGCGGGCATGCTGTATGGAGAGTACCTAATGCTCGATAAACTTCTATCTGCCCAAAGGATGCTCAGCGCCGAGTCATCGAAACCAGTCCACGACGAGCATTTATTCATAATCACGCATCAAGGTAACGTATTTTCAACGGACTTTAAAAAGGACGAGGTTCTTATTTCCCCTTTTTTTTTATTACACAATATGTCAAATACATTCATGTAAAGATTCACGTCTGTTTCCCATATACGTAGGGAGGGACAACGAATCATCCAGTGCACTCACGTCTATCATGTATTTGAGACAATGTGTTTTGATGGCTGTATCCAATGACCCGATGTAATAGTGCGGTTATCTGGTGACCCGAATCAATCTTCAACCAACGATAGAACAATCTAGGCCTATGTTTGGAACAAAAAGGAAACGAGACAATTTTCGCCAACACATGAATCGGGTCATAGATAAATGTTTTGATATTTTAAGTACCTACTATATTTTATGGCGTCGCAAGGAAAAGCGATTTATCATTACCATGGAAAACAGGGAGGAACGGTGATATTGCACTATACCACCCTATTCCGACCGTTAAGTTGCCGCGGGTCATAAACATCCAAGCGACGGCTAGGCCCAGGGCCAGTCCCTAACACTGGTAATATGGTAATTCTGTGTTACAGCGTACGAGCTATGGTTCAAGCAGATAATATTCGAGGTGGATTCTGTACGTTCTTTACTAGACGTCGAGGGACTTGATGAGAGCCACACGATGGAAATCCTGAAGAGACTCAACAGAGTCGTGCTTATATTGAAGGTAAATCAATGTAGTGTGTACATACTCTAAGTTAGCGGTTCCCAAACGTTTAAAACTGCGGAACAATCAACAAATCCCTTTTATTTTATGGATCCCACCAATCCTTTTTATTTTATGGATGATGATCATCATCATTTAATTTGTATATGAGTTAATTTCAATTTCGTCGGATATTTTATGAATTCGACCAGATCAATTAATGACAACTGTAACTAATTCGCGGAACTCTATAACTTTTCCATGGAAACGTTAAATTTCATGGAACGAACGTTAGGATCGGTGATCGACGTAATGGTATTCATTATTGATACCAATATTACTTCCAATATCAATCAAAATCAAAACAGAGGATGCAAATAACAGCAATTTGAAAACCCCGACGTAAAATAAAAAAAAAAATCTGTAAGATACGGCAGAACAGAATTTGTTTAAACCTGGCTAAAAACTATATACTTAAACCAGCTATTAAAGGGAGAAAAGCATTCAATCAGTCCAGTCGTTTAGGTACTAAACGGCTCAAACAGATATAAACAGATATGAGAACCAAATCAAGTATTTTAATGTTTAGTCAGGTTTCAATTCCGAGTCAATTTCTTTCACAACAATCGTAAATAAAATGAAGTCCATAACATTTAAGGCCCGCCAAAAATCAGAAAAATCAGAAAGCACACATCCATCTTATTGGTGTCAATTATTTATGACAAAATATTAGACACGTTTATCTTTATACAAATAAAATATCCTTAACCCCCGAAGCACCTTCATATGATAGCAAGAATATTCTTGCTGTCACCTTTTCTGTCACAGTCTCACCTCTGTTGTGAATGAAACTCTTTCCATTTAAATGGGCCTTGAGCAGTATAATCCTACAGTGATAGCGCGAAGAGAGCGACAAATAGGGCGCAACCTAATCGTATACAAGATACCCGCGTCTTCAAGTAGGTACCTAAGTTTCGACCAATCACAAGAATAAACAATGTGGGGCTTCGTGCATTCGAGAAGATGTATGTTCAATAGTGGCTTAACTCCAGCCATTACACGTCGTTTCAATACAGCTTGAGAAGCTTGTAAACTAAAGTCAAATATTAATTTTATTCCAACTCCAACTACAGTACTTGTATAAATTTTGATAGAATTGAGTGTTTACTTACATCCATATCTGTTACGCACAAGTCGATAGATAAACGGGAGCCATGACATCTGAACCCGTAAACGACGCTACACGTAATATTTTTATCTTGCAACCGATTCTAACTGGTTGAGCTGCAAACTTGCAAATTCAATCATCTCGGAGTGATACCTTATTCAAGATAATGAATATTGACGTCACCGTCATTTCTATATAATATAGTGTACATTGTAAGTATTTCAAGTAAGTATCAAATCTGATTGCAATGCTAGGACATAATAAAGCATTGTCTTTTTTACAGAATTAGTAACAGTATCCGACTTTCAAACTTGGACAACACTAAATGATAAATATATAATACGACTCACATTCATAGTACACTAAAGTAAAACGTATGAAGCCGTTGCTGGGTGCGTCGAGCTAATTCAATAATAATAATGGTGTATAGTGATGTGATCGATCTTGTAAATCTCAATAAACGAGTGATTTAAAAAACGTGCAATTTTAGGATGTGTCTAGATTTGATAAGATCTGATAAACAAACACTCACTGTTAGGTGTATGTAATAACTCTTAAAACACTCACTGTTAGGTGTATGTAATAACCCTTAAATATGACCACATCTTTCTGTAACACGCTGTATAGTGTGGGCGCAAAGCCGTTGCTTATTATCGTAGTAAAAAAGAAAGTAAAATTTTGAATTCAGAACACAGCAAAAGCATTTATATTATGTTGCCTTAATTTGACCACATCTTTCGATGACACGTTGTATAATGTATATCATTTAATTTAATTTATTTCATAACAGATAAGCCCGTATAAATGTTTTTTGGGAGTCATAACACGCATAAAAAAATTAAAAGAAACAAATACTTCAATGAATTACGGTTATTCAACAAATAATTGAATGGATCGGTGTTGATATTGGATCTTAATGTTTTGTAGACTCAACTACTATTCTAGTCCAGGACATTTCAGATTAGTTATCTATCAATCTTCTACTATATAAAAATAAGTCGGGTTTTCCTTCCTGACGATATAACTCCAGAACGCACGAACCGATTTCCACGGTTTTGCATTCGTTGGAAAGGTCTCGGGCTCCGTGAGGTTTATAGCAACGAAAATCTAGGAAAAATTTCAATAGAAAAGCGGGAAAATAGGGAAAATCATTTTTTAAATACAGCGCCATCTCTGATACATAGCATGTACTACAAACCAATATTTTAAGTAGATGGCGTCGGTGCGTGACACATTGCTGACAGATGGCGCCACTGTTAGGCTACTTTTATCCCGGAAAATACAGATCACGCGGGCGGAGCCGCGCGGGACAGCTAGTAATCTATAAATTTTCCTTTAAGGTCATAATGCGTCTATGGCTTTAATAAAAAAAAGATTCTTATTCCTTTGATATGTATTTTCTTCAATGTCAGAATGGTGCATCCCTTTGCACCCACTTCCCGGCAACCTTGCACCTTTTTAATTACTTTAAATGTGAATTTACTCGTATAAATTAGGAATTTTTATAAGATTCAATTAACGGCAGAACGGATTTAGATAAAATATGGACTCGCGTAGTCCATGATCTGGATTAGGTCATAGGCTACTTTTTATCACGGAAAAAGTAGTTGATGCGGGTGGAGCCACAAGCAAGAAATAATAATGATTATTATAATTGTTTCATACTCTAATGTAACAGACGATAGCACATAATAATTATAATAAGTCATTAAATTAATATAATATAACGATATGTCGCGTCGTCCGTTAAATAATATGATGCAATTGACTCATAATTTAAATTAAATAGTGTTATGAAACATTATTGATTAGTCATTATTGTTTATAAAAAATATATCGTACCACATGGAACGTACTCTTTTATTATTTATAAAACACGATTGTTTTATTTTTGATTTATCGCAATAATAAATTTTCCGTTTCTTTTACGCAGTAAGCGGTTTTAGTTGGTCAACTTGTAAATCCCATGCGTTAGATTACTCATAATTGCGAAATAATTCAAATGTTGTAAAATTATTATCTAAACATGTGTTTTAAAGTATTTTACTAGATGGAATTAGGAATAAATATTAAATTAAAATAACTAACACATTCAGTTTGAACGGTCTAAACAAACTTCCAGTCTAATCGATCAATAATAACATTATAGCCATAGTTGATTGAAGTCTCTTGTTCAAGCGATTTAACTCGTCTGAACCTGTTATTTACTACATATTTTTTAAAGTGTCCACTGCAAAGCACTGATATTCTTTACAAAGTAAAAAAAAATATTAAGGGTCAAATAAATACATATTATTATTACTAATTGCTGTCTTCAAACCGGCGAAATCGATAATTCATATGCTCCACTTACCTACCACTAAGTATTAAACATAGATATCTTATATCTATTACCTACAATTTGCAAAGTTCATTACAATGTATCGTTGTGCAAATACCATGTCATTTCCTTCACGTTCTATCACCTCCACAGCGGTGTTATGTTGCGGTTCTACTTTCCATATCATGAGATCACTTTCACCTAAGGCTCGAATTTACTTATATTCATAGAGTTGTAATGAAAAAAAGTGTCAGAGGACTCACCGGGACTCCTCACATACCCCTGTTTTATTCACCATTAATACACGTTCTGTCAAAATTTCAACTGTCTACTTATTACGATTCAGAAGATATAACCGTCTAAAAATAGGACAAAAAACAGACAGACAATCCAGACACACGGCGCGACGTATGGTTTCTAATAGAAATTCATTAGTACCCTTTCGATACGGAATCCAAGTTTATATAAAGCGAGGGATAAATAGATGTAAAGTGGTTTCAACAGACAATTTCACTAAACTATTTATGCGAAGAAAATATACTTCTTATGTGAATAGGAATATAAAATAACAACATGTTCTTTATCCTTGTTGTTACACGAAAGTGATTATTTCTTGTAATTATATTGCACTGACAGATGTGTAAATATTATTGAATGTAAATTATACTATTAGCATATATCACGTTAAGCATACAAATCTTGGAGAACAGTTATTTATTTAAATCAATACATATCTTGAGTGGATGGACATTATTGTTTTTTATTAGTCTGAATGATGAAATCGTGGTGGTAAGCGTAACGCCTGCTCATAAACAGAAACAACATCACGAAGAAAGTATTACAAAGCATTGCATGG
This sequence comes from Amorpha juglandis, assembly GCA_949126905.1. Taxonomy (NCBI): domain Eukaryota; kingdom Metazoa; phylum Arthropoda; class Insecta; order Lepidoptera; family Sphingidae; genus Amorpha; species Amorpha juglandis. Next base: position 7,794,015 of record OX421386.1, on the reverse strand, counting down.
CACTGAACTGCGCTCGTCACCCAGAGACATAATATGTTTAGTCTTATAATGCCCAGTAATATCACTGGTTTCTATGTCCTTCAGACCGAAATATCACAGTGCTTAGACACTATTGCTTGTCGGCAGATAAATTTCCAACTCTGACAGTCGGTCGAATAGGAAGGCCCTTATTACCCAGTTTAAACGTATGTTATATTCGTACTAATTCCGAAAGGCCACCTAAATTTACATATGCGTACTTTGCTTGGGAGTTTTTAGGAATGAGTGGGCCCTTTTTTTTTTAACCTGACACGGCAAAGTGACTACACTGGACCTGATGTTAGGTACAGTACAGTCCAAACATAATGTCGACCGTCAAAAGACATTGAGTCTCGCGACGGTCGTTAGAATTATGCCGGCCTGAAATTACTGTACCTATATCCACTGGCTGATCCCGAAACGACTCGCCTAAACGAGTCAATTATGTTTTTCACCATGTCTACGGTGATCGCTATCCAATCGGGTACAAAAATATCTGTAGGCTTAATACAAGTTTTGATAGTTTCCTAAAGCGATTATAGTTATCGTTTACTTTCCGCAAATCAAGCAGAAGTAGCCACTATTTGAAATTATGATGAATTAAAATTGCTCGTGTGACTAAATTTATATCACACTAACAGACCCGGCCACGCGTTGCTGCGGCTAAGGTATAATATGTTAAATTATATTATAGTAAACTATTCAATACAGTATGCGCCATCTATTAGATACTTACTCAATTCATTTATGTCACATTAGTCGAATACAAAATTCGTTTTCGAGCGATTCTTTCCTATTTTACAGAATGAATTACTAGTTTGGCATTTCTTCAGTAGTATTTTTATACGAAGTCGAAAACTATGAACGTATTTGTTACTCGTACTAGACCTAAAGGTAGACCACCAGCCAAATCATTATAAGACAAACGACCTGCTAGATTTGACATTTATTTAAGTGAATAAAATGATTCCATTAGACTTTTGAAATCACCTCTTAGAGACTCTACAATATAATATTGTTTTATATTTTAGTTACTGGTAGATCAAGTGATGATCCTGGAAACAATGACACCCCTAGACTTTATGGACTTCAGGCAATATCTGCGACCAGCATCGGGCTTTCAGAGCCTACAATTTCGACTACTGGAAAATAAGGTAAGAAATATTTTAACATGAAAGTATCTCTTTATAAGTATATAAACTCCTTTGCAAAAAAAACGGGCACCTTACACACACACTTTACCTTAGCTTTTCTATGGGTAAATATTATTATATTTTTAGTATGTCATTAGCTTGGATGACTAGAAATTTCTTATTATCAATGAGAATCTAGTTTTTTAACACTTTTATCCTGGTATCGGTGTTTTAGTCAATGTAAACAGAGAGCCGTGTTAAAATGGACATTTTTATGGGTATAATGAAATTAAGACTACGAGTATTTTTATGGTATTTTAATAAAAGAGACATTAAAAAATAAAAATTAATAACGAGTATGACCTCCTCTTGCAGCGATTACGGCATGTAATCGTCTTGGCATGCTTCCCACCAGGCTTTTGATGGTGTCCTGTGGAATGTGTTCCCACTCAGTCGAGATTACACGTTTAAGCTCTCTGATGTTTTGTGGAGGTGGTTGGACAGATCGTACTCGCCTTTTTAGGAGGTCCCAAACGTGCTCAATGGGGTTAAGGTCGGGGCTCCGCGCTGGCCAATCCAAACGACGAATACCGACCTCTTGCATATAAGCATCTACGTCGCCAGAACGGTGGGCCCGAGCATTATCGTCCATGTAAATGGCATCTTCACCAATTACAGTCAGTGCGGGTTGTGCATTTTGAGAAAGGATTTCTGTTATGTACCTATGCGCATTTAGTGAGCCATTTTCTATGAATACTATCTCGGTACGATAGTTGGAAGTTACGCCCGCCCAAAACATAACGGACCCTCCACCATAAGGGGTGATTTCTTCAAAACACACATCGGCATAGCGTTCCCCTGGTCTTCGTAACACTCGCCGACGTCGGTCCTCACCATGCAGACAAATTCGAGCCTCATCGGAGAAGAGTACGCTACTCCAGTTACCTGGTGTCCAAGATAGGCAATTTCTAGCGAACCTCAACCGCGCAATCCGGTGCTCACGGAGTAACTTGGGGGCCCGCGCTGGTCGTCGACTACGTATATCAGCAGCTAAAAGTCTTCTCCTCACAGTCCATAGGCTAACTTGTGCTCCTCGTACCTCTTCAAGGTTTCTTTTGAGGTCTATGTAACTGCATTTGCGGTTCCTCAGCGCCTGAGTCACTAAAAAGCGATCGTCTCGCGGCTGTGTGCAACGTTTTCTCCCAGAACCTTGCCTTCTCTGAACGGAACCTGTCTCTTGGTATCGAGTCCAGGTTCTTTGTACGGTTGAACGACTCACGTTTAACCGCTGTGAGACGTAACATTGGCTACACCCCTCTTCCAGCAGCGCTATAATTTTACTAGCTCTCATTGCTTTTTCTGCCATTACGATAGACACAAAGATATCTGTTTTAAGTCACAATAAGGCAGAATTATGCGATAAACATAAATTGTTGTACTAAAAATAACGAAAAGTTACTTTTAGTTGCTTGATAACCTTTTAACCGCAAACCCGCGAAAAGTGTCACAAAATGAAAAAGGGATTAATAATTTAAAAAACAAAAGTTTTGAATTTGGAATGAACTTTTTTTCATACCCAGACTCTTTATTAAGTGCCAGTAACATAGTTTGGCTATTAAAACCTCTGAAGAACTAAATTATTACCAATAATGTTAAAAAATCAAACCCGCCCGTTTTTTTTGCAAAGGAGTGTATATGTTTTTCTATCCTTAATTTAAATCTAAACAATACAAGCGGCTGCGCGGCTATTGTTTTCAAACTAAAGGGAGCCTTAGGTGGCGGGTAAAGTTATGTTTCACCTATTGTAATCATTTTATTTATGGAATATTATTCACAGCTGGGTCTCAAACAAGCCTTACGCGTGAAGTATAATCAGAATTATCAAACGGTGTTTGGAGACGACCCTGAAGCGATGGAATCACTACATAAGTAAGTTTATTGCTTGGATTTGATGTTTGGCCTTGGAAATCTTTTTATTTTTATGCGAGCACGGCAAAGTGACTTCACTGCATCAGATGATAAACGTGTAGTCCAAAAGACCAGCGACCACCGATAAACAATGAGTTTATTAATGGTCACCAGAATCATACCTGCTTGTATAAATGCTTCTTCACACTCCGAATAGGCAAAAAGCGAATAAAGGGTTCTGCGATAGGACAGGCGGATGATCGATGCAAACACAGGGATACAAAGATGTACCCCTATACCTGCAACCAGCAATCAAGTCATGTCGCAAGCTCCTCGGGAGAACCGGATATACACTGGCTGATCCTGGAACGCGTTCCACACAAGGTGTTTGGGTCACTATGGCTGATTTTAACATCATGTACGGTGGTCGCTATCTGGTCCCGAGTTGGTCGATTGCAGATATACTCATTTAACGTACTAGTTTTTCCAACTTGATTCAGACTGGAAAGTTTAATTAAATCAAATTAATAATAATAATAGTGATCAAATCAGAAATGAGGAGATCCGTAGAAGAACGAAAGTCACCGACATAGCTCAGCGGATTAGCAAGCTCAAGTGGCAGTGGGCAGGCCACATAGCTCGCAGAACCGATAACCGATGGGATAGAAAGGTTCTGGAATGGAGGCCACGTACTGGCAAGCGCAGCGTTGGACGTCCACCTACAAGGAATGATTACTTATAAACTATTTACTTTCCTTCAAGATCAGAGCAAGAACCAGCTTTATTAGCCCTCATAGAGCGGTGGTTGGAACGCACACCCGGACTGAACACGCAGGGGTTCAACTTCTGGGGAAAGTTCCAAGCAACCGTCAACAAAATGACCAAAGAAGATATTGAAGCGGCTTCTGTAAGTAATACTATTAATAATAGCCCTCATAGGCCGGCAAACGAGCAAGTGGGTTACCTGATGGTAAGTGATCTCCACCACCCATGTACGCCCACCACCAGAAGAATTATGGGCGCGTTGCCGACCTTAAATGAAAGGGATAATTAGGGATTGGGAAGGGGAAGGGATTTGGGCTTCCGGATATCTCACTCACCGTACGAAACGCAGCAGCAAGCCGCTACTTTACGTAGGTTTTCTGTGAGACGGTTGAGCCAGCCCGTTCATGCTGTAGACAAAATTGTCTACAGCGTGGCTCCATCACTCATGTCGCTCTGCTAAGCCTTTTGCACGAATGGAGGGGCGAGGCCTTAATCCACTACGCTGGCATAATGCGGGTTGGCAGTTTCGAAACTCTCATGGAGAACTTCTCAGGTATGCAGGTGTCCTTACGATGTTTTCTTTATCGTTGTAACACGCAATAATAAAATTCCACAATGAAAAAAACTTAAAAAAGTCAAAGGTGGTATACTCTTGGGGGTGGTTCCTAACTTGCGACTTTCATCTCTGCAGTCCGTACCACTCCCCGCTGAGCTATCGCTACATAAGCCTTAATTATACCGTATCATTATTAGAGAGCGCGATAATTGCACATGATCCATAGAATACTATCACCACTTGACAATGGGCGTATCATACTCCCTAAATGACGGACATCCATCCAAAAAACGTATTATTATCAAATAACTAACAGCCTCCGTGGCGCAGGGGGCGAGTAGAAGGCTGTGAAGCGTGAGGCCGCGGGTTCGATCCCCGCACCAAGATAAATGTTTGTGTGATCCACAAATATTTGTTTCGGGGTCTGGGTGTTGTGAGACCGAAAGTCTCTCGTAGTTCCTGATACCCACGACACAAGACTCGTATCTTACTGTGGGGTCAGGACTATGTTTGTGAATGTTGGATGTATTTATCATTTTGACTGTTAGTTAAATAAATACGCCACGCTAGGTTTACCTATATTGTGGGCATCAACATATCATTCGCAAATTACACCAACATTTGACTCAGTATCTACAAAATAGAATCCACGGCAACTCGTATCACAGCCAGCTACTCTACTGATATTTCACGGGGACTTATGGAAACCGTTGCTCTTTGAAACTCGTAACTATAAGATTATTCTAGACTAAATTATTTAATGTAGCACCTCGATTTGAATTAAGCGCTTCGGCCTTTTTTAATGTCCGGTCTTCCAAGCACTCAAGAGAGTAATATTGTACATAACCTAATGACAATTTTATTATTACAAGTGTTTTTTATTGCATCATCATCACCACCTTTCGTTACCGAAGATAAACAAACATTACCGAAACGCATAACTTTAATAGTAGGTAATTTTGGTACACAGTAGGCTTTTATCAATACTGTTTGATAAATTTGCAGCGAGAGCCTAATGAGAATGTTCGTCGTCACCGCCTCCAAGATGCAGAGAATCGCCGTGAAATATATCGTTCCATATTCGATCCAGCGGTGCACGATGCACTACGATCCAGAGGAGAAAGAAGGTTTGTAAACCTTTAGACCCAAATGACCCTTTTGCGTTATGACGCTTCAATTCGGTTATCATCATCGTCATCATCATCATCATCAGCCACAAGACGTCCACTGCTGAACATAGGCCTCCCTCAAAGATTTCCAGACCGACCTGTTGGAAGCGGCCTGCATCCAAATTAAGGAAGTTAATTAAGTCAAATATTCGGTTAAGTCCTTATAAAAAAATTGGAAGCAAAACAGTTTGATCATACTCGAAACACTCTTCTACTTGTAGATATTCCTTGAGAAAAGCTGATAAGTAGTGTGGCTGTTCACAATATGAATTTAAAGCTTTATTTTATGTCTGATATTTCTTAAACTACTAAGTAGGTACTACTACTACTACATTTCATTTATTTTTTAGATTCTTAAGCCTTTTAAGTTGCTATCGCTATCATCATCATCATCATAATCAGCCACAAGACGTCCACTGCTGAACATAGGCCTCTCCCAAAGATTTCCAGACCGACCTGTTGGAAGCGGCCTGCATCCAGCGACTTCCTGAGATCTTTATCAGGTCGTCTGTCCACCTTGTAGGTGGACGTCCAACGCTGCGCTTACCAGTACGTGGCCTTCATTCCAGAACCTTTCTGTGCCCTCGGTTATCGGTTCTGCGAGCTATGTGGCCTGGCCACTGCCACTTCAGCTTGCTAATCCGCTGAGCTATGTCGGTGACTTTCGTAGAGAAACACCGAGCATAGCTCTCTCCATAGCTCGCTGAGTGACTGTGAGCCGTCTTATACGGCCCATATTTAGAGGCTACGTCTCAGTGCCGTATGTCATCACTGGTAACACACATTGATCGAAGACTTTAGTCTTCAGGCACTGAGGTATTTTGGACGAGAAGACCTTGCCAAGTTTCCCAAGTTTATCGCTATCAATGTTCTCAAAATTTAACACCATCATATTTCATAAACTTGTTTTATAGGTTATCGCACAAAGCGCTGCAGGGCGCCATCATGATCACGTTCTACCGTGATGAACCTCGATTCTCGCAGCCTCATCAGCTACTGACCTTACTCATGGACATCGACAGTCTTATCACCAAATGGCGTTGTGAGTAGAATCGTTTGATTAAAGGTTAACGCACAAAGCGCTACAGGGCGCCATCATGATCACGTTCTACCGCGATGAACCTCGATTCTCGCAGCCTCATCAGCTGCTGACCTTACTCATGGACATCGACAGTCTTATCACCAAGTGGCGTTGTGAGTAGAATCGTTTGATTAAAGGTTAATGCACAAAGTGCTACAGTGTGCCATCATGATCACATTCTACCACGATGACCTTCAGTCCTCGCAGTTTCGTCAACTCCTGATATTACTCATGAAAATAGACTCTCCACAGTCTTATCACCAAGTGATGTTGTAAATCTCATTTTACCAGCTTGACCAAAATTCTAGAACGCCTGATGTACCTATTCTGCTTCTACAACCAATTTATGACTAGATCGTCTTTTTTAGTCTAGTGGCATCGTACTTAGTTTAAGAACTCGTAGGGCCCTAATTTCAAATCCCAGGTGAAGAAATAATCTATATTTGAGTTTTTTGATTCGAAAAAATCACGAGTTGTCCGGTATCAAGATAGGCTCGCCCCACAACAGTATCGTGCGGAAGTAATCTCTACGAACTATGGGTTCCTTATTCTGCCTTCTCATCCGAGGACACAGGCGTGAACTTTTAAATGTATGACTAGATGTAGTTGTGGTAAAGACTACAAAGAAAGTGAAAGATTAGACCCATTTTTAGACCTGAGCTAGCTGTTACGTTTTCTATACTAGAGATGTGGTTCATGTCCCAAGTTATTTTTGCTAAGACTTCGTTTACGCTCTTTGTTCCAGATAATCATGTGATAATGGTCCAGCGCATGATAGGGTCACAACAACTTGGAACCGGAGGCTCTTCCGGATACCAATACCTTCGTTCTACCCTCAGGTATCCTTAATTATATTCTTTTTATTTTCATTTTTATTGTGTTTTTGACCACAAATTACTTACAACTCATGCCATAAACTTCGCGCAACGAAAAGTTTCTGTTTGACTCTCATCACAGTTTCATCGAGAGTGGAGAACTGTGAGTCACGCTGTCGTCACACCTAAGGTGTGGAGCCACACTTACGAAGCTTTTGGCTACAGCATGATTGGGCCAGCTCGACCGGGTTAGTACCACTTTCTCACAGAAAACCGATGTTAAGTGACAGCTTACTTTTACATTTCGTATTGTGAGTGAAAGACAAGGGAGATTTAGGCCGGTGGAATACCACCGGCCTAAATCTCCCTTGTCTTTCCTAGTTCTTATAGCATTTTATTATTGTAAGCAACGCATCCATATTTATTTTGTGGATGGCTATGGGCAGTGGAGTGTTACCATCAAGTAACCCACTCACTCGATTGTTCTGATATACATCTCTATCATAGTTTTTCCTCCACAGTGATCGGTATAAAGTGTTCCTCGATCTGTTTAACTTATCAACATTCCTTCTGCCTCGCTCCCTGATACCACCCCTTGATGAAGAGATGAAACGAAGCCTCAATCTCACCTGGGGCGAGGTCAAGGAGAATGGAGAAAATGGAGAAGCTGTGGAGAATGGTCTTGAAGCTTCTTTATAGAACGAAGAATAATGAGCTGATAATGCTAATTCTATTGTCAATGACCAAACTAGGACTAAATAAATTAATTATTTTTTTGTCATGTTTTAATTTAAAATCTATTTATAGTATCCTGTGTGTGTGAATGTTGTCAACCTAGAATTAGATTAAGTTTTGTCATTTTAGTTTGTTTCTACCAACATACGAACAAATGCCTATAATTTAATGAAATCAGTTTTTTTTATTATCAGCCGTTCAGCTCGTTATAATGACGAGACGAGCGTGTCGCTCGCCTGATGGTGAGAGTCAAGCCTGCCCATGAACAGAATCAACAACAGTCAGGACTTCGAATTATGAAGCACCGAATTATACTGCATGGCACTGCGCTCGACACCCCGAGAGATAAAAATGTCTGGCAGTGGTCTCATAATGCCCAGTGATTTCACTGGCTTCAATGGCCTTCAAAACGGACCACAACGGTGCTTACACACTGCTGCTTTGCTGCAGAAATAGACAATGCGAAAGTTTCAGCATCTCGTGTACCAGGGAAGTAAAGTAGTTTATTTAGTGCTAGCAGAATTAATACTATTAATGTCCACGTAGCATTAAACTAATATCAACATCTTTTGAGAATTGTTTTTGCATGCAATTGTACAATATTAAAGTTCTTATTTCAAATGGATGTGGTTTATTTTTAAAAAATTCTTCCCAAGATTCAAATCCTGCTTGGATAACATTATTATGAGAAACAAGATCAGAGGGCTTATCACATGCACCACAAGGTAATTTTGTCGACTCGTTTGACGTAATAAACGAGTCGAAAGTTTTATCTGGTTATCTCTAAATGTCTATCGAAGCTAACATGGTTGCATAGAGTACTCGACTTATTTTATCAAACGTAGAGAAAATAGAACTTTAAGGTTCTCTGTGGTATTTTGACTAGATAACCTAACTTGACGAAATAATTTTATCGAATGTTGACACTTTTACCCGAGATATTTGTCGTAGATTTGGATGTCGTAGGTTATCTCTCGGGTGCGAGATATGTTGTGTTGCATATGTTAAAACCCCAGGACAAGCAGTATTCATTTCATGTAGGCTGTAGCGAAGAACCAGACAAGCTCGAGTTGAACCTGCTCACTGGAGGTTCCATACCACCACACAATGGAGTAATGCAGACTAGCACTAGGCTGGTTTTGATTATTTGTTGATTTAATTTCATTTAATTCACACAACAATCACTATAATTTGAAGCTTGTTTGTACTTTATATTACCGTTTTTATGATCGCTCCGCTTATTTCTCTTAAACTATCCCACGGAATTAGATACCGTTTTCAGTATCTAAGTTTATTCCAGAAGGTTTATATACACACTACTACCCATGGGAGCAGGAAAGTAACATGTCTGCGGTGAAACCGCAAGAGACAACTACTTTCATTATAATTTGTAAGGATATTCGCCTTGACACTGCAATGTGATTTTAGCTGAACACCTATTACAATAATCTGATATGTTACTAAAGTAACACCTATTACGGTTCAATAGATAGAGCCGTTTAATTATACTCGTATAACAGACAGACGGCGCGGTATAGGTGACTTAATTAGTAGGTATTAACCGACAACGAACCGACTATTCCTCTGAGATATTGATTATATCCATGGGCGGCGTGATCACTTACCATCAGATGACCCACTTTTCCGTTTGAGTACGGAAACAAAAACAAATTGTTCATTGACAAAGTTGTTACTGTAAGGCTGCGGTTAGACGACGCGAAAAATTTCGTGCGGCCGCCACGCGGCGGCTGCACGAAATTTTTCAGTCATAGCAAATGTATGTCTTATTAACTAGGACTTAAAGTTGAAATTCTTTGTGAGTAACTAACCGAGCGGCGGCCGCGCGGTCGCGTTTACACGATCGCGCAGTCGCCGCGTGGTTGGAGCGTTGCGAAGAATTAAACATTATGGCTTAGTCAATAAACTTTACATTAGTTTTTCGAGTGATTCGAGCGAGGCAACGCGGTGGGATTCCTTGTCATATAAACGCGCCCTAACAGCCATAATAAGTTTGAAATAAAACTAGTTTTAACGGATTTTATAGCGGTTTTTTATTTTAATTTTGGTCCCGGCGTTTCGAAGGGCTTTCAGCCTTCGAATGTGTAATATTCGCGTAAACGTAAGAAATCAATAATAAGTTTATTAAATGATTCATAACGGCCTTTGCGCTTGTTGTATCTATGCTTTATATTCTGAACTTATTTTTTCCATTTTATCTAAATCGTAATACTTTAATAGTAAAAAAAAAACATAAAAATGTTCTTAATTCTGTTTAATTTAATTTTTCACAAAATTACAGAATTCAAAACGAAATATTGAATAATCCAATTAAGCACGAACCACAACTGGGTCCTCTCTGGATTTCTCCACTCCAAATTTATATACCACATCATGTTTGTAAACTTCTCCTGGATACAAAACAACTCTCGGAAAGTTGGTATGATGTACTGCATCGGGGAAATTCTGGGTTTCAAGGCAGAAAGCCCCATGTTGCCTGTACCCTACTCCATCTTTGCCAACAAGAGCTGATTCGTCAGGGGAAGGCAGACTGTTTGAGGTGTAGAACTGGACTCCGGGCTGGTTACTGTAGAGTTCCAAGGTACGGCCTGATGAGGGATGGACTACGCGTGACACGAAATTTAGACCCTGCAAATGTCAAGTATATAAGTTGCTGCCTGCGTTACCAAAAACAACAATTGAAACAGACATTAGGAGACATTACATTCTTAAAAACAATTATTAAATGCGTATTTGGCTTTTTGTTTCAGTCTATCCCTTAGGTTTGAAACGGGATGAATATACTCAAAAATCAATATTGGTGTCGTAACTGAAGTTATTTGTAATATTGATTACGAAAATGGCATAAATTTATGAAAAACCTCAAAACTGCAAAAAAAAATTAAAATGTAGTCAGATTATATTTTGTATACTGTAGGAGTCTGTTCAGAAAGGACCTTTGGAAATTTATATTTTAAGGTGAAAAGGTGGAGGTTGAATTTTGTGTGAAACATTTTATGGAAAGAAATTCGAAACGATAATAAAAAATATTTCACAATTTTGTAAACTTCACTCACAAAATCGGAGGTGGTGGGGATTGAATTTTGTATATAATTAACGTGAAAGTTTGGATGTTTGTAGATCAATCACGCCCTAACGACTGAACGGATAAAAATTGGCAAATAGGTAGACAATGACATGAATTGGAACATAAACTACTTTTATCCCAGAAAGAGACAATTACGCGGGTGGAGCCGTAGGCAACAGTTAGTAAAATATAATATTTGGACTGCACTGAACTTATCATCAGGTAAAACGTAGTCACTGTACTACCAGAAACGGTGGATTTTTGTCGTTACAGGAAATAAAGTAAAGAGGGAACTTTGACTACGGTGGCTACGCTTAAATTCGGAAAATGTACCGATCTGAGAACGAACTCTGATTGGCATAGTTCATAACCGAACCAAGCTAAGTAGGAGTTTTTTTTAATCCGATCACGGCAAAGTGACTACACTAAACCTGATGGTAAGCGCATAAACAATGAGTTTATCGGTGGTAATCAGAGTCATGCCGGCCTGTATAAATGCTTCTTTATAATCAATGGTGATAATATTCTTCATAATATATAAGATCAACGGGCAATGAGATGGACAAAGCGGCTTTACCTTATTGCCATAAGTTGAAACACAGAAGTTGTCATCGAATAAGTTGTCGGCCTTGTTAATAACATCGCCTAGTTTTGTAGCAGTGCGGAAGTCAAATGGCGTACCCCCAACTTGTAGGAAACGTCCCGTCGGGATCGATGCCGATGTAGTTTCTGTTATTCTGTAATGTAGCCACGAGCATTATGAGACTAAACATCTTATGATGTGCGTACAATACAATACAAAACTCTTTATTGACAACCATTTACAATGCAAGTAATTAAAACTAAAAAGCTGGTGCTAAACTTATGGACGACAATGGGCGGTCTTATTGCTAGAAGCAATCTCTTCCAGACAACCGTAATATGGAAAAAAAATTACAAGAAGAGAAGTAGACAGCGGTGTACAATAAAACATTGAAAAAGTAACAACACGAACAAATATACTTATAAATAAAATCCTAATACTTATATAAAATATAAACACTAAACTAGTGTGTGTGCGAGGTGCAGTATAATACGTTTTTTTGTAATGTTCACAAAACTGGTTTCATCACTAAATGATTTATTTGTAAGAGTAATAAAAAAACTTAAAAACAAAGTGTATATATAATCGATGTGAACATGCATTATTATAAAAAAATATCATGCTGTTAATTCAAAGTTTTAAGTCATGTTATTTTTGTTTTTTTAGACGTGGCGCTAATCATTACGCGAGCGACCTGCTGTTTTCGTTATTCAAGCACTTAAAAAAACATAAAGTCAACAAAATAACTGAATGACTTACTTATCTGCGTTTATCAGGAAAACGTGATTGTAAATCTCTTGTACTCCAGTATCATGACCAGCTAAGTTGAGGTACGAATGGTTGGTCATATTGACCACAGTCTTCTTGGTAGTTGTTGATAGGAACTCCACGTGGAACGAATCATCATCCTTCACCTCGTACGTGATGTTTGCAACCAGGTCACCAGGGTAGCCCTCATCACCATCTTTAGAGTAATGACTAAACACGACCTTGGAACCGTCGATTACTGATTTCCAGTTAACCTGGAACACATGAATGTAGAATAATTCAATACATTTCAACTTAGAAATGGAAGTTTTAAAAATAAAATGTCAAGCCAACATGCCATTCAAAACGGAAAAAGTGGTGCTTACATACTACTGATTAATGGTAGAAATAGACAAATAGGTGATAGCTACTTACTCAGACTCACCCTTGCAATGAAGAGACCTTCCACCTAGTAAATTTCGCTTTAATTATCTTTGATTTGTGATGTATAATTGAGTATTATACCAACAATAAAGGTATTTTCTTTGATTCTTTTTTCTTCAAAATTTCAAAAAGACAACATTGAAAGAAACCTTACCTTATCAAAACCAATAATTCCTCCATGCAAATGGTCTTCACCGGTATTCTTAGCAAGGTTGTAAGTGACGTCATCGATAGTAAATGTGGCCCCTCCGATTCTATTAGCACACCGGCCCACAGAAGCTCCAAAATAAGGGGTGTTCCGAGTTAGATAGCCTGGTAGGTCATCAAACCCTAGCACTACGTCAGCAATTATGCCGTATTTGTCTGGCACCTGGAATATAAAAGCAGAAGTATTTGATTTAGCTGGTGGTAGGATATTCATATCCACCCAGATAGCGACCAACGTACATGGTGTTAAAACCTGCTGTAGGCGACGCGTATTAGGTTTACTAAATATTGCTTTATTGTATTTACCTTTATAGTTATTTCTTATGTATTTTGTGTACCATTAAGAGTTTTTAAATATACGATAGAGCGAGATGGTCGATACGCGGGTGTGTATACTGCGTCTATGGCAACAACGGGGTAGGCGCGGAAACGGGAGAGCGGACGGCCCGCGCGCTCTATGGAGCATGTTTTCGCGCCAGGACAGTCGATACTATAAGTGGAACCTAAGAGGACGCGACAATCCACACCAACGCGTATTCGATCATCTCGTATTTTTATGAACGCAAAAAAAAAAAAAAAAAAAAAAAAAAAAAAAAAAAAAAAAGGGAGTGCGGGACGGCCCGCGTGCTCTATGGAGCATTTTTTCGCGCCAGCACAGTCGGTACTATAAGTGGAACCTAAGAGGACGCGACAATCCACACCGACGCGTATTCGATCATCTCGTATTTTCATGAACGCAATCATCGTGTTTTATTCGCACCCTTATCACCTGCCATAGTGATCCACACACCTTGTATGGATCACGTTCCAGGATCAGCCAGTGTATATCCGGTTCCCCCGAGGGGCTTGCGACATGACTTGATGACTTGGTTGGAGCGGATACAGGGTACATCCTAGTATTACTGTGCCTGCATCGGTCACCCGCCTGCCCTGTCGCAGGCCCCTCGATTTACTTCGTCCCTCTCCGAAGGGAGAAGAAACATTAATACAGGCTGGCATGACTTTGGTGACCACCGATAAACTCATTGTTTGTTGGTGGTTGCTGATTTTTTGGACTGCACTACTATAGCTCTATAGCAATTCTAAAAATAAAACGATGCCCAGGAAGGTTGACATCAGCCAGGGTTTTATACATTTGCCTCCTCGTAAGAGCCAGGATATAATAATCACCTTAATCGCCTGCACGATGGCTCCATAAGATATAACGGACACTGAAAATCCGCTACGGGTCCTCCATGTGTACTTCCACACTGTTTCATTGTTGTATGTTCCGAATTCTTTTTGCGTTAGCGTCACCATTTTTAATAAATGATTTGCCTAAAACACTGAAAGATACCTTAAACAAAAACAGTCTTAATTATAAACTTAAACATTATTTCTTAGAAAACTTATAAGGGTTACTACTGTACATGAATAAAATAGAATGTGTTAGTATAATTAATTGTTATATGTATATAAGTAGAATGTCGGAGATGTAATGCATACATCACCCACAAACCAACCTAGGTTTAAGTGATGTTATCATTGTATTCTTTATGTATAATTTGTAGAAAAACAATAAATAAAAAAAAATAAAAAAAAACTGAAAACATATACTTGTTAATCAATTCACTGTAATTTCAATATAGGTTAAATAAATCGCTTGAGGTCGAATTATAACCCACTTTACTTTATTGACATTATATTTGTAAGTTCTAAACCATATCTGTTCCAGAAATATAAACAAATATCTACTCATTTTCCAATAACTATTGTACTTATTTGTTGCAATTGACAGCCTCTGTGGCTCAGCGGGCGCGTAGTCGTCTGTGAAACGAGAGGCAGTGGGTTCGATCCCCGAAATAGATATTTGTTTCGGGTCTCGGTGTTGTGAAACTGAAAGTCGCTCGAAGTTCCTGATACCCACGACACAAGACTCGATTTTAGTGGGGGTCACGACTATATGTACATTTTTTTTTTTTTATCCTGGCTCCGCAAAGTGACTACGCTACACCTGATGGTAAGTGTAGCGCAATCCAAGAATAGTGTCGACCAACGATAAACAATGTGTCCATCGTAGGTCGGCAAGATCATGCCGGCCTGTCAAAGGACCAAGGGGAAGGGGAAGGAAAAAGGGATGGGAAAAGGGTTAGGATCAGGGGTCAAGCCCCCTGGGGAGAACCGGATATACACTGGCTGACCCTGGAACGCGACCCACACAAGGTGGGCCACTATGGCAGGTTTTAGCACCAATGTACGGTGGTCGCTATCCGGTCGGATACAAGTATCCTCCCACCAGCAAAAAGCCAATAGTGTGTATGGTGGCCTTATTTTTTCTCAATTAGCCTAAATGCCAAAAAAAGCAGCTCGCTCGCCGGATGGTAAGCGCCACACCTGCGCATAAACAGAAACACCACACATAACTTTCAAATACAAAGCACTGCACGGCACTGGACTGCGTTCGCCACTCCGGGACATAGTTGTTAATGCTCAGTAATTCTACTGGCATCAATGTCCCTTAAACCGAAACACAACAGTCACATAACACTGAGCTTGACGGCAGAAATAGACAACGCGTTGGTAGCAACCAAGACGGCCTCTCGCATGCAAGAGACCTACATTAGTATATTAAAATAAAAACGAAAGTAGCTGAATATCAGTGAAATAAATATTTAAGGTAGAACCGACTATTAAGTAGTACAAAATACTAAAAAAAATTGTGTTGATAGACGATAATTCTGTGTTCTAAATTTGTAAACGCGGTTCAATTTTTTCTTGCCTCGCATTAATTTATTTCGTGATAAACATTCTAATGACTTGCTGGTCTAATTTTCTGAAAGGCATTTCACTGTTCTAACAAACTACACAGTGGAACATATTACCAACATACATACATACTAAATAACCGGATTCGAATGAGTGAGTATACTCTGATAAGAACTTTGTCAAGTGTATATATCAAAACCTGAACGTGTTAAATACGAATTTATGTCAGGGTGGTAGGTGCCGTTTGGGTTGGTTCCATCACTTTGTGTATTTCTGCCGCCAAGCAGCAGTATGTAAGCAATGTTGTTGTTCGTTTTGAGAGACATCGTAGCCAGTGAAATTACTGGCCATTGTGAGACTTAACAATTTATGTCTCAGGGTGACGTAAGCAGTCCAGTGCCATGCAGTGCTTTGTATTTGAAAGTTCTGTGTGGTGTTGTTTCTGTATATGGGTAGGCGTGGGCGCTTACCATCAGGCAAGTCGAGCGTCCTGCTAGTTTCGTTATTCAGGCTAGTAAAAAAATGGAAAACAAATTATTACCGAAATCCTTTCTGAATGAATGATGATGCGTTGGAAGTGAATTGGAAAATGAATTAAACTTGTGTTAAGCGAAAAAAACAACGCTATAACTATTTTATCGCTAAAAGTAACATACTATCTTAAGTATTGCACTAAGAGTGCCTAAACAGTAGAAAATAAATGAGAAGTTGGCAAGAACGATAGCAACAGTATCGTAAAGATCATATTAATAGAGTATAATTTATCAATACAGGCACCGTTTTATATTCGTATCATACACATTATCATTTATTTTCGTACAATATAACAGTCATACAAACGGATAAAGGAAGCATAAACATTACCATATAAAAAAGAACAAAATAATTACCTGATAAAGAAAAAGTAGAACCTATACTTCCCCGTCGAAGTTCGGTGGCAGACTGATTGTCAACTTTGTCGTAGCGTTTATAAACTAAAGTGAAGCTAGCCACAATTGATAATATAATGGTCGCCAACACGGTCGCCTAACAGAGTTCCTATGTATAGAACTTATCTTAACTAAATGTATTTAAGGTGAAGAAAGAAATAATATGAAAACTATGCTTACTATAAAATGCTATCGTGACCATAGAAATATTAGGTAGCCCGGTTTTATACAATGAAAACCAGATTTAACAGCTCTCGTGACAGAATCCAATAAATAACATGGCTTCTCCAATGGTATTTATTTGTAAAATTGAGGTCAATAACTTCTTATTTCATTATTTGGTATTTATTGGTATTATTATTATATTGGTATTTCATCTTTATCTTTCTATTTTAATTAATTTGTTGTGGAATAAATATATTTTTGTGTTCTCATATTGATAGATAGATATAAACACATTGTACACCAATAATAATTAAAATTATACATTAGGAATTTACAAGTAAATTGTCTTACAAATGGCGGCCTAATCGCTAAAAGCGATCAGACTTCACTGGTCTAATTCAAAACATGCGTGCCATAGCCAATCGTGACTTATGATACGTACAGGAATTACAGTGGCATATGAGTCTACGGAATATCGTTACCTTTTAAGAAAAAGCAAAAAAACGCACCAATTTCATAACATACTCCTTTATTGAAGAAACAAAAATAGTAATACAGTGCAGTTGCAAGGGCTTTCAAAAGCGAATAGCATGAAACCATTCTGTTCCGTGTTAATATTACATACATACATATTTAGACTCACGCCTGTTTTCCATAGGGGTAGGCAGTGACAACGGACTGCCACTTGCTATGATGCTTACACACCTTTTTGGCCTCCTTCGTTCCCATTAAATTCTTCATGCATGCTCGGATTAGATTACTTCTGCTTATGGGTGTTAATTTTATTTCACTGTAATTTAATTTGTTCACTTATTGGTCTAGTAACAGCGCCCTAATAATGAGAAACCGTGAGATCCCAGGTCGGGTAATCACAATTCGTTTAAATTTTCGATTCGAAATTTAAAAACCATTATAAACTTTGCCCGTGACGTACTACATCTCGGTCGCGCAGGACCTTAATTTTTTATATGGCGCAAATCGTGAAGGTCATCAGCGTGAGATATAGTCTTAATGACTTTTAGCGAACATTGTGGTTACAATTTTCGCACGGCACGGTACACCATAAACCAATGTTCCACGATTATCTTATCACAACAGATAACAGTTGTTTCGTGGGTCATAACAAGATATGACACTTCAAATTGCAATTAAACTGAAGTTTACAATTGCGTACGTCCAATCTGAATGACGATACGAGTAGGTCACTCGTCTGATAGCGTCTATCCATAAACAGTATTGACCCTATTTAGATCATTCTTCAATGCTTAATTATGCGTAACACAGTTAGTTTTTAACTGTTTCCAAAAAAGGAAGATATTCTCAATTTTACAGGTATTTTAGAATAACTCCCTAATTATTATTCAAGTAATTTGGTTTTTATTAATTTTGAAAGTAATTCGCAAATTTACTAGTTGAACTACACGTATTTGTAGCTTAGATCTTTCATTTTTTTTTTATATAGCATAGGCCGGCAAACGAGCAAGTGGGTCACCTGATGGTAAGTGATCTCCACCGCACATGTACGCCCACAACCAGAAGAATCATGGGCGCGTTGCCGACCTTAAAGGAAAAGGATAATTAGGGATTGGGAAGGGGAGGGGATTTGGGTTTCCGGATATCTCACTCACCGTACGAAACGCAGCAGCAAGGCGCTACTTTACGTAGGTTGGGCTTTCTGTGAGACAGTGGTTACGACCCGGTCGAGCCAGACCATTCATGCTGCAGACAAAACAGTCTACAGTGTGGCTCTACCACTCAAAAAAATTCAATTACATTGATATTTTTTTTTTTAATAATACAATATACTGTATACAACATTCTTAAATTACAAAAAGTATTTCATATAACATTAAACATTTATAATAAAGGGTTAAATTGAGTTAAGAGGAATAATATGGTTACTGAAAAACAGAAGAGTACTTATTATATCATTTGAAAATTTAAATTATCATCCCTTAGTATTATATCCCTAAGTATTGCCAGAGTACACTAAAACAGTTTTAGTGTAGCCTCTTATTATACTGGTTTAAAAGAATACTTTTTTTTACTAGCTCTGTATTATATACGTCCCACTGCTGGGCACGGGCCTCCTCTACTGAATGAGAGGAATTAGGCCTTACTCCGCCACGCTGGCCTAATACGGGTTGGCAGACTTCACATACCTTCGAAGAATCTTATCGAGTTCTCAGGTATGCAGATTTCCTCACGATGTTTCCTTCACCGTTAAAGCAAGCGATAATTAACAATTAATATACACGTTACTTAGAAAAGTCAGTGGTGCATGGGCTTGGGGCTGGTTTCGAACCTGCGACTTTCGTCTCGACAGTCCATACCACTCCCCGCTGAGCTATCGCTACTTATTATTTTAAAATTATATTATTATATTTGAACTAATTGTTAGTTAACACCCCAATCCTTGGCCTCCAATTATTAATATGAAAATATTATTATTTGTCATATCAAAAGTTATAACTATTTTAAATTCCGTTTTGCATTCGTAGTGTAAATTGCTGGTGTATCGTAGTAACAGAATTGTACTGTGTAGGGAACGCTAAATGTTAAGTATCCGGAATCGAACTAAGCAATCATCTTATGCCGGTCCACAAAATACGATTCAACATTTAATAAACGTCAAAATGAGCAACTTCGTCAGCCAAACCGCACATATTCTTTTTAATCGCTAACCTAACGTAACCATTTTCTCCAAACGATGATCCCCAAGAATTCTTCACGATGTAGTAAGGAACATCGTCGGTTAAGTCATATCCGACTATCTGCACCATGTGGTCGAAGGGAGAACCGTCCGGACCGCGGCTGAAAAGGTTGACAGTTTTTTTTATAGCATAGGCCAGTAAACGAGCAACTGGGTCACCTGATAAGTGATCTCCACCGCCCATGCACGCCCACCACCAGAAGAATCATGGGCGCGTTGCCGACACTAAAGGAAAGGGATAATTAGGGATTGGGAAAGGGAGGGGATTTCGGCTTCCGGATATCTCACTCACCGTACGAAACGCAGCAGTAAGCCGCTACTTTACGTTGGGTAACCCGGCTGAGCCAGCCCATTGTTTTCAGCGTGGCTCTAGCACTCCAAGACTCCATTTTTACAACTGGTGAAAAACGGAGCTTAACCAACGAAAAGTCACCATTGAGTCATTGGCCTAATAATCACGACTTACAGGATTGCGTATGAAATTCAATGCCAACTTTGCCCATTCCATTTGATTTGAGTATGGCAGAAAACCGACGTAAAGTAGCGGCTTGCTGTTGCGTTTCGTACGGTGAGTGAGATATTCAGAGGTCCAAATCCCTGCCTCGGTTTTCCTCGGACAATATGATAATAAATGAAGTTTAAAAGAGTATTCCTGCAGCGGTAGGCAGTCAATGTGCATGAGCAGCGGTGGCCGCTTACCATAAGGCGGGCCGCTTGCTCGTCTGCCTATTAAGGCGCTAAAAAAATCCCAGGTCCAAAGAATACAAAAAACCTTGGAAAATAAAATCCCTAATACTTACTAGCATGCTCTTTGAATGATGCCTCCATTGTAATTATGCCATGGTCCAGAGTTCACCACAACCACTACGGGGCCGTAGTGAGTTATAATGCGAAGGATATCGTCTTCATTCATGTTACTAAAACAAATAAATTGAATATCATACTTTTTTTTGTGTTGACGCTTGCTGTAAGCCTGACACTAGTTGGCTGTATACAGCTTCATCGGACTTTCGGGTGAGCGCTTTAGGCGCTGTCAAGAGCATGCTGCCTAAAATATTTCGTGCGTTAGCTCCGCCCATCCACCCCGCTACCCTCTGCACTTGTACGCAACGCGTCGTTTCGCGCGTCGCTTGACGTTATAGTAGTGGGCATAAATACACGGAGACTTCTGTACATAAATATTTTTTTAATAATATATTTTGTTTTGAAAGACAAATGTTTTGTTGATATAATATAACAAAATTGTATCAGAGCTGTGTCTGTACATTTGATATGTTTAAAAAGTAATGATAAACATATTCGATTACAGAAATATATATTTTTAATTATCTTGTCTGTATGTTTGTGCGTGTATTGTACACGAAAACCCACTGAATGGAAATATGAACAGGATTATCGCAGTTTGTATGCATATTTCCAAACTTAGAATCTTTGATGCTTTTTTCACATTTTTTAACCAATGGAAAAACAGAGGAGGTATATATATATATATACAGACGAATTGCGAACATACATTTACATTACATTTTGAGTGGTAGAGCCACGCTGAAGACAGTTTTGTCTACAACATGAATGGGCTGGCTCGACCGGGTCGTTACCACTGTCTCACAGAAAACCGACGTAAAGTAGGGGCTTGCTGCTGCGTTTCGTACGGTGAGTGAGATATTCGGAAGCCCAAATCCCCTCCCCTTCCCTATCCCTAATTATCCCTTACCTTTCAGGTCGGCAACGCGCCCATGATTCATTCTTCTGGTGGTGGGCGTACTTGGGCGGTGGAGATCACTTACCATTAGGTGACACACTTGATCGTTTGCCGGCCTATGCTATAAAAAAAAAGTACAATATATTTGTTTATTATATGTTCACGCATAATGCCGCTAAATGTAGACTGGTTACAAAAACATACTCTAGTAGTTTCATGAAAGAAATTAATGTTATTTGCGCCTTTTGAGTGTTTTTTCTTTTTTCTTCTTCAAAATTTAAATGAAATATATTTTCGTTTGAACAAATGTGTTGGTGCTATTTTAAAGAAAATTCATTTATTTTTTGTTTTATATACACATGGTCCGGGTTCCCTGGACCAGCTGATCCACTTGATTACTATCAAGCTAATTTTCCGTGAGTAGCTTCGTTTCGATGAGACGCCCAACAATTCCCTATGCGAAAATTCTCTATTGTAGTAGCTAACAGAGGTAGCAAGGATAGAACATTTCGATTTGATGATACTCAAATTTTTTTTATTTTATTTTTAGGACAATATGACTGTTAAATTATATAAATATGAACTAAGTAAAAACAAAAAAATCAGCTGGTTAGTAATATTTTTTTATGACCTCGTTTGCGATACCTATTGGAAGCCCCTCCTTCCAATAGGTATGATTACTAACCAGCTGATTTTTTTGTTTTTACTTAGTTAATATTTATATAATTTAACAGTCATATTGTCCTACAAATAAAATTATAAATTTTTAGGTATCATCAAATCGAAATATTCTATCCTTGCTACGTCTGTTAGCTATCACAATAGAGAATTTTCGCATAGGGAATTATTGGGCGTCTCATCGAAACGAAGCTACTCACGGAAAATTAGCTTGATAGTAATCAAGTGGAAAAATGGCCCAGGGAACCCAGACCATGTGTATATAAAACAAAAAATAAATGAATTTTCTTTAAAATAGACTATAGTTTAATTTTCTTTTGTTTTTCAAAAAATGACTGTACGTCGATGATACGTCTACCCATTAGAACGTGTATTCAAAAGGAAATAACGAAAAGTGCAAAAAAGAAGGAATAAATACTGTGTATTTATTTATTAGGATGATACTCATGTGTCTATAGAATGGTTTAAGGTCGAAATAAAACAACAAAATCTTACATCTTCACCTTATATTTTGTACCTCGTAAGGATTTTTTCATGATCAACATCAATCTGAAAGACATCATAATAATATACATTTTGTTATATAAAAAAAATATCGTAAATTAAACAACATAACAGTACGTTCCATACAATGTCAGTTGCATCAAGTAAGGGCTATATATTGTCATATTTGCTTTCATGGAACAAATATTATGAGAAATGTTCTCTTTGACATCGTATGGGAGGTTTGTCCCCGAGAGTTGATGGTGGCGAAATATATGCACGATGAATAGCTGTTATGTTTTCAGTGTTCTCGCTAGATTCAAGGTTTATCAAGTTTAGTCTGCAAAAACATCATCAACAATCATCATCATATAATCAAATCATATTTTTTAACATCACTAGAAGTTAGAGCTCAGGGTCATCATCATTTTCATCCTTACCCATTTATGTAATCAATTGAGGAATTGGCTATTGGTAGGATATTCCTAACCGCTCGGATAGCGACAACCATACACACGGTGTAAGAACCCGTCATAATGATCCCACACACCTTGTGTGGATCGCATTCCAGGATCAGCCAGTGTATAATTGGTTCTCCCGAGGAGTTTGCGACATGACTCGATGGTTGGTTGAGACGGGTATAGGGATACATCCTTGTATCCCTGTGCCTTCATCAGCCATCCGCCTATCCTGTCGCAGGCTCTTCGATTTGCCTCTTTCCTCTTCCAGAGTGTGAAGAAGCATTATTTTAGGCCGGCATGATTCTGGTGACCACCGATAATCTCGTTGTTCATCGATGGTCGCTGGAGTTTTTGGTCTACACTGCGCTTACCATCAGGTATAGCGCAGTAATTTTGCCGTGCTAGGACAAAAAGTAGGTAAGCTGATGGTAAGTGATCTCCACTCATTGGTGATTTATGTAAATAGATTAAATAATAATGTAACAATGATTTAGGTAATTATGTAAATAAATCATCAATGAGTGGAGATCACTTAAGTATGAATAACAGTCGAGCCGGCTTATTCAGATTGTAGATAAATCACAAAAGTGTCTACAGCATGGTTCTTTACATAGCAAAATAATCGTCATTTTGTTTCTCCATGATAATAAAAAGAACATAGATTAGATTTAATGTAAATAATTACATACATAGTTAGTAGTTATTACCCATTATCATATAATAATGCAAATAAAATATGTAATAGTTTGTTTTATTAGCATGAATAACGTTTTGCTAGCCTGATGGTAAGCGCCACATCTGACCATAAACAGACAATATTACACAGAACTTTAGATTACAACGCACTGCGTGATATTGGATTGCGATATTTACTCCGAGACACAAATTTTGCAGTCTCATAATGCCCAGTAATGTCACTAGCTTCAAACCGAAACACAACAGTACTTACACACTGCTACATGGTAGGACAAATAAACGAAGCGGTGGTACCAACCTAGTTGGTCTCTCGCATACGAGGGACCGACCACCTAGTGAAGAAGAAGATAAAGTAAATATTACTTACAATATCAAGTTAGTAATTATACATGACGATTAGATGCATACTTGCTTATAATCTTATTATTAGTATAGTATAATATAATGTTAGAGTAACTCACTCTTCATGCATCACAAAAGTAGAAACTAAATCAAATAATTGCCGAGGCGACTCCACTGACTCTTTGTTCCGGATAACCATCATTCGATTTTCTTTATTTCTTTTTCTAAAAAAGATAGGGTATATAAGTCATTATAATGATTGTTTATACATACTCACGACTGTAATCCCCGAAGGGATAGGCAGAGATGTAACTAGTGCACCCACATTTCGCAAAGTGTATTTCCATCCCATGATGTGACAGCGGGCGATCCTATCGCCATACCGGGCACAATTCGGGATCAAACTCCGGACCGACACTGAGCATTTCATGATAGAAAAACCCAATATCATTTGACCCGACCCGGGGATCGAACCCGAGACCTCAGCATAGCAATACCGCGTACGAAATATAACTACGCGACCGAGGCATTATTATGTATGTAATAATGTAAATAGTTAAATTCTATTTTAGAAATAATATTATTAAAATATGTTATATTATATATAATAATACTTTTAATTTCAAAATGTACAAATAACATTCTAACAAAATACTTACGCTTTTGCTTCTCTCATAATCATTGCAAAGTTTTTGAAACGATTCACTTTCTTTCTTTTTTGCACAAATTATTTATTGTCTGTTTCGCATAGTTTGTCAAATATAATAAACTGATTCAACACTCGGGCAGAGCGTTCGCGCGGCATAAAACACGTAGTCTTTCCTTGAAGCACGGCGCTGTACTAACGATAAATAGCTTTAATTATTAGTTACCGTGCACTACTCAACACACTATGAGAAATGACATAAGGTTGAATATTGCGCACATCGTCGGACGTTTATCAATGCACAGAAGTAAATGACGTAAGTCGCAAATCTATTATAATTTATATTATGAGTTTTAATTGATCTAGGTAATTTATATCTTAGCAGTGGATAATAAACATTATTTACTAACTGTGAATATTTATTTTAGACATATAACTCAAGCCATTTATTAGAAACAGCAAAAATTCTACCAAAAATACATCGTTTTCGGAATAAAAATGTATCGAGGGAAAATAACACAATTGTGTAACTGTCTTATTAACGGAAAGAAATAGGACTGAAAAATCATATATTAAAGTTTTATATTCCTTGGATATATAATTGACGCAGTATGGTCATCGAAACTAACGTACAATTTAGGGAGCCTCCTCTTAAGTGACCATGCTGAGGGCACCCCCTATGGGGTACGAACCTAGGCTCAGGACGGCCACTGGGAATATCATACTTACGTATACTACCTGAAGTTAGTTATTTAAAGTATAAGCTGGCCAAGGAGCAAGTATGTCAATTGACGGTTGATGAGCCACATTATACAAATAATCATGGACGCGTTGCCGACGTTTTTTATTATAGCAAAGGAAGGCAAATAAGCAAGTGGATCACCTGATGGTAATATCCACAGCCCATGAACATCTACAATATCAGAAGCTATAAATGTTGCCGACCTTCATAGGAGGGCATAAACAAAGTATTGGGGAAGGGAGGGCCAGTTCATACCACTAAGTTCAACTCAATTTTCGTTATAGAAAAAAAAAGTCTTAATAATCACGACTTACAGGATTGTGTATGAAACTGAACGCCAACTTTGCCCATTCGATTTGATTTGAGTATGACTTTGACACACGCTTTAGCGCCAGAACGGATTTGAATGAAATTTTGCACACATATAGATTATGCCCTAGATTAGGACTTAGGATACTTTTTTTTTATTAGCCCTATATATTATATTCGTACCACTGCTGGGCACGGGCCTCCTCTACTGAATGAGAGGGCCTACAAAAGCCATAAATTAATAAAATACCATTGAACAGTATACTCCTTTATCCTCCTGATTCCTTGGTACAATTTACTTCTACAAGATTCCTTGACTAACTTCAACGGGTACTGTTCTTCAGTGGTAAGGGCTAATTTATAATAGCACAAGTATTCCAAGGCTGCCATGCTCCCTCCATAGCAACCGTTGTTATATCTCGAACAATCGATCAATTCCTGAAATCAAATTCAAAATAAATATGTAATAATTAAAAAAGAACTAAAAAACACGTTTTCATAAAAAAGGTAATATTACTTATTTTTCATTTTTAGAGGTTGTAGGTTCGATTCCCGCACTGACAACCGTTTGTGTGATCCATGAATATTTGTTTCGGGTCTGTTGTGGGACCGCAAGTCCCTCATTATTCCTGATACCCACGATACAGGTTTAACCTAGTGTACGATCAAAATTATGTGTGTGACTGTTGGATGTGTTTTGTTTGATTTGCGGGGACCGAATTTGGAGTCTCTTGTTTCACAACCAGCTACCAGTCCTGGATTTGTAAACAGGCCGTATAGGTCGCGGCCTATGGGCGGCAGCTTCATAGGGGCGGCAGATTTTAGAGGGCGCTCACTCGATTTAAGTATAAAAGTGCTAATTATCTTTAATTAATTAATAGATAATTTTATTAATAACTTTCTAACTCATTCGTTTATTTAACATTAGTGCCTACCATAATACTAACGAATGCGAAATTATAAAGTACTAGATGACCCGGTGAACTTCGTATCACCTACATATATTTGTGTAAAATGTGGTCAAAACTTAATAGGTACAAATGTTTCATTTACATTAAATGCAATTAAGTAAGGTACTGCACCATTGCACGTGAGGTAAACCCGTCGCACATTTAATTGACTTCGACGATCTAAGTCAGGTCGTCTTCCACCTCCCCCCGGTGGGACAGTCCTGTCCCTGTCCCTGTCCCGTTCCCTGTCCCTGTCCTATCCCTGTCCCTGTCCTGTCCTTGTACTGTCCCTGTCCTGTCCCTGTCCTGTCCTTGTATTGTCCCTGTCCTGTCTCTGTCCTGTCCTGTCCCTGACCCCTCCCTGTCCTGTCCTGTCCCTGACTCCTCCCTGTCCTGTCCTGTGCCTGTCCCTGTCCCTGTCCCGTTCCCTGTCCCTGTCCCTGTCCCTGTCCCTGTCCCTGTCCCTGTCCCTGTCCCTGTCCCTGTCCCTGTCCTATCACTGTCCCTGTCCCTGTCCCTGTCCCTGTCCCTGTCCCTGTCCCTGTCCCTGTCCTATCACTGTCCCTGTCCCTGTCCCTGTCCCTGTCCCTGTCCCTGTCCCTGTCCCTGTCCCTGTCCCTGTCCCGTCCCTGTCCCTGTCCTGTCCTTGTACTGTCCCTGTCCTGTCCCTGTCCTGTCCTTGTACTGTCCCTGTCCCTGTCCCTGTCCCTGTCCCTGTCCCTGTCCCTGTCCCTGTCCCTGTCCCTGTCCCTGTCCCTGTCCTGTCCTATCCTGTCCTATCCCTTCCTGTCCTATCCTGCCCTGTCCTGTCCCTGTCCTGTCCCTGACCTGTCCCTGTCCCGGTCCTGTCTGAGATGTCAATGAAAAGCTAGGTGAGTGACAGACTGATTTATTCATAATGAATACCATAAACCAAAGGAGATCGTCACATTTCTCCCCTTTAAGTTTATCACTTATTACAATCTTTTAAAAACCTATAATCTTTAAGTAACAAGACATTTAACCATAAAAAATAAACACTACTACCAACTAATGCTGGGACTTAAAGAAAGCTTGTTTAGCCACTCCCGCTGGATGCGTCCAGACACGCTACACCTTCGACTCCATTATCAACCCCTGAATCTGCACCCTCAGTGGTAGCCGCGCCGCTCATACGAGTTAACGAGTATCTATTTCTGTTACACATGGAGATGATCTGATCAGCATGCCTACGCCATTCAAACTTCACTATCTAAACCTACTACTACTACGACCTACCTCTCCTCCCACAAAAAATGACGGCACGTGCTCTTACTATTCGCAGAGATACGACTACCAGTGTCAACCTCAAACTCAATATATTTTTTTATCAATGCACAATTTAATAAAATGTGGTTGATTACCTCGGGCTACCAGTTCCATGTTGAACTTTTGTTATCTTATTTAACTTATGTTATAAAATTATCAACCGAGTTGTCGCCTACAAAATTATGCCGACCAATATACATAACTATGCCGACCAATTTACATAACTATGCCGACCAATGTACATAACTATGCCGACCAATGCCCCCCTTTTGGCACATCAGTTGCAGATGCCCTCTTAAGTCGCATTCGTCGCAATTGTAACCTTAAAAACGACACCTAAACGGATTGTGCGCCTTGCCACAACGCCAGCATAGGTCCGCAGCCTCTGAGCCGCCCGTATCCCCTGCTGCCGCGACTTGCCACAACATCAGCATAGGTCCGCAGCCTCTGAGCCGCCGGTATCCCCTGCTGCCGCTCCACTTGCCATAGCGCCAGCATAGGTCCGCGGCCTTTGAACCGCTCGTATCCCCTGCTGCCGCTCCACTTGCCACGCTGGTGACGGGTGCTCTTGAAAAATCGCGCTCGCGTGCCCGTCCGACCGCCGCGCGCATTATGCAGGCCTTCGCCCGTCTTGCCAAATCGCGCTCGCGTGCCGGTCCGTCCGCCGCGCGCATTATGCAGGCCTTCGCCCGCCTCGCTACCCGCCTCCTCAAATGAGTCTGTCTTCACCATGGTGGAGCTGCTCAACTCGGCATGTTTCTCTGCTGCCTCGAGATCCAAAGCCAACTCCACCGCTTCCTTTTATTGTATTTTCTTCTCCGCAAAGATTCTCGATCGCATATTGTTTTTCAATACGCCGAACATATTATGCTGGCTACTGTTTTGACGCCAAATCAAAAGGTTCCAATTTACCGATCGGCATATTTGCAACCAAAAAAACTGCTCTAAAACGCGTGATAGCTCAAAAATAAATTTAATTTTATTTCTCGTCGCCAATGGATCGTCACACTGTCCTGTCCCGGTCCTGTCCTGTCCCGGTCCTGTCCTGTCCCTGTCTTGTCCTGTCCTGTCCCGTCCCTGTCCTGGCCTGTCCCTGTTCCTGTTCCTGTCCCTGTCCTGTCCCTGTCCTGTCTAGTATAGCGTGGCGACCCGTCATCACGGCAAGCTTCGCAACGCCAACAATCCGGTTTATACCTGCGCTTATAGATGTTTCACATCAAAAAGACATCAAGTGTTTCATACCCAGGAACAGTTTGTATTGGAAAATTAAGTTGTCGTTTTTAGTGTTTTCCTTTATTATTATTTATGTTACTCATTTTTTCTCACCGGGTAAACCTTCCCTGAACTTCCACAAATATTTCAAGATCAGAATTAGCCAAATCGGTACAGCCAGTCTCGAGTTTTGGCGAGACACACGCACAGCTATTCATTTTTATATATATAGATAGATTTTAGAAACCTACATACATAAATACATAAACCTATCTACATGGGCGGCGGAAATAAAGTGGCCTACACTCGTAAAAATATAAATCCGACACTGCCAGCTACTTCTATATCTTTGTTACGAGAGACAGCTATTTTTAACTTACCTGAACACTAAGTTGTTGGTACTGAAAGCCTCTAATAACTGCCATTGCTTCCATGTTGCCGACAATGCTGACGGCCCAGCAACAAGCGCACTTCAGTTGATCAATGATAGGGCCTATCGCGTTTTTTTTTCGCCTGTGGGTACAGATCACATATATGACTCTATCCAAAAATACTTAAGTCCACGATCAACAGTCAAATACGGTCATATGAAAAGGCTTTATAGCACATCAGTGCATCAGCAGTTCAGTATCATGCAGTGCTTTGTAATACATGGTTATGTCTGGTGTTGCTTCTGTTTATGGGCAGGCGTGGCGCTTACCATCAGGCGAGCGCCTTGCTCATCTTTCAATCAAATAAAATAAAAACAATAACTTACCAATCTACTGCATCCGATATACTATTAGGTATTATTGTTTTATTTACATTGGGTACACAGTCCATATGAAAGGGTTGGCACTTTGATACGCTTTTGGGCTTTAACATTAACTGAGAGAATTCTCTCTTAGACATATCTGTGAATCGCGTCCAGCCGTGTCTAGCACCAGTTACGCCGTTCAATAACGTTATTTCTCTCATGGAATCCTGCAGACAAATATAAAATAGTTACACAAAGCAAAAGTGTATATTTTTAAAATACAAGTCCAACTAATGCACTAATACCATCCATCCACCCTTCCCAATCCCCATTTCTTTCAGGTCGTTACCGACCCATGACTCTTTTATAGCATACGAGCAAGTAGGTCACCTGATGGTAAGTGATCTCCACCGCCCATGTACGCCCAAGATATCAGAATAATGAGCGCGTTGCCGACGTTGTTAACGAAAAGGATAATTGGATGCAAATATGCAATAACATTTCAACCCACATCAAGTAGAAACTGAGATGCCACTTTTATTTTGCTAAATTCAATAACTTTAATCAATAATTTAAAGTTCTCTTTTGCATAATTGTACATGGATAATGTTTAATTTATGATTTTTTGTAAAATACGGAATTTAACCTACTTAAATGTAACAAATTTAGTAAAATAAAATCAATATCTAAATTTTTACTTGATGTGGGTTGAAATATTATTGCATATTTGCATCCAATTAAGGGAAGAGGGAGGGGCTCACTCACCGTATGAGACGCAGCAGCAAGCCGCAACTTTACGTCAGTTTTTTATGAGACAGTGGCAACGACCCGGTTGAGTCGGCCCATTCACGCTGTAGACCAAATTGTCTACAGCGCGGCGTGGCTCTACTACTCAGAAACTCTTCTTGAATTGTGAGTGTTCAGAGTGGTAGGAATCACTCACCATCAGGTGACCTAATTACTCGTTTAGCGACCCCTACTAAAAAAAAGTCGGCTCAAAATACTGAAACTAGTTTTTAGTTAATTGAGTCGATTTTATTTTTATTAAAACGTTCCTATTTTAAATGGTTTACCATCAGATTCGGTACATAAATAACGAAGTTCTAGTTTTTCATCCTCGATTTAACCCCCTTACGGGTGGAAGTTCTTCTTGAAATTTATATGGGACCATCTTTGAGCTACATATAAACGTTACGAAATAAAAAGGAATCGTCAAATTCGGATCGCACTGTGAACAGTGCGTAATTAGACAAACAAAATAACATATGTGTGTAACCTACACGTCGAATTATAGTCCTGAGTTTTAATCGTTATTGAACAAACACGAAAAGTGGAGACTATCGCCTATCACACCATGGAACGGGTAAAATCCGTCCAGTCGTTATATTAAACGAAATTCACAATTCTAGGGTTTCAAAGCGATCATTTGATGGAATGTATCAATGCTTGTCCACAGAAAAGTTAGATGCTTAATGTTTTTTCCTTCCCTAATATGTTACAAATTATCATAGTTAAAACATACCAACTACAACATCCTGTATAATAGAATTTACAAATCTTACGCTAAAACACCACTATATAATATATTATAAAAAAAGACTCACCCTAAAATACGACAATCGCATTTGATATTCATCATCACTATAGCTTTTATTAAATTTCTTCAAGTACATATCGTAAATTTTAGATCTTTTCACAGTGATCGTTGTGTTGTCCCATTCATAGTTAATTATATTTTTATACATCTTAATATGCTTTACCGTGATATATAAACACATTGACAAAGTGAGTATAGATAATAATAATTTTGTGAAAAACATTTTAAAATATTCTGTCGGAGTGTGTACGGGTGCATCCGAACCACGGCCTAGGGGTAATGACAAACAATGTTTAATGTATTCAAGGAAAAATCATATTTATCCTGTAGGAGACAAAAAACTGTTTGTTGCTATATTGAACAGAGGCGACAGCATAGCGAGGTTTGATAATAACTACCGAAGCAGACGTAGTGGGTCGATCCCCCATTCGCTAAGTGCATGCTGACTTTTTGACATTAATTATTATCGTTTGCTTTATCGGTAGATGATCACATTGTGAGGAAACCTGCATCCCTAGTTCTCCAAAAGAATTTCGAATATATGTGAAGTCTGCCATCCCGCATTAGCCCAGCATGGTGGATCACCTATTGTTGGTATAGCGGCAGCCTACTTAGGGTGAGAAACCGTGAGGTAGGGTAAGCAGGGGGAATGGCGTTCACTTAAGGAAAAACACACTATATTTTTTTAATTATAAGTTTAATTTTAAAATTTAAAACATTAACATAAACTTTAACTATTAATTAATCATCTTTTTAAAAGAAATCGTATTTAACTTAAAATCATTAGCAGTAGTAAACATTTAAAAAAAAAGAAGGTTTGAGCGTCATTACCCCTGTAATTGGGGTAATGCCGCTCAGGCGAAGGAGTAATGATGCCCAAACCTGTTTCTTTGCAAAATAACAAGTAAGATCCATTATCATTAGCAAATAAGCATAAGATCAAAGTATACAATTAAAATACAGTCTATAATCATAAAATTGCATCAAATATTTGTATTTATACCTGAGATCAGATTTTTTAAAGGTAAACAAAGCCAAAAAGAGAAATAGAAATGATAAGATTTTATCGTTAAGCACATAAATCACAGATGTATCCTTCTGCCGAATCCCATCCAGATCATGTTGCATGAGACCACAGCCCACATGTTGTACAACGATACCACATCTCGTTATTTTTTCCAAATTCCTCGCAAATAATGCATTTTTCATAATTTTCATCGCCCACATTCATTTCGTCGTCACTGTTGTCGTCACAAATGTTTTCTTGCTCTTCAACTTTCTTTGAATATTTTTCTCTTGTAAGATTTTTTCATATTTTTATTTCATTCTTTGGCTTTATTTCTTTATTCTTTGCAGTCTTATTAAGTTTGGCAATCTTTTTATTTTCTTTTTCTTGTAAAATATTTATCATAGTGGTTGCAGATTAAAGGTTTTCTTCGTTCCCAGCCGCTTTAGCGGTTGTTCTTTGGCGATTTGTTTTGTCGATTTGATTTGAGATGTCTATAACAATAAAAAAAGAAGTCACTAAGGGGTAATGGCGCTCATGTGAGCGGGATAACCCCAAACGGTCGTTTTGAATTTAACTTTAAATTAAACAAACATTGAAAAGCAATTGTTGAAAATTGAATAATTCATCACAAAATAGAATGATTAAATACCTAGGAAAGCTATGTTAACAATTTAATAAATATCAAAATTCTGAACTTACCGAAAAAAAGATCTCGACGAAAATTAGTTCAACGCAGCCGCATACAAACAAATGCACTTCACAGTCACATGCTACCAGCCGACTGCCCCTGCGCGTTGCTATGTGTTAGAGGCACTTCACCTCCCCCGTTCTACGTATGGTGGCATATTGTTATGCACTATCTTCATAGACTTATAGAGGTGCGCGGCATTACCCAATGAGCGCCATTCCCCCTGCTTACCCTACTGTGTTCAAATCTCAGATCAAGCAATCCCAATCCTGTGTTTGAGTTTTGCATACGAAAATACATGAGTTACCTGGAATTGGATATTGGAATTTGTGGTATGGCGATAGGCTCGACTGCTATCATCATGGGACTCAAATAAGTTCGGTACACCACAGGGTTCGAGGATATATATCAATGGATATATATCAAGATATATATCCGATATATATCTGATATATATCAAACTGGGTTTGACGATATATATCAAATGTTTTATAATATATTGCAATACAAAAATGGTTAAATAAATTAATATCAAGGAATTTTTAGCGTTTGTTACTGTATTTCTACTTCCAAAATGTAAACGGTGTGGGAGTAGAGTTAAAACATACTCCCTAATGGTAAGTTCTAATCCATTAATGGCAACACTTCTGCCCTGAAAGAAGATTTTATGTTTTTTAATTGATTATGCCTTATCTAAAAGTAGATTTGACAATATGCAAACAGTATTCATAAATAATATAATTAAAAAATAATACGGCTTTCATACAAAATTGATATATATCCAACTTGATATATATCGGATATATATCATAAATATCCGATATTTTGATATTTATAATAAATATCGGATATTTTAGAACCCTGGACTACACCATGGGGGCAACACTAGTAGTAACTTTGCCTACTCCTTCGAAGACACAGACGTGAACTTTCATATATATGTCATGGACTAACCTCAGTATTCATAAAAGTTACTCTAAGTTTCATGGTGCGCGCAAATGCATTTTGTAATTTCTATATACGCGATTGGTCCGTTTTTGACACTTAACAAAAATGGACCAATCACGTATCCAGAAATCTATACTACACAAAGAAATCAGTTAGGTGCTATCCTTGAATACTAGCGTAAGGCGTAACGCTTCTGACTAGGAAGGAGTCCATGCACACAGGACAGTATAATACAAGGCCGATATTAATTTTGTAAGGTGAAACGAAATGTATACCAATTCGTTGCCATCTATAACACCATAATAACTTAGCCGAAATGGCAGTCACTTCACCCAAGCCAAGCCAAGCGTCCAAGCCTCCAGTCACCCTTCAGTGGCCCTTAATCTCTGAAAACAGCTACGAAGCGGCTCGTGAATAACTTCAGGTTGGTAAGTATTAAGTTTCGCGCATATTATAGATAATAGTAGACCGATTCCGCGTCATGAATTAAAAGTAGGAGGGATGTAGGTAATTCGTAAATATGTGAACTGTATACTAAACATAAATAAATAAAACATGTTCGTACAAAAGTTTCTGGTTTATTGCTTACAAAAGTTACAAAAATACAATTACCATAAGGCACATATTAGAGAGCTGTAGCCTAAATTAAAGGCAATCATTTTTATAACACATCCCATGGGCGCCAAACCTACGTTATGGTATTAATACTAGACCTGTAGGTGTGTACTATTGACTGCGTTATAAGCATGGAGGAGGAACAAAAAAGATCGATATATTATTACGCTTCAATATCGATTACGATATGTCAGCAAAAAATCGATACATCGGTTAGACCTTGAAATTACCTTTTTTGCATCTTTTAAAAAATACTAACACATCGATATAACGAAATAAAATATATCGCCAAATATAACAACATTAAAAACGGACAACATAGATACTTATAATTTTTTCGCCAAGCATACTATAGTAACAGACAACGTATGAGTACCTATAGCTAACTCCGGTCAGCAGGGTTTGGCAACGAGTTAAGTAGGCACTACCGAAGAGGCGATGAAAATTTTCCGCACTACGTTAAAGTACCAAGGCTAAATTCTATAATAAAACACGTTATTTTATATCATTATAACTTATACCTTATTAATTTATAAGCAGAACACCGTTGATTATTGTCTTTCAGACTCACAAAACAGTGAAAGGGTCCGCTGTGAGTTCTAAACGGAAACGGAGGTATGGTGCCCATTGGATATTGGTACATTAAATAAACAGATCACGTAATATTGCACTCTAAAATGAGTGTTTTTTCGGTGGAAAATATCGATGGCAATTGCTCTCAGTCTACTTAAACTTACGAGTCCTTCTGTACAACGCCCTCAGCGAATTGTAATCGTAACGTATTAACTACATACATACATATTTCTCGTATACGGATGACATGACAGCGGAAAACTCGCAAAACACGGATGCAGGTCATTTTCTACTTTCCATACAAAATAGGTATCAAATAGGTATGTAGCGAAGACCTAAATATTCGCTTCGAGTACCGAGCGTTACCGAACGGTGTTGCGTTGACACGAAGTGCGACACCGACGAATCACAGCGCAGCATTAAGCGCCGATCTTTGCCGAACGGAGCCGAACAGGCACGAGTCGCCTAGCGGTGAGTATACGCAGCCAAAGCCGCGGAAATTTAAAAAGCGAAACTTAAATATCCGTTACAGGTATTGTCGTGTATGGCACCAAATTAAAGAAAACGTTTACAACTGCGATTGTAAGCTCGTG
Organism: Amorpha juglandis; assembly: GCA_949126905.1. Lineage (NCBI taxonomy): Eukaryota > Metazoa > Arthropoda > Insecta > Lepidoptera > Sphingidae > Amorpha > Amorpha juglandis. Next base: position 7,757,950 of record OX421386.1, on the reverse strand, counting down.
TATAAACACTAAATTGATGAATTATCATATTATACCCAAAAAATATTTAAACATAACATCGATATTTTAAAAATGTTACATTCCATTAGAATTTGGAATGCAAGAGAAAAAAAGATCCAAACTGAATTACTATAATGATGAAACATATACACCATAATTAATATCGCTTATTGTAATTATAATTTACGTTAGCTTAACAAAATTTGCGAACACATTTTTTTGTCTTAATTAATCTCGATAAGGCATATTTAGAGTACATTAAGTAGTATTAGCTGTCATAAGGACGGATTTATACGTCTTTTTGAAAATAGATACATTCATCACCATTATATCCTAATGAATTATATATTAGAACCCACCACCTTCCATAATATACAACAATATATCATGTATAAATCAAATCGCCTTAAGACTAGTTTTATTGTAATAACAACGATAAATTCTTATAGTTTTTATAATTAGTTTTTATATTTAATTTCTTTTGATAAAACTAGCTACCAAAATATATTTGAGTATTTAACAATTAGAACAATCTATCTAGAAGTAGTCTTTCGATCCATTACACGTACTGTATTACAACAAATATTATTAGTTATTAACAATTTAAAAGTTATTTGCGTAAAGAAAATGGTATAATTTACAAATGAAAATATAAAGTAGAAACTACATTGCAAATAACTATTAACCATAACACAATGTTGAATATTAGTTTTAAATAATGTAAAATAAATTAATAGGGTAGTTCACTCGAGATTTTTTTTTACAATTTTAATCAATAATTTATGTATGTTACCTCATACCTTATGTGAAAGAATTTTATGAATCCGAATAACGCACAAAATTAAAGATGGCAAACTCCGTATTCACTTAAATTAGAACAACTGAAATAAAACTAATTTAAACGCATTTTATCGCGGTTTTGACCCCGTGGATGGAGTCCACCCCGTGAATGGAGTCCGCCCCGTGACCACGAAAGCCGAAAAGCTTTAAAAACGTAGGGATCAAAAATCAATAAAAAAACCGCGATAACCACTTGTACGTCCGACCTAAGAAACTATTCTTCGAGGCTTCTTACACTACCATCTCGTGATTGTTGTTGTAAACTAATTCGTCAGCTATCTAATAAACAAATGAAACACGCAAAAACTACCCGCAATTTGTTAATAACGACGGTTATATAAAATATGTCGCTATGGCTACAAAAGTATCCTTGGACGTGCAACTCACCGTTTTTTTTTGGCTAGTTAAGATAAAATCCGTTTAAATTAGTTTTATTTCAATGTGTAACATTCGCATAAATATAAGAAATCATTAACTGAAATCAAATCAAAATAAATTTACTTTATGTATAAATAATTCCAGTTTCGGTTGACGCAATCTGTAAATAATAATTTATGGTATATGTTTAGGTGTACCATGATACTCTAACCACGCTTAGTGTTAGAGTCTTATACAAAGCGTGGTAATATTCAGTTGGTAGATACGACTTTTCTGTTTTACACACATTATACAAAAATAATATCACATTGGTAACGATGGAAAAACACGTCACATAAACTCTCGATGAAACAATAAACATAACATTATGAATTAGTATGTTGCAAGAATAATAGGCAAGTAGTAATTATATCTGAAAGTACTATTCGATTCAAATAAATTATCGCGACGGCATAAACTTCTTCTTCTTTTTTATTTATGGCTTCGCATTATTATGCATTTTGCCTAATGTCAAGTATAATTTATTCTTAAATTATTTTTACAAGAACGATGAAACACGGGTGCGGTAGAATTCAAGGTCTTGCCGGAGTTTTGGTGTTAACTCCTTACGGTACGATGCTTAATTCACTTATTTCAATGTTTTCATATACTGTTCATGACCGGGCATAATTTTCACTCGACGAAACTGTACAGCTAGCAAAAATTATATTATATTGAGGTATTTTTATAACAAAATGCATTTTATTAATTTAAAGGCACAATTGAGAACTCGATAAGATTTTTCAAAGGTATGTGAAGTCTGCCAACCCGCATTAGGCCAGCGTGGTGGACTAAGGCCTAACCCCTCTCATTTCAGTAGAGGAGGCCCGTGCCCAGCAGTAGGACATGTATAATACAGGGCTAGTAAAAAAAAAGTACAATTAAAATACTATATATTGCGTAAGCGTGTACATTATAATCATATTATAATGTACGCATTTTTAAGGACAAACTTATCTGATATACTAGTATTGCGTATGTGATGATTTTTCATTATTCACTGAAAGTTTACTATCCAACCGAGCCATATTCCTCCAGCGCAGTGGGTTAAAGGCCATCCACCGTCTCATTAGTAGAGGAGGCCTCTGCCTATCAATGGGACAGTGTATACAGGACTGTATTCAAAAAAAGCTAATTTGATTCAAATATCAGGCGTTATAGAACCATTATAATTTATTTTTACAAACATAAATCGAATAACACAATGGCAATATTTAATTAAGTATCATGCTAACTGTACAGTGCGCCGTGAAGTTTAATACGAATTACCAAGTAGGTACAATACGCGCAAAACTTGTCCGGGCTGAAGTTAGCCACATCACCGCCGTCTATGCCTTCCGTCACCTAGTATTCATTAAAACTATTTCTAAGACACCGCTTGTGACTAACTTCAAACCAGCCAAGTTGCTTTGAGGGTATTTTAAAATATCAGCGTATACCTTACCTTATTTGAATCGTTTAGTAAATCAAATTTCCCTTAAAAACAATAAAGAGAACTTAATTTTAATCTTAAATTAAGAATATAGACTTGTTTAAAAAAACGCATAAATAATGAGGCAAAGGAAGAATTTGACAGTGGAGGGATTATAGGCAAAATAGGTAAGCAAGTGATCAGCTCAGACTTCTTTCTATTTTCCATGTATGTGTTACTACAAGTATCAGAGTAACGCGTAACAGAGGAGATGATCCGCAGGGTAGTAGAGCTATTCTATCATCACGTCACACACAATGAGTACAAATATATGTTTATTTTTATTTGTAGCTTCGTACTGTTGCACTTTTTGCCATAAACGAGTATTTTCAAGTCATATACATAAATAATAATTCAGCTCACCTTAATAGAACCGTTTCACCTTTAATACCTCTATATAATTTTATGCGTTTTTTTAGAATAAGTCAATATTATGATTTTTATACTTTACACTTTATTTTTAAATGTGAGATATCTTATTTACACTTAATTTGGTCCCTTAAATGATATTCTATTTTACGCTGTACGCTAATCTATCTTTCTTCCTTAGAATTATCTGTGAGCATCCACAATAGTATGTATACATACATACTTTATCAAGTGTTATTAAAATATAAGTTGTGCCTGCAATTGACGGTTTCACCACCTGAGTAAACGCTATTTACAAAACAAAATATTACAGGTTCAAATACAAAAGTCACATGATGATGAGCGGAATGATGTCTACGTTTGGTTTTTATACAGATTGTAGTACATACTTATCTTCTATTATAATATTCGTGGTCGATGTTTGGAACATATTAAGCAGAAATTTCGTGCGCTAAAACTCTATAACAACTATCTAAATAAATTCGAGACGATCACGGCAAAAATACTATTAAATTAGACGCGCAAAATTCCCGCCATTTTTAAACCTAAGGAAAAAAGACAGTACTTCAATGATAGTACAATTCGCGTAACAAACTAAACAACATCAATTGTGGCAACCTCGTTTGCCAAACCGCAAATGTTGGTGCCAATTGCCAACTGCAAGTACCCACCGTTGCCAAACTCACTGCCCCACGAGTTCTTGGCAATGTAATAAGGCACTTCTGCCGTTAAATCGTATCCCACAAGCTCTACTGCGTGATTAAGGTCTGTTGGAGCACCACTGAAAAATATTTAATTCAAATTCAAATCATTTATTTTGTAAATTGGATCATAAATATCATTTTTACATGTCAATATTTTTGTACTAGATTACATCTTTATTTTTAATATTATCTTTTATTCGCATTTCGTGGCTAGCCATGAGAAGAGATGCCGAAACAAACTCATGGGTTATGACCTCTTTTAATGTCCAGACATTGCTTATAATATATCAGTATTTTGCCACGCTGTAGCTAGTTTTGTCTACAGCATGAATGAGCCATACCACAGAAAATGTTTTGCTGGTGGTAGCATATTCATATCCGCCCGGATAGCGACCACCGTACACATGGTGTTAAAACCTGCCATAATGACCCACACACTTGGATCGCGTTCCAGGATCAGCCAGTGTAAATCCGGTTCTCCCGAGGGGCGTGCGACATGACTTGATGGTTGGTTCGGGTGTGTATAAGGGTCATAGCTCATTGAACTGATTGCTCATAATTGAACCATCTAACAGCTATTTAACTTAAACAATAGCTTTACCCAGCGAATCTTGGGCGGTTACGGTTAACAGCTAAAGTTATGACGTCATCTAACATTTGTCAAATGGTGCAACTCATGTTTTGCTCAACCGGTACTTTGACATGTTTGTCATTGCTAAAGTAAGATGGTGCAACCCGGCCTTAATATTCAAGTTTTTGAGTTTTTTTTTTGAGCGGTTTTGAGTGGCAGAGCCACGCTGTAGACAGTTTTGTCTACAGCATGAATGGGCTGGCTCGACCGGATCGTTACCACTGTCTCACAGAAAACCGACGTAAAGTAGCGGCTTGCTGCTGCGTTTCGTACATTGAGTGAGATAACCGGAAGCCCAAATCCCCTCCCCTTCCGAATCCCTAATTATCCCTTTCCTTTAAGGTCGGCAACGCGCCCATGACTCTTCTGGTGGTGGGCGTACATGGGCGGTGGAGATCACTTACCATCAGGTGACCCACTTGCTCGTTTGCCGGACTATGCTATAAAAAAAAAAAGTTTATTTACCTGCAGTGGTACTGAATCACTCCTCCCAAATAATTCTGCCACGTCAGTGCGTTGACGGCCACGGTCACGGGGCCGTGCGTCGCTATGGCTTCTAGAATTTTCTCCTCTTTACCCACGAAACTGTAACGAAATAGTGAAGTCAATAAAACACCAATCTTTCAATGTAGTAGTTTTTTCTTTTTTTTATAGCATAGACCGACAAACGAGCCAGTGGGTCATCTGACGGTAAGTGATCTCCACCGCCCATGTATGCCTTTCGTCTTTGCCATAAACATAGTGGTTTAAGAATATTTCTGTACTTACACATTTTTACAAGAAAGTCGAAAAAATGCAATCAGTCACAAAATTAAGTGATATTGAAGTGAATTTTGAAAATATTTTCGCCAGAATTTGACCTCTATACCCAACTATGAGCAAAAGTTAGCATTATACATATCAATATATTATTAACAGCCTCCGTGGGGCAGCGGGAGAGTATCCGGCTGTGGAACGAGAGACGGCGGGTTTGATTCTTGCACCGAGACAAATGTTTGTATGATCCACAAATATATTTTGTTTCAGGTGTGGATGTCGTGGAACCGCAAGCCCCTCGTAGTTTCTAATACCTACGATACAAGTTACCTAGTGTTAGGTCAGGACCATATAAAATAAATACACCCAACAGTCACATACATAGTCCTGACCCCACAGTAAGATACCGAGTCTTGTGTCGTGGATATCAGGAACTACGAGAGACTTTCGGTCTCACAACACCCAGACCCGGAAACAAATATTTGAGGATCACACAAACATTTGTCTCGGTGCGGGGATCGAACCCGCGGCGTCTCGCTTCACAGCCGGCTGCGCCACGGAGGCTGTCAATATGTGAATTTGTTAGGTGTATTTATTAATCATTCATAACAACAAACGATCCGATTTTAGCAAAGGTAAATAATACTTAAGGCCTAATCCCTCTCATTCAGTAGAGGAGGCCCGTGCCCAGCAGTGGGACGTATATAATACAGGGCTAGTAAAAAAAAAAACTTACTCATCACACGTGAACGTAGTGACCCGGACCCCGGTAGCGTTTTTGGCTGCCTTGCACGCGCCGTTGGTCAATTTCAACGGGTAGTCTTTGTCCATCTCCACTGCCGTTTTGGTGAGAGTGAGCCAATCCAGTAACAGACAGATGTCGCCACCAGCGCAGCCACTGTTACCAAGGCCGGCGCAGTCAATCACTTCCTGCAATAGATTTTCATATAAAAGGATATTTTTTAACCAGACAGTAAATTTAAATATTATTTTTTTATAGCATAGGCCGGCAAACGAGCAAGTGGATCACTTGATGGTAAGTGATCTCCACCGCCCACAATACCAGAAGAATCATGGACGCGTTGCCGACCTTAAAGGAAAGGGATAATTAGGTATTGGGAAGAGGAGGGGGATTTGGGCCTCCGGATATCTCACTCACCGTACGAAACGCAACAGCAACCCGCTACTTTATGTTGGTTTTCTGTGAGACAGTGGTAACGACCTGGTCGAGCCGGCCCATTCATGCTGTAGACAAAACTGTCTACAGCGTGGAGCGTTATACACACATAAAATTAATAGCAAAACTTATTTTAAATTTTTGATTGGCAAGCAGAGATAGCTTAACGAGGAGTGGCACGGAATGTGGGGAAGAAAGTCGCGGGTTCGTACCCTCCTATAAATCCGAAACGATGCAACGAAATTCGGAACATATGTACATAGAGAAAAGTAGGTATAGAATAGCTACAATAATATATTTGACTACCTTTTCCTCGCGGCTCCGCCCGCGTGATTTACCCTGTCTACCAACTTCATCAAAATCCGTTCAGTAGTTTCAGCGTGATTGACGGACAAACATCCAAACAAACAAACTTTCACATTTATAATATAAGTGTGATATAAAGAACTACCACAAAGATTTATTTTGTTATTAAACACCTATAAATAATAGATTTTTCCTATTTATTGTTGTTTACTAGTATATTTTTGTTTAAGTGATAAAATAGAATAAAAAATACATAAAAATTCAACATACCACATTGGAATAATAAAACATATTCACATTAAACACGTTTTTACCGACAGTTTTATCTTAGTCACCGTATCTAATTATCAAATATTAATAATTAAGTATTAATTTTATTATTTTATATTATTATTGTGATGGGTGTTATATATTATTAGGTCTACGTTTTCAAACTTCGTCGCTTTATAGCGTTTTATAACATAGGGGCCCTGACCCAAATGCATGGACATCTCACTTTTCTAAATTACTTGTATGTATCACATGTGTGATATGATGGCGAAAGTATAACAATCTTTATTGAATGACGAGACGAGCAAGGCGTTCGCCCGTAGGTAAGCGCCACGCCTGCCCATAAACTGATGCAACACTACACAGAACTTTGAATTAAAAGCACTGCATGGCACTGAACTGCGCTCGTCACCACGAGACATAAGATGTTAAGTCTCATAATGCACAGTAATTTTTACACCTGCTCTTATCCCAATCGTAGTGACGTCGGCGCAACATGCTTTTTAACACATGCTACAGAAATATTTGGCTTGTAATTTACAACCGGCCCCATGTCTGACGTCACAATAATAGTAAAACACCTCTTATTTTAAAATGACAGCCTCCGTGGCGCAGCGGGCACGCAGCCGACTGATAAACGAGTGGCCGTGGATTCGTTTCTCGCACCGAAACCAAAATTTGTGTAATTCTCAAACATTTATTTCGAGTCTAGGTGTTGTGAGACCGTAGCTAGGAATGATTTTTAGAAAAGTCATTTTATTCGTGTTTTATCAACTTAAACATAAACTTGGAAGAAAAATATGACTCTTCCTGACATCTATTGGCGAAAAATAATACTACTTTTTTGTGAGCACAACAGCAGATGGCGTTGTTAAGTAACACGAAGTCAATGTGTGTTTGCTTTGAGGTTAGACTTAATTCCTGAAATCACAACAGCAGATGGCGTTGTTAAGTAACACGAAGTCAATGAGTGTTTGCTTTGAGGTTAGACTTAATTCCTGACATCTATTGGCGAATAATATCTTCTAGCTAGGTTTCATTATTAGAAAACGAAAAAAAAAATTTCGCCCGAGCAGAGCTCGGTCGCCCAGATACTGTTATTATTATATAGGAATCAGAAAGTAAAATCAGTCTGATGTAGATTAAACCACCGTCATATTTGAATCTAGTATAGTATATTTGTCACTCAATTTTAAACCTAATTGCCCAAAAAATTGAGTCGAGTTGATGCAGAGTATTGTAAAACGTCAACTTGAATTATATCAGCTATACCTGATTGCAGTAATGAGTTCGCGATATCAAATTAGCAAGTATAATATGTGCCTCGGAGAGCACGTTATTTAGATGTACCAGATAATGTCAAAATGCAGCAATCATTTATCCACGACAGAATCCTTGGATTATACAAACAACTTATACGAAATCAATAATACACCTTCAAATGTACTTAAACATGCTCCGGTTCTTTTTCGTCGGTTAAAAATGAATACCCAAATAACTTTTTTTATTAGCTAAAATGATGAAATAAGCACGTAGACGCCTGGTGCTAAGCATCACGCCTGCCCATAAACAGACCCCATAAACAACGTTGATTTACAAAGCAATGCATGGCATTGGACTGCGTTCGTCATCCAGAGACATGAGTTGTGTGTGTCATAATGCCCAATAATTTCACTGGCTTTTTTTTTATAGCGTAGATCGGCAATCGAGCAATTGGGTCACCTGACGGTAAGTGATCTCCACCGCCCATGTATGCCCACAATATTAGAAGAATTATGGGCGCGTTGCCGACCTTAAATGTCCTTCAAGCCGAAATGGTGCTTACGAACTGGTGCTTGGCATCAGAAATTACAATATGATGGTACCAACCCAGACGGCTTTTGGCATACGAGAGACCTACCACCAAGTACTTGTTAAACTACCCTGAATATCAAAGTTACCTGAACACTAAGCGTTTCCAAGGTGCCAGTGTTGATGGCCCTCATTGCTTCCATGGTACCAACGGTACTGAAAGCCCAGCACGCGCCGCACAGCCCTTGGTCCCTCACTGGACCGATGACGCCTTTTGTCCTCCTAATATGAAACTTTAATTAAATTCCTTTTTTAATACAATATTAAAACTAATCGGCTTACGATGTAGTTGATGTCATGCAGTAAATATGTACATTTTTTAGATGACCTCCATTGGTTTTTTTTATTCAAAAACATAATTGACTTTAGATTGAAGACACTGGGAACTTAAAATATGTAGTTGTCTAATCAGGAAATCTGATATGAAAAACTTAAATATAATTTAATAACATCGCCATGCACCAATGATGTAAATAGACACCGTACGCTCTAATTCTAGTGCGTGATATCTTGGGTAACTTAGTGGGCAACGAGCCAATGCATATGATCTAATGATATAATGGTTAAGCAAACCGTGATAGTGCACGCCCATCCACGGAACAGGGCCTTATGCTATAAATCCGCATATAAATTTGGAACATACATAGAGTGAAGTAGTTATAGAAGAATAATAATTTTATTATAAGTACATAATAAATATATTATAATATAATACAATTAAGATGAATTTGTAAGTAAACCCATGTTATATAGGAAAATAATTGACTTTTCCTAATTACTGTGGTTCCTAAAATATATGTCTAAGTGAAAAAAAAAACATTAAAATGTACATAAAAACTCCAACATAACACATTGCAATTACAGAAAGATATTCCTCTTTTTTACACGCTTTAACCAACACCTATAGTTTAATCATAGTATTTTATACTACAATTAATACTATAATTGTGATTGATATTCTATGTTACACTATGTCTATGTTTCTGAACTTCGGATTCTTTTATAGCATAGGAGCTCAGTACTTGTAAACACGACTCGTGACTCCAACAGAGCCAAAGTTTTGACGAATCACTGCGAAATGCGAATAGACGGTGTGCAGCGACGTGTATTATTTTTTTATTTGATTGAATGACGAGACGAGCAAGTCGCTCGCCTAATGGTAAGCGCCACGCCTGTCCATAAACAGAAGGAACACCACACAAAACTTTAAATTACAAAGCACTGCATGGCACTGAACTGCGCTCGTCACTCCGAGACTATAATATCGTATTAATGTCGTGTTTATGTAAGCTGCACCTCGATCATCACTCGGATCACACTATCCCGCATAGTTGAAACCATAACGCGTAACGCTGTGGCAATAACGACAGTGTAAGTAGTAATCAAATCACGCTTGATTTCATATACTGACTTACGGTGTCTATTTAGAAGTTAGGTTCGCGAACCTGACCTTACTTAACGAAGAGACAAGTGTCTTAATTCAACCATTGAAGGTTGCTGTTTTAGGACTAATAAAAATACTTATAAATAAACATAAGCAATGTCATGTTTGAATTACAATTCTAGATCTTGGACAAGGTCATATGGTCGTTTTGGTGTATTACAATCTCCATAACATGTCATCGACGCATATAAAAACAGTTTTAAGGTCATAGCTCATTAGAGCCACCCGGCACTCGGCGTCCCAACTAGTGATCATGATACATGTCGAAGATATGTCACGGAGATACGATACGCCATATTATAATTATATGGACTTCACCCACGCACCACGAATATATCGACTTTTCGCGACTCGTGGAGTGATTAAGCTTATAGAATTAAGTCCGTCTTTATACTCCATGTACATGAAGTGGAAATAAATTAATAAAGCACACCATTCCGTTAATCAAAGTCAATCTACAAAATAAAAATTAGCACACGTGGGTCCTAAACACATAGCCACCGCCCATGTACGCCCACCACCAGAAGAATCATGGGCGCGTTGCCGACTTTAAAGGAAAGGGATAATGAGGGATTGGAAAGGGGAGGGGATTTGGGCTTCCGGATATCTCACTCACCGTACGAAACGCAGCAGCAAGCCGCTACTTTACGTCCGTTTTCTGTGAGACAGTGGTAACGACCCGGTCGAGCCAGCACATTCATGCTGTAGACAAAACTGTCTACAGCGTGGCTCTACCACTCAACAAGTTTTTTACACTCATTGATTTCATCGTTTTAAATCATATTGACTACAAAATTGATGGTTGAGACGCCCCGTAGTCACAAATAATAAATCCGATACGATTGATAAAAGTGGACGCTATTTGGTTCATATGCCATGCATTTTTCACCAGTCACCATAAACACAGATATTCTATTATAGACATGCAGTCCTATTTGAACTTAGACGCATACAATTCTAGTAGAATGCATAGTACAATGCTATAATTTTTTCGTCTGACCAAGATTCAGCGGACGATGCCACGGGCAAAAGTTAGTATGTCACTTGTAATCTCCGCCTCAGCTTATTATTGCTGGCTGCATGTTATTGAAAATTCAACAATCTCGTGTCTATACTCCAATTATATATCCAACAACATAACATAATTTTAATACAGGAAATATACTTGAGTACTTATTAGTTTATATTTTACGACACATAAATTCGAGTGGTATATAAAAATTATAAAATATTAAAATTGTAAATTAGTATCTATAATATATTATGCAATCCTTAAATCAATACATGAAGAGCAAACTTTGTACTCTTTTTTAAACGAATCTAAAAAAGGAGTTATGGTCCGGGTTCCCTGGGCCAGCTGATCCACTTGATTACTATCAAGCTAATTTTCCGTGAGTAGCTTAGTTTCGATGAGACGCCCAACAATTCCCTATGCGAAAATTCTCTATTGTGGTAGCTAACAGAGGTAGCAAGGATAGAATATTTCGATTTGATGATACTCAAAAATTTATTATTTTATTTGTAGGACAATATGACTGTTAAATCATATAAATATTAACTAAGTAAAAACAAAAAATCAGCTGGTTAGTAATCATTTTTATGACCTCGTTATCGATACCTATTGGAAGCCCCTCCTTCCAATAGGTATTCGGCGCGTATATTCTTTTGCTTTTTTTATGTCTATCGATTTTTTCGCCAAAAAAAAATCTTTATGAAAGTAGACAGGGGACAGTACAATAGGATGTAAGTTTTAACTCAGAAAAAGAACGACTCAAATGACACTCAAGGTATATTTAAAACAATGTAATTTCGGGGGGCTTTCGGGAAGCGCTACAAAATAATTGATTCTCAAAATGGGCAGTAGACGTAATAAGTTTAAGAACCTATGAGATAGAGTTTATCTGCGATGTGGTCCCATATATTTTGTTTCAACCCTGATGACACGAGTACTGGTGCTGCCACACCGGTGTTATAAAATGTTATATAACATTTTCTAACATTAAACATTTATTAACATTATCTAACATTGTGATAAAATGTTAGAAAATGTTTGTTAACAAATGTTGTATAACATTTTATAACATCGGTATGGCAGCACCATTTAGTAAACATTTCTTATGGTGCTGCCACACCGGTGTTATAAAATGTTATATAACATTTTCTAACATGAAACATTTATTAACATTATCTAACATTGTGATAAAATGTTAGAAAATGTTTGTTAACAAATGTTGTATAACATTTTATAACATCGGTGTGGCAGCACCATTTAGTAAACATTTTGGTGCTGCCACACCGATGTTATAAAATGTTTACAAACATTTTCTAACATTAAATCTAACATTTTATAACATTTCTTAACATTTTATAACATTTTCTAACATTTCTGAACATTCTTCTTTGGCGGCTTCTTTGACGGCGCCGCTCTCAAAAGTACCGCCGCCTGCGGTTATAAAATGTTAAGAAATGTTACAAAATGTTACAAATTGTTAAGAAATGTTTACTAAATGATGCTGCCACACCGGTGTTATAAAATGTTATATAACATTTTCTAACACCGGTGTGGCAGCACCATTTCTTAACAATTTGTAACATTTTTGAACATTCTTTAACCGCGGGCGGCGGTACTTTTGAGAGCGGCGCCGTCAAAGAAGCCGTCAAAGAAGAAGGGCCGATGTCATGTTTTCAAATGTTATAAAATGTTAGATAATGTTATAAAATGTTAAAAAATGTTAGAAAATGTTTGCAAACATTTTCCGTCGGTGTGGGAGCACTTAAAACATCTAACAATTCTTAACAAAATGTAACAATTTTAATGTTAGAAAATGTTTGTTAACATTTTATAACATCGGTGTGGCAGCACCATTAACAATTTGTAACATTTTTGAACATTCTTTAACCGCGGGCGGCGGTACTTTTGAGAGCGGTGCCGTCAAAGAAGCCGTCAAAGAAGAAGGGCCGATGTCATGTTTTCAAATGTTATAAAATGTTAGCAAATGTTAGCAAATGTTAAAAAATGTTAGAAAATGTTAGAAAATGTTTGCAAACATTTTCCGTCGGTGTGGGAGCACTTAAAACATCTAACAATTCTTAACAAAATGTAACAATTTTAATGTTAGAAAATGTTTGTTAACATTTTATAACATCGGTGTGGCAGCACCATACGGAGTATAAAAATGAAACTCCTCAACTGACTACAATGCACTTGTCGTGACTGTGTTATTGTATTGGAATTTAAATACTGCTCAGGTGTTGCCATAGCTACATAAAAATAACACTGAGAAGTAAAAATAATCATTTCTACAGGCCTCTTTGGAATCGATGTCTATGTCGCTCATGCCGGTCAGATGAAATTGCACCTACTCCCAGAGACCTACAGAAATTATTATTTTGACTTATCAGTGTTCTATAGTCGGCCGGAGCAGTCAGTCCGACATAAGGTAAACGTAATTTTTTAAGGTTGAATGATGAGACGAGCAGCTTGCTCGCCTGATGATAAGCGCGACAACTGCCCATTACCACGCGCAATGCTACACGGAACTTTGAATTACAAAGCACTGCATGTTACTGGACTGGGCTCGTCACCGAGCCATAAGATGGTAAATCTTATAAAGTCTAGGCATTTCACTGGCTTCAAACCGAAACACAACATTGCTGCGTAGCGACAGAAATAGACAAAGCGGTGGTACAAACCCGGCCTTTCGCATACGTGTGGCCTATCACGTAGTGAAACTTATCTATATCTATGAACGACCCGCACGCGCCCTGTCATCCTATTATTGTTTATGTTGCTTAATATATTTATTTATTACGAGCAGACCCGGCCACACATTGCTGTGGCTAAGGTATATGTTAAATTATATTGTAGTAAACTATTCAATCTATACTTATACAATAACATCTCCTGACTGACTGACTGATTAATATAATCGCCGAGCGCATTCTATCAAGGCCACAAGCATGACATTCGGACTGTATATTCATTTTGTTATGTAGGCACCCACTAAGAAAGGATTTTAGAAAATTCCACCCCAAAGGGGTCAAAATAGGGGATGATAATATGTATGAAAGTCCGCCATTTTAAAACTTACATAAACAATATTTTGTATTTCGGTTATTGACGTAAAACAAATAAATACGCGTTTCATGAATTTTGGAAATTTTAGTTAATAAGAGATGAAAAGGGGGGTGAAAGTTAATGCGAAAGTGAGTTTGTTTGTTATGCTTTCACGCCTTAATCACTGAACCGATTTTGATGAATTTATCTACAGGAATAGATGGAACCCTGGAGACGGTTACAGGCTACCTTTATCCCGGAAAATGCTGTTCACGCGGGCAGAGCCGCGAGCAAAAGCTAGTATAGTATGCGCCATCTATTGGATACTTATTCAATCCAGCCAATAAATTAGCTTACACAGCCATCTGTTAGAATCTTATGAAACTCACATAGTCCATTGAAATGTTACATTTTTTAGGCCTCACCTTGCGTTTCTTAGAGGAGTCAATTTTATTTTTTTGATGTGTAGAGGGGGTAAGTGTAAAGCTAAAATCAAGTTTGTGGGGTCGCCACCCTTGTCCCACGGCCGCCATCTTGAAAATAGGGGTTGAAACGGTTTTTACGATATATCTCTTAAACTATTTATCTGATAAAAAAAATTTGTTAACGTTTTTTGTTGCTAATTAAATTCTCTATAACTTTGGTCCAGTAACTTTTTGTCGTAAAACTATAAGTAAAAAAGTTATAAGTGAAAATGTAATAAAGAAAAAAATAAAGATGATAATTCTCTTGACAGCCTAAGATACAAACAATTCGCCAAGGCAGTGACAAAAAGTACATTTAATTTATCTTCACTTCCTCCAACACAAGACACAGCTCGCTTTCATACTTTCCGAGTCTACCATCAGGTCCAGTCGTGGCTTGGTAATAATGAACTGGAGAAGGAAGGGGTGTCAATGTCGGCGGTTCATCATCGAAGTCATTTTCATTTGTTAATTCTGAGAGTTCCATTACGTTACTGCAAGTCTCTCCAGAACAATGGAAGCACACTGCGGAACATTTTAGCCATGCTTTTCGACATCCACACATCGTTCCACAGTTTCCTTTGCATTTACAAAAGATCAATTTAAGAAGCTCAGGGGGTGCTGGAGGTTTAGAGCTCTGCACTGGCATCAATAATTTTCCACATTTTTTCCAGCCCCAGTCTTCAGGATCATTATTATTACCAAGCCACGACCGACCTGATGGTAGACTCGGAAAGTATGAAAGCGAGCTGTGTCTTGTGTTGGAGGAAGTGAAGATAAATTAAATGTACTTTTTGTCACTGCCTTGGCGAATTGTTTGTATCTTAGGCTGTCAAGAGAATTATCATCTTTATTTTTTTCTTTATTACATTTTCACTTATAACTTTTTTATTTATAGTTTTACGACAAAAAGTTACTGGACCAAAGTTATAGAGAATTTAATTAGCAACAAAAAACGTTAACAAATTTTTTTTATCAGATAAATAGTTTAAGAGATATATCGTAAAAACCGTTTCAACCCCTATTTTCAAGATGGCGGCCGTGGGACAAGGGTGGCGACCCCACAAACTTGATTTTAGCTTTACACTTACCCCCCCTACACATCAAAAAAATAAAATTGACTCCTCTAAGAAACGCAACCCCAAATGTAACTTTTCAATGGACTAACAGATAATTATAACTCTTTGTCATTTAATAAACAAATAATTTGCAATAAAAAAATATTGCGACTATAAATTGAGATATAAACTCTCCTATCTCTCAAGTTAGATCAAACTGCACACAATTCGCAAAATTTGATCAAAATCAATTCAGTAGTTTAGGAGTTCATCGCGGACAAACAGCGTGACACGAATTTTTTTATATAAAATTCAGCGTATCGTTAGCACTTCGCAGTTATTGTATAAAATTTGATCTGCGATACGTTCGGCTCGCTGTTAATAAAGCCCTTTGACATTAAAACCCACCACTTTATATGCTTTTCCAGTTTTCATAGGCCGGACCGATATTTCTTGCTGTAACTCAAAATTAGATCCATAATGATAAAATATACACCATTAAAAAGCAATTATGGTAAGCGTGTCGATTAAGGTATTAACTACAGCCACAGTAGGCCAAGTACAAGTTTTGATAGTTTTTTTAATGAGAGTTTTCGTTTATTCTCCATACATAGAGTAGCAGTAGCCACTAGTGGGAACTATAATAAATTGAAATAGATAGTGTGATTAACTTTATATCAATCCATCAAGTATCATAAGTCCAATAACTTACAGGCCCACCACCGCCGCACAGTGGTCTGAAATCCCAAAAAGATGGCCAAAAGTAGAAAACGTTACGAATTCGACTGGACTCGGGTGTTTTCGGGGTTGCTAATTACGAATCCGAAGTCTAAATTTAGAAAAACAAAATGGCGGATGAGATACGGCGATAAAAGTTTGCAAAAACTTATAACATTCGAGTAAAAGTCTGGGCTCGGGTGTTTTCGGGGTTGCTAATTACGAATTCGAAGTCTAAATTTAGAAAAATAAAATGATGAATGAGATACGGCGATAAAAGTTTGCAAAAACTTATTACATTCGAGTGAAAGTCTGGACGCGGGGGTTTTCTGGGTCGTTGATTACGAACCTGAAGTCAAAATTTATAAAAACAAAATGGTGGATGAGATACGGCGAAAAATGGTTTTAAAAACGTATTACATTCGAACGAAAGTCTGGACTCGGGTTTTCGAGGTCACTGATTACGAGGTCTCAACAATGTCAGTGATTACGTTGATTTTCTCCTTCAATAGCGATTTCAAAAATATAAAAATGTCCTTCCTCGTAATGGATTTTTTTTCGATATTATACAAAGGTGCTATAGAAAATAGAAGAATAACATTAATAAGAGAATTACCTTGACCAATTTCTTATAAACATTATTTTAGACCCAAAAATTACGATAAACTGCAAAGAGACATTATTGCATAAAAATTATAACCGAAACCAAAGTCGCAGCCAGTTGCAGCTAATTCTTGGATATGTTGTTGAGAAATGTCTAAGCAACAATTTCCATTTGTTTTGAGAGCCGGGGTCGGCAAGGGTTTTGACTTATTGCTTTTTTTATCAGGACTTCTTATAACGCGATGAATAAAAATACCACTATTTTAATTAATCATTTACCATTTCATACATTATCAGTAATAATTTCGACCGACAACTTTAAATTGTTCTTACTTTCTGGAGAAAAATCCATTTTACAGAATGCAAATCCGTCAACTTTTCGCGATTCTATACAGGTTTGAACTTTGACTTTTTTAAGCGCGACGAGTAAACAATGCGACAAGCTAGATGCTCACGAACAAAATGAGTTCCTGAGTCAGGTAGGAACAATTCTCTTTGTTAATGGTCATAATACATACTAGGTGTACCACTACAACTAGTCCAACCACTAAAACTCCTTAGAAAGAGTTGTTTTTTTCCCGACTTTTGGCCAGCTTTTCGGGATTTCAGACCACTGTGCGCCGGCCTAATCCCTCTAATTAAGAGAGGAGACCCGAGCCCAGCTGTGGGAAGTATAATTATAATACAAGGCAAGTTCCTTATGAAAATTCAAATTTTAGAATAATATTCAACATACATAATAATAAATAAAATATATAAATAAATAAATAATATATATGACTATTTGTCAGCAAGCTCGTCATAATCAGGAATTTATCGGCTGCCTGGATCGATTATAAAAAGGCCTATGATTCGGTGCCATACTTGTCGGTGGTCATACTTGTCTCATAATGCTAAATTTATATAAGATTGATACAAATTTATGCGTCTTTCTTGCACTCTGCTGGTGCATTCAGGGTTAGGATACCGTTTACGGAGAGGGAATGAGCCCCTGTCCCATTTACTTTACATGGATGACCTCAAGACCTACCTAGACCTACAATATAATAATTTTAATAATAATTGCTTACATGGAGTCTGCAATATCTTATAATAATACGGAACGCTAGAAACATTTTTATCTATTATCAGATTACATTTAAAATGTATGGCGGACCGGTTTATAACTTGTATAAGATTGCTAGCAAAATATATGATTTTGCACTTATTAGTGCTAAGTATATCAGTGGGTAATGTAGTTTTGTTAAAACTTATTAGAATGATTGGCAAATTGCAATACGGTTGTAGCCTGTGTCTTTTTTATCCGAGCATGAAATTACTGCACTACACGTGATGGTTAGCGTAGTGCAATAAAAAAAACCAGCGACCACCAATAAACAATGAGTTTATCACCGGTCACCAGTCATGAAGAAGCAAATCAAGGGGGCTGCGATAGGACAAGCGGATGACCGATGCAGGCACACGGATACAAGAATGTACCCTTATACCCGCCCCAATCAACCATCAATTCACGTCGCAAGCCCCTCGGAAGAACCGGATATACACTCGCTGATCCTGGAACGCGATCCACGCAAAGTGTGTGGATCACTATGGCATGTTTTAACACTATGTGTACGGTGGTCATAGATACTCATATCCGGGCGGATATGAGTATATCCTAAATTCCTAAAACAAGTAAAAAACTTAAAATATTCCATAAAAGGTTGTTGATGACTATTTATTAAAATGGATATTTGGTTGTATAAACAAAATAACTACTAAACCTGATCGTAATTTCAGTATAATATTTTAAAAACATATTCCAAACGATAAGTATACAGTAGAATACGTTTATTATAACTCCGCCTACATTGACCAACTGGTTAATACGAAGTAATTACACAGCAAAGTTTGGTTCTAATATAAAATTATTTTTAACAATGTCGGATATAATGATTTCGCTTATAGTGACAAGTCGCTTATTATGACACATTTTTAATAAATTATGTCGATTATGTAGTGACCGAATTTATTCCTAACACCTTCGGCGGTCGAGAGGGTCACGACGACGCCCGACGACGCGACGACGTTCAGAGCGTGCGTGGATTTGTAATGTAAAAAATGAAAAAAAATTAAATGTACTTATTAAGTTGTATTAAGTACAATTTTTACATATTTTGATTTAATATGATGTTTCTCTTTATTGAAATAAATACATAATACCTAGCAAAAACAAGAGGTTGTTTATATTCTAGTCTACAAAATGCTTTGTATTTTCTATTGTATGTGTGTTTTATATTGTATTTATAAGTCTATGGACGACACGAGATAATTTTGTTGATACGTTTTGTAGTAAACAACCAGTTTTATCTAGGTGTCTCTATAATGTCTATCGAAGCTAATATGGGGGCTTAACATACGCCCTTATTACGTTGCATACGTTACGTACGTGTGTTCAATTTATCTCTGACTTATAAATGACACTGTGACTCCCTCGTGTCCGAATTAAATAAAACATTTTAAAATAAAAAAAATATTTATTTCAATAGCGAGACCTAGAACCCAAGTTGATGTAAATAATAATATGTATAATGTATAATGTTTGTTACCAAAATAACATTTTAAATAATATTACCTACTTATACGACTTGTAGGACATTGACATCAAATTAAGTTTATTATTTAATAGCCTATTTAAATATTGCTCGACGGGTTTCTAGATGCATATTTTCGCTATATGTATTAAACACGATCCTGATTGCTAATATAACCTTTAAATATATCAATAATAAGTAACTTATTACGACTAATAATCTTGACTCGAAATCTCAGTGTGTATATTAAATAATGTTTTATTCAAAGACTGATAAAAGATAAGTTACATATCTAAACTTGTTCCGATGTCGAGGTCGAACCTACGGTCCCTTATTTCAAAGCTGCTAGCCTCTAGCCCGCTGAAATTCGGAATCCGTCGTACATTTTATATCGAGGCTCGACAAAGAGATGGTATAAAGCCTTAGTTCCCAAAGTTCCTAGCCTCGACGAGGGTCTACGATGGCGTGACAAAAAAAGGGGGTTCCCAATTCGTAAGGGGGGGACCACGAAAATGTATCTGTTTTCGGTGGTTGGTCAGTTAGTTGGTTGGTAATCTAATATTCACATTTTTTGTCGAGTTTTGGGAGTATGGTAGAAATGTAGCTACGAGGGGTCCACCGGAACCAGATAAATTTTGAAAATGGTCAATTAGTTAAATGTCTGGGAACCTTGGCTATACGTGGCCGTGTGCTTGTATGTGTGTTTGGCTAAGACAACTGGTATCATTCATATCATTGTTTAATTAGAAAGCTGTATCTTAGCTATGTTTACAGAAAAACTATTCAGAAATTGATTTTCTTTTAATTGATATTAGAGGGTTTGATAAAGTATTTTTATGTGTTTGCCATTTAAGCGCGGTTGTTTGCTTATTTTTAGCTGAACTTTTATACTATTGGTGAATTAATTCAAAGGACATTGTCAAAAATGGCCTATGAATCAACACGCATGAAACATTTACTATAATTATTATTATTATTTATAATTTACATTATAGTTATTTTAATAGAACGGACACTTTTTAATTTCGAAAACAATTTAAATAGTATTCACTTTCGTCATAGTCCTCGGTATTATAATTTTTGGTTCAAATTCGGGTTATTAATAGGCAAAGGTATTGTAGCTCATACAGCCAAGTCTTTGTAACAGCACTCTTAATAAGAGTTTGACACAGACAAACGTTGAGTATTCTCAAAACTCAAGTGTTGAGAATACTGACGCTTGTCAGTGTAATTAAAAACCATTATTTTATTAACCATGATTATAGTTTTTAGTCACAAACAGTCCGATATGATGTCGCGGAACCATAATACGGCTTGTCAAAATGATTTTTTTTTATTTATTTATGGCTTCGCATTGTTATGCATTTCGCCAATGACAAGTGTAATTTATTCTTAAATCTTCACAAGAACGATGAAATATCGGTGTGGAAGTTTTCAAGGACTTGTTGGAGTTTTGGTGTGCATTCTTTTTTTCAGTACGATACTTAATTCACTTATTTCAATATTTCCATACACTGTTCATCGCCGTAAATGTTTATTGCACAAATCCACAACACTTCTATACAACAAACACAACATTTAACTAGTTTTTGAAATAAATTAAAATCAGCGATGATCCGCACTGTCAGAATTCCCGCCAAAACTCCGTCAAAATGAATTAACAGATGACAACATATTTTGACATTTGATAGTATTTAATGGCTTAATTATAACCTCAAAATCCGAAAGTATTTTATTTATTTTTCGGAATTCTCAAGTGTCCGTAGTTTTAATTTAGTTTCAATCAAATATATACATTATCTAAAATCCAAAAAGTAAATTCACCTCCCTGTTGGTTCTTAGGCCAACTATGTATGGACGACGAACAATGTCCTTTAATATATACTACAAGGTCGTTAGTTAGAAAGGTAAACACATAATAAAAGTTGATTCGAGATATATTCTAACTGCTATAATTATAGTGTTGAACGGATAAGATAACATATACTTTGTAATTTGGAATTGAATTACAAGTAGCAAAGTAATATGTTATTAATATTGACAGACATTTTAGAGTAGCCGGATGTGAAGCGAGAGGCTGCGGTTAGACGACGCGAAATTTTTTTCAGTCATAGCAAATGTATGTCTTATTAACTAGGACTTAACGTTGAAATTCTTAGTGAGTAACCAACCGCGCGGCGACCACGCGACCGGCGCGCAGCCGCCGCGCGGCGGCCGCGCTCGCGTTTACACGATCGCGCAGTCGCCGCGTGGTTGGAGCGTTGCGAAGAATTAAACATTATGGCTTAGTCAATAGAGTTTACATTAGTTTTTCGAGTGATTCGAGCGAGGGGCCCGCGCGGCCGCAACGCGGTGGGATTCCTTGTCATATAAACGCGCCCAGAGGCCGCGGCTTCGATCCCCGCACCGAGATAAATGTTTGTGTGATTCACTTGTGTGATATTTGTTTCGGGGTCTGGGTGTTGTGAGACCGAAAGTCTCTCGTAGTTCCTGATAACCCACGACACAAGACTTGTATCTTACTGTGGGGTCAGGACTATGTATGCGACTGTTAGGTGTATTTATTTATTTATTTATTTAATATATTAGATAAATATTCTCGTACGTAGAGATACACGTACGTTTATAGTCTATGACAAAACTCCAACAGTATTTTCACGCTCGGTTTGAACCTAGCTATAAAAATAAATAAATAAATACACCCAACAGTCGCATACATAGTCCTGACCCCACAGTAAGATACAAGTCTTGTGTCGTGGGTTATCAGGAACTACGAGAGACTTTCCGTCTCACAACACCCAGACCCCGAAACAAATATTTGTGAATCACACAAACATTTATCTCGTGCTACGCGCCCGCTGCGCCACGGAGGCTGTCCCGTTTGAACCTAGCTGCCATAGAATGAAATAAAGTCACACGCCAAACCATCAGTAATTCTTTAGTGTCATCACAATTGGAGGATTGTTAGGCTATACAAACGTGCACAAACAGAACAAGATTATTCCTTTAATGTAGCAAAACACTATTTTCGCGCTAGATTCGAACCTAGCTACCACAGAATAAAGTTCACACCTAAATCATTTGACATAGTATGGCTTTTATCATTCTTATAGACAGACTTGGTGCAAAACGCTCACGATTTTTTTTATAGCATAGACCGGCAAACGAACAAGTGCGTCACCTGATGGTAAGTGATCTCCACCGCCACTCCTCCTCTCTACCAGGAGTATCATAGGCGCGTTGCCGACTTTAAAGAGAAGGGAATGGGGAGGTAAGGGATTTAGGCCTTCGGATATCTCACTCACCGTAATCAAAGCGTAATCAGCCGCTACTTAACGTCGCTTTTCTGTGGGACAGTGGTAACGACCCGGTAGAGCCGGTTGAAACAGAAAAAACACCTTTGAATTACAAAGCACTGCACGTAACAGGACTGCACTCGTCATCACGAGGCATAAGTCTCGTAATGTTTAAGGCATAAGATGTTAAGTTCTATTGGCTTCAGTCTCCTTCAAACGATCCACAACAGTGCTTACACACTACTGCTGGGCGGCAGAAATATCCTGTCGCTCATAGCAAGTTGCACTCCCTAAATAGTAAACGATTTGCGAATGAAACAAACCTTGACGCGGTCACTCTGTGGATAGGTAACTACTTAGTGGTATTCCAACTGACCGTCTCCGTGTTTCAAAGAGCACGTTAATAGTCGGTCCTGACACGGTCCTGATTTAATCAATAAAGAGCGTAAAGCCAAGTTAAACACCTAAATATATATAAAAACACCTAAAAATTTAGACAGTTTTTTGGCCACTAACCATTCGACAAGAAGATAATATATTCATATCTTATAGATTATAAACAAGTTATATATATCTCACCCACTAACGAACCAAATAAAACATAAGTGTAGGTACAACTTTGCTTAGTTTACGAAGATACGTGACCAAGTTAGTTAGACAAGCCTCAAATTAACTGATTATTTATCGACTATCGTAGGCTAAAACGTACATAGTCCGAATTTAGCCATTCATTCCTAGATATAGTATAATTTGAATCATTATACAACAATACCATAGTTGAATAACATAACCTCGTATAGACGGCACATTGACTGATTGAGTAACAGCCCGTGTTGCTCTCTGAATCAATTTTTAAACGAATCATGCACAGTTAGATTATATCGAATAGTGACTTTTAGGTCACACATTTACTAGGCACTATATTATACTACACATAGGACTGCCAATGCTGTTGGCTTGACGGATTAGAGCTTGATCATACTGCTCCGTCTGCAAGGGCGATGAGTCGATAACCTATCCTAATAAATGTGAAAGTTTTTTTTTATGTGATTGAATGACGAGACGAGCAAGGCGCTCGCCTGATGATAAGCGCCACGCCTGCCCATAAACAGAAGCAATACCACACAGAACTTTGAATTACAAAGCACTTCATAGCATTGAACTGCGCTCGACACTCCGAGACATAAGATGTTATGTCTCATAATGCCCAGTAATTTCACTGGCGTCAATGTCCTTCAAACCGAAACACAACAGTGCTTACACACTGTTGCTTGGCGGCAGAACTAGACAAAGCGGTGGTACCAACCCAGACAGCCTCTCGCATACGAGAGACCTAGCACCTTGTAACAATACACTTTATACCTAATATTTTTAAACCATTTGGAAACTACAACTACAACAGACTAAAAACTAGACGTAAAAAGTGATAAAACTACGCATATTATCTACAATAAACAACGCTGTGCATCTGTAGGTAGCTACATAATATTTATATTTGTATAATTTTATCAGTTTGCCTCGATATTACTGAATCAAGGGTAACGTAAAGTACAAAGTGAATTCCCGCGCTTAAGAGGTATAAATATGTAAATATGATATCATTAAAATATTCTAAGATGTTATTATTTTATTAACTTTAATGTTAGCGCCCGATCATAAAATTGACCACATTCCATAAAGTGCCCAGCCATTATATTACATTCCATCGTTTGGTGACGATACATTATGGGTCAAACCATTATCTGACCTTGGCCAGATCAATGAATAAAAAACAATTGTCGGTATAATAATTACTTATGTTTACCCGAATATTACATGTTGCAATAAAAATAATTTAAACGGATTTTATCGCAGTTTAGATTTACTTTTGTCCCGACGTTTGGAAAGCTTTTCAGCCTTTGTGTTCACGAGGCGGACTCGGAAATCCGTTTAAATTAGTTTTATTTCAAATGGTGACTAGTAAATAGTACTAGATAGTAAACAACTTCAACCAGAAAAATGGTGACACCATAAAAACCTATAATTATAACAGCTCACTAGTTTTAAAAAAAAGAGCTATATTGTAATAACCACTTGCAACTCAGTGAGTAAATCAATTTAGTTTTTTTACAGCAATTTTTGATTATTATAATAAGGGCAGTGACTTCAACTTATTCAGGTAAGAAAAAAATATTATGTGTGTGACCTGTTTGCAGGTTGTTACTCCACTGTCACAGGATGTTATGATTTTGATTTTATCTAAATGACGTGAAAAATAACATCACCAAGCACATGTATCATTAATAGACCCACTAATTACTATTACCGAATCATATTGCACAATATTATATTAACTTACCAATCGACTTTCATTGGCATTGTGGCGCGCTTCTTTCTGATTATGATATAAATATTGTCATGTGGTTCATTACCACACGGATCCCTGTCCCTCTGATGACTTGCATGTGGCTCATCGACAGTATACTCTGTGTTGTCACTGTACCCCCTACTGCCTCCAGAATTCTTCCAACTTTTACCATACAAATGTGGTGACTTTAGCATTCTTTCATCAGACAAATGTATCTCTTTGTATTCTAGTTTAGACATGTCCGATAGTCTTGTCAGTCCATATTTCGCTCTATGTTCTTCTGGACCTCTCGATGCAGCATTTAAATCATAGATTTCTTGTACTGATGACTGTAAAGAAAATCAAGAGTATTGCTTACTGGGAGCCAAGGTTTGAAGGGATAATTATTAATAAAATACAAGTTTCTAGATGATCATTAAGATACAAGTTTATATATAGTAAGTATTATAACATTTTTTATCGTTGATTAGTTAAACAATGTTCTCGTCTCTTTCTACCCACTTAGGTACACGCATTGTCATAGAAAAACAAAAGAGTGTTTAACTAATCAATGCTTAAGTAACTATAAGTAAGGCCCTATAATTTCACTCAATGCAAATAGGATTTCTGTTAGCAAAACATGTAGAAAACACTATTGTAAGTGAGGGCAAAGTGCCTACCCTTAAATTAACATAAAGGTCTTTTCATTTAACTGGAAGACTTATGTAGAGCAAGTTTGCAATAAACTTGATTGAGTCATATTTGCTATCAAAAGCTTGTCACAAACTGACCACAGAACTGATTTACTTCATAACACTGCTACATATCTGTGGTACCTTGATATGGTCTTTTATTATGAGACATATAAAAATTAAACAAAAAATTTATTAATTGACATACCATTTCATACTTGACATTAATTAACTAGTGAACTAAAATTATGTAATTCAATAAAAAATATTGTTTTATTAGCGGACTCATAATTTTATGATAAATATAATTAATATAATATCAGGCCTGTATAACACACTTTGCAATGCTTGAGTCTAATAATAATGTAATAAATAAGTTTGTAATAGCTACACGCCATTGTTATGGTAGAATGTAACAACCCAATTTGTATCTATTACACTTGTCAATAAATTATAAAGATTTATTTACGACTACCTAAGCCTCAGGGTTTCACCCACTTACATGTTACTGCCCTGCTCCCGTGGGTCATAGCATGATGTTAAACAGCTAAGTGTCTCGACAAACATTTATATTTGATACAGGGTTCGAGGATATATATCAATGGATATATATCAAGATATATATCCGATATATATCAAACGGGTTTTTACGATATATATCAATGGATATACTTATCAAATGTTTTATAATATATTGCAATACAAAAATGGTTTAATAAATTATTATTAAGTATTTTTTTGCGTTTGTTACTATATTTCTACTTCCCAAATGTAGATGGCGTGGGAGTAGAGTTAAAACATACTCCCTAATGGTAAGTTCTAATCCATTAATGGCAACACTTCTGCCGTAAAAGAAGATTTTATGTTTTTTAGTTGATTATGCCTTATCTAAAAGTAGATTTTGCAATATGCAAACAATATTCATAAATAATAGAATAAAATAATAATACGACTTTCATACAAAATGGATATATATCAAACTTGATATATATCGGATATATATCATAAATATCCGATATTTTGATATTTATAATAAATATCGGATATTTTCGAACCTTGATTTGATATGAATATGATCACAATCATTAAGGTTTTCAAAAGCTCCCAATGGATTACTTGATGATGAAAAATTAATTAACTTCTGTATTTGCAGTTAAATTCTGACAGTCCTGAATTTATTTTACTTTTCTAGAACCATGACAAAAATTAAATTACACATATCCATCATTTTAGTTACAAAAACCTCATAGAAGTTGCACATTGTTATTCATGAATTTAAAAAACTTTTAGGCGGTTTTCCAATTTTTCATTTCCTAAAATCCATAATCTGAATATTACAAACATATAAATAAATATTAGCCAAATCAGTCCAGCCATTCTTAAGTGATGCCTTTACCAACAAACAGCATTTCATTTTTCTATAAATAAAATTTTTCTATGATTTTTAAAAAGATATACACAATATCATTAACATTTGGGTATACAACTTTTACAGAATGTACATGCTATTAAAATACACATCATTATTATTAATATGCTGTAATTAAGGATATGAACAACAGTTCTCTACAATGCGATCTAAGACATCATAGCAATACAAAAATTTACCCTCCAAATTATGCAAATTATTAACTCACCACAAAATGTGCGAATCTTGTCGCATATTCGTCCGGTTTATCTTTGTAGCTTTTATTAAACTTTTCTATGTATTCATCAAACATAGGAATCAGTTCTTCCTTGTTTTTATTTTTCGATATGGATAAGGGAATGAAGACAAATAATAGGCAAAATAAAGCAAAACCTAAAACCCAATTCCACCACTTACTCATTTTGATGTAATAAAATTGGAACTACAAAAACACGACTAACGAACCTATCCACTGAACATCAAACTTTTGAACTTTTTGCAGACTTTTTGTTTTAACTTGTCAGTCTTGACAAATGACAATCAGTCAAAATGAATTTGACATTTTGTTTGGCCGTTTGGCCTAGGTTGCCAGTATATATTTCGCAATTAATCAGCTTTGGCCGAAAAATTATATAACTTTCAGGATACAGTGATAAATATGATGATGATCCATTTTATTACATACTTACGTTGATTTGTTTTCGCTTACGTTAACATGACATCTAGGACAGACACCATAAAAAATTTATTTTTAAGTAACGAAGGATTCGAATATACTCCGCTGCTGGTAGAAAATTCATATCCACTTGGATAGCGACCACTAAACATGGTGTTAAAAGCTGCCATAGTGGCCTCATACCTTGTACGGATCACGTCCAGGATCAGCCATTATATTTGGTTCTCCCGAGGGGTTTGTGACATGACTTAAAGGTTGGTTGGGGTGAGTATAGATATTATTTATTTATTATACACATATGAACAGACTAGCTTTTGCTCGCGGCTCCGCCCGCGTGAACAGCATTTTCCGGGATAAAAGTAGCCTGTAATCGTCTTCAGGGTCCCATCTATCTCTGTAGATAAATTCATCAAAATCGGTTCAGTGATTTAGGTGAAAGCGTAACAAACAAACTCACTTTCGCATTTACTTTCACCCCCTTTTTCATCCCTTATTAAATAAAATTTCCAAAATTCCTGAAACACGTATTTTTTTGTTTTACGTCAATAACCGAAATACAAAATTTTGTTTATGTAACTTTCAAAATGACGGACTTTTATACATATTATCATCCCCTATTTTGACCCCTTTGGGGTGGAATTTTCTAAAATCCTTTCTTAGTGGGTGCCTACATAACAAAATGAATATACAGTCTGAATTTCACACTTGTAGCCTTGATAGTTTGCGCTCGGCGATGATGAATCAGTCAGTCAGTCAGGACATGTTATTTTATAAGTATAGAATACATGTCTAACATTAATACAGAAAAATTACAAATAACAGATCTGACACGCACTCACATAACAGGTACGCACAACATTAACAATTAATTAAGAACATACATTACACTTAAATCAAGAATGTCCAGTCAATAAGCGCAAAAGGTCACAATAAAATTTAAAATGGATACATAATAATTGAAATTAGACAAAAAACAAACAACTTTTAATTAATTGGGATAATATATACTGATCAGTCACATTGTCTTCCACGTAAAAAAGAATGCGCAGTTTTTCTATCCGTGGTAACACCTCTACACATTCTGCCAAAGGCATTTGGTTGCCAGGACTATTGAAATTACAGTAGATCATTGCAGTAGATTTATTTTTCTAAAACCCATGAATTGAATGGTTTTCTAAATAATCTACTGATTTTGAGCCACATCTTATTTAATCTTAAAATACTAAAAATGTAATATGTACCTGTCAAACAATTGGATCCAAAATAGAATGAAATACAAAAAGGTTGTCTAGTTTTATTTTGCTGTCGTGAACTTTAGTTTCGTGAGCATATTATTTACTAGCATTTGCTTTCGGTTCCCCTCTCGTGAAAGGCATATTTCCATACAATCGTTCATCCATTATTTTACCCGTTTAGGGGTGATATTCCAAAAATCCATCCTTAGTGAATAATTACAACATGACGCTTGTATCTAATGTACTCTGTGCTTGTATCCCCAAAAGACAGCAATGGCCATCAAACTTTTATCGTCTTGGACCAATTTAGAAACAATTAATGCATGATCGCATGTCGGTTCACAGAGTACATTATTTGTGTCGGTTTTACCCACATGCCCAAACTTTAGTTAGGGTAAATACAAAACAGAATTCTATTGATTTGAGGCACTGATTTAAACTAGACCAGTTAGCCTGTCTTAATTCTCTGTTTAGGTCTATATGGACTTTTGATAGTTCTTCCACTCGCGAACCGCACAAATGTATGACAAAGCCATAAATATGCCTTCATTCTGATCTGGAGTAAGAAATATTCTGGAAGACTTGTATTTTACTGGAAATTGAAAACTTCTCATCAAGAGGTATAGGTAGGTATAGATACCTACGACATGACTTCAGGGTCTGACGCGGCTGTACTTAGGTAAACTCGTAGTGTAATCAGGTGGAAAACGCATTGTCGCATAATATTTGAGATGGTTAGATCACCCGGATATTCCGGGTCTATAAAAATATTATGCACTTCTGTAGAGCAATTTCAACGCACACTCCTAATTTTATTAGGCAAAGGCAGGCAAATAAAAAAACATCTACATGATCAGTGAAAATATTTTTATTTCATCAAATTCTATGTATACGAAGTTAAAACTATGCCCATTTTCCAAAACCTACCAGCTACTTTAAAAATTCCAACTCAATATTATTAAATTACTTTTTTATTGTATCAAATGTCATAAAATACCACTTGAGTTCAATATTAGCGCCCACGCCCGTAGTTTTGCACTGAAATATCTCGTTATATTTCATTAACACATTACTGACACTTGACTGAGCCACATCAGGCATCATAGACCTTAGGTACGACACGAGGTAGTCTAAAGTTGCTCCCAACGGATGTATCATGAGGAAAGCTGTCATCAGGCTGATCAGCTTCGCTTCTGAATGCGGTACATCTGATTTGGAAAAGTCGGCCTTTGTTTCAATTGGAGGTTGTATTTTGCTTGGAGGTGGGAATGGCAAAAGAGGCATCTTTCGTGTGTACTCATGTGGCTGAAAAAACATATTTTTAAGGTTAGGTCTATTATTTAGTAGTATATCGAGGGCATCATTCCATTCGCATATATGCACAAGAGCTACTTTAGAAGAGAAGTAAAAATATGTATCTAACTTTCAGCAAAAACATAGGATCAAACTGAATTTTTAGAAATAACGTTTTATAAATAAATGCCTCAAAATATGATATAACAAATGTACACTTGTCAAAACGTTTCTGTTCATGGAGTAATCAAAAGATAATTAAATATTAGCGCATACTCTCCAACAGAATAATGTCCTCGATGTTAATTATTGTTGGTTTGGAGTATTAGAAAATAGAAAACCGGACTTAAGGAATGTGGCGTACAGTAAATCATGAAGTGAGTGATCCATACACGTGCCGATCATAACGTACTTTAAATACGAGTGGTTTTATTTAGTGAGATTTGTGCTGACCGACGGGTAAGCCTCTGTATACCGATATAGCTTTTAGGACGCCTGATAAATCACAAGTCAAGCTGGTATTGCAATCCGGTGTATTAGAGTGGCGGCAATTTATTAATTTTAAATTACAGTAATACCTGTTCACTCTTCAATGCCTGTTCAGCGATGAAATGTGCTTTGAATGTCTCAAATTTCCTCTCTGCCTCATCTTTAGCCAAATGCGCTTCATTTTTGTAACCCTCCAACTCATAAACTAAGTTCTCGTTTTCTTTCTGCAAGTAAATAAAAACACCTTTTAATACTATTTAACTTTTTATAGTGACGACTATATTGACATTTGGCATAATAGCAATGTACCATTTCACTCATAAATGGACGAAATATTAAAAGTCTGATAATATATCCTCTCGTCTGTGAAGCTGTCTGTACCAGCTTCCGTTAAAGGAAATTTATAAGGATTGAAATGATTACGTCCAAACCAAATAGCAATGGTCCAAACACATTTGTTCATAAATAGACCCTAAATACTTCTTTTTTGTCTTTCTGCTTTGCGTTATGCCGGCTTAGTACCAGGGTCCGCCATCCTACTTAAACGCCTCCACTTCGCCCGATCTTGATCATCCTCTATAGTGAGACCATTGGCTCTCATGTCTCCCTCCAATACGTCAAGCCAACGCTTTTTGGGCCGTTCACGGGCTCAGGCACCTGCGACCGACGTACTCAAAATAGACCCTATGTACTATTATAGTAAAATTAAATACGGTCGCTTGTAAGAGATTGCCCTGAGTGAAAATCTCGCCAATTATTGCACATACAATATATTTCATTGTATTCTTATTTTTCAGTGTTGTACAATAAATAATTATAAATAAATTAATTAAATTTATGTTATCACCTTTAATTCTTCGTACTTTTCTATTGGAACCATGGCTTTCCCTGGTTTATTATCACTTTCATCTTCATCAAATAAGGCACTATATTCTTCTTTCATGTTGTCCACCTCCTGAAAACGTGATTTGTAAATCAAAATTGCCATGTTATATTTTTTATCTGTCCTGTAAATATTAAAAACACATCTTAAATTATACTTTATGGATGACGGTGTATACGAGGCACGCTATATCGCATTACCAAACAAGGAACACAAACCATTACCAATGCTTGCTAGAGTTGATGAGCACATACTTAGCTTGCGCAGTTAATGTATAGTACTCATTGCCGGAGCGCCGACTCTTCATGCAGTTGTCTGTTGGTTTGGTAGTCTTATGCTTATCGTTTATTGGACTCTCAACTGCCCCACTAGTGAATATAGCTAGGTAAATCGATGAGGATGACCAGGTATTTCGCTCCAATAGATTGGAACAGTCTTTTTCTCAGAATCGGGACACTAATTAATACATTGGATGTAAGCTGCACAGGAAATGCTGGAACTCCTTATACCACATACCTTAATAAAGACAAGCGAAATCATGCGACACGAAGTATCATTATCTCCGAAGCCAATATACTATAATCTGTGACTGGTATGGCGATAGGCTTGCTCCCTTTCACATCATGGAACGAAAATAAGCTCAGCGAAACGTGGGTCCATTAGTTGTGCCTCCGCCTACGCTTTCGGGGATGAAGGCGTGAGCATATGTCAATATACTTACATATTTATTTGACGGATCTAAATGGACGCGATATGTACCTCGGCACGTGATTAGTAGGATGCAAGGTCAACTATACCATATATTTCGCTGGGCGGCTGCTACAGGCGCCAATCTGGGGTAAAGGTGCCGACTCCGCGTGTCCATTCTCAGGCTTTGCATCTACTAATCCATGGACAAAGGCCGACACATTTTGAACTCGCTGCATTCTAATAGTCTATGACAGTGTTTCCCAACGTGGGGCCCACGCCCCACAGAAAGGCAATTTAAAATGGACTCGACACGACTTTAACCCTTTCGCTTTGGGTTATCTAAATGCAATGCTAGATATCGGTGATAAATTTAACAAAAAAATGTTACAAGTGGGACATGGCCTAAAAAGGTTGGGAAACACTGGTCCATGACCTGCACTAGTCGTACGGCGTCTACTTAGTTCCTGGAGGCGTGATTTCTCCACATCTCCAAGCCGTTGTGTTCTAGGTAACGTACAACGTTACACCGACTTACCTTACATGGGTTACCATTGCTCCTAATTTTTGAGTGCCCTGATGGTTTACTGGTAACGCTGCTTCCAGACTTGAGTCGTGTGCTGCCTACATCCAACGATTCTACGATATTTACCAGGTCATCCATATCTTTACCATCTGTCCACATATCCCATATATTAATTAGAAATAAAATATTCGGTCCCAACTACCGCCGATTCTGGCAGAGACCAATCGCTCCCAAACTTACTTGTATAATATATTATGCTAGCATTACCATAATCATATGCGGAGTATCATTTACTGTATCTATAGTTTCCAAAACTCCCATCAAATCGTTCTCTTTTTAGATTACTTCTCAGTCATAAGCATCATCTTTTGTTCGTCTAGTAGGTACCGGGCATAGCCTTGCCCAGTCAGTTGCTCAAAGGCTATCATTCCACTAAGCGATTTTCACCAAAACGCGATCTCCACTCCATAACCAGCTTACCATACAATTTGTTGGTTTTTCCTGTATATTGGGCGGCAAACATATAGCGGGGTGCGAACTTCGATAATTTATTTCGTAATTCCGGTTTATTGTTGCAAATCCGACGAATATTTTACTTTATTTACCTGTGCTTTACATACATTTCTTTTCACAAAATGTGAATATTAAAATATACCTTATAACTTTTTACTTACCTTCGACGAATATCTTTTTTTTGTTACTATGCCTTTTGGAATTCAATTTTATGCTAAATAACTTTACCATCCGTGTTTATAGAGACTTTAGATGCATAATATGTAATATTTTGAAAAATATAAGTTTAATGTCGATATACAAAACTTCGTGCTTCGTTTAGACGCCATTTCTGCATCGAGTAAATCGTGATGATCTCCCTCCCTTCCCCTACTTATCGTAGAGGACTCATAACAGCGTCCCATCACAGTTTATAAGCTAGTATGCCAAGTTGCATTCTATACATGAAAGCCGAAAGACGTTATGAGCGGCATATTATTATAATCCATAGAGTGTTATACCAAAGCCACTCATCGTATCACGCCGATAATGTCGCCATATAAAGCTTTATTACAGGTACAGCACAAATCGTGAGCACGAATTTCACCTGCGCAGTAGTTCAGTTGTAGGTCAGTTTGTCGGAATGAAGGAGCATCGGGCGCCGATGCTTCACGCCATAGGTTCGTCAGTCGATTCTCGCCGTCTCTTCGACTCCTACCTGTCGTTATCCTGATGTACACTGCCCCGCTACTATACATCTGTACTCACGACTCGTGCCGGTAACTATACTATTAATTGGGTGGTACAGCAAGACTATCATCATAATATACTCGCCTGCGGAAATGGCACAGCACAAATATTGTTTTTTTATCCTGGCTCGGCAAAGTGACTACGCTACACCTGATGGTAAGTGTAGCGCAATCCAAGAATAAGGTCGACCAACGATAAACAATGTGTCCATCGTAGGTCGGCAAGATCATGCCGCCCTGTCAAAGGGCCAAAGGGGAGGGGAAGGAAAAAGGGATGGGAAAAGGGTTAGGATCAGGGCAAGCCCCCTGGGGAGATCCGGATATACACTGGCTGACCCTGGAACGCGACCCACACAAGGTGGGCCACTATGGCAGGTTTTAGCACCAGTGTACGGTGGTCGCTATCCGGTCGGATACAAGTATCCTCCCACCAGCAAATTATCAAATAAGTTTTTACCGCAATTGCGTTGCCCGTCAGTGCTAATCTTTGAAGGCCCAATAAAGAATACGTGAGAATTCTTCAACTATAATGAATTATCGTGACGTACCTCTGTCATTTTGAGCCACATCTCGATGTTGCGCCGCTGCTGCTTGGTGAAATGGTCGGACACGCGCTGGTGTTTCGCGGCACTCAATATTTTCGCTACCTGCTCGACTGTGTTTAACAAATACCGTAAATTCACAAAGTAAAACGACATTTCGTGTTGTGTTTACACATTTTTAAATTAACTTGAAATAAAGTATTGATCATTATTGTTATGTGTAAACACAATATAAAATGCTATTTTATAACAATTCATTATAAGAAAAAAGAGAATGAAGAAACAAAAATGATTTGATCCTCTTGTGTATGAGGTAAAGTAAAATATATTTAACACACGCATTACAAAACACTTAGATGAAATTCTTTATTTTAATCCTCACATCAAAGATTTTTGATGTGAGGATTAGATTTGATTCTTACTGGAACAATAATGGTCTAGTGGAAGCTTATCGTTGACACCACCGACAACCTTTTTTGTTTTCTAGAAGTCCATTTTACGGATACCTTCCTAACCTTGTGGAAGGAGTGATGGTTATGGCGGATTGACCGACCTTTCAAACCTATATATGCCCGAGCGACTGCCGATTCCGAAACACGCCGCGGTGATCTTCGGCGCATATGGGACGGTACCAGGGATCCTGAGTAACTCTCTAGATTATTGCAGGAACCACCGTGTGGTGCTTTGGCCCCCGTCTCCTTTGCGATCAGAAGCCTCCCAAAATAAGGACATTATTGGCGTGTGCAGCCTATTGCTACCAGGCTATCCCGTCGATGAAACATTCAACCTACCATCACCCTCAATGAATGAAGTCCACATTGACCAACTGCTGAAGCATAGTTGTGGGTGTCTTCTCTGGTGCGCTACTTGTCCTTCTTGCTCTATGCAAATTTGAAGCGCCCACTACAATACTCGCGGAGTTGCCCCTCGTTTTCCCAGTACGACAGTACAGTCAAGGGTAGATGGTCGCTCCATGTTACTTTTTCACCTCATGCGACATTCCGTTGTTGGTTTTTGCACCCGAGTCAAAGTGCAAGTGTTTCCTAGCATGTCAGCGACTGGGTTCCTCGCGAAATTGAGTATGAAAAATTGTATGAGAAATTGTGTGTGTGAAGACTCTCCTTATACTCGCTTTACTAAAACCTTGGACGAGGAACTCCGCGAGTAACGTGGTTGGCGCTTTAACTTACCTTTGGGACATCAACTATGTAATGTTAATCGGCCACATACAAACCATTGTTTTTTCAATTTTACATAACACATCTGCTAGGCGTTTAATATACTCACGCGGTTTTAATCAGTACACTCCAGCATCCTTATGCCCTTGTAAAGACAACATGTAGTGGGTGCAATAGATTGCTTAAAAGTGTCGCAGAAAGGAATTAGCTTATTTCACACCCAACTTATTACCTTACATGGTCTTCCTCGATAACTCACATAAAGTTAAATGTAAATCACTGCATTATTTTTTAACTTTCAAGCTACACAAAAGAACAAATTGTTTTGGTTTCATACAAATATGACTCAAAAAACGAAAATAAGGTTATGTTTCTTTGTTCGTGCTGGACTTGTCGCATCTTCACTCACCTTGCGTGTCTCCCAGCTCTGATGTGTCTGCTGACTGCTTTGTCGGCCAGAGCAAAGATAGTATAACTCAAATTTTCGGATTTTTATATACTAACAGTAAACAATTCTATCATAAATTATAAAATTAAATGTCTAGTGATTTACATTTAACCTTACGTACGCTGGGTTCAAACCATCATTCATATTATGTGAGCCGTGTACCGTAGACGACGCAGCTGAACCGATGACCATACTTACCACCTGTATCGTGAATACCAGGAAGTTTGAGGGACTAACGTTCCCATAACACCCAGATCCGAAATACGGCCTCGGGTGCCACCATGCTTAGCCTCTATTGGCCCATGACCAAAAAAGTTTGTCAACCACTGACCTAACCCCTCTCAATTAGTAAAAGAGGCCTGTACTCAACAATGGGACAGTGTAAAATACAGATCTTATTATGTTATTATAATTTTCAATATTGAAAAAAAATTACTGAAATATACATGCGTAACAATTGAAATCTATATGGAAATTCCTAATATCAATCTAACTTATGAATTACTCGCGTCATGTATACTTCATGTCTTATATGACATTCTCCATGAATGGGCAAGAAGCCGGCTGAGTGACATTGGTTATTATTATTTGCTAGCTTTGCTCGCGGCTCCCCCCGCGTGGGCTACCTATTCCGGAATAAAAACCTATTTCCTAATTCAACTCATGATCTAACTATGTGTGTGAGGTGTGATTGATTAACAAACATAAAAATTTACAAACTCAAAAATATCTAAACTTTCACATTTATAATAGTATGTAGTAGTAATTAAGATGTAACTCGCAAACGTGTCCATTATAAACACAACATAAATATGATGTAATGAAACCCAGTCCTTTATATGCAGGACTATTGTACACATTTCAATATCCATTGATATGAATTCTACTGGCTTACCTTTGCAAACTTGACAAATTATAGATACTATGAATTACTGTACTGTAGAAAAACTAGTGTCAGCTTCCGTTTGATAATTCTGAACCTTCGCCACTAGAATATTTACTTACCCAAGTATTGTTGACACTCTTTTACCGGCGCTGTATTACTCCGCTGACTTGGCCTTTCTCATTGATAAAATTAAGAAAAACAAAAACAACATACATTGCGTCAATACATGCATGAATTTGTCTTTGAAGCTGTTCTTCATTGTGTGGAACTCTTCGTCGATTTGCATTTTCTCATTGACAAGACGACGTATATGATTGTTCGTGGCTTGTATTAATGAATAGAAAGTATTGGCGTTCTTTTTATTGCATTCTCCGCGCTCCAGCCATCCGGCTAGTGTCTAGAAATAATAGTTGTTTTATTAAAGTAAAACATTTTTGGGCGCATTATTAAGGTGGCACTGCTGTTGTCAATAGTCTCAACCTACCCTCATGGGATAAGAGGCATGAATGTGTATGTGGTTGTATGTACTGCTATGTTCCAGGTTGATCAACCAACTTGAATCAATAAAAGGTTGAATTTGAGGCCAATGGAAATGCTTTTTTTTCTGAGTTTTTTTTTGCCAAATTTTAACTATTTCCAAACACTATTATTAACTTTGTTTTAAGGCCTATTGATTTCCAAATTCGGAGTGCCTCATAGTGACAAGTCATTGAATATAGTGAAAGGCCAATTGTAAGGTCTATATCTCTGTCGCCAAGGAATTTTTATTTTATTACGTGTACTAAGTAGCGCACGATTTTTTTTATTAAAGTTGTATAAGAATACATATTATTTATTTTGTTCAATAAGATTAAAAAAGAAAGTATAGCAGATAGGATAGTGAGTAACATGTTCAAAACCTTTTCCAGGCACACACATATAACTTTTTAAAATTACGAGCGTATTCATAGTTTATCGTTTACTTTAAGATGGAAGGAAAAATTCGTAATAGAACCTAGATATCTGAGAATTCGCCATGAGAATTTGATGGTATGTGAAGTTTTGGGTTAGCCACGCTAGGCCTAACTCCTCGAATTAATAGTGTCAGCCTGTGCCCAACAGTGGAACAGTGTGTAGGACAGGAATGGTTAAAAATTGTACTCACAGGTGCAGCATCAGCAAATTCTGTGTCGCTCTTAATTTTCTCAGTAACTAGCGTTAACGTAGTTCCTAAGAATGGTTCGATTCGCGGCGGAGTGGGTTCCCTCCTGCGCCGGTGTCTCTCTTGCTCATCTTGGTCATCACGGTTCTGTCAGACAAGCAAATATAATAATAATAATAATTCAGCCTAAAAACCTCACCTCTTTAACGTTGTTAAAGCCGAAAAAGACAAAATGTCCAAATATTTAGACCTGGCACACAAGGTTACTAACATGTGGGATGTGATAGTTTCTTATATTTTTAATTTTAGTTAATATTTAAAAATTGAAACATAACCTTATAAAGAGTACTAGACTTTACTTTAAAATAAAGAGACCATAAATTTCATGAAATAAACACTCCACTTTACACCTGTCTAATGGGTAGCAACAAATGAATATGTTGACTTAAATTTTAGCTCAATAGTATTGAAATACACCATAGATTAACTCTAAAATAAAACTGGACTAAAATAAAAATAACTGACATAAATGACAAATAAAAAAATTAACAATTACCAGCGCATAATCAACAAATATCGGAATTGCCTCCGTATCCATCTGATCTTGATACTTGAACCGATAACCAGACAAACAGAATGAAAATTCAACAGACTCCGGTTTAACAAACCTAACATGGCATACACCTTGCTTTTGCATCTTAATAGATTCAATGTCACCAAAACGTGTAAACATTTCATTGACGAGGCTCTCGGTAATTTGGTTAGGTAAACCTCCAACGAATACGGTCCGACAGCCAACAGGTCTGTTCATTCGTTGCGGTACCATTATACCAG
Source organism: Amorpha juglandis (assembly GCA_949126905.1). Taxonomy (NCBI): domain Eukaryota; kingdom Metazoa; phylum Arthropoda; class Insecta; order Lepidoptera; family Sphingidae; genus Amorpha; species Amorpha juglandis. The sequence goes on along the minus strand of OX421386.1, from coordinate 7,718,461 downwards.
GTATTGGCGGTAGTAGAACACTGTTTGTGAGGTAGATTGGTTGGTTGGGCACCATTGACATTTGTTGGTTCATCATCATCATGCTTTGGTCCATCATGCCAGGCATTTGCATTGGTTGCATCATGTTGCCCATATTTGACATATTAGATATGCTGGTCACATCCATTTGTTGATGGGGCATCATGTTGCCGTATTGCATCATAGTTCCTGTAAAATGCAAGGTTTGTGATAATTTTGCTTTCAATTTATTTACAAATGAAATTATGAAGTAACCTTATAATAAAATGTTGTGTAAGTATTTGGGATTGATACGAAAGCTGTTATTGCAGATAGTTATGTTGTAGAAAACTGGGTGCATGAATTGAATCACCACAGAAATTGATCATTGTACAGTGCAACAAGTATAAGTTGGCGAGATGAGTGGTGCTGGTGTTAAACGCTCATCGGTCAATTTTAAGTTTTGACAGATTAATCTATACATTTTTAACTTGTTTCAATCTTATGATTATCTAATATCATCAAAGAAGCCATTGTGCCATTATTTTCTTTTCTGAATTAGGTTCACAAATTATCATGTCTACATATTTGTTTTGAGGCATTATGTTTGAGTTATGTTAATTTCAAGCAGTACACCCACTCTGTAGTTATGTCTTCAAAACCCCTGCGGTTTTCAAAGTGGGGCACACCTAAAAGTAGATAACATTTTACTCGTGGAAAGGGGGAGTGACAACTAACTTTGGGAACCCCTATTCTACACATGAATCAGCTATTTTAAATGAGTTATGACGTATAAAGTTGCTATGAATTTTGCATTTCATGTGAATATACTGGGACCCAAACCCACCTTCCCAGTCTTATAATTATCCCTTCTGCAACACATCCAGAATCTTCTGATACAGTGGGTGTCCATGGGTGGTGATTTACATCAAGTTACCTGCTTTTTTATGCTATTAAAAAAGGTATAAATAATTACCAGGCATCATCATGTTCCCAGCCCCATAACCAGTAGTGTTGGTGACAGTATTGTCATTACTCCACTTGGTGCGTCTCTCGCGCCGATCATTGCGGCTCCTGTCATTCCTATCAGATCTGTCATTGCGGTCACGTTCACGGGACCTTCCATGGCGTCCTCTATCTGCCGATGAATTTGTTATTAAATGACGATGTTTTTTATTTTAGCGGAGATAACCTATATTAGAAATATGTTACGTTGGACTCACCAGTCTTACAACCCAGTAGGTATAAAGTAAGTCCCGGTTTTAGGCTAGAATTACACCAGTCTTGAGTCAAGAGTCTAAACAAAGGTGTCTACAGCGTGACACTACCCCTAACTTACAAACGCTATTGAAATGATTACCTCGATTTCTATCGCGATCTCTCCTGTCCCTATCACGATCACTTTTCTCATTATTCGCATTAGCATTGCTTTGATCCTCAGCACCTTCGACAACTGCAGCAACAACACTTTCCTGCTGCGGTTGTACGGCTCCGATAAAATTACCGCCATGTGTTTGGTGATTAAGTGTTTGGGCATTCATGTTGAACTCTCCAGGGATGGGGTTCGGTTGCATAGCGTTAGGCATAACATTTGGCCACATCATCGGTTGCATTCCCATCATATTTGGCATCATATACTGTTCACTGGGCCAACTCATGACGATATTTTATAAGATTTTCTTCACTAAAACACAGATTACTTAGAGATGCTACGTATCACCAGAGACAATCACTAAAATAGGTAGACGAACTTGTTTACGGACCTCAACTCCAGTATTACCAACTTTTTGTGATTATATCCACGATAGGTAACTCAAGCCATACCCGCAGAATCCACTAAAAGCCAGAATACTTAATTTTAATTTACAATACAAAAGTATGAACCCTCGAATCAAAATGAAATGTAATAGTTTATTATTTAGCAATTAATATAGTACTTGTGAGTTAGTACAAAGTGTTTATACGTAAATCCGGACAATATTCTTTCCTCAAATATTTAAGTTGCCGAGTCTGATATAAGTGGCAACATTTTTGAGTAACTTCATATCGAAATATAGGGTGACCGTGCTTTTCTGTTTAATGTATAACTAGGCACTACCTAACTTGACACTGGCATAATGTATAACAGATGCCATTAAAAAAAAAATGGGTGCGTGTACTTATGTACGCGCGTGAGAAGTTATACTTCTTTGTTATTTATTCAATTTAATAGCAAATATTAAAAATTAATATTATTATTTGATGTTTAATTTTAATTTTTATCACAAACTTTTTATTAAATGTTTTATTAAATTTATTTCTTTATTTTGTGAATATTAAATAACCAATAATAAGTATTTAACATTAATAATTTAATAATATTTAGTGTTAATTATATTAAATAAAAGTATTTTAATTTATATCAATAAATAATACATACGGATAGTTAACCTCAATTATATTGGAGCACTTGAAAAAGTATATAAGCACAATTTTTTTCACTAATATTCACAAAGTAATATCAATCAAAATATTCAATTTAAATCACTACTGAATATAATAATACATACGGATAGTTAACCTCAATTATATTGGAGCACTTGAAAAAGTATATAAGCACAATTTTTTTCACTAATATTCACAAATAGTAAGTAATATCAATCAAAATATTCAATTTAAATCACTACTGAATATAATTTATTAGCACATATATAAATTATAAAGGACATTGTCAAAAATGGCCTATGAATCAACACGCATGAAACATTTACTATAATAATAATTATTATTTATAATGTACATTATAATTATTATTATAGTAAATGTTTCATGCGTGTTGATTCATAGTTTCAATAGAACGGACACTTATTAATTTCGAAAACAATTTAAAAAGTATTCACTTCCGTCATAGTCCTCGGTATTATAATTTTTGGTTCAAATTCGGGTTTTTAATAGGCAAAGGTATTGTAGCTCATACAGCCAAGTCTTTGTAACAACACTCTTAAGCTTCGCATTGTTATGCATTTCGCCAAAGACAAGTGTAATTTATTCTCAAGTCTTCACAACAACGATGAAATATCGTAACATTAATAATTTAATAATATTTAGTGTTAATTATATTAAATAAAAGTATTTTAATTTATATCAACATATCCACTCGACATGATAGAAGTACATTCTACTCTCTTCGCGTTTATGCGAGCCTGGTACTTTTTACGGCAACATGTTCCGAATAAGAAAAAACCTAAAGAGTTTTTCTTTGTCCAAATCGTCATTTGTTTATTAATTACGGCTACTTTCACTCTCATCATTTTTTCTTAACGCGCCTAACTTCATACTGTTAATTTTTTGTGTCACAGGTGCGCGCGCATCTTAAAATTTCACTCTCATCATTTTTTCATAACGCGCCTAAAGAAGTATAACTTCAAAAAAAAAAACTAGGCACTAAAAAGTCCGTTGTAGCAGCTTAATAAATGATACTGCAGATTTTCTTTGCTTTTATTGCACAATTAACTACCTTCGCTATATATGCCAGATATCTAGCTATTATGTGATCAAACTTTTTATCGATTTATCAAAATCGTTATGTGTTATGCCTATAATGATGAATCACTTTTTCTTTGTGTGATATTTGTTTCCTAAATACCCATTAACCCGTAAACTGTTGCAGCATGTACTTATATTAGTTTGGATAGCTCATCAAAACGAATTATTTATAGAGTGCGCAATGAAAATTTTAATAAATTTGGTTGAAATTTATTTTACAATTCTACCATGATAACAACAGAACAAACGAGTAAAGAAGACCTAGTCAAATATGAAATAAGAAAAACAAATAGAAATCATTGGGCTTGCTACATCAGGCACTATAATAATATAGTCTCTATACATCAAACTTGGGAAAAGTTTGAATCTCGATCTAGCAATCTGGCAGCGGCATTTATTTATTTATTATTACTTAGTGGTGGCAGCCATGTACAATTGAGCATAAAAACATTTTGCATTAAATTGTATGAAACTTCGGGGAAATATAAATTTCTTATTAGTTGGTTACTTTGTTCATTTGTTTTGATTAATAAAATCAATTATTAGCCCATTAGGTTGTTTATATCACGGTATATATCCAAATAATTATTGCTAATGTGGTGAGTGTTTTATGTTTCTAGAAGGTAATGAAACTGATGTTTATGTTTTTTTTATGTATTCACACCGTGTTGTGCAGTGATACGATACGCACAAAAAAAATATATAACTAAACTTTGGTTCACAGTGATTCCCTACCGAAGGAATTTGAAAAGACCACAGAGGTTCTACCTTTCACTAAGTATGGAGTATCATCTCTTGAAGAATTTAGAAAAGCTGAGAAAGACGTGCAACGCTTAGAATGGTTAAAAAAGGCCGGATTAACTAACGATGAGATTAAGTTATATTTAAACAATGAAGCCGGGAACTTAGATGAAGGCAAAAAAATCGAATCTCAGGTGTTAGAGAGTAACTTGAAGGCAATATACACCAAAGTCGCAAAGCTTCGACCTGAAAAGAGGTATTTTCTTCCTTTTTTTTACTGTTAATGGTTATACACAATAACATTGCAGTAACTTTATAATTGAACTTGAATAACACCAACTCATGCAACAAACAGTATAAATTCATATTTGTCGTTTTAGTAAACTACAAATATCATTTAACAAAAGTACAAAGACAACTGAAATGTCATTAATTTAAAGATGTTGAAATTCACAGGTTTTATGTTTTTTACTACTTTATACTACTCATAAATAGGGTTATTTATTTAACTGCCTTTTCTTAAATGGATTGCAGATCATTCATTGTGACTGCTTGTCTGATAAATACAAATAATGATAATAAATTTGTTTACATCATGCAGATAGGTTCAACCAGCAGATAATTAATCTGTTACATAATTAAGACATTTTATAAACCAGTAAACCAGCCAGCAATAGATACTTAGAGTAATTCTCTTTTAATGAAAAATTTATCAATTATTTTCATCACTCACTTCCAGTACAATATGTGAAGATATAGAACCAAGCACATCAAAGGATGATCATTTAGAACAGTCCCACAGGCAGCCATCACTTTATGCTGAAGGGCATCCTATTAACAGGATCAAAGACTTGGAACAGAGTTTGTTTGGACACCTTAGGAGTGATATTCCACCAATAACTAAAAGGAGAAAGTTCTTGAGAAGGCTAGAAAGGAGGAAGAAACAGGTTGAATCAGGTCCTAAATATGTCACACCAATACAAAACCAAAACCTAGCTACCAGACCAGGTAGCCTTTGGGACCTCAAAGAATTACCCCCACGAGCTTCTATAGTGCCAAACAAACCAAGAGAGAAATTCATTGGACCTAAGAAAAGAACAATGTATACCATAAAGGACAATTGTATTGTAAAGATTTCTGTTGATGAGGACCAGAGTCAGAATGTTCCGGATGTGGAGTCAGATGTCGCCCTTCCCGAGACTGAATTGGGAGCACCACTGCTTGAGGGTACAAAAATGAGCCTTGATGATATAAAGAAAATGAACAAGTACAAGGATTATGAACCAGGGGTACCTTCGAAGGTATTTATTGTGTAGTTAAAAATAGAGTTGTGTGGAATGGTTTCTGGCATATTTTAGTATACTGAGAGTATAATAAACACATCATACTTTGTCCTTTTTTGATGGAAAATGTAGGATTTCAGATTTCTGATACCAGCAAATTATTGATTTTATATTTGTCTTCTACAAATACAGCATAAATTTCAATTGTTAACAGGGTTCGAAAATATCCGATATTTATTATAAATATCAAAATATTGGATATTTATGATATATATCCGATATATATCAAGTTTGATATATATCCATTTTGTATGAAAGCCATATAATTATTATATTGTATTATTTATGAATACTGTTTGCATATGTGTTATAAACACATACTAAAATTATAAAATAAAAAACTTGTTTTTGGATAAGGCAAAATCAACTAAAAACCATAAACACTTCTTTTAGGGCCGAAGTGTTGCCATTTATGGATTAGAACTTACCATTAGGGGTATGTTTTAACATTACTACCACGCCATCTATATTTGGGAAGTAGGAATACAGTAACAAACTCTAAAAATTACTTAATAACATTAATTTTTGAACCATTTTTGTATTGCAATATATTATAAAAAAAATATTGATATACATCAAATCAAACCCAGCTTGATATATATCGGATATATAATTGATATATATCCTCGAACCCTGATTGTTAATAAGTGTAGGTATCAAAGATGGAGTAAATGCATCCCAGACTTCAATTCCAGGTGGTACATCTGAGGAATATTGCAAGCACAGTGACCCTGGCACAGTTAGCACTGTTGTTTCAACAATATGTATGTGAGAATGGTGGACCACCAGATATACAGCTACTAAGTGGCAAGCTCAAAGGGCAAGCTTATGTACACTTTGCAAGTGAGTGTATATTGGAAATCCAATGCAATTCATGCACATTATACTAAATAGAACTTTGTATTACTTTTGGTGCAATTCATAAAAGAGGCTATCAGCGCAAAAGTGGTGTAACCCACATTGTTTGTTAGATATGGTTTTGGTGTAAAATACATTATTTTTCATAATAAAAATAATGTATTTTATTATGAAAAATAATGTATTTGTAGACCGTACAACCGTATACATTATTCGTTACATAATAATATTCGTATATAATACATTATATTTATTATGAAAAATAATGTATTTTACACCAAAACTGTATACATTATTCGTTACATAATAATATCTAATAATATTCGTATATGATACATTATATTTATTATGAAAAATAATGTATTTTACACCAAAACCATACCTAACAAAAATTGTGGGTTACACCACTTTTGCGCTGATAGCCTCAAATATGCTATAAATAAAATATTAACATTGTGTAGTTAACAGTTATAGAAGTCAGTTATAAATATCAATAACAATACTAGTCCTGCATTACCTCTTCGGAAGCTTTCGCCTTACACCCGGCATAATTACGCGCAACCGTGTACAATCTACGTAATAAAAATTTACGTGCCTGGGTTCCATAGAGATTGATGTAATGTGTGATAGAATATTGTAAATAAAACAAATGTGCACTATGATTAATATATTTTATTCTCCACTTTCAGACTATGATGTAGCTATAAGTGCAGTACATGAAATCAACGGCACCATAGTCAATGGCTACCCCATCGTGGCTAAGTTCGCGCCGTCCACTGCTAATTAGGGGACCATGGATGATCTACACTTGCGAGCAAAAATCCAGCCTACAAGCATTTTTTTGTATTATATCACAATAAAAATGAACAGTATTTTTATAGGGTACACTACAATAATACGACAAACTTTATTCCGACAGTCACAAATACGAATTTCAAAATACCGATTTTCATAATTCCGAATGGTTTAAAATTCCGAATATAACAACTGCGATGTATCATTTATCCTATTTTTATAATTCCGAAATTTCAATATTCCTAACGTATATAATTACGATTCTCAAAATACCGAGTTTCAATAGATCCGAATTTCAAGTCCGAATTAATGATAATTCGAAACATCAACAATCCGAATTCCGATTATTAAAATTCCGAAATAAAAACGCCTTGTAAAACTGAATAGAAAGACAAATCAACACTTAATTGCTTATCAAAGAGAAGTATGATAGTATGAGGAGGTAGAATTAAAAAACTCGTGTCAAATGCGTTTTAAAAATATTTTCTTTCCAATAAAAATATTTTTTTCGCTGGTCACAATTCTAACCTAACCCAAATGATTCACCAACAATAGAGGGGATCTGGCGCTCGGCGGCCGCTGCCGCGGCACGCTCGCTGCGCTCGCTCGCCTTCGCGCTTTAATGTTCACAGTTCTAACCTAACCTAACCCAGATGTATGTAATGATTATAACTAACTGAATCAGAATCCTAATTTTAGCAATTTATTCGGAATATTGAAAATCGGAATGTCGTTTTTCGGACCGAGAACCCATCGAGCATTTGACTCTTCGAAAATATAAAAATCGGAAAACAAACAGATCGTATTTACAACTTTCGGTAAAATCATTTTCGTAAATTTGAATAATAGACATTATAATTTTTAGGTATTATGAAATTCGGACTTTTGAACATCGGAACATCGAAATTCGGAATAAAATATTCCGGAGTATTTGGGTGTTCCCATTTTTATAACCAGTATTAAGATTATGGTAATATCATCTATCCGATTAATGGTGGCACGCACCAGATAATTTATTTTTGGATTATACATTTGCGTAAAAACATTTTGTTTTAAAATTTGACAGCCAGGGCAATGGGCGAGTAACCGGCAGTAAAACAAGAGACCACAGCTTGGATCTCTGCATCGTTTATGTTGTTGCACAAATGTTTGTTTCGAGTCTGGGCTATATGAGACCGAAAGTATCCCGTACTTCCTGATATCTACAACACAGTCGTATCTTAGTGTGGATTAGGGAATATGTGGTGCCTGTGTTGGTGTTTTCGTTTCACACAATGAGCTAGTGTTGTAGTTTTGCTCACAAGAATATATCTAATCAGTAAGCACTTATAAAAAGTATTATTGAATAGAATTTTCAGATAGTGTAAACAATTTAATTCCATTGTTGATGTACAACAATGGTTTTAATCCATGTCTAGCCGATTTCGATAAATGATCTTATATTGGTCTCTAGACCGATCCCACAAATGAGCCAATATGAATACAATTTGAAAGTCACGCATAAAAAATTCTTAGTTTGGTCGATTTTTAGGATCTGGGGAATCAAATCAAGATCATTCATTTAAATCGGCCATAAATCCCTTTACCATAAACTCAACATTTACACAATCCTATGTCATTCATAACAATATGAGTTATTTGTTTACATTGTCTGCAAGTTCTATTGGTACATACCATAGTCTTAATGTACCTCTATTTTATTTTATCTGTAAATAAACGTATTTTAATGGTGCTTATTTATTACTAAAACTTTTAATCCATACTGGTTTGTTACTTTAAAATAGTCTAAGACAAATTATATAAATATTCCCAATATATAAAATTACAAACTATATCTTCCATATACTGGTGCACTTTCTAAAAAGTTGAGCCTTCCTATATTGCATGTGTACAGCATGAAGAAGACAAAGTTAACCAAACGCACATCCATGATATTATAGCCTACAATGGAGAATCATATTAAATGTAACCTGCTTTGTAACTAGAGGAGATAAATTGGCAAATATCTAGAGTCAGAATATGAAAATAACTAGTTTTCAATCTGGAATCATGGGTAGGATTTTTGTGAGTACAGAAAGTAATTCGATATGATGTTCTAAACGTTGCAGGTTGTAGGCCAGTGCCTTATTCTATAAATTCGAAACGAAGCAACGAAGTTGGGACATACATAGAAAACCTAATAGACTAACCATTACGATAATAATATAGCGACCACTATACACTTTGATAAAATCCCGCCATAATGGCTCGTTCCGGCGAGTCGCGTTTTACGGCATCCTACTTAATCATTTTTATATGATTTCGATACCCAAATTTTTTTTTTTTGAGTGGTAGAGCCACGCTGTAGACAGTTTTGTCTACAGCATGAATGGGCTGGCTCGACCGGATCGTTACCACTGTCTCACAGAAAACCGACGTAAAGTAGCGGCTTGCTGCTGCGTTTCGTACGGTGAGTGAGATAACCGGAAGCCCAAATCCCCTCCCCTTCCCAATCCCTAACTTTCCCTTTCCTTTAAGGTCGGCAACGCGCCCGTGACTCTTCTGGTGGTGGGCGTACATGGGCGGTGGAGATCACTTACCATCAGGTGACCCACTTGCTCGTTTGTCGGACTATGCTATAAAAAAAAAAAAAAAAGTCCATATAAAGAAATTAAATATTAGTAAAAAAAATCGATATTTTTGCTGGACATCTATTATAGCTCAATTTATATTCAACTTGTTACTTTTATGCACAAACATTTGCTAATATAGGTGCAACTATTCATATCGTAATAATTATTATTCTTCACCAAAGAAATACATACTACTTTACACTTATTAAACTACAATTAAATTCAATGGACATTGGACATTAATAAAATGTAGACTAAATATTAATTACATACTAATTATTAGAGGATAATTACAGAAGTTTAATTTTTACACCTAATAAAGTAATTTCACTCACGCAATTACCATGAGGCCATAAAAAAAGTAAATCTTGTCTGTACATTTTCGGATATTTTCCATAATTTTAAAAAATACATATATTCAATCTTAGTTTCAATAATATAATTAAGACATGTTAATAGACTTCTTTATAACACTTGCGCGTCTTTAACAATGCTGTTAGTTAATTCTGGGGTTATACAAATCTTGTTTGCGTCCAAAGCATAATAATTGTAATTAATTGAAACACATTTCTTCACAGCTTCACAAGTGTCCATATTACAGTAAGAGCTTATGTCACAGTTAACTACACAATCATCCATATAATTCATAAGGTCTGTTTGGATTCTAACAGTTTTTTTTTCATGAGTCACTTCACTTATAACAAGTCTTTAGTTTAAAAAGTTCAAGTTCCGAGTGCATCACATGATTTTAAAGGATGCACAACACAGTGTCTTCGTCTCACTGATTGTCCTTCGAGGAGGACTTGCGACGCCGTTTAACGACGCGCTTAGGCGATGATCATTCACCCTCCTTCTTTGGCTGCGGCTCCTCCACTATTTGAGAGAAAAAATGAGAATTATTCACTGATACAACTTCAGTATACAGTAGCGCAACCGTATCATGTCACTTGTGACAACTTACAGGTGCACCACGTAACACACCATTGTTTCGATATACAGGGTTATTGAAGTTATACTTCTTTAGGCGCGTTATGAAAAAATGATGAGAGTGAAATTTTAAGATGCGCGCGCACCTGTGACACAAAAAATTAACAGTATGAAGTTAGGCGCGTTAAGAAAAAATGATGAGAGTGAAAGTACAGTCAATCGGGGTAACTTTGATTAACAATGGTAACTTTGACAGTCAAATCGCCAACTACTTTTTAATTTTTACGTTGACAACGTTAAGTGCAATAACATTGAATTTATGCAATGTGTGTACACAACAAACTTCGTAAATGAACTCTTAAAAAAAAACGAAGCTCTTAAACGAAGTTAATGTCAAAATCTTTTGAAAAGTTACTGCGCTCAATTGTTGTATTTTTTTAGTGGAAAACTTTCAGATAACTCGTGAATCGTGCTGCTATCTTTAAATAAAGATAGAACTACAACTTGATGGTTTTATTGGCTTAACTATGACTCCATTGCATCTGATATTTGTTATAAATATAAAACAATGCTACCCTGAAGCCATAAAAAGTTTAAAATTTATGATTCCTGTGATAATTAACTTCTGTATCAAAGTTACCCATATAGGGGTTGTAACTTTGACACACAACAAAATTGCAAGTTTTTAATATAATTTATTATTTTTATAGGCCATAAATAATTTGAGAGTATGAAAACCAACCTGAGAGCACTGATTATGCTAACTCTTTTGTCTCATATTTACCATGAGTAAAAGTGAGCTATTAACTATAGTTTTGATCTGTCAAAGTTACCCTGATTGACTGTAGCCGTAATTAATAAACAAATGACGATTTGGACAAAGAAAAACTCTTTAGGTTTTTTCTTATTCGGAACATGTTGCCGTAAAAAGTACCAGGCTCGCATAAACGCGAAGAGAGTAGAATGTACTTCTATCATGTCGAGTGGATATGTTGATATAAATTAAAATACTTTTATTTAATATAATTAACACTAAATATTATTAAATTATTAATGTTACGATATTTCATCCTTGTTGTGAAGACTTGAGAATAAATTACACTTGTCTTTGGCGAAATGCATAACAATGCGAAGCTTAAGAGTGTTGTTACAAAGACTTGGCTGTATGAGCTACAATACCTTTGCCTATTAAAAACCCGAATTTGAACCAAAAATTATAATACCGAGGACTATGACGGAAGTGAATACTTTTTAAATTGTTTTCGAAATTAATAAGTGTCCGTTCTATTGAAACTATGAATCAACACGCATGAAACATTTACTATAATAATAATTATAATGTACATTATAAATAATAATTATTATTATAGTAAATGTTTCATGCGTGTTGATTCATAGGCCATTTTTGACAATGTCCTTTATAATTTATATATGTGCTAATAAATTATATTCAGTAGTGATTTAAATTGAATATTTTGATTGATATTACTTACTATTTGTGAATATTAGTGAAAAAAATTGTGCTTATATACTTTTTCAAGTGCTCCAATATAATTGAGGTTAACTATCCGTATGTATTATTATATTCAGTAGTGATTTAAATTGAATATTTTGATTGATATTACTTACTATTTGTGAATATTAGTGAAAAAAATTGTGCTTATATACTTTTTCAAGTGCTCCAATATAATTGAGGTTAACTATCCGTATGTATTATTTATTGATATAAATTAAAATACTTTTATTTAATATAATTAACACTAAATATTATTAAATTATTAATGTTAAATACTTATTATTGGTTATTTAATATTCACAAAATAAAGAAATAAATTTAATAAAACATTTAATAAAAAGTTTGTGATAAAAATTAAAATTGAACATCAAATAATAATATTAATTTTTAATATTTGCTATTAAATTGAATAAATAACAAAGAAGTATAACTTCTCACGCGCGTACATAAGTACACGCACCCATTTTTTTTTTAAAACACTGACAACCTCGCAGGAGTAGATTCCTAAGGTCATTTGCTACTACTTTTGTTCTACGACTTTTCATAATTTGTTAGATTTTATTCTCATACAAAAATAATTATGAATTTAATTTCCGTCTTGAATTTTACCTACGCGCAGATTACGTAATACAGCGCGCGCGCGTCAGTTCAATGACCGGCCGCGCCGCCTCGATCGATAATACCTACACGTAAACGTACGAACAAAAACACTACATAAAAAAAAACTTGTAAAATCATTTTTTTTCTTATGTATTGAGTTAACTCATAGAACAAAAGTTGTTCCTTATGAGGTCAGCTATATGGCCCTGCGAGGTTGTCAGTGTTTTAAAAATAACCCTGTATAATACACTAGTCAGACGACACTAATGAGTTTCGTACAACAATGAAGTACGGCTATTGTCACACGCAGTAGTCAATATTTACAGAAATTTATGGGCGTGCATACGGTCCAAGGCCACCTTACCGTACGGTTTCGGTTAGCGCTATTGTATTTCATATTGTGACTTCAAAATGTACTTACTCTAAATAAATATTTTTTTCCCGGGTATAGAAACTAGTATTTACACAAATACATACATAACCGCCATTTGAGTTGAAACAAATTATGATAACCAAAATGAAAGTTTGTTAATGGTTCGAGTATTGTTTGATACAATTTATGAGGAAAAGGAGTCACCATTTGTTAATAAAAATGTGATGTGCAAAAAGCCCAGACTTTGCTGGTTCTAGGATAATTAGACCAATAATATATCGTCGGTGTTTTGTAGAAAATGTAACGCTCCAAGAAATTTGTCGTTCAATAAAATTTGTAGTCATAACAATTGTTGTCGCCTATATTACACTGTTCGCAATGTAATAACAGTTACTGGCACGAGTCAGGAGCAAATACAGTACAAATTGGCGGTATGAAGGATAACGGGATGCCGACGTTTCACACGTTTGTTTCGTCAATCGATGCAAGTCGTCTCTGGGACTCTCAGTTGTCCCAGTACGATATATTTGTGGCCATGACTCGTGCCCGCAAGTATGTCGAAGCATTTACATTTTGTACAAAACACTGAGACGGAGCGTATGTCGCGGTTAGTTAATGCGAGTGAAGGTGATCGTGTACAGACGTTTGACGTCGTGGTGCTGCATCGGCTGGTGGGGCGCGTGCGGCGCGTGGTGCGGCGCGTGTTGCGGCGCGTGTTGCGGCGCGTGTTGCGGCGCGTGTTGCGGCGCGTGGTGCGGCGCGTGTTGCGGCGCGTGGTGCGGCGCGTAGTGTTCGCCGCCCGCACTGTAGTACGGATGCGCGTAGCCTGCGGGGAAGCCGGCCGCGTAGCCGCCGTAGTATCGGCCGCCGTACGGCGCACCGTATGCACCCACTGCGCCCACAGCGCCCACTGCCACACGTCACCACATTGTTAACACAACCCCAGTACATTCACTTAGGAACTATACACTGATATTTTAACGCAAAAGCAATGATTCCCATTATTACTAAATTATTCATATTAAGGCAAAAGCCAACACAAATGTATGTAATAACAAAACATAATCAGTGTATATTCCCATAAAGTTATTGTCATGCAAACATTAAACCAGGTGAGAATCCAGTGTGATCCGTACTAGTTCATAGATTATATTAAGAGTGTGAAGAATGTATGTGAAGTATTCAGGCAGTGGTGTGTTAGTTGTTACCTGGCGGGGGCGGAGGTCCCGCGTGCGGAGGACCCGGGTGGGGACCGGGAGCATTCGGGTTCGGTGGCATCATCATTGCTGAAAATAAATCACAAGTTTATCTAGTGTTACAGGATTATGATAACTTCCAGAGCGAATAAACGGCAAGCATCGAGAGGAGAATACATTTTTTTGAGACTGCTTCTAGCAATAAGACCACCCATTGTCTTCCATAGCCTTAGCACCAGCTTTTTAGTTTTAGTTACTTGCAATTGTTTTCAATAAAGAGTTTTGTATTGTATTTTTATAGGGCTAGATTTGCTCACAGCTTTGTCTAACTGAAATGTTTGGGAAAAGTAGTCTTCATTAAGTGTATGGGTCACCCATACATTTTTGCAGCGTTAGCATATCGCGGTGATATGCTAACGCGGTATTTCAAGAATTTTGTAGTAGGCCATTAGTATCAAGTTTACAATAAATTTAATGAGAAACATTGCAGTGTATATCACAGATCTCATTATTATATTTTTTTTTTATACTAGCTCTGCAAAATGACTACGCTACACCTGATGGTAAGTGTAGCGCAATCCAATAATAGTGTCGACCAACGATAAACAATGTGTCCATCGTAGGTCGGCAAGATCATGCCGGCCTGTCAAAGGGCCAATGGGGAGGGGAAGGAAAAAGGGTTAGGATCAGGGGGCAAGCCCCCTGGGGAAAACCGGATATACACTGGCTGACCCTGGAACGCGACCCACACAAGGTGGGCCACTATGGCAGGTTTTAGCACCAGTGTACGGTGGTCGCTATCCGGTCGAATACAAGTATCCTCCCACCAGCGCTTTAGCACCAGTGTACGGTGGTCGCTATCCGGTCGGATACAAGTATCCTCCCCACCAGCAAATATAAATTAAATATTTATCATACCGTGATGTGGTGGTGACGTCATGTGCGGGGCATGTGGTGCGGGCGGGTGGGGCGCGCCCGTCGGAGTCAATTGTTCTTTGTTCTCAATCTTTATATCAGGCTTCTCCTCCTTGCGATCTATGGGAAAGAAAAACATAATATATAAAATGTGTTACAGAAAACTGCGGTCAAAGGAGATGTTTCAGATTGTATGGAGCCTGGCCAAATCAACTGGTTGGTGGTAGGATATTCATGTACAACCACCGTACACAGTGTTAAAACCTGTCATAGTGCCCCACTTTGTGTGGATCGTGTTCCAGGATCAGCCAGTGTATATCCGGTTCTCCCAAGGGGCTTGCGATATGACTTGATGGTTAGTTATGGCGGGTATAGTGATACATCCATGTATCCCTGTGTCTGCATCGGTCATTGGCCTGTCCTGTCGCAGGCCCCTCGATTTGATCCCCCTCCAAAGAGGGAAGAAGCATTTATACAGGCACATATTATGTGTATATTGTTTGACAGCCTCCATGGCACAGTGGGCGAGTAGCCGGTTGTGAAGCGAGGGGCCGAAGGTTAGATCCCCGCACCGAGACAAGTGTTTGTGTGATCCATAAATATTTGTTCGGGTCTGGGTGTTGTTGGACCGCATGTCCTTCGTAGTTCCTGATACCCACGATACAGGTTAACCTAGTGTGGGGTCAGGACTATGTGTGTGACTGTTGGGTGTATTTATTATTATTATATACAAAACATATTACCCACCTTCACCATCATGAGTTGGACCACCATTATCGTCCATATCCTTGTCCTTCTGCTCGTCGGGCTTGTTCAACTCGGTGGTCGTGTTGACGTCAGGCTTGGCTTCACTGGTCGACACTTTGTCCACTTGTGTTGGCGGGTTGGGTCCGTTACTCTCCCCTTTCGGATGCGACTGATCTTTCATGGACTACAGGGAAAGATATCATTGTTAGCGCTCGTTTCACAATTTCTAAATACACCATAGTTATCAAATAAAATATATAACAGCACAATAAAAAAATCATGAAAAAGTTGTTTGGCATATCCAATTTTAACTGGCTGGTGGCATAATGAGTTGTTTGGCATATCCAATTTTAACAGACATTGTGAATTATTTATTTTTGATTCAGTCAGTAAGTGGTAAGTCCCTCATACGTGATGGGCTGTCTGGCTACAACTGGACTGTCTATGCACTGGTGAATTCCAGTTCGAAAGCTATTACAACCAGTGAAAGTACCAGGCATTTTGAGACCTAACATCTTATGACAATCTTACAAGTTCAGTACTTTGTAATTCAGTCTTGAATGTTATTGCTGCTGTTTATAGTTAGGCTTCACGCTTTCCCGATGAGCGACCTGTTTTTCCTTACCACTAATAAAGAAAAAAAATTCTTTATGAAATGAAACTTCTTTAGAATCATTGTAATTTGAAACTCGATGAAACGAAAATGCGTCACGACAAAGACAAACATATTAGGATTATAAATAGGATTTAGCCTGCGACAGAATGAGATAGATTACAAGCATGCTATCACGTGTCTTTGTGCCTGCGTACAACGAAACCTTCGGAAAATGTGTCATAAATAATGTGGAATATAATATATTATTCACTTGTTTTATTTTTTTGCGTATTAAAATACGTTAGTTAATCAATTTATTTTAATAATTCTGAAGCTTCACTTCTGCCGTGTGTGAATTACGCACACACACTTTTTTTTATGTTCAGCTCCATGGAATAAAAATAATTAAGTTTAGCGACTCAAAAAGTCTAGTTCAGTGGTCACCTCGTCTTTCTTTTCAGCAACTTGGCCCGTTGTGTTACTTTGGGTAGGTGTGGGGTCAATGCCCCGACGCATCTGTTCCATAGCGCGCTCCACCATACGCTGGAATGTGTCTTCATCTACGGCCGGCTTGCAGTGCTAAAAAAATAAAGCAAGGCATATTAAACAAATAAATAATTAAAGTCACTAATTTATGGTTGAGTCACCCTGTAGACAACTTTGGCTCTACTGAGGTACGGCCACTAACTCGGAGAAAAACTATGTCATCTAACACATCTAACAAGTCTCAGTTACGAAGGTTTAAAAATTCCCAGTAACAGAGGTATTTCAATGCAAGTGTCTGGACCACATTGTAATTATCAATAACATAGGTTTCTCACATATCCAGGGCCCACTTATCCAGGTTTCACTGTATATGCATATAGTGGCCATACCATTACATAAAAGACGCTTAGCGAGGTAATGGTATATTGCCTCGCTAAGCGTCTTTTATCATCTGTATCATGGTGAGTGCTCTGAAGAATTGTTTGACTTTATCCCATCCTCACCTTTCCTTAACAGAACTACGCGTGCTGGCTTGCAGAGCCACAGCTTCGTGTTCTCCTCCATCTCGGCTCGAACTAAAAAGTTCGCAAATTCGTACTTCTGCCGGACTATTAAGCTGTGGAATAGTTTGCCGGCACAGTGTTCCCTTCTTCCTATAATATGGGGTCCTTTAAACGGAGTGTGAAGAAGCAGTTAGGCAGGCCGGCATGATCGTGCCGCCCAACGATAGACACACTGTTTATCGTTGATCGACACTATTCCTGGATTGCGCTACACTTACCATCAGGTGTGGCGTAGTCATTTTGCCGAGCCAGGATAAAAAAAAAAGTTCTACCTTTTTGAGTTCCTCTTGGAATGCCTCGCTGCTCTCAATGAACTTGCGTTTCTTAGCCTCAAACTTCTCCTCAATCTGTTGCAACTCATCTTCCAATTTTTTCTGGTGCATTGTCAATGACTGCACTTGCTTCTTCAGAATCTAAAAATAAATTATTGTGTTAATGAAGTCCATATTCATGTATCCGTATATGTATAATTAATTGCAAATAAAAACAATCACTCGAGAAGGAAAACAACTGAAATAAAAAAGATTTTTTAAAACATCTTTAGAACGTACCTGCATTCTAGCAGTGGTGACCACAGATCTGACGTCAGGCACGACGGTATCGGAAAATATCTCATTGATCAGTCTGTGGTTGCGCAAATACCGAGCGTACGCCACGTGTTTAACGGACAAGCCTTCATCTTGATCTGAAATGTGTTATATTAGTCAGTGTCATGCACAATTACTGACACGAGTCGATAGCACAGATGGGCAGTTGGAGTCCAATAAACGCGACAGTCGATTGATGAACCATTCGAAGACAGAACAAACAACAAAGAACGTGAACATGATTCGTGAAGTTTCACCACGAACCGTGCCGATACATGTACCAGTCTACTAGAAATCTAGTGGTTTCAAATGCTGGGGAAAACCCCAAAATAATTTGAAACAAGTTTATTTGTGTCGAATAAACTTGAAACTGGATTTTGAGGGAGTCTCCAACGAAGGTAATCAATCAGGCCACCTTCCTCTCCCCCAGGATCCCCCTATGAATACATGCAGTTCTTCCGTTTCATCTTCTAACCTTTACACAAAATGTATCAATTGAACTTCAAAAAACCTACCTTCTTCATCCTCAGCAGGTTGTATGTCAATTCTTCTGTCTTGCTGCTGTTGCTCCTTCTGTGAGCTGCCTTTTTTGCTCGAGCTCTCCTCTTCCAAGTTACCTACTGCTAACACATGTATGTGTCAGAATAATTTTATGTATGCATAAACTATCTTCAATAGATACCACATAAACCATCATGCAAGTATATTTGTCATTCAAAGCAGTAGAACAGAGTTAGAAAATATTAAACTTAAAAAAAATATTAACTTCGATCATATGTAACAAATGAATTAAACTTTAGTTTTACAGAACTAAAATTATTAGACTTTAAACCATAAATTTCAAACTAAAATTAGTTAATTTAGTTTTTATTTTATTTTAATTATCTATATTGGTTATAATTTAAAATCAATAAATGTGGTGTATAATTTGTGAATTCTATTAGTTTATACTCCACTCTTCTCAGTTTTAATAGACTGGAACACATAGTCAGTCTAGCCCGCTCTTGTTATAGCCAATCAGAATGCATTGTTTTAGTTCGCACAGCCCGCATTTGCTTATTATTCCAGCGAACTTAAAAGTATTATAATGCGGTATCTATTGAAAGTATGTAAGGTGAGTATACCCACAATGAATTGGCAATGTACGAACATTGCCAAACTTTGGTGACAACATAATTGTGACATTTTCATGATAGCACCATGATACATGATGATATGATATTACGTAAACACAAGTATTGATATTAGCTTTATTGAAAATACGTCTAAACACCAAAATTATCAATTTAACATGACCGGTCTGAAGTTAGTCGATTCACCCGCCCTGTACCCCTCTTGTCAGCTTACGCCGCAATCGACGAGGGACGGCAGCATGCATACATTTCATATGGACTCGTCGCACAAGTATGTCGCTGACAATCACTACACGCAAGTTATTGCCATTCATTTTCAGCGCTAAAGTGGCTACAAAACACCGACCTTTCTCACTCGCCTTACTCCAATTAGCCCAATGTAAGCAATGGATTAATAAAGTAACTCACTAGCCAATAGGTCTCACCACTTGTGTCGACCACCGAACACTAGTGGCTGTCTGAACTGCGTGTAATGAAAAACAGCTGAAAATCAAGTGATAACCTGTTTCAATTTTAAGTGGAGATTATTGTTGTCGTCGCGAGCGGCTTGTGTGTGCGACGCTTAGCTCGTCAATAACTTCAAATCGATCAAGTTAAATTGCGCGTATAGTATCAACACTCAATTAATAAACTATCATGCATGTTTCCCTTACCTACTGCCTTGTTTTTGGCCGCGATATAAGCGAGGTAGGCAGGCGAGTTGTGATACGTTTTGAGGCTCTTTTCATATTCAGACTATCGTGATTGGTGTCCCGAGCGTGCGTTATGTGTGACGGTGCATGGAAGGGCAAAATTAGCGTTACAATGTGCTGTTAGTCACAGGTTCATTACCCAGTGGAGCGTA
This sequence comes from Amorpha juglandis, assembly GCA_949126905.1. Taxonomy (NCBI): domain Eukaryota; kingdom Metazoa; phylum Arthropoda; class Insecta; order Lepidoptera; family Sphingidae; genus Amorpha; species Amorpha juglandis. Next base: position 7,698,108 of record OX421386.1, on the reverse strand, counting down.
GATATGGATATTTCGATTTGTTACCGTTTTTTTCTGAATAAATAAAACAAAAAATACTAACGTATCTGTGATTTTAAAATATAACATTTTATACGTTACATTAAGTTTTTTTTAACACAATTTAAGAAACGACAACAAATCAAACATTTTAATAATATCCATGTCTGCCAACCATATCGAATTACATTCTCATTGTAATTAAATGGGACTAGAGAAAAATATCGAGAAGCTGGTTTTTGCTCTTTTTATTCGTCTAAATGACAAGATGATCACGTCTTCCGTCTGAGAGTAAGTGCGCTTATCCACATACAATACACTATTCAGGACTTTGATTTACAAAGTAATGAATAGCACTGCACTGCGCTCAGCGCGCTGTTGTACATACTGAATAATCATATCCACCAAAGTAACTCAATTTGTGAACATGCTGTATAACTGCTGGTTCAGAAGTCCCCAACATTTTGGAGATATTTTGTACCTATTAAAAAATGTTGCTACAATTCAACCTCGATAGTTTTCTCTGTTCCATTAAATTATAAAAATCTTTCTATTCACCGAGTGCATACGAATATACAGTGGACCTTTGACACGACATATTCTAGCATCTCTGATTATCAGTGTTACCTAAATCACGGGTAATGGGTACCAACATTGAACAAAAAATATAACTACCATTTGCAGTTTTTATCGAGTATTTTATTGACCATGGATGGAGCCAAATAACTTACAGATACGGAGACTAAATGAGTACCTTGGATTTTTTTTAAATAGAACTATTTTCGTCCCTGGCAAAAAGAGGGGTGTTATAAGATTCACCCCTTTGTTTTTCTGTGGCATTAAAGCGTCTAACTGCTGGGAGGGCACCTGATAAATTTGTACCCGGCTGGATAAGGACCACCGTACACATGGTGAACAACCCGCCCTAGCGGCTCATTCGACAAGTCGTGTTCCGGGATCAGCCATTATGTATCGAGTAACTTTACACCGGCATAATTCTGACGACCGGACCGTCGAGGGACGGAATGTCTCTTGACTTGTCGATATTGTATTTGGACTGCACTATACATAACATCAGGTCCAGTGAGGTCACTAACCGTGCCAAGAAAAAAAAAACTAAAAACGATTTGAATGCATTTTTTATTTGAAAGTTAGTTTAATCGAGATGGTACTGTTCTATTTTTGAAGAAAATCATCCCGCCAGTTTTTTTTTTGATGTCGGAGGTTTTTAACGGTAAGATTTTTATATGCCTATCGCATTTGTACGTTGTGTTGTGAGATCGTACTATAAATTGACGCGGGCGCCACTGAATTTTGAATCTTACTGTATACAAAATTTAGTCGGACGAAGATTGATAGAGCTTAAGGTTTTATATCTCAGCAGCAAGGCCATCTAGCTCTACATCTATACCGCATGTTTTGTGCGCATTAACGCATACACACACATACATATCATAGGTATACTTTTGCTTCATCTACCTTCAGTAATCTCTTAATTATATTTCTTTATTATATTTGTGTTGAATTTATTCAACCACATTCCAAACATATTATTCATGGACATTTGTAGCCCACCACGGACAATATAATATAAAAAACAGCAAATGGCATTATAATCTAAAATCCCAGTGTTAAGTGAAGCTGTGACGTGATGGCGTGGATATTATACACAAAATTCCCTCAGTCGGTGTACACGGCTCAATCTATTTTGATAATACCTCTGTTCTTGTGGGCCAGCCACTGTATATAAGCCGGCGAAGATTGGTAAGTTTTCAACAATTCTGTGTACTGCGCCTGATGTCAGAAATAATTTCTATAGTATAATATGTTAAAGACCAACGCACACTAAGTAGGCAGCATTATGACACAACATTTTGAATAGCAGAGTCCGAAAAACAAGTAAGTGGGTCACCTGATGGTAAGTGATATCCACCTTGCATCAACATCAACAGTGTATTAGTTCAATCATGGATGTTTTATTTAATTTAATTGCAGTTTGCCAATGTTATAGAAAAGGAATGTCTCCAGAAAGCTTACTCGCTGTACACAATGTAACAGTAACTTGTCACTTCTCATCGCTTTCTGTGACACTGTGGTACACACACAAATCTGTTCATTCATGCTGTATATTTTCATCAGGGTTCGAAAATATCCGATATTTATTATAAATATCAAAATATCGGATATTTACGATATATATCCGATATATATCAAGTTTGATATATATCAATTTTGTATGAAAGCCATATTATTATTTTATTGTATTATTTATGAATACTGTTTGCGTATTGCAAAATCTACTTTTAGATAAGGCATAATCAACTAAAACCATAAACTCTTCTTTTAGGGCAGAAATGTTGCCATTTATGGATTAGAACTTACCATTAGGAAGTACGTTTTAACTCTATTCCCACGCCATCTACATTTGGGAAGTAGAAATACAGTAACAAACTCTAAAAACTACTTAATAAAATATTTTTTTTAATCCATTGTTGTATTGCAATATATAATAAAATAAACTATTGATATATATCGTCGAAACCAGCTTGATATACAGGGTTATTTTTAAAACACCAGCAACCTCGCAGGGGTAGATAGCTGTCCCCATACGGAACAACTTTTGTTCTACGAGTTTGGATATAACTCAATATATTAAAAAAAAATGATTTTACAAGTTTTTGTTGTGTCGTATTTTTCTTCGTAGTATGCGGCGTGCGCGCGCGACTCAAAGGCGCCGCTCAGCCACAGCTCAGCTGAGCGGCGCGTTGACCTTCAAAGGAGCTAGTCGGGTTCCCCACGCTTCGCGTATTTGTTTACGTAAAGTGCGATGCGCGTTGTAACAATCAAGACGGAAATTAAATGAATACTTATTTTTGTATGAAAATAAAATCTAACAAATTATCAAAAGTCGTAGAACAAAAGTAGTAGCTTATAACCTTAGGAATCTACCCCTGCGAGGTTGCTGGTGTTTTAAAAATAACCCTGTATATCAGATATATATCGGATATATATCTTGATATATATCCATTGATATATATCCTCGAACCCTGATTTTCATTATGGCAATTGCAGTGGAAGATTATTTAGGGATTTTAACAAACAAAATACTGCCAGCACTTGATTTTGTGTAGACATTAATAGTGACTATCCCTAAACCGTGCCTTCACCTATGTGAAGACTTCTTATACAATATATTTCCACTTGATACTCTTGTACTCAGTGTGTATTAGGCTGAGGATTTTTCAGGAGAATATTACTTTTTGTTAACACAGTTTCTCCTTTTTCTCATATTAAATACAAATATCCACCATAAAAAATATAGAAAAAGGAAGTTTCAATCTTGCAATTAAAAATAATTGAAAAAGTATTTCCGTTTTTAAAAGTCACTGATTTACTTAATAATGGAAAAGGCACTTGACTAATTATCTGACCTTACCTATAAATGGTACAGGATGTTTTTAACATCATTAATATTGATAACAGTATTAAACATATCTGATTGGCCTACCCCTTAGATTCTATCTCAAAATACGACTCTAGAGTAGGAGACAAAATATTTACCCAACAAAAAAAAAATACGACCAATACCTTTTCAGCTTCGTATTCATCCACAAACCCAGCCTTTTCTGATTCCGGCAGATCCCTCCACATACCGCCAATGATACGTCCAATTTCCCATAGTTTTAGATCCGGGTGAGCTGCCTTGACACTGTCCCAAACTCGGCGAGAATATCTCATGTAAGGCATTAATGGTTTTTCTGGCGCTTTTGGTGGTTTTGGCAGACCGGCACCCTGAAAATGGGCGAAGTTGTGTATATGGGTAATTTAGTGATATAAAAGATAGACATGATATAGTTAAACTGCTCATGGATTTTAATTTCACATGTCTATTGTTGAAGTGGTTTGTTGTACTGGATAATTCTAAAAGGGAGTAAAAGGAGGCTAGTTACAAATCACCACTAAGCCACAAACTTAGCAAAATGCTAAACTGGCCCCCATTTGAGGCACCACTCGGTAGTTTTATTTTTCTGAAAAGACTTGCTTGACTGATAATATAGGATGATTCAATTAAGTAATTTAGTAAGGTTAGTTTGATGCAAATTCAATTTAACATAATATGATTTACTCACCGCGCCAGCTCCTTTTCCAATCTTTTGTGGTTGGAATCCGGGATGTGAATGCACAGTGGATACAAATGGGCTAGTCTTATCATCCTTGGTGGGTTGTGTTGGTTGAGCGGCGGCGGCGGAGCGTCGCGCTCCCTCTGCAGCGAAACGGCCCTGTTGCTGGGGGGCGTGCGAGAGCCCCCCGAGCGGCCACCCGCCGAAGCCCCCCGGGGGGCCCGGGTGCCCCATCCCGGGACCACCTTGGTATTGCGGGTGGTACTGATATTGGTTATGGTGCGCCGGCGGTGCATTCATACCGCCTTCAAGCCAAGCAGCGGGCGGCAATACAATGAAAGAAAAAAAACAAAAAGCGTAAGGGAATGGGACGGGAGCGGGGAGCAAACGAAACTTCAAATATGCACTAACATCTAGAAATAATCGAAATAAATGTTAAGAAAGTTATTAGCGAGCAATACTAGCTGTAGTGTTTAGTAGGCTTTAATTAGCATTGTATAGATAATAAAACAAAATAGAAAAAAAACAATAAAAACAGTGATGGATTGTGATGTAGAAACAAAAGAGAATTTTGTGCTATTACAATTTTATTAACCCCAAAAGATTACCTATATCCGAAAATGGTGTGTGAGAAAAATTTTGAATAAAACATAAGTAGTCAGATTGTGGCATTACCTTTAATGATGCCGAAACTCATTGGGGGCCCCGCAATCATGTAGTCTGTTACGACATAACAAAACATGAAACAAAACCAACATAAGAGAATTTAATACTAATATTCAAGAGTTCTTTAAAATAAAAATGTTGACATAGGTCTGTCTGGCGTTAATTCCTTTAGCACACTTGGCTTCCCTGTTATTATTCATACTGTTATATCATAAATTTCTTCATGAATATTTGTACTTATTATAACAGTTGAATTGTTATAGGATTCTTTTCTAGTTCTTTTTGTCAGGGGTATTGATGTAAATACCGTGTTTCTTTAAATATATTATAATGGGATCTAATTTTACAATTTGTCCAAAATAAAAGATTTGATTTTTGACTGAGGTATTAAAAAATAAGGAAAGAAAAACAAAAATAATAATTGTTACTGATGCTTAAGAAGCTGAGAGACGGGAGCCATGCTTTTGTAACTTAAGTTCATAACGCAGTTAGATATTGGCACAACCAGGAATGGTACTCTGCCTTGCCAAGCTTGCATAGGCATCAAAATCACTTACATTTGCATGTTATTAGTTAGTATCTAAAGACATTCATACAAACATGCTAACAGTTCGTTAGAATGTCAAGAAGAGAAACAATCACTAGTCTATGGTTGTTGTGATTATTTATGGAATAAACTAATGGGGTGTAAGTTATATGGTAATACAAACGCGGATTGCTCTGTGGACTCGGCATTGACATTGATGGGGCTTGTTTGTAATTATTTGGTGTAGCCATCTTGTATAATCAACCTGAAACTGAAAACAGTTATGTGTTAGTAGCAAATAATAATGTAATAGGATATCTGGCACAAATTCTAATCTTGGGTACCTAAGTAAATTTTTGTTTGAAAAAAATATTTATTAGTATATTTTCTTTTTTATTTGATTGAATGACGAGAAGCGCCACACCTGCCCATAAACAGAAGCAACACCATACAGAACGTGAATTACATAGCATTGAACTGCACTTGCCACCCTGAGACATAAGATGTTAAGAGGAAGAAAAGAGAAGGTTCATAATAACCAGTAATTTCACTGGCTTCAATGTCTTTCAAACCGAAACACAACAGTGCTTACACACTGTTGCTTGGCAGCTGAAATAGACAATACGAGAGACCTACCTTACCTTGTAAATATATATTTGAGAAAATTATTCATTGAAATTTATGTTACAGTAAAACAAAAAACAGAATAAAGCTGATATTTGTCATACTTTAACATGTGTTAAAATATTGTACCAACATCACTACAAGTGGGATAAGGGCAGATAGAAGAAGGATGTTCAATAATACATATAGTAAACTCCATCACTTCTCAATGGATGATACTAGTATAGAAAATCCATGCCTAAACATGAAATAATTGATTACATTGAATATTGCTAGTTAGGATTTTTAAATCTTTCACGAATTTAAATAGTAATTATGGTTTGAGTTTCTCAAAACTGGGCAATTTTGCGTCCCGAAGGTTTCCTCTCAAACAACGGGTCGCAGTACCAAAAAAGGAACTTAGGTTATGACTGAAGGATGGAATCATGACTATGATCCTACTGCTAAGTCTTACTACACTCAGTAAGTATTTTCCAAAGTAGCATCTAATAATAAATAACCAGCAAATTATTAAGAAGTACGTAATCAACGGATAGTAATTATGAATGAGAACATTTGACATAAATATTTTTTACTCAACCGGTCCGTTAGAAAATTCTTCTGATCTAGAAGATATGAAAATAAGAGTACCTTTTTGTAATGTTTATCAGTGATATACTTTGATCGGTTAGTTCCTGAAAGTAATATTTGGTTCCCAATGTTTTAGTTATTAAGCTTCAAGCGTCACTTTTTATTTGCAGACGCCATACTTTCCAGATTGGGGTTGCCAGTACCACTACCACAGAGTACATTATTATATAACTGAAACATTATTATATAACTGAAATAGAGGCCCAACTCAGTACTCAAAACAGGCACCGCATATGCCTATAAAGCGACATCTATATTCTCTACATAGTACCTTTTCATTGAAGTCTTCCTCCGCTCATAAAATTACTAATACATGTTCTGCACCGAATAAACATTGGTAGTTAATCAATTGATTTTTAACAATAGATTAACTACCAATGTTAATTCGGTGCAAAACTAGATGATTTTAGGAAAATCATAAATAAAACTATGATTGTTTATATGTATTTTTATTTTTTAATGTTTGAATATTTAGAAAAGTATTTTTAGCCATTATTTGTACGCTATCATTGTTGTTATCCACGCTCCGTCTCCCAAATATAATTTTATTTATGTGTTTACAATACCCGATGATAAAAAACTTAATTATTTTATTAATTATATACTCTCGTAGTTTTTCCTTATGTGCAGGATAATTAATATAATTTAAATACGTAAGGCAAGTGACTATCATCTTCACATATATTGTGGTTTATTAGTATACTTTTTAATTACGTCATCGCATATGTCCTGCCTTTCTGAGAGTGTTTTTATTAATAAATCATTGGGATTGTGAGGCCAATTTCGACCTGCATATTCTCTGCACATGATATATTCCTTTTGCAGCATACTAATTAATGAATTGTTGCATACTTCGCATCGCTTCCAAATGTTTTGTTTCGAGATTTTTATAAAATAGCCACTTACAAACATCAGTGGCGCTAATATTCTAGGTTCGCACTTGACGCCATTGGAGTGTATATCAATTTATCATTATGAATGCCATTATTCTTATTATTTATGGAGCTGAATTGAATAACATCTTGGTTTTTAATAAATAACATATTTTTACCTTTAGAACATTATGATATATTAACCAGTACATTTTGTTTTTGTAATTCGTAATGTTCTTCGTTCAACAATGTTCAATGCAGGAATTGCCAATGGCCCTGTAAATAAAAATATTGGGTTAATTAACTACTGGTATGTGACATAGACTGTAGAAATAAGACATTTGTAGCATAGGATGTTGAATGAAAGATTAAGTAAAATAGGTACTATAATATGCTACTTAAATCTTAAATTAAGACATAATATTTTCATTTGAATCACAGTTCATGTTTTTAAACCAGAATCAGTAGCGTAGCTAGGGGACGGGGACCTGGTCCGCCCGGGTGTCACCCATTTCCTGTTGGATGACCACCAACTTGCGCGAAAAAAGGCTAGCAGGTTGACCAAGTGTACTGTTAGTATCTCGGCATAACATACTACACAAAAATAAATCAATAAATACACAGTAAGATACGAAACTGTATCGTGGGTAACAGGAACTACGTGACTTTCGGTCTCAAAACACCCAGACCCAAAACAAATATTTGTGGATCACATAAACATTTGTCTCGGTGCGGGGATCGAAACCGGGGCCTCCCGCTTCACAGCCGGCTACTTGCTCGCTGCGCCACGGAGGCTATCAAATACACAAAACTTTGTTCTCTTTTTTACTGACGAAAAAATTGGCATTATTGATTTAGCATGTAAATTCCAATACAATAACACAATCACAAGTTATGCATTGACCAGTTTCATTTTATTATTAGTAGTGTGAAGGACTACATCGCAGCTCTATCTAAACTTTATAGATTTTTTTTTTACAAATTCGGTTACAAAGTAAATTTTAACAAAACTTTAACAGATATTTAAAAAGAAACAATGACAAAGGCAGCAATAATAATTTCTAGAGATCTTTTTGGAGACAGTAGGTGCAATTTATTTTTATCAGTGCCGAATTGAGAACATCCTTCTTTTTTTGAAATCAGTTTAAAATAAATACTCGAAAGTTGAGAACCTCTTTCTTTTTAAAATCGGTTAGAAACATTAAAAATTAGGTATTTTAAAGTTTACATTCTTGACACTGAAATCCACCCCGGGTGCTACCAGTGCTAGTGCTAATGTGGTAGCACATTGCCCAGGATATTTAATTTATGACAATAAAATTTAGACTCACCAGTTATATTAATTGTTGGTACTGCTATTTTACTAATTCTATTGAAACGAGTGCAATATTTTTGCTCAAAGTGAGCATGCTAGTCTTCGAAGTCTATATACTGGTTAACCAGGCCCAGAATATCACCTCCTATAGTTTTAATCCAAGATCTAAATAGTTCTCGATTCTTTTTAATATTTGGAAATGGATGCAACATAGTGTGAATCTGTAAAAATGCACATACACATTTGGTTTGTATTCATATAATTTAACCAACTAAACCACATGCAAATGAAATGAATGCATTTACCTGAGTGTATCCTACTTTTTTTATAATGAAATAGCTTTTGCCTGGATAAAACAAATACAAACTTTCAAGTAACCGCCATTTTTATAATTTTCAGTTGTCATCAAAGACTAGAGGTGTGACTAATATATTCGTGTTAGGTATATGTAACAGGTACAAGACAGGAGTTTAATATTAGGTAATATAAATTTTGTCGTAATAGGTTATTCATTAATAGTCAAATAAAGAATAATAAAAATATAATATGTATGTGTTTCATTAATAGAAACACATACAAAGCAAGCATATCGGCGTTACTCCCGCGAGCTCACAATTACGGCAAATACCATTTAATCTACATTTATACTGTAAATACAACTTATAAATCATTGTAAATGAAATATCGTGATTGACTTTGTAAACACGCCAACTATTTCGTTGACTGTCCTAAGCCTGTATACCTAATTATATCAATAACGTGAGCGATTTCTCAACTATTTCACATAATACTTTAACCAATAACGGTTATATTGCGCGTCTTTTATGAACGAATAATATGATAAGTTCTCAGTTTTCACTATTATTTGACTATTACCCAGTAACAGGATAGATAACATAATATTGGCTAAGCGTTATATTCGGTAATAGGAATACGAATAAACGATTCTAATATAACACCTCTATCAGAGACAAATAAACTAGGTTGTCATGACAACCTATGTCATGTCACACATATTGTATACCAGCATTAACCATTAAATTGTACCAAACTTGTCAAAATCTAAATATTGTTTTCTAATTATTATTTTGGGTTTAACTTAAATGACTACTATTTACTTTAACCAAAATTATATTTTATTAATATATATTATTTCAATAATACGATGCGGCCTCTGTCGGCGTACACAAAACATTAGTATATTAATAACCCTACGATTTAAAAAGTTCCATCAATTAAACACTTTCTTTGGCTTTGTATTACTTCTGATTTTTATAGGATGTGTCAGATGTCAGATCATAACGTGTGCTTGGATATTTGATTGAAGATTGCACCGCCTGACCACTACCTTATTTTATACCGCTAGGTCCCTAAAAATACAAAATTGATTTTATTTAGCATATAAACAGCGGTTAGAATTCATAACAAAAATTATATTTTTATAACTGAAGTATAAAAAATGATGATGAAATACCTATTCGTTTTGCTAACTTTTACAATAATAAACGAGATTCCACGATATGAAGATAGGTAATAGACAAAGACAAGACGAGACAATATCGCAATTGTGCACTTTTAATGATTAAATTGTTTTGCCATGACATATTAAAGAGAGGAAAATAATTTTAATTTTTCGATAATAATACCTATTAATGATATTATTATTATCAGCCTTGTATTAAAGGCATTTGCCCACCCCGCCTGATCTAATGCGCGCTAGGTTTTTTTTTTTTGAGTTGTAAAGCCATGCTGTTTTGTCTACAGCATGAATGGGCCGGCTCGACTGTGATGTTACTTGTACTGTCTCACAGAAAATAGACATGCGCAAAACAGTACGCTATGAAGTAATGCCATATGGCATGTCATTTCGTACGGCGTATATGGCACTATAGCATGGCATGGCATGGCATGGCATTACTCTAGGCATGACCTCACATGACATGCTATGTGAAGTAATGTGTACGGCCCACTATTACTAATATGGCACTATAGCATTACTCTAGGCATGACCTGACATGACACGCTATGTGAAGTAATGTGTACGGCCCACCATTACTTGTACTGTTGTGTACTGTATGTTCAATCAGGACTCAGGTGTAATGTAATAGCAATATTAGAGAGATAGACCTTTTATATTTTTTTGAAGTGATAACTTCTTATGGACTTTGACACATCTTTGACACGACTTCGACACGACTTCGACACGACTTTGACACGACTTTGACACGATTTCGACACGACTTCGACACGACTTTGACACGACTTCGACACGACTTCGACACGACTTCGACACGACTTCGACACGACTTCGACACGACTTCGACACGACTTCGACACGACTTCGACACGACTTCGACACGACTCCGACACGACTTCGACACGACTTCGACACGACTTCGACACGACTTCGACACGACTTCGACACGACTTCGACACGACTTCGACACGACTTCGACACGACTTCGACACGACTTCGACACGACTTTGACACGACTTTGACACGACTTTGACACGACTTTGACACGACTTTGACACGACTTCGACACGACTTCGACACGACTTTGACCGGACTTGGACATGACTGACCGGACTTCGTAACGTAACGCGTTAAGGCGCCACTCTGTCTGGCGTCCCTTTCTCTCACGCATACGGTAGCAGTAGGCAGGCTCCTCTGCTCTCACTTTAACCCACATTAGTTTAAGTTATCACTTCTGTCGAGCGTCCCGAGACGCACACTTTTTTTTATTTGATTGTATGACGTGACGAGCAAGGCGCTCGCCTGATGGTAGCGCCACGCCTGCCCATAAACTGATGCAACACCACACAGAACTTTGAATTAAAAACAATTCAAATTCGCCATAATAAACAAATACATTAATACCCAAAAAATATATTTACACACCTAGCAATATTTTTTCTAGTTATTTACAGTTGGAATTAAGTAGGTAACAAATTAAGTACTTTCTTCACAAACACACAAAACAAACACCTTCCAAAACAACTATTTTTTTACCATACCACATACAATAACCTTGTCCTCGTAAACAAATGTGAATTGTGAAATAATTCAAAACAATAGTAAAAGACGAAAGAAAGCGCGCCAGTTGAGTTATTATTACTTACTGGGTGGTGCCATAGAAATGTAAACCCTATGAACAGTATTTTATATACTGCTCTAAATTAAAATTCTACTAAGGGGCGTGACAGAGACAGAATCCCGACCGTTCCCGAACGTTTCCGATTGCGCGCCCGCTTCACCGAGCCGCCCGGCCCGTGTATGTACTATGGCAGTGCGCACGTCATGCCATGCCATGTGCCATGCAACATTTCGCCGGGTACTGTGTACTGTTTCAGTACTCGGTCGTGTTATATAGCATGTCATGCATTACTCACAGTACTTACACATGTCTAACAGAAAACCGGCGTAAAGTATCGGCTTGCTGCTGCGTTTCATACGGTGACTGAGATATCCGGAGACCCAAATCCCCCTCCCATGCCCAGTCCCATAATTAACGTCATTAAATACTTATAATAGATTACGCGTCCATGATTCTTCTGGTATTGTGGGCGTTCATGGGCGGTGGAGATCACTTACCATCAGGTGACTCACTTGCTTGTTTGCTGACCTATGCTGTAATAAAATAAAATAGAAAAACATATATATTTTCGAAATTATTAAGGAGGACTCTCAGGTTGTCTTAGGATGTTTTCTTTCAACGGTAAATAGAAAAGTCAGAGATGAGGGCTAGATTTGAACCCACCTGACCAGTAGATTGGAGATTTTCTAAGACTCTTAGCATGGTAAACCGTAATGCGAAGCGGTGGAGGTACAGCATTTTTTTAGAATGTGCGATACCGAGAAGGCAAAAATACAGAGAAGCTAAAATAGCATGTTGCTAGAGACGTCGAAATGCACCTATAATGTTAGGAACCTCTAAGTTTCATAAGATTAGTTCCAGTGGCAATCTCGCGGAACCAGCTTAATGTCGCTTGATAAGTACTTCGTGAAACATCTACATATACACTAATATTATAAAGAGGAAAGATTTGTATTTTTGTATGTTAAAAACTTCTGACCAATTTGAAAAATTCTTTCACCATAATAATCCTACATTATTCCTGATGAACATAGGCTACTTTTTATTCCGGAAAAAGCAGATCACGCGGGCGGAGCCGCGAGGAAAAGCTAGTAATAAATACAATGATGTCATAGTTCAGATGCAAGGTGCCATTTTGTAAATACCAACCGTTGATAACGTAATGCGACGACCTTTTTCATGTAAAACCATTTAAAAATTAGTCTCGCTGGCACGGGATGTCGCGGATATTGGCACGATGAGGACGCAAGCAATTACAATATACACGCAATTTTAATGGCGTTGGCATAACAGTGGTGTATTTCATAATATTTGAATAAAATATTAAGAAGATTAAAATACTTAGGTACTCTTAGTCTACTTAAAAAAATAAAATGTGATATTGAAATATCAAAAAAATCAAATCAAATGGAGTGGACTGTCCACCCATGAAGTCCATTATATTTAGTGGAACCCCTTTATTAAATGATCATTACCCTACAGGTTACAAGGAATGAGCAAAAATATCAGAAGTATTTATTCTGTGTATAATTTCATCTTCAATGTGATCACATATTTTATGAATCCTACAGACATTTGCCGCAATTCAAGTTCAGTCCGGTCCAAATCCGTCCAGCTGTTCTTAAGTTATGTCATTACCAACGAACAGCATTACATTTTTATTTAAATATATTACTACTTCATTTTACTTGCTATTTAATAGCTAATGTAGATATTGTCGGGCTCGTAGGACCGCGCGCATGCGCCGCTAGGACATAAAATTAAGCCGAGCCAAAATGTCATGCGGTCATTACCTACAATCAAAATATAGAGCGACATTTACAGGTATGTAACTGGGGTGCCGCTGCACTGCGTTCCGGACGCACGTTTAATTCCGGACACGACACTGCTACAACAGTACAATATTAATTTATTGTTATAATATCGGAGCGGAGTACTAAATAAACCCGTATTCTTCGTGGCAGAAATATTATAAAATATCTTAATAATCTTTGAATTTAGGTAGGTACATTTTATTTTTTAATTCATTAACACATTTAAATCTTTGTACATAAGGTAATAAGCTTTTCTATTTCATTGTAGTTTTCAGCTAAACAAAAAACATAACAAAAATCGATTTATACGTACATACTTTAAATAATAAAAACCGTGTAAAAACAATAGTGTCTGTCTTCAGGTTTCTCTATTATGTTAAATCGAAACATTAGTCTGTATAATATTGTGTATGCTATAAAATTAAAGAAAAAATACATTTGTACGTAGCGGGTACGGCAGTAATAAGTATTAGATAGATGATAGGTAGATGTGGCGCAGTGGGTGATTAGTCGTCTGCAAAGCAATTTCCGCAACGAGACAAATGGCGTGGTCTATAAATTACTAAGCGACATTGAGTAAACTTTACAGGAGAGTGATTTAAAGTTCATATTAAAAAAAAATTATTTATTTATGTTATCTAATTGGGTTTGGGTATGTTATCTAAGTGGATTGGGTTTTTTTCTGTGATAATATGTAATGATTTTTATTAATAATTGGAAATTAATTGTTATGATTCATTTCATTTTTATTGATTTCATATTGTATTGTTTTTAATTTTATATTGTCGGATTTTGTATTTTTACTTTATATGTAAATCTACTGTGTGTCACTGTTGGGTGTATTTATAATTCATTTGATAAATTTTACAGCACAAACATAACACGAGAACATCAAAAGGTATTTGATCTTATCAACAAATATTTGGCAGCTGATGTGTTACGTGTTTACACTGCAAAATCCTAATATCCGAGTTATGAATCACACTCGAATACCCTACGTTATCACGATTATTTCCGCCGCGTATCAAAACACTGAGAACGTGATCATTATATTAAATAAACGCATCCGTCCGTCTGTCACGCGGTCCAAAATGGCGACACCGTATAGCTATGAATCACTCTTAATTCCTTTCATTTATTTTCGTCACCTCGTTTGATGCCCCGATGCGGTTCAAGTAAAACTACACAAAGATAGTGTGGACGTAGCTAGGTGTTTGATGGGGGGATAATTTATTTTGTTTGGGAGTTGTTAGAGGGCGGGTCACCCCACATTAAGCCAAATTTACCTTCAAATTATGGTGGAGGATGGCGGACCCTGGCAATAAGCCGGGATAATGCCAGGCAGAAAGGCAGATGAAAGGACTAAAATTATTTTCTATCCTAAAGATTCAACCGCAATAACAATAAATTCACCTCAGTGTGGGGTTGACTACAAGAAACTTAGTCTTAATTCTCAAGGCACCTATTGGCGGATCAAATATTATGCCTCTTGTTAGCTATGGAAATATAGATTTAGATACCTGACTTACAGACGAGCTTGACTGAAAGACCTCAACTAATGTATACCGAGATTCAGGTACAAATTATCAGACATTATTGCTTTAATCTCGTCAGACAATAACATATCTGCCCTCAAGACACATCTATCAGGCATATCGAGTAATGCGATACATGTATGACAAGCTATCACCTATTTTGTTTGTGAATTCAACGAACTATATTAGGGTTGAAGTATAAAATAATGAATTATAAAATATTATGTAATTATCATCTTTATCAGCACCTATTTTAATCCCTTGTGAGTTCGCTAAACCTGTGCTGTTTTGCTAGCGTAAATGTAAAGCTGGAGTCCTTAAAAGTAATCTCTGTTGGACTCTGTGGAATTTGTCTTCTAGTAACATGCGAGGAGGCTTGCGTCTTTTATTGAAACGTTAGCTTAGTTAGTTTTTTTTAAATAATCAGGTTTATTTTTGTATTTTTTTTTATAAACGTAAATGCTCTCAATAATATGAGGGCACATACATCCTATCTTTCAAATGGATACGGCTCTGAATAAAGTTAAAATTAAAACTGAAAAATCGGCCTGTTAAACCGTATCTATTTAAATGGAGAAGTAACAGGTGTTTATTTCGTCACAAGCGATTTCAGATTTTGAATAACATTACAAAGTGAAAGTCTTTAGCTGGATAATTGTAAAACACGTGTATCATTACTTTTAAAATATTTGTACTCAATTTCACAGTAATATTCCGTTTCATTAAAAAGTTTCATACATAGTTTAACGTTATCCCCGTTTTACTCCCATTATATAAAGATTTTTAAAAATCCTTTCTTAGCGGGGTTCTTAGAATAAGTAGAGCTGTAATGTATGAATTATTATACTAAGTATTGATACTCCGTGGTTGTATTGCATAGAGCTGTCATTTATGTATCGTCGGATTGTGTCGTCGTGTCTTGTCAGTCAATTAAATAAGTAATTCATATATTAAACGTTAATTATTATTCTGTAAATATATCAAGAGCCGAAAACTCATTTTGAATAAGTAAATGATTTCACGAGTTATTTTTCTTTCGAACAAATTCGGCAGTTATCTACTAATCTGTCACGGCTTCTGTTACATAAACATCGTTTATCGCACGACAGATGTGAAAATACAAATAACAGAAAACTCTTTTTTATGAGTTCGCGTCATACCATGAGACTGTAAGAGCCATATGATGCAGCTTCGTAAAATAGTTATATTATGTTAATTTCTCGTCATGTTGTACAAGAAACTCGCTCAGTGTAAACACGAAATAGCTAAAAAAATTTAAATGTTTTGATTCATATTGACATTATTTCTACTTATAATTGACCATTAAATTGCAATAGTATCAACTGACCATTGTTTATTTTTAGATATATCGGATTTTTTGGGTTGGTTTTGTTTTTAAAATTCATAGTATATTGTTATCAGGAATACTAACATAACGTCAAACGGGTATCAGCAGTAAAACAATATACGTCACCTAATCAAGTCAAGTCAAGGCAAGTTATCGACATCTGGGTATCTGACTTCAGATTATCTGCGATATCTGACGTCTCTGTAAAACGTATAGTGGCCTTCTTTTTATCATCAGTAGGTTATGTATGTTTTATCTGGTTATCAATGATCGATGTGAGAATTTATATAATTTTTATCATTCAAACACATGTCTGACGAGTGACGTCACGGAAAATAAATATTGACGACATAGAGGCAACATAATTTTAAACACAGTACTAAAATTTTCATTTTTCTTAGTGGCAGAGCCACGCTGTAGACGTTTGTCTACAGCACTAATAGGCCGCCGACCGGAATTCTACCACTGTCTTACTAAAAACCTACGTGTAGTGGCAGCTCGCTGTTGCGTTTCTTAACTGCATTAACCTTTGAGTATGTATAACAAAGTGGAAGTAGGGACATGGTAGGTACGTTCGCATTAGTATGACAGAGACGGTACTATGCGACAAATGTGTATTTGACTCGATTTTTTTATTATTTTCATCAATAATGACATTCCCCGAAATCTAATATCGCAAGAATTATATAAATGAAATCAAGAATAAAAAACTAAGAAATATTTAAATCTGCTGGAACAGGAATTGGCAACTGCCAATTGACGGAAAAAGGATGCACGACATGGCACGCTACGTCACAAGGCAGGTTACACCTATTACACAACGTGTGGAAGAGAGATAGCGAGATTTTCCACCACACAATTTTAGATTATGGTAGTATTTTTGGGTGCATATAAAATAATGTAGAAAATTATACATAGTCAAATAGCCTATTATCCCTATCTAACTTGGCGAGATGAGATGCGCTTTCGTCAAACGCTCATTGGTCTATATCCAATTTATTCTTAAATAGTTCTAAAATCCATTCAACTTATAATTGTACAATATTTATCATGCTCATTGCCTACACAGACGCGACGCGACGATGTTTCTCAAACACGACCTTATCGGTACAGCCCTGACATTACATTCCAATAACTTTATCTATGAATTATCTGCATTTATTGTAGTCGTATTGTCGACATCATATTATGAAATACTAAAGCTAACCTATATCTAGCTTTACCTATATCTAGGTCTCTCATATGCGGGAGGCTGTCTCGGCATCTTGTGTTCCGGTTAGGAAGACATTGGAGCCAGTGAATTTACTGGGCATCATTAAAATTTAACATCTAATGTATCGGGATGACGAGCGCAATACAGTGACATGCATTTATAATCGAAACACTGGGTGGTGTGCTTCTGTTTATGTGAATGCTCGTTTTATAAAAAGTATTAAAAAAAAAATATATATACCATAATTTATATATTAGGTACATATGCTGTTTTTTTCCTGCCTGGCGCCCATCGTGATTTGACGGTGGATTTGCTATTAGGTATGCGGAGTGACCCATGGAATGTGTAGGTTTTGACCGCAACGGGAACCAAGTTTCGCCATTGTCTCGATACGAGTAAGATTTTAAATATTTACGAAACTGTAGGTGAACTATAAATATGCTTGCAGATTAGCACACGTAAACGATTTTTTCTGAGATTTTTTAGCCCATGTCCTAGTCTAAGTCATTGTCTACGTGTGTACCATTTTATTTAACATTATTTATTCGTTAATGCGTGAATGAATAACAAACATCTAAATTTACAAACATCTATACTGTTAGGATGATGATGATAACGACAGGATAGGAGTAGTTGTAAAACTTCACTCACATTGAAAGCTGAAAAACTGAAATAAATAAATAGGTACCTACACTACCCATCAGTCACACATGGTCCTGATCCCACACTAAGTTAACCTGTGTCATGCGGCTCAGAAACTAAAAGAGAGAGACGATCCCATAATGCCCAGACCAGAATATTTATGGATCAAAAAAACTTTTGTTTCGGTCCGAGAATCGAACGTATAGCCTTTCGTTTCCGTCCGTCTGTTCCGCCATGAAGATTGTCTATATTACTGATTATAGCAGAGACCGGCAACGAGCAACTGGGACACCTAATGGAAAGTGATCTTCGTCGCCAATGAACATGCGTAAATCCAGAAGAATCATGAATGCTTTATCGTATTTAAGAAATGAAGATTGGGAATGGAAGAGATGGAAAGGAATAAAAAGGCTTGTCTGGTTAGGTAAAACTATTCTGTTAAAGTGTGTCGCTAAAGGTCAGCATGTAGCGATGTATTCCAGCCGTGCTAAGAATAATGTTAATAGCTATAAACGTTATTGCAGGCTTTGAACTTCTATGATATTGAAGGAGTCTTGGAGGACATTGAATTCTTGATAAGATTAGTGTTTATTAATAATAACCAGCGAGCAAATAATCAAGTGTTTTCGATGTTAGTCATATTTGCAAGGTTGCGTTTCTTATTTTTTTCAAACTATTCAGATGTTAAGACAGAATAATGTAATGCCAACATGGTTAAGATAATTTTATTTCAAACCTGCATATTTCCGAGTCTATCCGTTTCGGTAAAAATCTCCCAATAGATTTAAGTAGGAGATTCCGTGGTCGGATGACTTTTATTTCATAATGGAAACAAAACATATCATTCGGTTAGTATCGGAGACATGGTCTTTCTTTAATTATTTTTTACATGTAGGTTGGTAAGAGTAGAATGTGAATCTGTAACTTTCACGAGCTTTCACAAAGCTTTTGATTATTTACTCGATATGGACATTGTTTTTTACGTCGCGTCGGTACCAACTTTATTTTTCTGTAATGCCAATTGCCAACAAATCATACAAAATATTTAAATGTAATATCATTATGTTCGGCGTAAAACATTTTTTGGCAGCGGCCATTATTTACAACACTGTCTATTAGTTTATACATGTACAATTTCTAAAAATAATTAATGGACACAATCGCGCACTCGAGCCATCTACGCCATTCTACGGTGCGTTCAGTTAGTTCGCTGGCCTCGAACCGTGCGCTCGTGTCAACATGTTAGTGAAACTTTCATTCCCCGCGTTATCTTGCGATTATCCCGACGTTGATATGCTCCGGTGCAAGGAGATCAACAGTTTCACGGAATGCGTGTTGCCTCGCCGCCCGAAACGGACGCTGCCAACACTGCCGGAGGACTCAGAGTACGATGAGTTCAAAGTACCAAACAAGATGCATAGAAAAAGGAAATACAGAAAGCAGTGCCTCAAGCTGCCAGCCCTGCCTGAGTACGATGAATATTGAAGTTGATTGCACGCTGCGTTTATATTTTGAATATTAAAGCGCCGTTCTACTTTCTCCTTGAGGAAACGTTAGCGGCTATTAAAGTACAACTAGTGAGTAACAGTTAATAAAATTCGACTTCCTGTGTGTTGGCAGTACCCAAATTCGAGATGAATTAAAATGTGTGAAACGTATTGTTTATGATCTCTCATGTTTTTCTCGTATGGTCGTTGCTCCGAGCAAAGGCAGCTGGGATATTCCGCCAGAAAGTAGTGTTTGTCGCAAATCTATATTTTAAGCTATTAAGTTGTAATCGTTTAATGTAAATGTATGTATGTCTACTTATCTAGTATCTTTGTAGAGATACAAATTTGTATGAAATAAGGAATACCGTTTTCTTCATTAAACCCTCAATATGATAGACTCTTCAAAAGTGTATTATCCATAGTTAATGTTTTTATGGGTTTGTTATTGAAATTATCGCAAAAAGCATACTATCATTTTGTAAGTAATCCATGATTACTTGTGATTAAACGCTAGTCGAATAATGAATTGATAAAGTGATTATCGCATTAGTCACAAATGATTCCTTATTTGTTTTTAAAATAGTTAAGTAATATTTGTAAAATTATATTAATATCTTTATATCTGACTCGATAATAACAAAATACGTCGTGACATTTATGAATTTGTTGTTCAATGTCGTTTTATTTATTTTTGGCACTATAATAATCGTTGGTTGCATCATCCGTCAGTTAAAGTTGAAGTTATTGTAGCAAGACATTTCACATTATTTAAGCTGTATCATTTGGTTTCAGTACCATTAAAATGTCAACATCTGTAAATATCATCAACCATTGCTTGTTAAATAACTTTAATATTAACCATAGATGGTACAATTCACACTAATTGATTTATGGTCATAGTTTACGATAGAAATGTATAGCTTATCATGTGACAATATAAATGTAAAATAGTCAGTGCAATTTATACTTAGGCATAAAAATGTAGTGATTGTATGTAGGCTCTATTTAAAGATTAGAGACGATTGTTTTTCTCATAAACAATTTTAATAGAGAATGGATTATAAAGCAAAAATTAATTCTCTATTCATTCATAATTGCTGCCTCCATATCTATAGATTGTAATTATTCCTAATTACTGTTTCTCTTATCTGATAAGATGATGTTTGTGTGATTATTATAATATTTGCGTCATTTGTATTTTGTAAATAATATTTAAGGTACATGTAGGTTTAAAAATGATTCCTAAGTTTGTGTACAGAATTGTAGTTTCAAGTCTTGAATGTATAATTACTGCAGCACTTTCTATTATCGATCTGTGATATAGGATTGTCGTTAGGTGCAGGTAAATGTTATTTTGTAATTATTATTAATAAATTTTAATTATAATGGCTTTTTATTTTTTATTTTCCTGCATCTGTGGTTAAAACTTTTTTAAACACATTATAGAGAGGTATAAAGGACAAAACAAAATATAATACTAAAAAGCCGGTCAAGTGCGTGTCCAGACTCTCGCACCGAGGATTCCGTAGACACACAATTAAATATTCCTTTTTTATTTTTTCCGCCATAATCGGCTATGAAACGAGAGGCCGCGGGTTCGATTCCCGCACCAAGGCAAACATTTGTGTAATCCACAAAATATATTTGTTTCGGGTCTGGGTGTGTTTTCTCCCAAGAACAGTTGACATCAGGTAGGCGACCGATTGTTAAAACTACAAGCTAAATCTTTTTGTAACCATACCTTACGCCAATCCCACTGCTAGTGGTATAAGGGCAGGTGGAAGATAAGTTTTACTGGGAGAGTATGTAAATTGATATACATTTTTATTTAAAAAAAAACTACTTTAAAATGATCTACCGTAAAGTTCACACATTAGCTCTGTGGCATTTTTGCCTTTCCACTAATATAATAACTACACATTGAAATAAAACTAATTTAAATGGATTTTATCGCGGTTTTTTATTTAATTTTGGTCCTGACAGTCCACCCCGTGACCACGAAGGCTGAAAAGCTTTCGAAACATCGGAACCAAAATTAAATAAAAAAAACCGCGATAAAATCCATTTAAATTTATTTTATTTCAATACTTGGTATCATACATTTAATCATGCAATATATTATGTTGTGTACTTGATATAGGTTTCGTTTTCCACATTAATTATTCTGACACATGGTTAATTAATATTCATTAGCTACATTACAACAATTTTCGATATAAACAAGTGGTACATATTTGCTTTTGACGTTATTTAATGATCGTAAACATGGCTGGTAAGATTCCATTCAAGAAATTAATAATTATAGCTACTTACACAAAAGAAGAAAATGAAATAGCGAAGTTCTGAAATAAATCCGTCTTTCTGCACGACCTATAAGTAAATGCTGACCTACTTGCAAATAAAATGCGACACGCTGAAATACACAATTTAAATTTTAATTAAATAATAATAAAATTATTGTATTTGCCATTTTTACCACCCATAATACTAAAGTTATTTATTTAAATTATCTGAGTTTTAGGCTTCGTACATATCCTTTTCTTTCACTCGCCTTTATCCCACTCGCAGTGGAGTCGGCGCAACATGCTTTTTAACACATGAGACTGAAAGATTTGCCTTGTTATTTTTACGACTGGTCACCTGCTTGATGTCAACCTAATTACCTAAAGCAAGTATTTGTGGATCACACAAACATCTCAATCTCAAACTCATACTTTACTGTACGGAGACTTCATACATAGCATCACATAGAAAACAACATCGTTCTTCACTGTAAAGCTTGGGACGTGAGCACTACACCCAGTATTACAATTTAAATTTTACGCAATCGGTAATCTTCGTTTTTCCGATTTAATACGAGTATGCAAACAATAATAATCAATCAAAAACAATAAATATCAATGGCCGTCCGTGGATCTCGCAAAAAAGGTCAAACGGTTGGACCGATCTCGATGATGTTTTTTGGGTATGAGTAGGTCCCGAGATGGTTTAGATTCACAATTGGACGCGGTAGGTGGCGATCCCGCGCGGGATATAGAATAAGTTATGCGTTTTGAACACCAGTTAAGCCTGAACGTCAGACCTTGCGAAGGCAGTGACCTCTCGATTAGTACCTACAGCCATACCCAACGACCGCATTTGATAGAGCACGCGATTACTTCGCTAACAATGCTAATTTATATCATGATAGTCTCAGTTTACGAACTTTTAATAACATAATTATGACGCGTGAAGCACCCACTCTATATGTTTCTAGGAAAGAAATCTGCGTCATGTTAATAATTGTGTCGTGTATTTTAGGGAAAATTAGGGAATGGGCATCGATTACATCGAAGCTTCATTGTAGGTAGAGTTTAAGAGGAGAGAGGAGTCTTAAATGGCACCGGTCAGTTTAGACATTGAATGCACTGTTATTCTATACTTCATTATTGTACTAACACATAAGCTCGCATGTATCGCTGATGGGGTAAGCAGGCTACTGCAGCAACGGTTCTTCGACTTTACTTTCTTCCTTTGATGCGATAGTGGCGAACCTATAACATATCCGACACAAATTCAAATTTTGAGCAAATTTGTGTGATAATTTAAAAATAAAAGCTCAAACGCAAATTGTGATAGCCTGACCTACTTAGATTTGATCCCATTATTCATAGATTTCACAGTATATATACGCTGCTATTACACCGATAATATTTTTTTTTTATAGCATAGGCCAACAAACGAGCAAGTGGGTCACCTGATGGTAAGTGATCTCCACCGCCCATGTACGCTCACCACCATAAGAATCATGGGCGCGTTGCCGACCTTAAAAGAAAGGGATAATTAGGGATTGCGAAGGGGAGGGGATTTGGGCTTCCGGATATCTCACTCACCGTACGAAACGCAGCAGCAAGCCGCTACTTTACGTCGGTTTTCTGTGAGACAGTGGTATCGACCCGGTCGAGCCAGCCCATTCATGCTGTAGACAAAACTGTCTACGGCGTGGCTCTACCACTCAAACATATTTCTAGGTTCAGTGTCCATGAAGAGCAATCGTTTTAAATCGGTTTTTTGAATCATATTACAGCTTTATCTGTCGCCAAACAGCCGTGCGTGAGCACTGTTATGTTTTGATTAGAGGGACATTGAAATCAATTAAATTAATCGGCATTACGAGATCTAGGTCGATTTGAACAACAATCCTTAAATCATATTTAGCCATTATTTATGTGTTTAACAAATGTCTAATCATATGATTTATTATTTACTAGCTTTTGCTCGCGGCTCCACCCGCGTGAACAGCATTTAAACATTATCATCCCCTATTTTGACTCCTTTGGGGTAGAATTTATCAAAATGCTTTCTTAGCGGATGCCTACGTCATAACATCTACCTGCATGCCAAATTTCAGCCCGATCCCTCCAGTGGTTTGGGCTATGCGATGATAGTTCACTATGTCGGTCAGTCACCTTTGAGTTTTATATATTTAGATTTATTTTATTAAATTGAATGACGAGACGAGCAAGGCGCTCGCCTGTAGATAAGCGCCACGCCTGCCCATTTTTATACCCACCACGGACCACCACATAGAACTTTAAATTACAAAGCACTGCATTGCACTGAACTGCGCTTGTCACTCCGAGACAAAGATGTTAAGTCTCATAACGCCGTATGAAGTTTTAACATGCCGTGCAAGTCGGCCCCAATGAGAATCTTATGCGGAGCTAGGAGCGCAGTCCATTCTAATTGGTGTTGCTTCAGTTTCTGAGTTGGCATGACCCTCACCATCAGTCGAGCGACCCGCTGCTCTCGTCATTAATACTAATAAAAAAATCTTATGTTTATGCTCTCGATTTTATTATACGGCCCTTTAACAGCGTTTTAATAAATTTTAATCGTTTCAATGAACGACATTGAGTTGGCATCGGCCCCGGCTATCTTGACCCACTTCAGTTCCACAATTCCGTGTAGTAATTTAGTTGGATGGTGTAGCGTGAAGCGTGTCACCCACGCGATGTGCGATACGAGTTTTCTGGAAACTAAACGCGTCATACAAAATGTATTGTGTATAGTGATAGAGCTACGGTGTAGGCAGTCTTGTCTACAGCATGAATCGGCCGGTTCGACCGGGTTATTACCATTGTCTCACAGAAAAGCAATTAATAACAAGATTTCTATTCCGATTTATATGGTGAGTGAGATATCTGGAGGCCGTGGGTTTAAAAAACTTTAAAGGGATTGCGCTCTCACAATACCCAGACTCGAAACCAATATTCGGGGATCACATAAACATTTATCTCAGTACGGGAATCGAATCCATAGCTTCTCGCTTCGCAGCCGGTTACTCTCCCGCTGCGCCACGGAGGCTGGAGAATTTGTTTCTAAGAAAAAAGTATTTTAACCTCCATCGATTCTGGGTGCTAGTGGTGTACTATAAACAAAGAAATAAAAAATTATGATTTTTCTAGCAACTTGAAAAAGAAAGTTCTATACATTTCTAACACACATTTAAAAATTTGTATATTGTATTTGACGGCCTCCGTGGCGTAGCTGGTGAGTAGCTGCTACGAATCGGGAAGCCACGGGTTCGATCCCCGCACCGAGACAAATGTTTGTGTGATCCACAGATATTTGTTACAAGTCTGGGTCGTGTGAGACCTAAAGTCTCTCGTAGTTCCTGGACACTTACGACATAAGACGTCATCACGCAATGAGTAAATCGTATAACATTGTCACTATTGTCAAATTTGGCGCCAGCCCTTATCCAAATGATAAGAAGCAACAAGCTTATCAAGATAATTTAAAACATACGAGTATTGATAAGTGTGCGTAACAAGAATTTTCAATGTCAAAAAGTTACGTAAATAATATTGAGTCATTGCAATAAATATTCTATTCTATTCTACATCAAATGGTTAGTGGCCAACCTAGTGTTAAAGTTTTTAAGCCGCTCGAAGACCACCGACTTGACTTAACGACTGCTATCAGTTAATAACAGAAGGGAGTGACTTTTTTCATGTACTCCAAAGCACGGAGACGTCCAGTTGAATACCACTAAGTGGTAACCCATCTATTCACTGCCCGCGACAAGGTTTGCTTAATTTAACATTAGTTAAGTTAAGCAAATAAAAAAAGCACACAGCAAACATTAGTTAAGTTAAGCAAGCAAAAGCAAACAAAAAGCACTTACCAAATGACACCGACTGTTGACGATTAGTAAAAAAATTCATGAAAGTTTACAAAAATGTCTAAAACTTCAAATGTGATTTCAAAAACTGAAAGCGGTTGGTTGCTGTTATCCATTGCTGAGTTTCTCATTTTACATCAAAATTCGTCATCAGGTCTTAACGTAATTTATATGGGATCACCATTGGAGTAAACCCTATCAAATACAAAAAAACATCATAAAAATCTGTCCACATTTGGCGGAGTTATACAATAACAAACAAAAAAAAAACATATGCTGGAGTATTCTGAATCTCATCCTTTATGAATTTGGTTATATGTATTTATCGACTGACATCAAGTAGGTGAAGTCCTCTAGCATCATAGTCAGCCTCAAACACCTATCAATACCATTCATCTATTAATATCAATACAGAGCAGATTGAAATCTACGTGTTACCGTTTAATAGCTTTTGCATGTGACACATCACGCGGCTGGTGCAAAATAACTCGCTGTATTCATTTTCATTGGCCATTATGGAACTTTCTGGGGAGCTGGCAAGTATTTAATCAACTGACGTCATTGTATAAATTTAACGAAATAGAGATGAATTATGGAAATCACTTCATTATCATCGTATAGTCCTTATCCTATTATAATTTGGAGTCGGCAGAATTAAACTTTTTACAAATATATCTGAAGGGATTTGGGTTAATTTTTAGGGTTCTAGATAGAGTGAGTGAATGAAGAAGTCTAGATTTTCAATAAGTTCCAAAAATAACCACCGCCAACTTAGAATTAACACTGTATCACATTACATGGAAAATTATCTCGCTGACCATGACCATTACCTACCTAGATAATATTGTGTAATATTATCAAGGTAGGTAAAAAATGTATCAAAATCAGTCTTGTGTTGTTTTCTTTGTCGATTCTTATACTAAAATCTTTAGGTGCATTTTGATTATATTAAGCCAATAGATGGATGACACGTTCATCAATCCAATCGATCGATTTAATAGAACGGTCCGGCTCGACCACTCACACAGAAAACCTATGTGAAGTTGAAATGAACTACGTTTAGTACAGTGATTGAGAATTCTGGAGACCCAAATAGCCAACCTCCTTCACCAATCCTCTTTCTATTCTAAGTTCAGTAACGCACTTATTGATCTGGTATTCTGAGTGTTCAAGGGCGATGGAAACCACTTACCATCACTTGACCTACTTGCTCGTTTAACCATGAACATACGAAATTGTATATTTATTACATTATTCCAACAAAAAACATTCTCCTCATAATTTCACCATGTAAATAGTTTGTTTTTACGACATTATATTTGCATAAACAATGTGGCGTGAGAGTACGCGCAGTAAACACTCAGCCCAGTGACACTGATGTGATAATGCCCTCCATTATTCATATACTTTTATAGTACTTATAAACATGTTTGTACAATGAAGATATAATTAGATACAATACCAACGATACAAGACTCGTATCTTACTGTGGGGTCAGGACTATGTGTGTGACTGTTGGGGTGTATTTCTTACTAATTTTGTGAATTTATGGCATAGAGTTTATCAATCGTTATATTTGTTGTTATGTATCAAAGATGGGTGGTTGTAGTTTCCTTTACTTTTTTCCTTTATTAAATCTAAGATACGAGGCTCTGCTCGTGTGGGATTCTTATATCGTTCTTGTATATGCCTATGCTATTTTCCCCTCATAAAATATATCTATGTCAAAATCATATCGATCCGTTGCTTCGTTGTTGCGTATTTTCCAAACCACATTTTCGCATAATAATATGCAATGTTATATACGGAGAAAGAACTAAAATCGAATTACCTGATTACTGAATGTAATTAGCATCCATTATTTCAATTACCATTTGAAGGCTTTGATTATGTTTCCATAGCCGGACCTCCGCCTTCATATCCTAAGATATCTAACTTGTTGTCTTTGTGCAATTTGCTGTTCAAGCGGATCTTACTACAAGTATACAAGTACGATTGCGGTTGTGACATTTCGCCACATCGAAAGACGTGATTGTAATAAACACGCCTGACAAAATGTGGACGATCGCAAAATACCAGAAGAATTATGGATGCGTTGCTGACTTTAAAGGATTGGGAATGGCAGGGATTTGGACCTTCGGTTATCTCATTCACCGTAAAAAACTCCGCAGCAAGCTCCTAGTCTGTCGGTCTGTGAGACAGTGGTAATATCCCGGTCGAGCGGGACTAATTCTGACGTAGCCAAACTGTCTACAGAGGCTCTACCATTAAGCTATGGAATAGTTTGCCGGCACACGTGTTTCGTCCTTCCTATAATATACGGTCCTTTAAAAGGAGTGTAAAGAAGCAGTTAGGCAGGCCGACATGATCTTCCCGACCTACGATAGACACATCGTTTGTTGTTGGTCGAAACTATTCTTGGATTGCGCTACACTCACTATCAGGTGTAGTCGCTTTGCCGAGCATGAAAAAAAAATAATTACTTTGGCTCGGATTTTAATGTAGCAGCGATGACGTCTTGGTTGCCTCATAAAGTTCATGACGTGAAGGTTCGGAGGCTGGTCGTAGGCGGAAGTTGCGTATATGCTATAAAAAGGCCATCAGCTATTGTAATCCACTGGGATATTAATCCGCTGTAGAGTTGCCAATGAGTATTATTACACTAGAATAAAGGTCATCTGTTTAGGCGGTTGGTACATTAAGGTTGATGATCAGTCAATAAATATAATATATCCTATATTTTATGAAGGCCAGCATAGCGGTTGCAACTGTTGTTTAGACTGCAATTTCTTCTTATCAGTGTCGAAGGGTCCATACAAAAATATTCCTTTGGACTCACCTTTGCAAACTTGTGAAATAATGAATACTTAGTTGCTGTGAAATATACTCTACAGAAATAGTAAACACTAGTGAAAATGGTGTCGGTTTTCCTTTTGAGACTATTTAAACTTATCCACTGCTACTCGAAATTAGATTCAGTGTAACAACACTATTGTGCTTAAAAGAATTTTCGTCAATCGAATTATTCGGCAGGGTCGGACAGAATACCATCAATTCAAAAAGGTTATCTCTACCACTTGCTATACTGTATAGATCTCTCAAAGAATGAGTAGTTCCCCACATTAGGAAGGCAGCATTTAGTACCAGCGTTTGTAAATCAATTGGCATCTACAAATCCTGCCAGTCCTGCCATTAATCTAATATGACAATATCTCGTAAAACATGTTCTTTAACTTACCATATTGCAATAACAATTTTAATGATTAATTTTAAAAGTTTCTAACTACAAATTGTGTGTAGGTCGAAAGGTTATATGAAATATATTACGTCCCAAAATATATTCCATATAAAACCTGTTGCGTCCCTAAGCCCGACACGTGGCACGTGTAACTCCCACGTCACAGAAACTCAAAGTTATTAAAATTTATTTTCAAACGACCTTTATATGTTGTTTAATCAAATGCTATTTCTTCCATGAAAGGCGATAAAGCACAATGTTTGCGGTGACTAACGTTTTTATAATATTTGTTATGTTGAATCAGAGAATATGTATAAATATTTTATTTTTAGGTATTGTACGTCTCAAAATGATCAAATGATTTTTTTGATCAAATCAGAAATGAGGAGATCCGTAGAAGAACGAAAGTCACCGACATAGCTCAGCGGATTAGCAAGCTCAAGTGGCAGTGGGCAGGCCACATAGCTCGCAGAACCGATAACCGATGGCTGTACCGTACTGGCAAGCGCAGCGTTGGACGTCCACCTACAAGGTGGACAGACGACCTGATAAAGATCGCAGGAAGTCGCTGGATGCAGGCCGCTTCCAACAGGTCGGTCTGGAAAACTTTGGGAGAGGCCTATGTTCAGCAGTGGACGTCTTGTGGCTGATGATGATGATGATGATGATTGTACGTCTCCTGAATCCTTTTTATGTAAATATGTTTGCCTTTCTGGCTCATGTTTTATACTATGAAAAGCCGTCCAATATATTGTAACTTGTAAGTACCTACGCCCGTCGCCCGATTTCTGTCTTATAAAGAGGACATTCCCT
The DNA here is from genome assembly GCA_949126905.1 of Amorpha juglandis. Taxonomy (NCBI): domain Eukaryota; kingdom Metazoa; phylum Arthropoda; class Insecta; order Lepidoptera; family Sphingidae; genus Amorpha; species Amorpha juglandis. Next base: position 7,668,000 of record OX421386.1, on the reverse strand, counting down.
AAAAAAAATATTTTTTACGCTTGTTTGTTTTTAGTTGTACTTTATGTTAAAGGCATATGGATTTCTATTGTATCTTAAGTTGCTGTCTATATTTTAAATCCGGAAATAAGGGATATTTATTTTAGTAAAGATCTTCTTTCGATATTGAAGATGAGCTATATATGTATAATAATATATAATATGTCTATACTGTTTTTAAAGTGTGGCCAGCTTCGATAGTAATGTATAACACAATCATAATCTTATACATCGAATGTGCCTACTATATACAAATTAATAAAAACTTCCAATGAATTTGATATCTTTCATCAAAACATCCAAAAGTATAAAACAACCTACTTATAGTTGAATTAGGTAACCTTATACTGTTAATATTGTGTTTTATTGGTTTATATTTTTTCTTGATATGTTGCTCTAAGTATGTAAGCTTATGACCTTTAAATAGTTTTATTTATGTTATGTATCATTTAAAGGTTGATAGTATTTAATTTATTATATTTGTGTTTATAATTAATTACACGTTTTGAATTATTGATTGCTTTTGTACCGAAATTAAATAAAATAAAAATTCTTAATATGACTACTACGACTGTTCGTTATAGCTAGAGATATATCAAAGTCAACTAGTTCAGACGACTGACTTTATAATTATAGAATAATAATAAATGCCTAACCTTCAAAGTTCATTCACACAAACGAATGTTTTTTTGCGTTATCCGTTTTTTTCCTCAAACTTTTCGCGCAAGGTACTAGTTTTTAAATTAGGTTACCAAAATAGTTAGAGTTGTATTGGTATAGACTGCCTTCTACAGAAATAATATCCATTAATATAAGTATTTAAAGAAAGTAATGTTTACTTACCATTTGACTGAGATTACACAGTTTAATTGCATTATTTATTTTTATTTTTTGTTCCCTAGTTACAAATGCATTCTTATTGTTTATAATGTTTTTGCTTAATTTATGAATTATTGGTACTACAGTTGGCTAAAATTCGCATCTCTACCATTATATGAATATTTACTCTGTGTTTAATACAGGGCTAGTTAAAAAAAAGCGTGTTAAAATACTTACTATCAATAGTGTTGTGACAGATCTTTCATACAAATTGTGTCAAAAATGTTCTGCCAGTAAGCAAATCAGTTACAGAATATTGGGAATGGGTACTTCTTATTCACGTCTGACTTGATTAGAAATCTAGTTTTGAGTATTTTACATTATCATTCAAGTTTATATTAGTATCATGACTTTCTAGTTGTTTTATGTCCTTCGAAGGTAGACGAGCGGATGACTTACCTGATGGTAAGTGGTTACCGTCGCCCATGGACTTCAGCATTTTCAGGAGACACAACCGCTTCATACCGTGAAATAATTTCTTAAAACTACTACAACTACTCTTTTTAAATTGCAAATATGTATAAAGTAATAAAAAAGAAAAAAAAAGAATTTTAAACCCGAATAATCCAACGAGAGTTTCAAATACATACTTGGTACCTACGTAAATGTTTAGCTATTAGCCGACTAGTTGCAGTTGAACAAATATTTGTACCAGTTAATATAATGCATAGAACGTTTTGATAACACCAATATTAATGTTTAACAATCGTTAACTACGTCTATCCCTATTGTATCCTTGAATTTATTCCTGATATAAAGAAAGAGATTATGCAGATTAAAAGAGATGAGCTTCATGAAACAGTTCGTAAATTACGCAGAAGAAGGTTGGAATGGTAATGTAGGCGTGACAAAGGTCGTCACGATTGTAATATAATTATCTTACTTCTTACTTATGTTAATGATGTTATAAATCTGAAAGTTTGTATGTTTATTAATCAACCATAACTTAACGGCTGAAGAGATTTGGATGAAATGGCGCACAGAGAGATCATAATCTAGATTAGGACTATCACCATGTTTACGTGGCGTTAATAGACATTTGCACTCACTAGCCGGTAAATGATTAATTGCTTAAGCAACTCCTGTCACGATCAGACTATGGATCGATGACTTCAGAGTGGTATTTGAATTGGGAGCATCCATGCCTCGGAGGGCGCCTAAAAAGCCGGACTCGGTTGTTATTAACTGACAGCTGTCGTGAAACCAAGTCGGAGGCTCTCGAGTGGCTTGACATTGGGTTGGCCACTAACCATTCCATGTAGATAAAGCACGCAAAAGATATCAAAGCTGGAGGAGTCACGAGCATAAGCTAGTTAGACAATTATAATCTCACTGAACCAGTGTAGGTGTATGTAAAATATAGACGGTTGTGGTAGTGCGGCAACCAATAGAAACCCTCTTATCTAAGTCCATTTGAGTGTGTAATTATTGAGTGTTGAGAATATTTTGGAATAAAGAAGTGGGAGAAAAGCGGCGGCACTTTTCCTAGTACAAATCCGTACCCAATGCATCTCCAACCATATTTATCTCTACCGTTATAAAACACGAAGTTCACGCCACTTTTACTGGTTGTTGCCAAATTGTAGGTACCAAGTTTAATGTTAAAACCACGACTTTTGTTTAAAACCTACTGGCAATTCATTTAACAAAATTTAACTGATCATCATCGCGCATTGGATGACCAAGTCACTGTGCCTGCATCGGTTATCCGCGTGTCTTGATGCGAGGCTCTCGGTTTGCTTCTTCCCTCTCCGAAGATGGAAGAAGCCATTATACAGGCCGGCATGATTCTGGTGACCACCGATAAACTAATTGTCTGTCGGTGATCGCTAGTTTTTTTGACTGCACTACGCTTAGCATTAGGTGTAGTGCAGTCACTTTGTCGTGCTCGGATAATAAAATCCCAAAACAGATTCCCGTAAGAGACAAGGAAACATGCTTTTATTTTTGTCTCCTAATGTTGGATCAATGTCTCATCGGCAAAAACAACTTTTTGCCATGTTCTATTTCCCATATTTTGTATTATTCCAGACGACTGTATTTAAATGATCTACATGGTCATTTACCGCAAATAAACTCAGCCAAGAAAGATTTAACATAGTAACATATAATACGATCAAAAACAAATAGAATCGAACGTAAGCAACTACAAATGTATCTTGCGTTTACCAATATCGATATTGTATCTAATATCAATCGATTTTCTAGATAAACTTAAGTCTTTAGTGGCCGCACAACTAAATTGGTTTTGGAAGTGAGAGAGTTTGTTTTGATTACACGCTGTATCGATACATTTTGTAGATTTACATCCATATGTTATTGAATTCGTCTATAACTTTCATTTTGTTTGTAATATTAATAGAAACTACGATTTATCAAAGTCTTAAATTTAGGTTAAGAACGATTGATTTCTTTTAAACGATTATTTTTATTTATTTACCTCGACAGTTCGGAATTAAGAAAAAACTACGTTTTCATTAGGTTTTAGGTCGACTTATGGAGTCTACAATTTTAGCGCCAATAACCAGGTTGCAAGAAACTCTCATTAATTAGTCGTTGAATATTATTGTTATAAACTTTAATTGAGCCAATAAATTATGCACCGGATTATGTATAACATTATCTACTTGTGTACCTATACTGTAAAAATATATAATTGAATTTTAAACAATAGCTGTCTAAACTGTCAACACTATGTATAAATTGTGATGGATATTATTTTGGCCGGTTGCCTGACATTTTGGCCCATGTCGCTCATCACGCCATCTGGGTAGCGAGGTTCATAATCTTGTTATTGGTTGAATGTAGGTCAGATTACGTTTTGATCTCTTTTTGGATTTCTTTGTTTTTACGAACGAAGGCAATGAATTTTTCCAAGATAAATAATAAACAAGATAAACCTTTCTCAGTATGTGTATTGTGGTGTTCCTTGTTTTTGGTTTATCTACCTTGCCTCCAACCACCCCTTATAGCTTGACCCAGACCGCACGTAGCCTTTAAACACCCTTTGTACACACACGGATAACACACGATTATTTTATATTAACATATTTACTTCAATGTATACTGCCTGCTACTCGGTATATAGAAATTGCACCACTAAGTTACGGCCAATTAACCGTAACTCAATATTTCGATCTCTCTTAATGTTGTCTAGATCCCCTTTCTCACTTTCTGTCTGTCAGCCGTCAAACTCCCGCGTTGTCTGTCACAATTTTTCTTCTAAACACACAACTTTTGAGTGGCAGGTGGTACGCTGTAGACAGTTTTGGTTACAGCATGAATGTATTGGCTTAACCGGGTCTTGACTACTGTCTCACAGAAAACAGACATAATGTAGCCGCTTGATGCTGCATTTTGCACGATGACTCCGGTGACATGATATCCGGTGGCCCAAATTCCCTCTCCTTCACAATCCCTTAATTATTCCTTTCCTTTCGCTTTAGGCGCTCTCAACCCTTAATGCGGACGTACATGGGCGATGGAAATTATTTATTATCAGGTGACCCACTTGCTTGAATGCCAGCCTATGCTATAAAAAATACTCCGTTGGTCTATAAAAAGAACAGGCCTTTGCATAGTGGAGAGTGTATTTTTATGGTGTTATTTGTCACCTTGTGACCTTGGGTGCCACTTGCATGAAAGACAATACATAGAAAATAATTAAGATACATATTTAAATGAAAAAAGAAATTGAATTAAATATTATTTTCGCTCTCTTGATGGTAAGCGTCACGCCTGCCCATAAACAAACACAACACCACATATAACTTTGAGTTACATAGCTTTATATGGACTGGACTGCGTTCATCAACCCGAAACATAAGATGTTAAATCATAATCATCATCATCATCATCAGCCTCAGGACGTCCACTGCTGAACATAGGCCTCCCCCAAAGATTTCTAGACCGACCTGTTGGAAGCGGCCTGCACCTAAATCATAATGCCCAGTAATTTTACTGGCTTCAACGTCCTTCACTTAGAATTACAACAATCCTTTCACGCTGCTTGGCAACAGAAATAGACTTAAGCGGTGGAACCAACGCAGACGGCCCCTCGCATAAGAGGGATACAACCTAGTGAATGTACTTATTATGTGCGTATTGTATTTGAGCTACCGGATAGCGACCACCGTACACTGGTGTTAAAACCTGCCATAGTGACCCTTGTGTGGGTCGCGAGCCAGTGTATATCCGGTTCTCCCGAGGGGCTTGCGACATGACTTGATGGTTGGTTGGGGCGGGTACTGAGGTACATTCTTGTATTATTGTGCCTGCATCGGTCATCCGCCTGTCCTGTCGCAGGCTTCTCGATTTGCTTCCTCCCTCTTCGAAGAGGGAAGAAGCATGATTCTGGTGACCACCAATAAAGTCATTGTTTATCGGTGGTTGCTGGTTTTTTGGAGTGCACTACGCTTATCAGGTGTAGTGCAGTCACTTTGCCGTGCTCGGATTAAAAAAAAAAAAGCTTGCGATGTATCTACATAAGGAATATGTTAAATGGCTATAAGCAAATGCACGATTTGTCACGATGAGCGGTCGCGATTGGAACCCGAGGCTGTTTCGTTGACATTTTACTAGTACTGCATTATAGAGAATTAGCATTTGCTCGCGGCTCCGCCCGGGTGAAAGGCTTACTTTTATACAACCTTTTATCCCTTATTTCATGTGTCCATCTATAAAATTGACGAAATTTCATATAAACTTGCGACCCCTATTTCACCCCCTTAGAAATGGAATTTCCAAAAATCCTCTCTTAGTGCTCCCCTACACTCCCTGAGAAACCTTCATACCAAATAATCCCAGGGACCTCACCCAAATACTCAAAAAAACATCATCGAAATCTGTCTAACCATTTAGGATATTTTGAAAGAACAACGAATAACAATTGATTTATTGAAATACTCGTACATAGATAAAAGACAGATTTAAACTAGAGCAATTTCTATTATGATAAAGGCATGTTTTAATAATATTGGGAACGATGGCGTAGCTGAAAGTTTTGATATATATACCATGGTCAAAGAATAAATCCCAAACGGTAGACACACAGATTTAATTTGAATTAAACACTTGCAAACACATTTTTGTAGTGGTAAAGCCGCGCTGTGAACCGTTTTGTCTACAGTAAGAAAGAGTCCCACTGATCGAATTAAATAGGAATTAACCCCAGGACCTCATTGTTCTTCGCCTTAGTACGCCGCCCCTAGATGAGGCGATACAAGGATATGTAAATAAATATAATGCAAATATATTAAAAATAAATGTTTAAATTAGTTTTATTTCAATGTGTAATATTCGCGTAAACATAAGAAATCATTTAATAAATGTTTGATTCGGTACCTACATGAACTAGTGACGTATGTTTCTTAGTGCCCCTTTCACCTATAAAAGAGTTAGGTTAAACTTTAGATTAACAAGCACCAACCCATGTCAACTGACAATGCAACGTAACTAGTTTTTATTTCATTTTATAACTAGTAGACTGGTGATTTTCCAATTTGAAACATAAATAAATTATAGTAGAATGAAACCCATTGTAAAAGGAAGAGAATACAACAAAATTGATAGGAAAAATAAATTAACGGCGATCTGAGGTCGGGAAGTGGGAAGGGGGGGGGGCTTTTAAGGGTAAAAAACGGTTTATCTCGATTTCCGGAAAAACTACAAGTCCTATGGAAAAAAGTTAAATCGCAAAGATGTAGGTAATAAAAAGATCTACAACTTTTGTATACACACTCTCTTCACATAACCTCAAAATATATGTGAAAAATTCAAATAACCAAGTTTTTTGTTTTTATTTTTATCTATTATAATAAATCATTTTTTTACACGAAATTTGGTGAAAACTTACCTTTTTGTATCCCAAATACACTGTAATTTTTTTGATTTAAAATATTTATTTTTGCACCTTATTTTGACTTAATATCGAAAAAGCAGCCTAATTTTCAAACGAAAATTCTCACGTCAAAATATGAGCTTTTTTAAAAGAGTCTGTTGGTTTCTTGTTCATTGAATTCTCTACTTTCTGATGGTGTAAAAAAATATATACATTACTATGGTAAATGTGCTCAGAAAATGTAAAGTTATAAGTTAATATTTAATAAGACATATCTACAATATTTTGAGAAAGTTGTAGAATCTTCTTTAAATTATATGCGTAGATGCCTCTTTATTGTTATTTTAATATAACTTATATACCTGAGTGATCTACGGAAAATTTTAGCCCATCATAAAGAAGTGGGGAAGGGGCTAGGTGGGTCTGGGCCTTACTGCCTGTTATTTAGTAGTTCGTTTCTTTGCCTTTTCTGAGCACATTTACCATAGTAATGTATATATTTTTTTACACCATCAGAAAGTAGAGAATTCAATGAACAAGAAACCAACAGACTTTTTTAAAAAAGCTCATATTTTGACGTGAGAATTTGCGTTTGAAAATTAGGCTGCTTTTTCGATATTAAGTCAAAATAAGGTGCAAAAATAAATATTTTAAATCAAAAAAATTACAGTGTATTTGGGATACAAAAAGGTAAGTTTTCTCCAAATTTCGTGAAAAAAATGATTTATTATAATAGATAAAAATAAAAACAAAAAACTTGGTTATTTGAATTTTTCACATATATTTTGAGGTTATGTGAAGAGAGTGTGTATACAAAAGTTGTAGATCTTTTTATTACCTACAACTTTGCGATTTAACTTTTTTCCATAGGACTTGTAGTTTTTCCGGAAATCGAGATAAACCGTTTTTTACCCTTAAAATCCCCCCCCCTTCCCACTTCCCGACCTCAGATCGCCATTAATTTATTTTTCCTATCAATTTTGTTGTATTCTCTTCCTTTTACAATGGGTTTGATTCTACTATAAATTTGTTTCTATTTTTAGCATTTTCAACCGGATAATCACCGGTCTATAGATGCAGATAATATTACAACTATATAAGCCAGTCTTTCGACTACCAGCGATGGCCTCTAGACGACCTTCTACTACTTTGCATATTTTATTGTTTAAAATAATCACTAGAATTTATTTATGTTTCTAGTTAAGTGCAAATTGTGCCTTACTATTATTAAAGATAAAAAATATGATAATTTTTGGAATGCTGATCTTTCCGCTATAACCTCTAGACGTCCATTCGCTGCATTGCATATTTTATTGGCTGACACGACCATCTGGTTTATAATTATGATGATTCTTATTACACACATTTTGCTTAAATTTAATTCTCAATAATCAAATACTTTTCCAATTTGTATTACAAACACCGCAAATCTTAGTGCAAGTAAAAAAAATACAAATTAAAATATATTATATACAACATACAATATAAATGTGTGGTTAAATTCAAGAAAATTAAAGCGTACGATATTAGTGTTTCACGTAGTGCCAAATCCCATTGTATTGCTGACACATAAATCATCATAAGTAAAGAAATTTCTTCTCATCGTATGAATAATATTATACATTTGACTTGCAAGTTTGGACAACTTGATAAACTCCTGTGCATAAACACTCACTCTCATGTGTATATAACGACCCTTAAGAATGGCCACACCTTTCTACGTATAAGAACACAGCCGTAAAATAAACCTACTCAATTTGTTTTTTAGACGTCCCAGTATAATGTGGCGTGGGTCTGCATGGCGTCACATGGTAATGAGATCGGGATACGTAATGAGATATTTTAAGCGTGTCTTCGAGTATAATTTGTAGTATCGGAATACGTGACGAAGCTCACGATCTGTTTTGGACGGTAGAATGTTTACGTTATGGTAATGAAGTCATAATTCAAATACTGTTTGGAATCCGTTTTATCTTATTTTATGGTATTTGTGCAGATATAAGATGTGAAGTATCATTGCCGCTTCATAGTAATAACTTTGCCCTAACTACAATTTTGAGTCATCAATGTACATATCATTCAAATGTAAGCAATGAATGCGGCGCAAGAAGGAACGAGGGTTAGAAAAATAGCGATTTAAGAGGGAAGTAATAATTATATACAAAATTTTACAACCATTTTTCGGGACGAAGTTGTGGTTTTATTTCGGTCAGTATTTTGTTGGTGTAAAAAATAGGTATTATCATCAGATTTCTACACGCAGATAAATTAATAGGGCGCATACATTATTAATATTCTTGGTATTAACGGTTAACCTTTTGGGATTTTAAAACTTGCCAACCGGAACAAGAAAACTAAAGTACTTACATATATATTTTATTATCTAGAATTTCAAGACGAGCTGGTCTCTCGCCTGATGGTAAGCGCCACGGCTGCCCATAAGCAGACACAATATCACACAGACTTTGGAATTACAAAGCGCTACATAGCACCGAACCGCGTTTGCTACCCCGAGACATAATTTGTTAATGCCCAATAATTTCATAGATTTCAATATACTTCACACTAAAACATACTATTTCTTGATGGCAGAAATAGACAACGTGATGTTAGTAAATCCAATCTGACTATCGTATACGAGAGACCAACCGCCAAATAGTAGTTTTAGGCATTTGAAAATAATCATCCACGTAAAGGGAATACTTATCAGTCATATCCTTGACCTGGCCACTTCTCGCCTTTAAACTTTATGTACGAATTAACCAAATAAGCTGCGAGTCCCATTGCACTAAAGGCATTTAAAACTTTGTCGCTTGAGTTTATAAATGCCTCTCAAAATCTCTATCCTACCTAATATTTAACTAACCCAGTGTTTCCCAACGTGGGGCCCACGCCCCGCAGGGGGGAAATTTGATAGTTAAGGGGGGATTTAAAAATGGACTCGACAGGACTTTAACCCTTTCGCTTTGGGTTATTTAAATGCAATGCTAGATATCGGTGACAAATTTAACAAAATAATGTTAAGGTGGGACATGACCTATAAAAGGTTGGGAAATACTGAACTAACCTAATATTTCTAACTATTCTGCGTCATAACAAAACAGATACATATTTCAAAGTTTAGAAACAGAAAGCCGTATTACCGTCCGTGAAGACTGGATCAATATTTAGGAGCAAGGGTGCGTGTCGTTGGGTCACCTGCATATTTTATTAAAGTTCACGTGCGTAATGATTTTATATAATCATTATTAAGAATCGTGTTTAGTGTTGGCTCTTTTATTCGCATACATTTTATTTGACTGGATGTGTAGGAATGCTGTGGGCATTTTTTAATTTTAGAGTTTTAGGCCATTCCATAGATTTAGAGGTTTTGTTGACAGGTCACAGTTGACAGTGTCTGATGGCCATAAGCCATAACGTAAAACTTTTTAGCGTTTGTCATTTTATATTATTTATTAAATATTAATACGCGAAGAATAAACTTTGTACCATATTTCATATTGCGCAGCACTTCTTCTATATGTGTTGCAAATATTTAAGTAAATAATATTAAACACCTTTTGTGTAATGTACAATAAAGTTATAAATAATAAAAAAATATATCCATTGGCTGCGCTCATAAGTCATAATACGCTATAAATACGCTAATGACATAAATACAAATATTATTTGTATTTCACGCCTGCTGCTGACGCCATAGGACAACATTAAAAAAAATATGATTAAAGAGGTATAATAACGTTCAAACGTATTTTTAAAATTACGGTCGATTTTTCACCACTACGCATACATTAGTACAAATAAATTTATTCATTTATTTTACACTTTATAAACAAAATGTATAAAGGCGGACTTAATGACAAAGGCATTCTCTCCTAGTCAACCTTAGGGTAATGCAGAGATGAACAAAGTAGGTGAAAAAAAATAAGAAAAGATACATAAATCAACAGAAAATCAACTAATTTAGGTTAGATTGCAAGAACCGTCGTTTATAGTTAAAGTTGTTGTAACAAGCAGTGGCGTAGCTAGCACGGGCGGTAGTCGGACGAATTTAATTTGGGTGTCATTCCAAGAATGAAATCTTGAAAATTATATTTTAACCGATTTCAAAAAAGGAGGAGGTTCCTAATTTTTTTGTATTTATTTTGGGTTATTTTAGGCCGGATGTCACCCTAAAACCGGTAATACCCAGGGCGGACCGCCCCAAACTACGCTAAGCCACTAGTAAAATATAAATATTAATGTCAAAATCTGTGCATATCGTCCACCATTGCTTGCTAGAATAAACTTTATGCGACATATACTACAACCTATTGTAATGATTTTGATACATGTATAATTGAAATAAAACTAATTTAAACGGATTTTATCGCGGTTTTTTATTTTAATTATGGTCCCGACGTTTCGAAAGCTTTTCAGCCTTCGTGGTCACGTTTAAATTAGTTTTATTTCAATGAGTAACATTCGCGTAAACGTAAGAAATCATTATATGTATAATTTTTATATTAAGTCAATCGTTAAAAAAACCAAGCTGCCATTCCTATAAAACGTGATACACATTAACATTGCTGATTCCGGCAGTTCCATCTGCCTAGCCAATTAATCGCAGCATCCAATACTATATCACGGTCCGGTCCATACTGGTTTACAACTGTATACAATGTCACGGACTCTTGGTTGTCATCTCGAAGTTATGTTGATTGATGTAGTGGTGTACCCGATAACCTTGGTTGAATATCCAGGTCTTTGTGTGAGTGGTATTCAATTTTTTTTTATCCTGGCTCGGCAAAATGACTACGCTACACCTGATGGTAAGTGTAGCGCAATCCAGGAATAGTGTCGACCAAAGACAAACAGTGTGTCTATCGTTGGTCGGCACGATACGATATTTTCCGGGATTTGTGCAAATTTTGGCGATTCTTAGTAAGGCTTGGACGTGGTGATGCTTAGCTGGCTCCTTTACCCTATTAGAGGTATAGGGTAAAGGAGCCAGCTAAGCATCACCACGTGCAAGCCTTACTAAGAATCGCCAAAATTAGCACAAATCCCGGTTTGACAACATACGATACAGTATTTGTATCGTATGTTGTCAAATTTTAGTCTATAAAAAAGGTCACCTAGCAATAACAGAAAATATTTCATCTGAATCTTGCAGTCCACGAGGGTATTCCGTCTTAGTTTCTGATATTCATAATCATGACATGAGACCTCATGGTGTATTTTATGGGTTTTATTTGTCATTGCCATTGTTGTCACTGTTGAAAGTATGCATTTAAATACATTGAACTTCTTTTTCTACTTAGCAGCTTAATGTCAGTGTCGTTTTTGCTTAGACGCTTCCTCTTTCGCAGCGCAGGGCTGTAGTGGCACCACCTGTACTGTACAACAATACTTTCATACATTGTGCGACCCCAAGGTGGATGTTAGTGCGGGTGATTAGCTTCGTCGCTAAGCCGCCACGCGGTACCGCACAGAGTTTAAACAAACGCCGATACACTTCTCTAATGCTCTGAAGAAGACCACCGTGGTATTTGTTTGTCAACGGTGTAGGGTGTTTATAGTGTTAGGGTCTCGGCTGAGCGGTCGCCTGGATGTTTTCTATCTCCGGGCGAGACCGGCCGCAAGACCTCACCGGGGTGGGGTGGTGGAGATAAATTGTTTTTAACGCGAAAACTCCACTTCGTCAGGTTTTCAGTATTTTCTGTAGTGACCATAAATATACAGGGTTATTTTGACACCCTGTTACTAAATGAAACCACATATTCGTCATCGCCTCTGCTTACCTTGTACCAAACATGAGGCTTGAGCTTGTAGTAGTTTTGCCAAAAAACGTGATTTAAGTTTTGAGCCTTTTAAATCACGCTGTACGGTTTTTGCACTAAAATCTATTGAATAAAATGTCACAGCTGACGATGTAATTATAAAACACAAACGCTTAAGAAGGGCAACTCCATACATATGAAAATACGTCTCAGGCTCACAAAGACGCTCTTGACACATTCCCGGAAAAAGTTGCGACAGTATTACTTTGTTCAGTGACAAAACGTAAAAAAATTGTGTTTGCGAGGAGTAGGTAACGTTATTCAACAATAAATAGGTATCACAAATTTGACTAAAAACAAATAATCATTGCAAAAGTTACAAGATTCGATTTTACTTAGGATTTTATTACATTTCATAGGGTAATCTAATATTTATTTCTATTCCTAAATTACAATTTTGAGCCGTCATTTCCAAAACGTTTAACTTATCTAATGCGCCGTTTGCCTTCTGTGCGCTTGGCGTTTTTATAAAGCAGGTACATTGAACTTGCCGGTATAATAAATGCACACAAATAAACTATTATCGGGACTCTTTTCGCATTCCAGTAATTGCAATAGCTGTCACTGTCTCGCAATAACACGGGTAACGCTAGTGCTGGATTCATTGCTATACATGCGTTGCAATCTTCTGTTAATCGATCCTTCAAATCGAAAATCTTAATCTTACGAATATTTAATGTCGCTGTAAAGGTTTCAATTAATTATACATTATAGGTTTAATAAGTTTCTTGAAATGTTTTTAGTAAAGAATATTTATGACGATTATTATAGCGTAAAGGCAAAATATTTCGTGTGATGGCCTATCATTTACGTGTGCTCATGTCGCGATATTAATTAAGCTTGAAAATTCATGATTTTTTTTATAGCATAGGCCAGCAAACGAGCAAGTGGGTCACCTGATGGTAAGTGATCTCCACCGCCCATGTACGCCCACCACCAGAAGAGTCATGAGCGCGTTGCCGACCTTAAAGGAAAGGGATAATTAGGGATTGGGAAGGGGAGGGGATTTGGGCTTCCGGTTATCTCACTCACCGTACGAAACGCAGCAGCAAGCCACTACTTTACGTCGGTTTTCTGTGAGACAGTGATAACGATCCGGTCGAGTCAGCCCATTCATGCTGTAGATAAAACTGTCTACAGCGTGGCTCTACCACTCTAAATGTTATAACCACCCGTACAAGTTACCTAAGCAGCACCATAATTATACACATAATTCGCGTATCGTTATGTAAAATACAAATTCATAATAAAATACATGTTTTGGAACCGTAGAACTTACATACATTTTTGAACCAATAGCTCATCGGTCTCAGCCTGCAATGTACTGACATTGCTGCTACATCAATGAGAATATCGATATGTTTATCGCAATTCCAAGAATCGGTATTTTTTATTCGATCATAGATTCGCGGATCGAATCATACACACATTAGGACAACACTAAAATTTATGATTTACTGCATTCCTAATTCCTTGGTGTGCGTGCATTCAAAGTCGTAATTGGTCAACTTGTAACGCGTAATAATTCGTAATGTTTTTGTATTCGCCAACCCCGGCTTAGTATTTCTATGTTATTAATCCATTAGCCAACCTGATCACGGTATTTAATTGTTCCCGCCAAATCAGTTGATCTTTTGATGAATCAGTACCTAAAATTTAATTTTCGTAAATACGGCACTATACCTTACACTCACAAGTTTAAAACAAACTAGGTATTCTAGTTTAGTTCACTTCGGTTCGTTTCGTTTGATGTGCATGTTTTTTTTTCATATTCCGCCATTTTGCTCAGTATTTAGTTTTTATTAGTATTTCGTAATTTTTATTAGTGCGGCGATCTTGGTGAAATTGATACTGTTTTCACAAACGTTTGTGTAATGTTTTAAGTGTGTAATAATTATTCGTATTGAAGTGAAATTGACACTAACCGGTTTATCAAGTTTAGAATAATGCCTAAGTGTTTGTGTAGTGTTTGTGTTAAGTACATACTACATGTTTACTGCCGGGAAGTATTTGGTATACTTCGCGGTATTATGGTATTATGTATAATTGTTTAGAAATCTCAGGGAGACAATAACATTTTATAGGGTTTTATTAAAATTTAAGTTTACTTCCGGCTCAGCGATACTGCACTACTACACAGTCGTTTATTTGCTGCTTTTGATAAATTATAAGCTATTACTTTACATCCGGGGCGCAATCTTATGGGCAGGGTCCGATTAATATTATTCGCCGTAGTTGCTTATAAGATACGGTAATGTATGTGTGTGTGTCTCATTCATTCGATGACGGGTGTGTAGTGTGTACTGTGTACGATGTGTTGAGTTGTATATGTGTGTGCGCGCGTATACAGACTGTTTAAAATTAATCTAATGTTAATGGCATTTAATTTGTTAGGAAATATTATTTTTTTATTTTGCCTTTAATAAGAAAGTGTCTTAGCTCAAAGTACTTATATTAACGAACACTACACATGGTTTCATTTAAGTATAGGGTGTCAAAATGACACTGTATATAACCTAAACCCTTATCTTTAATACCTATAATACACGATGTTCTAAAATGTTAAGTTAAATAACTATCAAAAAATTTAAACAGCAATATTCTGAATTGAAATAAAATTAATTCAAACGGATTTTTTTACGTTTTTGACGTTTCGAACACTTCTGAGCCTTTGTGGTCACAGGGTGGACTCCGTGTCCAGTCGTCGTCGGGATCAACATTAATAAAAAACCGTGATAAAATCCGTTTAAATTAGTTTTATTTCAATGAGTAATATTCACGTAAACATAAGCAATAATCTGACTGCTTTGTACATGATATATTTTATCTATGTAGATAGAGCAACTCTATGAGATTTTAGTCTATTGGAGAAGACAGCTATTAGACTCAATGACTATACTTTGATGACCATTCTCCTTAGAAATCAGGAACAGTTTAAATCATCAAGAGTATTAAGGCTGGACCCAGTAATCTCTAGTATCGTCTGGTTCACACTGACGTAGAACTTCGAAGATCGCAGGTTCGAATCATTGAGTTCATTAAAATGCCAGTGAGTAATCATTTAATTTTTATATGTGTTCCTGCTAAATGATGACGGTTAAATGAGTTTGTTTTCTGGGTGACGAGTTTTAGGTACATTGTATGACATCAGAAATTACTCAATTATTTGCGGCCAGCGACCAGTGGAATGTTATTATATTTGTGGTTTCACGGTGTTTGTATTTATCGGGATTCAGAAACTTGTGCAGTCACCTTGTTAAATTTTTTTGTTGGGAAGTTGGGAAGCAGGCAAGCGAGTTTACTTATGTTAAGTGATCTCCATGAATGTCCACAATACCTCAAGAATCATGGACTTAGAGTAGATCTAAAGGAAAGGGATTATTTAGGGCTTGGGAATTTTGGGGCTCTGGATATGTCTCTCACCGTACGAAACGCAATAGCAAGCTGCTACTTCACGTCGTTTTTTGTGAGACAGTGGTAATGAATAGATCGAGCCGGCCTAATCGGTATGTATACAAAACTGTCTACAGCGCGGCTGTACCACTTACTCCCTGTCTACTACCCTATTTTATATGTATGCTCTATATTTATTATTAGTATAGTGGTATGAAATAAAATGGTATGGTTAATAATGCCTATAAACGTGAACTGATAAAAAATTCATCGTCAACCGCCATGGATCGATCGATGCCGTTATGTCATCATGACTAGTACAATGGAAATTCCATTATTACCAGCTTGCACACATAAATAAAGAGTATTAAGATAACAGAGAACATTTAAAAACGGCAATTAGATTATCATGTGCATCATTTCACATTTATTCTTATTTATTTATTAGTGTAGCATAATGTTATATAACTATGAACAGATGTTTCGACAAAACAAATATTTGATATTTATATGACCTCAATCATTCTAGGCGGTCAAAAGATCCTAATAGGTTACTTACCCCCGTATTCATTATCGTTACTTTCTTTTTTTTTTTATTTCGCATTATTATGCATTTTGTCAAGTATGATTTTTTCTCAAGTTATTTTTATAAGAACGATGAAACACAGGTGCGGTCGATTTCAAGGTATTGTCGGAGTTTTGGTGTTAACTCCTTTCAGTACGATGCTTTATTCACTTATTTCAATGTTTCCATACACTGTTCATCAACGTCAATGTTTATTGAACAAATCCACACCACTTTTATATAACAAACACAACTCTAAACTAGTATATGAAATAAATTAAAATAAGCGATGAACTGCACTGTCAAAATTCCCGCCAAAACTCTCTCCCCGTATTCATTAATGTTACTGTGATAGTGATGACTTCTCTAAACATCATTGGTTAGTTGTTGGCGCTAACGTTATCGTCCGAACCGTGACTTATGGTCTTAAGTACATGCAAAAATCTCGTCAAGGAAACACTTTCAGTTTTTCAAGAACTATAAAATCTTCAGGGTAATATTTCCAATATTTTTCCATGAAAACCTTGTTCGGGTTATTACGAAAAAGTTACAAAATAGCCAAATCTGTTCAGACGTTCTCAAGTAATACTAACATTACCAACTAGCAGCATTTCATTTTTATTTATTCAAATAACATTTTTTCAAAATTTAAGCTTAAGTAGTCGTAGGTAACAAAGTTACGTCACATAAAAAATATTATATACGGTTACAAAATATATTACATATTTTTTTTATCCTGGCTCGGCAAAATGACTACGCTACACCTGATGGTAAGTGTAGCGCAATCCAAGAATGTTGTCGACCAACGATAAACAATGTGTCCATCGTAGGTCGGCAAGATCATGCCCGCCTGCCAAAGGGCCAAGGGGGAGGGGAAGGAAAAAGGGATGGGAAAAGGTTGCGGATCAGGGGTCAAGCCCGGGGAGAACCGGATATACACTGGCTGACCCTGGAACGCGACCCACACAAGGTGGGCCACTATGGCAGGTTTTAGCACCAGTGTACGGTGGTCGCTATCCGGTCGGATACAAGTATCCTCCCACCAGCAAAATTATTTATTAATCATTATTTTGAAAAGTAGCTATGGGAAGAAGGCAGATTTCTGGTCGAGTCAAGCAAGCGTCAATAACATTGTCGTCAGCTAACGTCATATTGAAGATGCCAGTGACACCGTGCGTTGTGCGGCTACGAATGGTGCCCCGAAAGGACCCCACTAATACTGGTCCCCCATAAGTTTTTTTGTGGTATAATAATTAGTCATGGAAGCCCTGCTATCGGGATACTGGCGACCCCTCGACAAATATAGGTACACGTTGCCGTTCAAACAAGTGACAAAGGCATATACAAAATGATTCTTTTCGTCTTTCCTTTATAAACTTATCACAAAGCCAAATACTGTGCATTATTCTTATATAAATAATCTAAAAATCGATAACATTTTAACGCAATTATCTATTTTTAATTTATTCGGATTCCCTTTTTAAAATTTTTACTTATCGCCACTGCACTCTAGTGACATCATTGGTCGTCATAATCACGGATGTTGTCATTGTTGGGCGTAGGTATAAGCCCATTTCAACCGACGAAAAACACGAAGAGTTTCTCAATTTGACGCGTATTTTATTTTCCTGTCATTCCATGCTAACCATTTGTATAGTGATTTATTACGTTTACGCGAATGTTACACATTACACGGTGTTTTATTTTAATTTTGGCCCCAACGTTTCGAAAGCTTTTCAGCCTTCGGTTTTGATTACGGGTTGGACTGCTTTTCGAAATTATTTTCTTCTTTCTTTCTTTTCGAAGCTTTCGAAACATCGGAACCAAAATAACCGCGATAAAATACGTTTAAATTAGTTTTATATCACCATTTGTACTTTGATTAACATTTATAGTTAATTATTACACATCCATACATGGAAACACATCAGTATAATGACTTAATTAACACACTTAGTTTTAACAACTTCTAGACTTTTAGGAAGGTCTCTAGACTGTAATAATTAAAACCAATTAGCGTTACGCAATTAGTAATCTGGAAGTATCTAGACTCGTTGATTGGTTTAATAAACTTCATCCTGTGGTTAAGAAACCTCGATTAATTCTTGCATTGATGTTGGTCACTTATTGGTTTGAATTGACAACCAATTAAGTAATATGACCTCCGTGAAGCAACGAACTCGGATATTGATGGATGTGGGTTCAATTCCAGTATTGAGACATAGATATGTTTGTTTTTTATGATCTTGGTAAGTACAAGTTGTACTTTTATATACATGCAATGTGAAATATATAATATCGCCATTGGAACTACAAAAATACTAAAGCGCCAATACATTCAACCTTACGGTAGAGCATTTTAAAGTTGTTTTTTTACAATAAAAATTCATAATAATTATATTAGGAAAAAATATGATTCAATATAATATGTACTGCTTTAATGAAAAATATCAAGTAGGTAAATTTATATGAGTTTTATTGTAAAAAACTAAAAATGCTCTACCGTAAAAATGTGTTATATTAAAGTTCTTTCAAAGGATTTAGGGCCAAGTGATTTTCATATAAAACATGAGTATTTATTGAAATAAAACTAATTAAAATGGATTTTATCGCCGTTTTTTATTTACTACGATAAAATCCGTTTAAATTGGTTTTATTTCAATGAGTAATATTCGCTTATACGTAATACATAATAAGTATTTATGTTTTACAGTGACTTGTAAACGCTGCAATAATTTATGCAGATATCAAACCAATTGTAATCCTGCATATCACCACAGTTAATAATAGATGCCTTAATCATATATTCATTCAGCCTGATCATTCACAACAAGCCTGATACTGATTGTGTTATCATTTCCTGTAATTTAGGTCGGTGAGTAACCCGACGCGACGTTCCTTTACGAAAACACACTGCATAAAGGATTTAATCTATTATCAATAAAACAGCATATGATTAAATAATAAACGATATTCGTAGAAAAAAGAATTAGGTACGTTGCAATATTTAATTTTGGAGTGTAAGTGGGCCCTGACGTTTTAGGACCAAAGCAAACCTCACCTGCACGTGGTTATTCTGCTGATTAACGGATGAGACACTGGCGACACATGGTAACCATTGCGGGTTGTGCGTCGGATAGCTCCATATAATACCAAATCGTGTCCTAATACCAATCGAACTGTCAAATCATGATGACGAAGGTGGACTCTGGCATTAAGCCGGTTTGAAGGACATTTAAGCCAGTGAAATTACTGGGCATTACGAGACTTAATATCTTATTTCTCGGGGTGACTAGCGCAGTTCAGTGACATGCAGTGCTTTAGAATAGTTTTGTGTTGTGTTGCTTCTGTTTATGGGCAGGCGTGGCGCTTACCGTCAGGCGAGCGACTTTCTAGTCTCGTTGTTCAATCAAATAAAAAAACAAGGTTTCGACGTTTAGACGCATAGCAGCTGTTGAAGGTCTTATTAAATCACGCTATTTATATTTTTACAAGATTTTCGAAACCGTTTTCGAAGAAGTTGTCTATAAAAAGCTCGTTAATGGCCTAGCAACGCGTGATCATAACAACTTTGATTCAATAACAGATCATTTATTAGATGTGTTCAGCAAGAATGCCACTTAATTACTTGGATATAATACCTACCTCTAGAAAAACGTTTTATTTTTTAATTTAAAGCCAACAGTTACATACATAGTCCTGACTCCATATTAGGTTAACCTGTATCGTGGTTATCAGTAACTACGAGGGACTTGTAGTCCCGCAACACCCAAACCCGAAATTTTACTCAGTACGGGAATCGAACCCACGGCTTCTTAGTTCAAAGTTGTTTGAAATTGAGTTCTTTAGTGGTAGAGCCACGCTGTAGACAGTTTTGTCTACAGCATGAATGGGCTGGCTCGACCGGGTCGTTACCACTGTCTCACAGAAAAACGACGTAAAGTAGCGGCTTGCTGTTGCGTTTCATACGGTGAGTGAGTTATCCAGAAGCCCAAATCCCCTCCCCTTCCCAATCTCTAATTATCCCTTTCCTTTAAGGTCGGCAACGCGCCCATGATCCTTTTGGTGGTGGGCGTACATGGGCGGTGGAGATTACTTACCATCAGGTGACCCACTTGCTCGTATGCCGGCATATGCTATAAAAAAAAATTGACGTTGGTACCACATATAGCGATACATTTATCTCCTATAACATCACAGGACAGAAAATGTTAATGAAACTACGTACTTGTTTCATCTCTGCCTATCCCTACGGCTATACAGGCATAGAATATGCTTAAAGTATCGAATTATTATTACGAACAGGAATAATAAACATCGTTTTTAACCACCTTATTAAACTTTGTAATGATTATGTTTACGCAACTAACAACTGAACTTCAAAAACATTTACATTGTTAATCCAAGGTATTCTCTGAAACTAGATTATCATAGTTTACACACAACATGCACCATGACGCAAGAGAGCATAGTCTATAATTATTTGCTGCTAACTCACTTTGACCGTCTAGTTTGTTAATCTGAAACCAATATATTTTTCTCAAAAATATTTATGTTGGAGCTGATGTGTAGTTTATGGTTCGATAAAATTAGATTTGGCGGGACAACACATATTTTTGGTCATTTTTTTAACCGTTATAGGTAGCTGGCTAAAATTTTCACAGAATGTGTACTTAATGTTTGATGTATCCTATTTAAAAAAATGGATGATACGTGAAGCCGGAGTCCAGATCACACTCGACCGGTTTTTTTTTTCCAGATCGGAAAACGAGCAACTGGGTAACCTGGTTGTAATCTCCACCGCCCATGAATACCCACAGTTTTAGAAGAATCATGTAAACGATCTTATCAAAATCATATCCTTTATTTTATCAAATGACCAAACGAGCAGGTCGGTAGCATGATGGTAAGCAGCATGCCTGTTAATAAACAGAAGCACCACCAAAACTGTATGGTACTGGAGTTTGTCACCCCGAGATATAAGTTGTTAAGTCTTATCATGCCCGGTAATTCCACTGGTTTCAATGTCCTTCATGCCTAGACATACTGTTCCTTTGCGGCAGAAATAGATGAAGCAGTGGTACCAACCCAGACAATTTCTAGCATACAAGGGGCCTATTACGTAGGGACTCGCCGTATTTATGTTTTAAACTTAATATAGATCTAATACCTTCATTTTGTTTCACAAAGTATGTTAACAGTGTAAAAATCAAGCGTCCAATGACACCGCAGGATTATTCGTATTACGTCACTGTTCCCAATATTGGCCAAGGGGAACGAACCGCCATCGGTCCAAGGATGCGCTAAATCCAACCGGGTATTTTCGTATCGACAGTTTGCCTCGTTTTCTAAGAATTCTCGTTTGAAATGTAAAACACTGTTTCATGAAAGTAGGATTAGTGACTGCGCTATGAAAAAGTATATAGTTTGCAATTGATTTCTTTTTAATCCCCGACAAAAATGACTTTGTCTGTGAGTATGTGTGGAACGGATCAATTTAAATGCTGTTTTTGTTATTTGAAGGCTACTTCTTTTTAGCAAGTGGTAGAGCCACGTTGTAAACAGTCATGTTTACAGCATGAATAGGCCGGCTCGACCGGATATATACCACGGGTTCACAGAAAACCGACGTGAAGTGGCAGCTTAGTGCTGCGTTTTTTTTAGATTTCCGGAGGCCCAAATCCGCCTCTCCTGCCCAATCTGTATTCCCTTCCTTTAAGGTTGGCAACGCACCCATAATTCTTTTGATATCGTAGGAGTTTATGGGCGGCGGATATCATAAACATCTGGTGACCCACTTGCCCGTTTGCCAGCTTCTGCTATAAAAAAAAGAGAATCAGTGTACAGCCATTTAGAAATCTCTACAAGTTTTTGGTTGATTTTTGGGAATTGTATTGCTCAATAAATTTTGAAGCTTGATATGGACAAGATTTTTTAAATTCAGTTTCATTGTATAAAATCTATTAAATATAATTAAAGTTGACATTGCCCAGGCTAAGTTTTTATACACTCGCTCCAAACGTAATAAGGAGACTTTTGAAAATTTTCTCTATAATAAAACTCAGTGAAAATTGCTTGTTTCAGTCGAGTTGGACAGATATAGACGCTTTAAAAATGTGAAGTTATGAAAGCAGTGCCTCGGTTAATATCGTAATAATTTACATAAGCACTTTCAAGATTTAAGGTATAAACCAACTTATTTGTACTTATTATTATTATTTTAATCATCAATTTATTATTCGTGTTTAGGGAATTATATCAGGAATGTGAATATAATCTTGGTAACGTGTGGCATAAAAAATAGGAGGGATTTAGGAGAATCCTTGTAGTGGGCTTCATTATAGTCGACGTTATATTTGGACTGCACAGTCGCTTCGTCGAGCCAAGAAAAAAAACTACAGCGTTAAAGGCCTCGGACTTAGATTAACGACTCCTGCCAGTTGATAACAGTCGGGACCGACTTTTTACGTGTCTCAGAAGCTCGGAGACGCTCAGTTGAAATACCTCTAAGCACTCATCCATCGAGCCAAGGGTTGCTTATTTTATTTTATACACCCAACAGTCACACATATCCTGACCCCACTCTAGGCCAAACCTGTGTCGTGGGCATCAGGAAGTACGAGGTCCCACACCACCCAGACCCGAAGTCAACATTTGTAGATAACACAAACATTAGTCTCGGTGTGGGAATCGAACCCACGGCCTCCCGCTTAGTAGCATCATCGCCCGCTGCGCCACAGAGGTTGTCAAATTTAACTCGCTAATCACCCCGATCACTGCGTGTACCTGGCTATGAACGTGTGTGTATATAGACTAAATATATTTAAATATTTACACGTGAAAATGATACCTGTCAACAACAGGGGCTCGCGCCCCACTTGCATCGTCGCATAAACTCGAACCGCACACATTGGCTTACGTCAATCCGCTTTATTTCTGCACCCGTTAAACCCGCATGACCCAGTTACAGAGTTTTGACTCCACGCAACCAGGTTATGGCTGTGTTTTCACCTATTTTTCCACCAAATGTTTTGTATACGTAATAAACTGAATGGTCTGTTACGAAACAGTGTAAGATTTTGTTAGTTATAGTACTGTGGTGGAAATGGGAATGATTTGGATCTAAATTTTGTTTTAATTGCTGCTGGAGTCTAGAAAATGTAGGTCGGTTGTCGGTGAGTTGAGGCGTCACGGTGACTGAAAAACCATGGGCTAGGACGGTGTTTTTAGCATCATCATCATCAGCCACAGGACGTCCACTGCTGAACATAAGCCACCCCCAAAGATTTCCAGACCGACCTGTTGGAAGCGGCCCGCATCCAGCGACCTTTATCAGGTCGTCTTTAGTATCAAGTGCACATATTTATATTTCAAGAAATTATACTTATATTGAAATATTTAATCCGTTAAATTAATTATTATCTACCATATGTATATAATTTCGATCATCCCTTTTAACTGATTTCTAAAAAAAGAGGATTTTCACAATTGGACGCGTATTATTACATTTAATATGTTACGTGATATAACGATCAAATGTGGTCCGATTTTATAATTCTGTTGTTGATAGGGCTTGAAGCCCCAAGGATGATCACAAATCAATTTTATTAAGATCTGAATAAAGGAATACGAGAGAATGTTAATGAATATCAGCAAATGCATTTAAAGCCGCTGTTGGGAGGGTACATGATCATTTCTGTACCCATCTTATTGGCTCTTTCAGGTGAGTTGCGTTCCGGGGTCTGCACTTGTACCTATATCCAATAAGTTCAGGCGAACATAATTATCTATCCACTAGCATTAGCTCGCGGCCCGCCCGCGTGATCTGCGTTTTCCGGGATAAAAAGTAGCCTATCACCCAAGTCAGCTCATACCCTGTCTGTATACCAAATTTCATAAAAATCCGTTCAGTAGTTTCAGCGTGATTGACGGACAAACATCCAAACATCTAAACAAACAAACTTTCACATTTATAATATTAGTAGGATTAAGGACATGTTAGGACTATATGTGTGTTGGGTGTATTTAGTATTAGTATTTATTAGATATATTAATACTACATAGATATGCAAATATGTGACCTCTATTTTAAAACGTGTTTATTATTATGTCTAAAATATCGATCGTAAATAGTACTAACGATCTTTGAAAAATCTCATGTAACCTTTTCATTACTAATATGAATCTAATACAAATAATCTTAGATATATACACGCTGAGTGGATATAACTGGATACAACCGGTTCTAATTGTATATACGGACAACATTAAATGTTAGGCATTAGCCTATGATGCGTATCTACTCAATTTAGTTGATTCCTTCGTAATTCGTATTTCAGTTGTTTTTTTTTTATAGCATAGGCCGGCAAACGAGCAAGTGGGTCACCTGATGGTAAGTGATCTTCACCGCCCATGTACGCCCACAATACCAGAAGAATCATGGGCGCGTTGCCGACCTTAAAGGGAAGGGATAATTAGGGATTAGGAAGGGGAGGGGGTTTGGGCCTCCGGATATCTCACTCACCGTACGAAACGCAGCAGCAAGTCGTTACTTTACGTCGGTTTTCTGTGAGACAGTGGTAACGACCCGGTCGAGCCGGCTCATTCATGCTATAGACAAAACTGTCTACAGCGTGGCACTACCACTCAAGTTTAGTGAATAATAAATACTATAACATAAGAGATTGTTTGACCTTCGAGATGCTTAAAAAGCTCTTAAATTTTTGTTTTTGTTTATTCGACCGGATCTTTTTACTTTTAGTAGGTTTTGGTAGTTCTAGAAGCCAATGACTTCTAGCAAGTATTCAGTAGATTTCTTTAAAAGGGTGTTACATAGGAAAATTTAGATACAGTAATACCCCGGACTTACGCGATAGGTGGGACCGAGCTATAGCCGTGTAAGTCGAATTCGCGTAAGTCGAGGTACAACTTTGCATGCACTTTTGAGTGACATAATTTGAGGTTATCAATAAAACACAACGTACGTAAAACAATTCAACGCGGAACACGTTCGAATCTGTCGTAAACGGACCACTAACATGGCGAAATAGGAGAGCTGACGCGCTCGGCCATCAAAAAGAATAACCGCGTATCTCCGAATTCGCGTAAGTCGAGGTAGCGTAAGTCGAGGTATTACTGTACATTAAATATCAGCAGATCTACCAAAAATCAGGAGATCTGCCAACAGTGAGCGGTGATTGATTATTTTCGGGTGTCTCACCAGTTTGGTGTGTATATTCTAAATCTTAAGGACGTTCTGCCAACAATACATTCGTGGTTGAAGGTAGGCGCGTCAAATAAATAAATAAATAAATACACCCAACAGTTCACATACATAGTCCTGGCCCCACAGTAAGATACGAGTCTTGTGTCGTGGGTATCAGGAACTACGAGAGACTTTCGGTCTCACAACACCCAGACCCCGAGACAAATAAATGTGGATCTCACAAACATTTGTCTCGGTGCGGGAATCGAACCCGCGGCCTCTCGCTTCACAGCTGGCTACTCGCCCGCTGCGCCACGGAGGCTGTCAAAAAAAATACGTCCACATGACAGGTAATTAGACGGGCCCAAATCGATGGCGTCAAGGGGCGTGGACGAGTCAGGTGACCACGTGTTATTTACGACCAACACGTGACCACATGACACGACGCGACGACCAGACGTGGACCGAGGCGCGATGTCAAAAATACATAAATGTAAGAATATTTTAATGTGTTAGTCATTCAATTTTTGTATCGGATTTTAAAGGATGTGTCTATCGAATTTGGATTTATAATTACAAGGTGGTAGGTGCCTCGTATGCGAGAGGCCGTTTGGGTTGTTGCCACCGCATTGTCCATTTCTGCCGTCAAGCAAGAGTGTGTGAGCACTGTTGAAGGACATTGAAGCTAGTGAAATTACTGGGCATTATGAGACTTAACATCTTATGTCTCGCGGTGACGAGCGCAGCTCAGTGCTATGCAGTGCTTTGTAGTTCAAAGTTCTGTGTGGTGTTGCTTCTGTTAACAGGCAGGCGTGGCGCTTACCGTCAGGCGAGTGCCTTGCTCGTCTCGTCATTGAATCAAATTAATAGAAATGAAAACTCAAACACAAAATGATCGTCTGAAATGGGAATTCAACCCAGACCTTACGGTTTCCAGCCTTAGTACGTTGTTACTAGACTAATGTGACGAACCTAGGTCTACGAGGCCCTGTTGAAATATAATCTAAATTACATCTCAGTGCTAAATATACAAAATACAATGAGTATTACTTGAATTAACATGTATTTCCCGACACTTTTAAGTGAATGCAGTTTAATTTTTCAAATATTATTTTATACTAGATTTTGCTCGCGTGACCTGCTTTTTCCGGGATAAAAAGTAGCCTATGTCCTATTCTGATGTATAAGCTATATTATTGTAAAGTTTCATTAAAATCCATTCAGTAGTTTTTACGGGAAAGAGTAACAAACATACATCCATACTTTCGCGTTTATAATATTAGTAGGATAGGATTAGAATATATTTAACACCTATTTTCGTGGCATTTTATTTTATTTAAAATGTGGTTCGTAATTTAAATAATCTGTTATACATTATTTCTTGGTAAAACGTGTCAACAAAGCTACAAATTATGTCTCGTGAGTAGAGAAGAGCAGACTAGTTGGCGACAGTACAGAACGTAGTTTTTATTGCTGTTCAGACCATAAATTATGTCATATGTGTTTTGAACACAAAAGCTAGTGAGGAAGCTATATGGATATTTAAAAAATAAAAGTTTTATATGATATGACAGACTTCGCGGCGCAGCGGACGAGTAGCCGGATAGACCGTGAATTCGATTCTCAAACGAGACAATTGTGTGATCCACAAATTTGTGTGTTTCGTATATAAATATCACCCAAAATTCAAACTTAAGACATTAGTAGTATCAATGTAGTATCAATAAATTAACTTAGTATTAACTAATATCATAATATAATAATAATGATTAAATTCAATTATATTTCAAATTAATTAACATAATGGATCATGGTTGTCTGACAATAAATATATATATATATATTTTTTTTTTATTAGAGACCGATGAATGTATCTTCAGACAATATAATATATTGTTTCAGTAATCTATTCCTAACTTATATGATTTACTATTAGATTAGTGAGCCAGGGCCGAATAAGTGTGTCACCGAAGCGCAAACTCATAAAATAAGAGATTATCCTGATCTTGGCACTCGCACAAGAAACTCTTTGAAATCAGTCTAAAATGTCAATATTATTGTAGCTATACAGTTTTATGAGCTTTAAATGCGTTCCATAAAATCAATCATCGGTCTCGGAACTAGGCTAAGTCTTTGATTCACTTTGTTATTTCTAATTAGATTGGAAAAATCTAGACGTATTTTTTTTGGAACGAAGTTCCTTACGGCAGGCTTGGAGGGGATAGGGATTTCGCTGCGTGACCGAACTGAAAAAAATGTGATAGTAAAACCGTAAGAAAAATGCGTGGAATGAAAACGTTAAATGAGAAGTGCGCAGGTGCGACAGTCGCATAACCAGCCAGCGTTAGTTCCTTTTTTAAAATGAAATTAATTCAGCCAGTTATATTTGAAGTATTTTTATATCTCCTTCGATTTTTAAAAGATTACGCTAGCTCGTTATTATTTATAATTACATAAAGGCTTTGTCAAACAGGACGCGTTCTTAGCGCTGCGTGATAGCGTTAAAGCGGCGCGTTTTAACGTCGTGCTCTTTTCATGTCACACTTGACTAGAGCGCAACGCTCCTTAACGCAACGTACCATTCGCCAAAGCACAGTCTCTATCGATAAGATGTCGAGTGATTCAGATGTGGAAGAATTGTTACTTTTATATGCTCTATCGCGGTCTTACCCGTTTCATTTATCTGATTTTCGATTTAAAAATATTACAATTAAATTGAAATTGTGGGAAATTTCAATGTAATTGTTATATTTTTATAACAATTATCCTTTATATTGTACAAACATGGGTTTTTTCGTACTAATTCAATAAATTTTTCAGTCATTATGCACATTCACTCGGACGCTAAAATAAAATCTGTAAAAAAATACAACGGCCGACGTCAAAGCGTCCTAACGCCGCGACAGAGCGTCGCGTACTCCTAGCGCTGGCGCTCTGTCTGACGGTATATTACTATAATAGTACAATACAACTCGGCGTCATAGCGCGACGTCAGGTTAGCGCCCTGACGCGCGCTAAGTACGCTTTCTGTTTGACGAAGCCTTTAGTTGATAAAAAATGCTATACAATAGCTTTACCGCGGCAGTCTCCGAGTGCCACAAGTCTTTTTTTTATTTCTATTTTTCTATTCTATTTCTATGTAATTTTATGTTGTCAAACAAAAATAAAGAGACATATTTTGTTATTTTAGTTGATAATTTGAATTTTTTGCAATTTGTGTCGATTCTACATTAGTCGAAGGAACTTCGTTCCTACCTGGTGTCCCATGACACACACCAATTTTTTTTATTTATTTGATTGAATGACGAGACAAGCAAGGCGCTCGTCTGATGGTAAGCGCCACGCCTGCCCATAAACAGAAGCAATACCACACAGAACTTTGAATTACAAAGCATTGCATGGCAATGAACTACCCTCGTCAGCCCGAGACATAAGACGAAGACTTCAATGTCCTTCAAACCGAAACACAATAATGCTTACACACTGTTGCTTGGTGGCAGAAATAGACAAAGCGGTACCAACTCAGACGGCCTCTCGCGGGACCTACCACCTTATAATTTCTAGTATCAGAAGCTAGGTCCTGCACAATACTATGTAATTTAAATGATCCATTCAACCATCTGTCAATTGAGCCAATTACGCGTTATTATTATTTGGGGCGGCCTATCAGTTGCTTAAGAATAAGAATATGGTTTAGAATAATAATTATGAAACTTATCGCATTTCATGAAGGGGTTCTCAATTCGTCGGTAATTATATATTTTTGTTTCTGTATGTTCATGCATAACTCCCCGAATGTGAACTGATTTGGATGTTTTTTTTTTATTGTAAAAACTTTTTAAAAAATAAAACCAACTCACAAAAATAACTAAAAGGCTAAAAATAAAATTAAACTAATTTGATACGCTGGTATCAATTTTTGACCATTAAACCGTAATTGTACCGACAAAAAATTTTGTTTTATTTTACCCTTTGTTTTTTAAAACAGTTTATTTTTTATCAAGTTTCATCTACACGCGCAAGAATCTTTCATAACTGAGATAATATTTCGCTGGGCGGAACTCCGAGACTACATAATACGCACAGTTTTCCGCCTAAGGAACAATACATGTGCTAATACGGGAGGAAATGAACGCTAATGAAATATTTATGACAAGATAAGGAAACAACAATGGTTCTTAAAATAACCGCTTTGTCCCCTCAATCATACAAAGACACTGCCTAAATATTCGGCACATTTCGAGACTTGGTACAAGGAAATGTGTGACAATAGTGAGGAAGTGTAGGGGAGCGTAATAAGGGCAAGAGAGTGGGGGTCAAAAACAGCCTTAAATAACATGACTTATAGAAGCT
Organism: Amorpha juglandis; assembly: GCA_949126905.1. Taxonomy (NCBI): domain Eukaryota; kingdom Metazoa; phylum Arthropoda; class Insecta; order Lepidoptera; family Sphingidae; genus Amorpha; species Amorpha juglandis. Next base: position 7,637,926 of record OX421386.1, on the reverse strand, counting down.
AAACATTTTAAAAGAATTATTAGATATCGAAATAAAACTAATTTTAACGGATTTTATCGCGGTTTTTTATTAATTTTGATCCCGACGTTTCGAAAAGTTTCCCTAGAACCATATAGTAATTATTAGATAATTACTATAAAAGTCCTAAAGCTACTGAATTTATTTTGACGGTCGTTTTGTAGTTTCAAACCATGTAGTCTTAGTTATTGCAATAAGCTCGATTAACATCGTTTATTTGTATCGGGTATATAAATTTCTATATGCTATTTAACATTTTATATTCTCACAATAGGATGGCTTATATTAGAAAATTATATTAGTATACTCGTAAATGATATTTCTAAGTCCAATTCGTTTTACCAAAAACTTTACTCATTATACAAGTAAGCCCATAACTCCTGAAAAGTGAGCAAGTAATATTCACCTAGAGAAAACAGTAAAATTGCCTAAATGGCGCAGTTGTATTGCGTACGCGCTGCGACTGTTGTGCTGAGTTCAGGCAAATATGATATTAAGTTTTTCCATCACGGAATCCTTCAAGGGGGGTAAAGCCAGGCCAAAGAAATAAATGTATCAAGAAGTGGCGCAGTTGTGTTGCGTTCGCGGTACGACTGCTGTGTTTAAGTCTCAGGTTCCCCGCGTCGGGTAAAAGTTATATTGGGTTTTTCTATCACAAAATGCTCAGTATCAGCCCGGAGTTTGGTACTGTACCCGGTATGGCGATAGCCTTACCCCTATCACAGGTATGTACTGGTTACACCTCTGTCTATCATTTCGGGGATTCAAAGAGCGAGTGTGTGAGCATGTAAAACAATTAAAACAGTTCTATTATTACTTAATTTTGTCTATTCTAATATTAGATTATGCCTCTAATGTTGAGTATTAAATAGCTTTTCTTTCTACATAATGTTATCCCGGCCTTAATGCCAGACTTCACCTTCCCATCATGATTTCAAGTGGATATGGTATTACGTGAATCGACTGCCGCGCCGTCTGATTTCCATAACCCGCAACGGTAACCAAGCTTCGTCATTGCCTCGTCTGTTAATCAGCAGATTGTTCCATGTGCAAGTGAGATTGGCTTTGGGCCTGGCCTACTTACACTTCACCTAAATAAAAATTACATAAAAAAAAAAAATTATGACACGACAAAAAAATAAAATTACTAAACAATCAACTCTTACATACATTTCAATAAGTACACTTCTATAATAAAGAAATGTATCGACGATATTAATAGCAGTGCCATTGAAGAAACTTGCTTTGCTACATACACCCTACTTAACCAGTCCACAATGTGGTAATTCTCACATTAACATATTATACCATAATATTATTTTTATTTATGCAAATCGATTTAATTGTGGACAGATTTAGTTGAAAAAAATATTCGGTAGAACCTTACCTGCAATGTGATCCCATATAAATTTAGTTAAGAACTGATGAAGGAATACAAACGAAAAAAAATAAATCCTTCAATGGATAACAGCACACTTGTTTTATTAGATTCGAATTTACACGCAATAGCCATCTGCCCATCCTCTATGATTAAAAACAACCTATCTCATACCATTCAAGCCCTTATTGGAGCATACATTTCCATACTTCACTCGTATACCGGTTTGAGATAAAGTTACTGAAAAGTTCATAATTTCTAACTAGTGTTGGAACGCTGAACGCGTACTACGGACATAAATATTTTAGGGCCCACGACCCACGATCCTACTGAATACACACCAGGGTTTCTACCAAAATAGACATCTTCACTAGGACGATACGTCCTCGGCTGTAATCGTTCTGTGTACGGTAAACATGTTTAAAAATAGATTTACAGTGATCGTGATAAAAATTAAATAAAAAAGACGAATTACTTATGTATAAAGTACTACGGCATAAGAATAGTAAATGATTCTACTGACTACGGTTATAGAGCCTGGGAAATTTTAGTTTTTCGATCTAATATGAATATGCAATCAATGGTATTTTTTTATAGCATAGGTCGGAAAACGAGCATGTGGGTCACCTGATGGTAAGTGATCTCTCCATGTACGCCCACAATAGCAAAAGAATCATGGACGCGTTGCCGATCTTAAAGGAAAGGGATAATTAGGGATTGGGTAGGGGAGAGGATTTGGCCTTCCAGATATCTCACTCACCGTACGAAACGCAGCAGCAAGCCGGTACTTTACGTCGGTTTTCTGTAAGACAGTGGACAGAGACAAAACTATTTACAGCGTGGCTCTACCACTCAAAAATACATGATATACAAGTTGTATTATTTATTATTCTAATGACTACGGTTATAGAGCCTCAGAAATTTTCGTTTTTCGAACTAATATGAATATGCAATCAATGATAGGTTGATGAGGTGCGCACCTCATCATTCAAAAGACAATAAAGTACATAATTTAATGTTCTAACGTTTGTATTGGGTCACCAGTGTTACGTGTTTGTATTTCTAAAATAGTTGAAGAGTATAGAAGGTATAGCGGGCAGTGTTAATCGTAATAAACAACATACAGTTTTTGTTGTTTACATGTATAAAAATCACTAGAATTTCTCAACATAAAGCAGGAGTGAGTTTTTTTAAGTGGTAGAGCCATGCTGTAGACAGTTTTATCTCGAGCATGAATGGGCCGGCTTAACCGGGTTGTTACCACTGTCTCACAGAAAGCCGACATAAAGTAGCGGCTTGCTGCTGCGTTTCGTACGATGAGTAAGATATCCGGAAGCCCAAATCCCCCTCCCCTTCCCAATCCCTAACTATCCCTTTCCTTTTAGGTCGGCAACGCACCCATGATTCTTTTGGTATTGTGGCGTACATGGGCGGTGGAGATCACTTACCAACAGGTGACCCACTTGCTAGTTTGCCGGACTATGCTATAAAAAAAAGGACACATGATTTTTTATTAAAATTGCAAAAGTTACACCTATATATGTTCTGAGTTGAATTCCCAGAACGAGTACTAGTTTACTCAAGTATTTGGAGTTAGTTTTCTTGAGACTATATTTGTATGTGACAAGACGTAAAACCCTTATCATATAACGGAAATAAGGTTGGCGATAGAGATGCCTTTGTGACACATTTGCCGATCTCTTGGAGATTAAGGCATAAAATAATCAGTGTCAAATATCTGAGTCACAAAACTCAAACAAAAATAGTGATTGCTCGACCAGGGATTTGAACCCAGCACCTCTCTGATATCTCAAAATTATGCTGCCGCTGGACCAATGTCATGACCAATGACATGCGCAATACTTTTTAAATTGTAAAGAGCTTTATGAAATTTATCATTAATGGAGTCATAGAGTCTGCCAATTTATTGATTGGAATGTAGATAATTAATTTATAGTACATGCGATTCAAATGACCGGATGTACATACTCATAACATCGTTCCGGAACAATTATTACGTCACTACCGATGCATTGTGTCTAAACACAAATCGGACTGTAATGGTCAGGGTACTTCCGACGATAGTTCCGTCAGCCGTTGACTGTGCTTGTGGACAACGACCTTATGGTGCAGTTACACGACTGATATGAGCAGAGCTACGGACGATATGCAGCCTATTGGTGTACAAGACGCTACAGTACCATACACATCTACAGACACGTGGAGACACGCACAGGCACAGAATTGTTAATTCTCACCGAGAATTGGCATTCGGCGCCGGTGCTGTACTGTGTGTTTACCAGATGTGAATACGATCATATTCGATTCACACAGGGCAGAAGTGAAACTTAAATAGCTATTGAATTATTAAATATGTGAATTATTAAAATAGATTAATTAACCAACGAATTTTAATACGCAAGTGCAAAAAAATAAAACACGTGAATAATACACCACGTTGTTTATGACACATTTTCCGAAGGCTTCGTTATACGCAGACGCAAAGACACGTGATAGAATACTTGTAATTTTTCTCATAGGCTTAATCTTAGTTATGAATGTGTTTGTCTTTGTCGTGACGCATTTTCGTTTAGATGAGTTTCAAATCACAACGATTCTAAAGAAGTTTCACTTCAAAAACAGCCCTGTATTATACTGTCCCACTACTGGCACGGACGGGCCTCGTCTACTGAATGAGAGGAGAGCCTTCTCATTCATCTCACTACTATTATAAACGTGAAAGTTTGGATTTTAGTGAGTTTGTGAATTTGGATGTTTGTTAGTCAATAACGTCTTAACAGCTAAACAGTTTTGGATTAAATTTGTCACACAGGTAGACCATGAACTGGATTAGGACATAACTTGTATTTCTTTGTATTGGTTTTTACATACACTTCAAACACACTATGAGCACTAAAAATCAACGTTGTTGACGTATATTGCACAATGCATATTATGCTGAGTGCCAGTCAATTTCCGCATACAGTGCTACATAAGTATTTATTATTTTTATGTATGTAAATTTTTAGTGATAATAATTTACGCAATATAGATAGATGCTTTTGGCAGTTGCCAACCTTCACGTTTTTTACGACCACGTTTGCACTTGTCGGGGGCATCTCTGGGGCTGCTATATGATGCCCAATACTAGTTTTATTATGATCGCTAATAAATTTATTTTCTTTATTTCTTAAATATAGTAATCTATTAGCCATTTCAGTTAAATGAAAGCTTATGGAACTATGCCCTACACAATAAATAAATAAACCCATCATTTGACAGCTACCGAGTTAAAAAAGTATTGTATAGTCGAATCATATGTAACAAAATCGATCAAGTAGTTTTGCTTGATGTTTAAACAAATAGAAGGACGGTTACAGTTTTATAGTGAAGTGTTTTTCTAGTTTTAGATAGCGGACGAAAGAGGAACTGTTTCGACAAGAGGCCTCCTACCGTAGTTTAATAAATATAACTATTTATCATCTTTTATCGCCTTGCACGCCTATGCATGGCGTAGATAAATAGAAATTGATAAGCTAAAGAAAATTATATATCGATTTAAGCCAATGAAATTACAAGGCATTAAGAGGATTAACATCATATGCGTCGCGGTGACGATGACGAGCGCAGTGCAGTGCTATGCAGTACTTTGTAGCTCAAAGTTCTTCGTACGGTGAGTGAGATATCCGGAGGCCTAGATCCCTCTCCCCTTCTCAATCCCTTAATTATCCCTTCCCTTTAACGCACCTATGATTCTTCTAGTATTGTGAGCGTACATGGGTGGTGGAAATCACTTACATACACACACACATGTGTAAAATGAATGTCGTTCTATCTAGAAATGTCTTTCTCCTTGTTACATATAAAAATCAATTGCTGTTTGTTAGTCTCGCCAAAACTCCTAAGCGGTTGGACCGATTTCGATAATTTTTTGTGTGCGTTTGAGTGGACCCGGGATAGATTTTTTTTATAGCATAGGCCGGCAAACGAGCAAGTGGGTCACCTGATGGTAAGTGATCTCCACCGCCCATGTACGCCCACCACCAAAAGAATCATGGGCGCGTTGCCGACCTTAAAGGAAAGGGATAATTAGGGATTGGGAAGGGGAGAGGATTTGGGCTTCCGGATATCTCACTCATCGTACGAAACGCAGCAGCAAGCCGCTACTTTACGTCGGTTTTCTGTGAGACAGTGGTAACGACCCGGTCGAGCCAGCCCATTCACGCTGTAGACAAAACTGTCTACAGCGTGGCTCTACCACTCAAGAGTTTAGATTCACAATTGGACCCGGTAAAACCCGGTGGCGCTGCTAAACTTTTGGTTATATGTTGCTGGTGAAACTGCGAGAGATAGCAAGTTAAAAATAATATGTAATGCCGATATAAAGTCATAAATATTCTTCGGATTAACATTGAAACGTTTGCGGCTAATGGCGTCATTGAATTTTAATAAACAGTATTAATAACTCCATTTATCTACAAGATAAAATAAACTAATAAGTAAAAATAAAACCAGTTTATGTATGTAATGCGATAAATTCACGGTTGTATCCCCGAAAGGATAGGCAGAAGTGCAAGAAATAGCCAGTGCCTAAGCCAGTGTCCCATAATATGATAGAAGGCGAGCCCATCTACTATTATAAATTTATTTATTTTATTTTATGTTCTTAGGAAAACGAAGCGGTAATACATAAAAAGTAACTAAATAATTAACAAAAGCTACACATTTCCATGTCTTCACAAGTACATGTTACATACATACATACATACATACATGGTATAAAATATAGTCTTCTAATAAACCGTGCTCTATGCCCCTCGTCAAATTTATTCGATAATATAACAAAAAAAAACATTTATTAAGCGCTTGTAATAAAGCTTGTATATTACAAGTATTCCATAAAAATACTGTTCCTTATCTATGATAGCTATAAAGTTGTTTGCGAAGTAATAACCCTAAACTTAATTTACATATTAAACTAATCCTACTGTAGACAGAATGACATTTAGTTGACGACCATAAAAAATCGATTCTATTTATTAATTGAACGGATTTAAAAGTCACAGTTTGTTTGAAATTGCGTTTATTTTTTTATTTGACCTTAGGCTATTTTATTGAGACTCGTGTTCGGAATTCGTCTAGACATAAACAAAAAACTTATGTGACCTATTTTTGCCCAAATATTATTCAAATGAATGACGAAAAAATCCGAATAATAATGTGGGAGCATTTGTCAGTGTCATCATTTGTCTATTTATCCTTAAATCTGTAAGTAGGTGAATGAGAATCATTTGTTCTAGACTTGTTTATAGTACACGGGACATTTTATTTTGTCACATAAAAATTATACTTGAAAAATGCAATTTTCTACGAACCACGGATTTATCAAAACTAGTGGTCACGTAGTGGTTGAAAATTGATCGTAATTCATGCGTCATTAGCTTGTGTTTGACATTGGCAGTATAAGCGTTAACAATACATGTTTTATTCAATAATAATTAACATATTATATTGTACCTATATAAATCTCCTCTCTGAACTCCACCTCCAATTAAATACAAATCTCACAGTCCTACGTGCGCGCAAGAACTTAAAAAGGGGTTCAAAGTTTTTTCTTTGTGTATTAACATATAAATCTTGTAGGATTTCTGGACGCAAAGTCATATCATGCCGAATAATTTATGGTAGATATGATATATATTTCGGTCTGTATAGAATCCAGCGTGCCAATTTTTCCTATATAGACTGACGTTGCAATCGCAGCGGTATCGTAGATTTCATAATGCTCGTTGGTGCGTTACGCTGAATGTCGCGTTTAATTGCGACATACGAAGGGAGCACGTATTATGCGAAGACTATCTACTAATAGGGCCAATGTCAATAAACATTATTTTGAGTAATGAGCGTTATAAAAATGAATCAGCATACAGCAAAAAGGGCTAATGTTAACTTTGATCGTTTTAGTTCTTACTCAATTACTAGGAAAGTAAAAAATAATAATAACTTATCGGCTTAAGTATACTGCAGCCCTTTTATCATTTATTTTTTTTACTTAACTGTATAAGAAAGCGCACACTACATTGGCCTTTTTTACATAGTAACTTTTGAAAGACGGTTAATACACTAACGTCCTTTTAGCACAAAAAAATATCATACTTTTACAATAAACTGGCATTACAATCTCGTTTCATACAAAAACGGACTTTGGCCCTTTTAGCACCAGGCCACAGTTTTAATATCCGTGGTCCATGGATAGTGTACAGTGTACACATAGCCTAAAATGCTTTAAAGGTTGTGCTGTTACTTTGTAACATGACTGATGAGTGTTAACGTATCTCCCCCTCTTCAATAGACGATAGTTTAGAATTACCATCATCTATGGACCTAACAAACGACGACCTGATAAAGGTCGCAGGAAGTCGCTGGATGCAGGCCGCTTCCAACAGGTCGGTCTGGAAATCTTTGGGTGAGGCCTATGTTCAGCAGTGGACGTCTTGTGGCTGATGATGATGATGATGGACCTAACACCTTGAATTAAATAGGTATTTAATAATGTAAATTATTACTTTAATATAAACAATAAAGGCAAAGTCTTTGCCTTTCATAAAATAAAGTGAAATGAATGTATGTTTAGTGACATTATTCACAGTTTTTTTACTTGACAAACAATGTACAGACAAAACAAGATGCTCGCTTGATGGTAAGTGCCACACCTGCTCATAAACAGAACACCACACAGAACTATGAATGAAAAAGCACTGCATGCCATTGGACAGCGCTCGTCACTCTGAAACAAGATGTCAAATCGCATAATTTCGCTGCTTCAAAATCCTTTAAACCGAAACACAACAGTGCTTACACATTGCCGGCAGAAAAGCGGTTGTCTCACCCAGACGACCTCTCACATACGAGGGACCTATTATTATATCATTGAATGACGAGACGAGCACGCCGCGCCGCTCGCCTGATGGTAAGCGCCACGCCTGTCCATAAACAGAAGCAACATCACATAGAACTTTGAATTCAAAAGCACTGCATGGCACTGAACTGCGCTCGTCACCCCGAGACATAAGATGTCAAGTGTCATAATGCTCAGTAATTTCACTGGCTTGAATGTCCTTCAAACCGAAACACAACAGTGCTTACACACTGTTGTTAGGCGGCAGAAATAGACAAAGCGGTGGTGCCAACCCAGGTGGCCTCTCACATACGAGGGACCTACCACCTATTATCAAAGTGTAATAACACTTATGGGTTTCTAGACTGTGTGATTATGTTGTAACCTGTCAACATTTTTTAATTAAAAAGAATTACTTTTAGGTGGTCGTAATTCTGGGAATGAATGACTACTTCCAACGTATTCTAATATGTTTTCCGAGTACCTAAATGGAATAATGAATGAAACAGACACTCCTATATTAATTAGTAACGCCCTAGGGCGCGGCATGACTATCATTTTGCTACGTGTTAGTTAGGACCGACAGCCTTGAACTAGTTAGATAATGTTTTCGTAGGTCATGTAGATGATACGAAACAATGAATTGAATTCATGATCGCAAAACCGATAACCGATGGGACAGAAAGGTTCTGGAATGGAGGCCACGTACTGGCAAGCGCAGCGTTGGACGTCCACCTACAAGGTGGACAGACGACCTGATAAAGGTCGCAGGATGTCGCTGGATGCAGGCCGCTTCCAACAGGTCGGTCTGGAAATCTTTGGGGGAGGCCTATGTTCAGCAGTGGACGTCTTGTGGCTGATGATGATGATGATGATGATGTAGATGATACTGAAGGGAGAAACGATTGTAGTAGACTAGCTGATAGATTAAGGATAAGGCGATAGAAGGAAAGATTTTATTAGACTGGCACAAATAATTATATGCTAGACCGAACTGAACTACTAACAGTGCATTCAAAATATAATGTCGACCATCGAGACATTGCAACTCTTGATAGTTTATTTTTTTATTGCCTAAGCCGGCAAACGAGCAAGTGGGTCACCTGATGGTAAGTGATCTCCACCGCCCATGTACGCTCACCACCAGAAGAACTATGGGCGCGTTGCCGACCTTAAAGGAAAGGGATAATTAGGGTTAGGGAAGAGGAGGGGATTTGGGCTTTTTGGCTTAGACAAAACTGTCTACAGCGTGGCTCTACCACTCACAAAGTTGCCAGAATTGTGCCGTACCGTACCGTACACTGTACGGTGAGTGAGATATCCGGAGGCCAAAAACCCCTCCCCTTACCAAACCCTTAATTATCTCTTCCCTTTAAGGTCGGCAACGCGCCTATGATTCTTCTAGTATTGTGGGCGTACATGGGTGGTGGAAATCACTTACCATCAGGTGACCCACTTACTCGTTTGCCGGTCTATGCTATAAAAAAAACTGTAGTAACTGGTCTAGTGTAGTTACTGCCATGCCAGGTTAAAAAAAACTAAAGCCAGAGTTTTTATTTCCCTCCCATAATCCATATGCCTACTATGGCCTCCAAGTTGGACAGATTTATGTACTTTTTAACTTGTTTGGTAGTTTTTATTGTTTCTTAAGACATAATAGATGTTCGATTCGGTTCACGCAAACTTGTTTCTGATGGTTGGTCGCTGTGAATAGTTCTTTTATTACTGATATTTATGAGCAAACTTTTGACAAATCTATGATTTAGTTGTGATATTATAATAATAAAGAAATGAATAACTACAAAGTACTTACAGAGCCATATGAATCAATTCTATAGATTCAAATGTATAGATTATACATAATTATATAATTACTTGTCCTGACTGACTGACTTATTCATCAAGGCAGAGCATAAACCGCTATTAATTTGAAATATTGGCAGTTATTGACACAACTTTCAATACAACTTTAACACAACTATCAACACAAACCTTAACACAACACTCAACACAACCCTTAACACAACTCTCAAAACAACTCCCAATATTAAAGTACTCGTAGCACTATTTGCATGAGGGGTTGCTCTCTAGATCTGCATTCTATGTCCCGAAGTCTCGAATATCTCCAACCGGCCAAACCGGTTGTACCAACCCCCACGGCCTCTCGCATACGAGGGACCTACCACCTCGTTTTAGCACATACTCGTTGCTAGAGAATTCTTCGTCTAGGTAGAGCCTTACTCCAATCTCTATAAGAGCCTGAAATCCCACTGCAGAGTAAGGCCTCGCTTATTTTCATTCATTCAACCATCTATCCAAGGCTAATATGGGTCAGTCTTTTCTATGGGAGTTTAGTTTGTCCCTCCATCGTTGCCTCAGTTTGCCGTGCTGTTTTTTCCCTCCTTTTGAGATCTACTCTGTAGTCGTTTTTGCCCACAGTTCGTCCAACATGCGCAGACGTGGTCCGCCCAATCCCACTTGAGCTTGGTAGCTTGTTATACATCAGCGGTGTGCGAACTCATTTTAATTATCTTAATAAGAAAACTGTGCAATATAATAAAAATATTTTTATGTCCTCATTCCTTATTTTTATCAAAACGTTAAATTTATCAACTTCCTCTAGCTTTGAACTAAAGAAATATAAACAGGAAAAGTGGCATACATAGTGTAAAACGCAACGTTTCCTAAACACCAGAGGTTTCCGAGCAAATTAAACAGTTTATTGAGGTGGATTGTAAATAACAGATATAGTACATTTTGCTTTTGAGGTCGTGTAAAATAAAATATATTTATTTAGTGCTTGATTCTATGCCAGTATTTAATATTTTATTGTTTTCGTGTTATATTATATTTAAATTATAGAATATAAATTACAAAATAGAAGATGTAAGACAAAGGGACATGGGTATATCAAGTGGGACCCGATATAATCAGGAAGAAAATAGAGAGACTTAAAGAATGAAAAACATACTCAACTAAAATCACAAATTCATTAGATTAAATATTAAAGTACCTAATAATAAAAAAAAACGCCATTACTAGGAACTGCATCGTTACGTAAACAATATTTAACAGTATCTACATTTCTGCGTTTTATCGCAGCATAATATTAGAATTTAATCATAACAATTAATTCAGCCTAATAAAACTTATCTTTAAGGTTTTACACATTTAATATATTTATAAATACTTAATACAAATGCTACAGAGAGGATGGCGAGTTCGTTGGATTTTTTAGTCAAATGTACACCTGGCAAGCCGCCAGTTCGATTCCAAGTACAGATCCGAAGATGTTCAAGATTATACACAGATTCTTGATTAGGGATTATTTTATTTAAAATTTATGATGATCGCGCTCTTTAGATACTTATATTAGCCAGGCGTTAAAAATCTGGGTTCAGTTGCAACAAAGATTATTTTTAAGGTAATTAAATCCTCATTTCTGTTAATTAATAGGCGGCTGTGACACAGCCACAAAATTGCTCATTTGCTGAAATCTGTTGTAAAAAAAATGCAATAAGGTGGTATTTATTTATATTTTTACCATAAATTACGCCGGTTTAGTGTCAGGGATAGTCTTCGTTGCTCGTTTTGCTAGTCCGTCCCTTCCGATAGGCACTACCTTGGGTCTCATATACATGTCCTCCATGACTTCGAGCCAGTGCCATTCTATAGGTGTGAGACTGGTTAGTTGTATCTCAAATGAGTGCCCGTGCTTCGGACAACATGTAAAAGTCGGTCCCAGGTGTTGTAAGCTGACAGCAGTCGTTAGACAAAGTTGGAGGTCATCGGTCGGCTTCGAAACTTTGACAATAGGTTGTCCAGTAATTATTCGAAGTAAAATAAAATAGTTTACTGCATAATAGATTCTTTAAACGTAATTTCACGGGTTCCAAAGGAGACCCGATAACCTCGTGAGTTCAACTACGGAAGAAGCATTTACTAAGTGCAGTTTTTTATATAAAATTAGCGAAGGCGCGTAAACATCTTGAAAGCACACAAAAAACTGTTATTGAAATTCCTTGTCCAGTTCACAAAGTAAATTTATTTTTACAACAGCATTATTAGAAGTTTATTATTCAAGGAAAAGTTATTAGGGGCCGTAGGCGTTTTCCTTATTTACTAACGGCGACCTTCGTTGGACATTGGTCACTTAAGTTTACGATTAGATTCCAGAAACCGCAAGCAAAAAAGAATATTTCGAACGTAGCGTTATAATTTTATAGTTCATAGAAATGGAATGGTTCCAACAGTATGTTTAAATTGTCGTAAAACTATATAGGGCGGTGGAAAGAATACTTATATTTTCATAGAATTCCTATTGATAAATAAATGTCGTCTCAGACATCGTTTGATGCGTGATTTTTAATACACCCGAAAACAAATGGACTGTAAATATTTGTATTATGTGAGGATCGTCTACGCAGTTATCAAATAATATTAATGTAATTAAAATAAACAAATACTTTAAATATACCCAAAAATCACACACATAGTCCTAAATACATACTAGGTTAACCTGTATCGTGGGCAATCCCACAATTACCAGACCCGAAACAGGTACAACTTTGTGGATTATGCGAATAATTGCCTCAGTGTGAGGATTTAATTCGCGACTTTTCGTTTTATTGTCGTGTTATATTTTATTGTATATGGTTGTGGTAGAGAAAATAAGATCTATAACTTAAATCTATAATTGAAGTGTTGATGAAGGCGTAAGATAGACAGGTCAATCAATTTAAAAAAAAAACGTAGTCCAGTCTACGGAAATTGCCCAGACCTTGTAGTAACGGAACATTGAGCGTAGATCCACAAAAACTAATGCCCAACAATACGGATGTTTTAACATTAAGTAATAAAATAGATCGAACCAGCTAACAGCTTAAGATCTTATAAATAAGTCCAGTACGCCTACATAATACCAAATCCACCGTCAAATCATGATGGGGAGGCGGACCTTGGCATTAAGCCGATATGACAACGGGCAGAAAGAAAGATTCTTTGCTTATATTTAAGGACGAGACAATAACTATAATTTCCTTTACCGGTATAATATACAAAATTAGAACCCCAATCTAAGTATTGTAATTTGTAAAGTAAACATGCATATAATATTTGATACCTACGTTACAGGAAAACTTACCTCGGAATGAGATATATGTGTAGTTATTGAGTGAGAAGTACTTATTAATGTTTACGTAAACAACCATTTATTCGCAGAAATTCCTCATCACATGTTATTGTTATACAATGAAAACAAGCATACTACAACAATCTTTTGTCCAACATAATTGCGTAGAAATATCAACAATCTATAAAAAAATCACGATGTGGTTTTCATTGAATTGATAGTTCCTACATCTGTCGCTTTTTTGTGGCTTACTATAAAATTTACTAGTCCAGATCAATAAGATGTAATAGCGTCAATATTAGTCATAATCACTCTATTTTGAGCTTGTTTTGTTTGGCCTGCTCCGCGTAACACAAAAGAAACGATTGAGTGTCACTCTTGGGAGTATTTACGCACTGCGTCCGGTCCAAATTCGAGAAATCTCGGTTTGAATAAGTCGTAGTTTAAGTCACACGTAAACAATCGAGTGGAGATTGATAAATAACTCCGCATTAAAGAGTACTTTTGTTGAACAAAAGATAGTAAAAAATAACCAACAATTTATTGTTATTTCAATAGACTAAACACAATTCACAAATTACAAGCAAAGGTCAAAGGTCATTAGTCTGAACAAATGAGCATCTTAGTTCTCTAATCCACAAAAGATCCACATTTAGGAAGAGACTATAAAGTATACCTGAGATATTTGTTATAAAAAATTGCAGGCAAACTGATTTAATATTTATGCACTACCTAGGTTTTGTTTAAATTCTAAAATGAATGTGCAGTTTTGGAAAAAGAAATTGCAAGTCATATAGCAAAATTTATATTGATGTACTATAAAAGTACATTGTGAGAATAAAATTAATATAAAAAATTAAAGTGTCTTGTGAAATGTCTATAATTAATGGCTTATATGTATTCAGATGGCTAATGCTACCAAGTAAATATGTTGTTAAGCCTGTAGAACATTTTGCTAACAAGTCTAATTATATTTAACGAACAATAAGTGAAACGGAAAATAACGGTGTATGACTTAGTACTCATATACCTGAGATTTTGTTAAAAAAAATACGTAATTTCTACATGCTATTTATAACCTATTTATTTTTACATTACTACATGGTCACACGTGTGCGTAAATTATAAAAATAACATACTACTACCGCGATATAGTTTTACTGATTGCGCATTTGAAAAGTTGTGGGTGTACTTAAAATCGTTGTAATGGGAATCAATGGATTTTAAATTTATACTTTGTAACAAAAGTTAACACTTTTTATTGCCATAATGATTATCATGGTCAATATATCTACATGATGTTTATATTTTCTTGAAATCTAAAGTGAAATTACCATAAGTATCTTCTCTTTAATAAATACATACACATATATGCGTATAATAATAATATACACACATACAAAATATACTTTGCGAGTATTGTATTCAAGAAGTATTATTTTTTTTTTTATTTGATATTTAATTGCTGAAATAATGCCCATGTAGTCAAATTTATGATTATAGTAATAAGTCAAAATAAATAGGACTAGCCTTACATGGAGACAGACCGTATCGTACTTTAATCTAATCTGAGCCTGAACTTGTACCCCCCCCCCACAATCTTAAGTCCATGTCTGTTTAAATTACATTTTTCGCATGAAATTTCGAGGTTTTGCCAATAAAATACAGGAAGTATCGTCTCCAGATCGTTAAGACTAATTTACTGCAAATATTGCATTTCACAATTTTTCATTGAAGCAAATGAGTTGTTTTTCAGTTGACAAAATATAAATCAACGTCTCACAGAGATGACGTCACGTTTTATGGAATGTCTAGAGTTTTTTTTTTAATTAAAATTGCAGATAGTATGAACAAAGGATATTGTTATGAATTGCCTAAAGTTTGTATTAATTCTAAAACATAATTAACATAACAATAGTATATAATTGAGCTTTGGTGTAGTATGAAAGGTTATAACATAGTATCTAATTTTCTGTTACACTGCAAATTCTATTGAACGTAATATATATATATGAATAAATTTCATATATATGTAACATACATATGAAATTAAAATTTGTTAACGCCATTGATGAGTTATGAAAACTCAAGGTGGAATAAGATATGAAACGTTTATTAACATTATCTGCAAATACAATTGAAAAATAATACATTGTTGAGTGGTAGAGCCACGCTGTAGATAGTTTTGTCTGCATGAAAAGGCAGCTCGATCGATTCGTTGCCACGGTCTCACAGAAAACCGACGTAAATTAGCGGCTGCTGCGTCGTCGTACGGCGAGTGAGATATCCGAAGGACTAAACTCTCTCCCCTTCCCAATCCTTTAAGGTCAGCAACGTGCCCATGATTCTGCTGCTATTGTGACGTACATGGGCAGTGGAGATCAGTTACCACCCCGTGAAACACTTTTCCGAGTGCCGACTTATGCTATATTGCTGTCTAGTATAAGTTGGCAGTATCATTTAAAGTGTACTTTTTTTTATTTGATTGAATGACGAGACGAGCAAGGCGTTCGCCTGATGATAAGCGCCACGCCTGCCCACAAACAGAAGCAACACCACACAGAACTTTGAATTACAAAGCACTGCATGACACTGAACTGCGCTCATCACCCCGAGATATAAGATGTTAAATCTCATAATGCCCAGTAATTTCACTGGCTTCAATGTCCTTCAAACCGAAACACAACAGTGCTTACACACTGTTGCTTGGCGGCAGAAATAAACAGAGTGGTAGTATCAATCCAGACAGCCTCTCGTATACGAGGAACCTACCACCTTGTAAAGTACTTTATAGTACCTAGTACCTAGTAGTTCTTCGTGAGCTTTTTGAATATGCTTATGATGCATACTTATACTTGATAGTTAATATTGTGATTCTATGATACAAAAAAACTTCTGCATCATTAATTAACTATTCAACAATGCAATCAATATATTTTTGGCGAAATTAAAAAACCTAATTTCCTTCACATTTTCCTGTTACCGTACACACTTGCCAAATTAAATAGCCACCGCAAAAACAGTAGCCTTGGGTCTTCTATTGCGTTTTATATTCCCCATCTTACGACACAGTATTACATGGTAAACTTGTTGGAATACGTTTTATATTATAAATAAATTGACGCAGCCAGAGACGGCTCGGCGGCCAATTGACCTTTCAATTTATTTTAGTATTTTTTCACTGACGCTATGAAATCCGAAGGTATTCTCTCTTCCTCTCAAGGCTCAATTGGCTTTGTCTGATCACAATTACGATTTTTGTATTGGTTCGTGGGTTATTTTATAATTTCTCAGGTAATATTCTTATTAAAAAAGAGTTAGGCTGGTGCCAAAAATATTGATAGAGTTATTAGATTATATTTTTTTTGGAGAAAGAATGTTAAATTTGCAATACTTATAAGTTGACAATGAGATGGATTGTAATTGTAAACAACAGCCTACAAATTTTATATCAACCCTTTATTAAAGTGTGTTAATCTTGGATTTGGGCACGCGCCTCTACGATTGAGAGGGTAAGAAGACCTTTCTTCAAACAAGCCTGCCAACAACAACGTTATCGATAATGATGTGTCTATCAAAATATTCCTAATACTATTCGTTCTTTATTATCTAACCTCTGGATCATTCTAATTCATGAAGATTTGAGCTAACGCTCCGCATAGCGGTAAAACTGAATATATCTTACTATATCTATTCTTGTTTGGTGCAACGCTTTTGAATAAACTATTATTTGGGAACGCTAATACCATGTCTAGACAAAACAAGAATAGCTAGATAGCTCTGAATCCCAAGCCACCCAAAGATTCAACATTGACGTAAACGGGTTTCCGACGAATTAGGTCATGTTTGTTATTTACATAAATGATTGGCAATTCATTATTTAAGGTTATTTTATGTTTGAAAAACATGTGTATTTTGAATGGATGTAATACAAAGAAGTGATTTATAGTTATTGAATTGCATTTGTTAATACAAAACAACTTTGTAGGCACAATGTAAGGGTCGGAGTTGTTGCATTGGATAGTTAACACACAAACACTACTAAGAAAACTACAAATAAATTAGGTACGCCCAAAACATTGCAAATTATCATCCTATCTTGCAACCTCTGCTGATAGTATCTCAATTTTGATTGAGTTTAATGATCTAATATCGTTATATCATATACATGTCATCACGTTTATTACAATCATATTTGATTCCTCTAATTATTAAAATCATAACTTCAAATATTCCCCACACTACGGTTGATCTATATTGAGGATATGGGGAACTACGAGGGACTTGCAATCCTAATTGAAAATATATTAGGTAATACGATACACAACTAACATTTGTGGATCACACAAACATTTGTGCGGGAATCGACACCGCAAAGTTTCGTCTCACAGCCGGCTATTCGTCCGCTGTGTTTTTTAATTTGTTAATTCCATTTCATTAAACTAAATAAACAAGTTTAAGTGGTGATATAATTATAATATAGCTCAACCTTATATTTTTGACCTGTCATGTGTAAATTATGTTATGTAGAAATTACTCATGCTTTTCGTAGAGACAATTCCATCGCTCTATTTACGTCATTCAAATTCTAGTAAGTTCGGGACACGCTGAATGTTTCATGTCGTAAATTTTTTAGAATATATTGGGGCATGAACATTTTGTAAAAATATTTTACTTGTAACAAATTTTGGGAAAGCTGTCGTGTTTTTTCTAAATGTATATTATGCTGATGCACTTCAACATTTTATTCTCAAAAGGCGCCAAATGTAGGATCCTTTCACCTCGCTCGCACATTGAAATAAAACTAATTTAAAGGGTTTTTATCACATACTGGAGTCCACCTCGAGACCATGAAAGGTAAAAAGCTTTCGAAACGTCGCGTCGGGATAAAAATTTAAATAAACCACCGCTAAAAGCCGTTTAATTTAGTTTTATTTCAATGCATAATGTAGAGTTATATAGTATTATTCGATGCCACGTCATATTGTCTTTTAATCACATTGTTGTTAATATTCCATAAATATTTTCGTGTTTAAAAAGTTTAAAGATAAAAATCAAATGAAAATGACTAACTTTTGACATTATAATAGACTGAATTAGAAATGCGAATTAGAAATTATTTTCGTCTCTGTATCCGGGTTCAAGGCTTTGACGTCACGATGTGTAAATGTACGATTATTTCGTGTTTGTAATAAATATTATATATTTGTGACTAAATGGAAATAAGAGATTCTCCGGGTTGTCTGCATTTCAATAATTTGATTCTGCAGTACATGTTAAAAATTATGATTAAACTTAGCCTTAAAACTATTATTGGAGGAAATAACCATATCAAGGAACTTGTTAGTACTATATATTTTCTATATTCTGCATGATTTGAATACATATTTATTTAACTTTATAGATAAAATATGTATAAAGTGGTGATGTTGATAATCAATCATATTATTTTTAAAACCAGGCAGCATCAGAAAAAATCATGCAAACGGTGCATGACATATCAATAAATGCAATGCAACGACAACATTGTAAGCAGGAACAAACTTTACCGACAAGATCCTTCTTCTAGTATAAACCAAAATAATGTTGACTTATGCTTCAAACTAGACTTTTACAGATGATTATTTTTAATAATTGATTACGTGTAGGATATTTAAAAAAAATGATGTTATCAAATATTTTTCCTCGTACAGTAGCTATCCTTCTAAAAATGTGAGCCCATTAATATTTTTTTTTATTAAAGCTTTAGACAAACTTTAGACACTGTCACTACTCGTATGTACGTATTTACTAGCCCTGTTTTTTTACTATTTTTTTACTAGCCCTGTATTATATATGTCCCACTGCTGGGTACGGGCCTCCTCTACTGAATGAGAGGGATTAGGCCTTAGTCCACCACGTTGGCCTAATGCGGGTTGGCAGACTTCACATACCTTCGAAAATCTTATCGAGTTCTCAGGTATGCAGGTTTCATATAACGTATTTTTAATCAACAAAAAATCTATTATCAATTTAACGAGTTTATTAGTTTTTGGCAACCACACATAACTCCGTTAAATGAGGACTAATTTGGATAATTTATTAGAAAGAATATACCTAGATTAAAGTTAGTACCACTTAAATTTATTAGACTTATTTAGATTATTCTTTCACTAAAAATAGAAAATGCAAACTTAGATTGTGACTGCCTCGGTGGCGCAGTTGTAATGCGTACGGATGCTGTGCTGAGGTCTCGGGTTCGATCCCGGGTCGGGTAAAAGTGAATTCTATCACGTTTTCTAGTGATAGAGTGTTTTCTATCACGGAATGCTCAGTATCAGCCCGGAGTCTGGAATTTGTACCCGGTATGGCGATAAGCTTGCCCCCTATCACATCATGAGACAGAAATAAGATCGGCGAAGTGTGGGTGTACTGGTTACACCTCTGCCTACCCCTTTTGGGATTACAGGCATGACTATGTATGCAAACTTTGTAATAAAAATAAAATCAAATCCAAAAAGCTAAAATAAAACGACCAATTTTGAGTCGATGCTTTCTACCTATAATTGTCAATAATAATTGCAATAGTACCGATTTAAAATTGGCTATTTGTTAGTATCTTTATTTTGTTTTGTCCATCTTAACTTTATCAAAAATTTATTTATTAGTGTATAGACTTAAGACAAAGAAACTTTGCTTGCACTGTTTTTGACATGTAGATGAATAATTCATCCAGTAAGATATTCAACGCTCCGGTTTTTCGAGATCTGTAAACGGATTACCCTGAATAATAAAAGTTAAATATAGCACTATTCGAATGTTATTGATGTAAATTACATTTATTTGCACGCTATCTGCCGTTTTATCCTTGCTCCAGTTTCGGGAATGTTTTCAGGGAATCGCAGCGGGTTTTATTAAACACTTTCCGTGTTAAATAAATCAGTTTGCGGTATTAAACATTGGAACAAAATTTGTTTTTACATTCTTTTGTTTTAAGTGGTTCGCTCGATGGAAACAAAACACTGACTAAAATACGAGTACATACTTAACAAATGCCCAAATTAGTGTATTCTTTTTTTATTCTCATGATATGACGTTATAATAAAAAAATAATATGTAAGTTAGAGCTATACTATACATAGATTTGCCTACAACATGAATGGACCGGCTCGATCAGGTAATTATTGCTCTTACAGAAAACTCACGAGATATGTCAGCTTGCTGTCGCATTTTCTACGTACGAAATGCTGCAGCAAGCCACTACTTTACGTCGGTTTATTGTGAGACAGTGGTCAAGCCGGACCATTCATGCTGTAGATAAAATTGTCTACAGCGTGACTCTACTACTCAAAACCCCAGTGATCCACTCATTTGCCGACCTATTAAAAGTATACCATATCTATAAACCGTGATCTAGTGAGATCAAAGAGGCATTACTAACAGCTAAGTACGTTATTATTATCTAAATATTTATATATTAACATTTGAAATGGACCTAATAGTAATATAAACGTATTCTGTGTATAAATACATCATGTTATTATAATCCGTGTTGTCCTTAAGTGTTGAAAAATCCCTGAATAAAACATCGTCCTCATTTCAACGGTAACAATGAGCGGTATTAATACAGTTATGTGATCCAATTACGTGTTTACATAGCCAACGGTTCTATTTGACTGTTATGTGTGAAAAGGATAACTGATTTTTGGTTAGGTGTACTTACTATCTACACTAATATTAGAGGAAACATTTGTATTTTTGTATCTAACGAATAAACTTAAAAACTACTGGACCGATTTGAAAAATTCTTTCACCATTAGGATCTTACATTATCCCTGATGAACATAGGTTACTTTTTATCCCGGAAAAACAGATCACGCGGGCGGCTGCGACGAAAAGCTAGTATGTATATAATTATCAACATTCAAATAATTAATACGAATGTGATTGTTTCATAGAATTTACAATATGATAGTTCATAGTAATGCGACATAACAGCTTCCTTGGCGCAGCGGATAAGTAACTGGCTACAAAGCGAAAGGTCGTGAGTTCGATTCCCGCACCGAAATAAATGTTTGTGTTATCCATGTCGGTTGCGGGTCTAGGTGTTGTGGGACCGCAAGTCCTTCTTAGTTCCTGATACCCACGATACAGTTTTAACCTAGTGTGAGGTCAGGGCTATGTGTGTAACTGTTGGATGTATTTATTTATTTATTTAAAGATTTATTTACATGACATGTCATTAATGTGATTATATCGCTTCAGTAGTGTATGCAGCGTACTTAAATCGAGTTCTGGGTTCAAATCTCAGACCGGGCAATTACAATTTGTTTTTATGTTTTGGATTCGAAAATCACACAATATTTTTAACTCACAATTGGAACTTTGAACGATATAGGGGGACTCTATCAGACTCTATCACATCATGGGATGGAAATAAGCTCGATGAATCGTGCACTAGTTGTATGTCCATATACCCCTTCAGATTTACAGGCGTTAGCTTATGTTTTACTTTTTGTTTTAAGATATAGATAACAAATGTGGATACTATGGGCCTTACTTATAAACGTTATTTAAGCATTAAAACACTCATTTGTCCTATTCTGTCAAGGCGATTTATAAAATGGCTAGAAAGAGACAAAAACAGTATTCAAATAAACAGTGCTTAAAAATGTTTATCGGTGTACAATAATTACGCCTATTTCCTCAAAAATATTAACATCGAAAAAACTTAGATTCCTCAACATTGTGCAATGTCATTTCTATCTACAAACATGTCATCTATACTAATAATAAAGCTGTAGAGTTTGATTGTTTGATTGTTTGTTTGTTTGTTTGTTTGTTTGTTTGTTTGTTTGTTTGTTTGTTTGTTTGTTTGAACGCGCTAATCTCAGGAACTACTGGTTCGAATTGAAAAAATCTTTTTGTGTTGGATAGTCCATTTATCGAGGAAGGCTTTAGGATATATAACATTACGCTGCGACCATTAGAAGCGAAGCATCAGTGAAAAATGTTGCAAAAACGGGGAAAATTATTCATATTTGAAGGCTTCCGTTGCTAAGCTACCAAAATAATATTATTTGAAGGCTTCCGTTGCTAAGCTACCCAAATCTATACTAATATTATAAAGCTAGAAAGTTTGATTGTTTGTTTGTTTGTTTGATCACGTGGGCGGAGCCGCGAGCAAAAGCTAGTGTAAATATAAAACGAAAGTACGCGGGTTTTACTAGATAAAACAATAAAAAAATAAACATGTGACCACATTACGTGTTTTTGATAAGAAAATGTTACACAATTATGACATGGGAAATGATTTGCCAGGTACATGAACTTCTAGTACAAATATCATATTACTGTAACACGTGTAATTTCACCTCATTTTATTGCAAAGAAAGTAATTTATTCGTGTCAAGCGGAACGTTATTGTATATATATTTACATAAAAGAGCGATTCTTGATATATAATTGCGCTTCTTAGAAATGGCTTGATCGATTTGGTTTCAATTTGGTATTTAGATGTTTTACGTTCCAAGTTTATTTATTTAATACGGGCTAAAATATTTTTGTTACATCACATTACAAATCTTTGAATTTTTCGGCTTTTCTGTACCATAATATGTATGTATTATACATATAAACTTTCCTTATGAATCACTCTATCTATTGCTGAATTAATATAGTTTAAAAGATCTAAGCGAACAGACAGCGGAAGCGACTTCATTTTATACTATGTAAAGGGTGTACCTACATAGGTACACCCACATTTCGCCCAGCTTATTTCCGTCCCATGAAGTGACAATGGGCGAGCCTGTCGCCATACTGGGCACGATGTCACCCGGTTGATACTGAATAATACATAATAATATTATTATAATACATTAGACCCAGACCCGAAACCAACATTTGAGGATAACACAAACATTTATTTGGGTGCGGGAATGGAACCCACGGCCTCTGGCTTTGTAGCCGGTTATTCGCCTGCTGCGCTCCGGAGGCTGATATGTCGCATTACTATAAACTATCATACCGTAAAGTCTAGGAAACAATAACGTCCCTATTAATTATTTCCCTATTAATTTTTTATTATAGAAAAACGAAGAAATCCAAGATACTACGTTTAGAAAATTCATCAGCCACAGGACGTCCACTGCTGAACATAGGCCTCCCCCAAAAATTTCCAGATCAACCTGTTGGAAGCGGCCTGCATCCAGCGACTTCCTGCGATCTTTATCAAATTATATCAAGTTAAACCTACACCGACGGTTGGCCCTTTCTGAAATAGATTTACAGCCAATACAAATATATGACAGAAATGATGTTTAGGCGTAATTAACACTAGATGCACACATTTTAAAACATGAATGTGAAATAAAATGCAGATATTAATAATTTTATATCTATGCCTGACCACAGCGCCCACGCGCAGCCTTCGTCGTGATACTGTGTTTCGCTGAATTGGAAAATTAAATGGAAACTGAAATAATATCGTAACTCGTAATTGACGGCTATGTAATAACACGAGTTTGTTTTAACCGACTTAAAAAAGGAAGAGTTTTCGATTTGGCCAGTTTTTATTTTGCTTTCTTTTTATGTTGATATGTACATCGATTTCTCAGCCAATTGTGGAATGATTTTGATGGAAAAATTTCATCCAATAGAGGTTAAGACCTAATGATGGAGTACGGAGTAAAAAAAAAAAAAAATGGGTGCGTGTACTTATGTACGCGCGTGAGAAGTTATACTTCTTTGGCATCATTAAAAAATAGTTTTTAATTGCATGCAAATAATTGATTACAATAATAATAAGTATTTAACATTAATAATTTAATAATATTTAGTGTTAATTATATTAAATAAAAGTATTTTAATTTATATCAATAAATAATACATACGGATAGTTAACCTCAATTATATTGGAGCACTTGAAAAAGTATATAAGCACAATTTTTTTCACTAATATTCACAAATAGTAAGTAATATCAATCAAAATATTCAATTTAAATCACTACTGAATATAATTTATTAGCACATATATAAATTATAAAGGACATTGTCAAAAATGGCCTATGAATCAACACGCATGAAACATTTACTATAATAATAATTATTATTTATAATGTACATTATAATTATTATTATAGTAAATGTTTCATGCGTGTTGATTCATAGTTTCAATAGAACGGACACTTATTAATTTCGAAAACAATTTAAAAAGTATTCACTTCCGTCATAGTCCTCGGTATTATAATTTTTGGTTCAAATTCGGGTTTTTAATAGGCAAAGGTATTGTAGCTCATACAGCCAAGTCTTTGTAACAACACTCTTAAGCTTCGCATTGTTATGCATTTCGCCAAAGACAAATGTAATTTATTCTCAAGTCTTCACAACAACGATGAAATATCGTAACATTAATAATTTAATAATATTTAGTGTTAATTATATTAAATAAAAGTATTTTAATTTATATCAACATATCCACTCGACATGATAGAAGTACATTCTACTCTCTTCGCGTTTATGCGAGCCTGGTACTTTTTACGGCAACATGTTCCGAATAAGAAAAAACCTAAAGAGTTTTTCTTTGTCTAAATCGTCATTTGTTTATTAATTACGGCTACTTTCACTCTCATCATTTTTTCTTAACGCGCCTAACTTCATACTGTTAATTTTTTGTGTCACAGGTGCGCGCGCATCTTAAAATTTCACTCTCATCATTTTTTCATAACGCGCCTAAAGAAGTATAACTTCAAAAATTCCTAACTGACAACAGTGTATCCAGTGTTATTTTTTTAAAGCGGTTTTTGAGTTTTTTATAAAAAAAAGAATTATTTCTTTGGTATGGACACACTTATGCTTAAAATTTAACTTTATATTGCCTATTCCACCCAATGTCCAAGTAAACGTTAGTCATCTGATAAAATATATGACGCGAAATACAAAGTTACTGTAAATGTCTAGCTGTCAATCTACTCAGAGAAACGTGTTGTGCTTCCATGACACTACGCAGATAAATGGTAATTAATAAACTTAACAATACATACGTTATTTGAAAATTCAAATTTAATTTGAACATTGTGAAATGTATCCATACTTGGGTTGGGTGCCACCGTTTTGTCTATTTCTACCACAAAACAGCAGTGTGTACGTACTGCTAAGTTTCGGTTTAAAAGAGAGTGAAGCCAGTAAAATTACTGGGCATAATGAGACTTAACATCATATGTCCCGGGATGACATGGTGGTAATTCAAAGTTCTGTCGTGGTTTTGCTTTTGTTTAAGTGACACCATCGGGCGAGCGACCTGCTCGTCTCGTCATTCAAGAAAAAAAAACAATCCATAAAATGTAGCATACATTTTTGGTTAGAAACATCCCTTGGCCGAGTCCTAAATTATTTACTCCCTTACTCATAAACCATGGGTCATTTATGTCCCCTCATGTTACGTTTCGCCATCCTAGATTTCCCTAGAGACGTGTGTCATAAGATGCACGAGAATTTTTTAGTTCTCTTGACCCAGTTTGATGACTGACTACTGCTAGACTTCGAAGGTAAATGCCAAAGCAAAATATACATAACATAATACATAAACTAAATATCATATTTCTCAATTTGACGCGCTTAAATGTTTTCTATGTTTAAATAATTTGCATATCTTTTTACAGAGTGATCCCATTTTCATGATTCTATATTTAAGCTGATAAGAATAATTGAGTTTTTGTAGATGAATAATTAGGGTGGCTATCTGCTTACACACAATACAATACAAAAACACTACACATAATTTATGGTTTGTAACCTACTTCTCACAATACAGCTGCTTTCTTTGGGAGAGTAGTCTCTGGCAACATAAGCGCAACATTATGTTAGACAGTATGCAAATATCATTTAGATTTGTATACTATACGGATCTTGTGGAGACTAGAAAGAATTTCCGTGCTTTCCGTTTTTGCTATGCCTATTATTGGTATCAAGTTTAACAGCTCGCGTGATAGGACCCACTTAATGATATCCGTGGTGCTTTACATCTGGCTTCTTTAGTTGTAAATGTCCTTACACTTGAGGTTAATACCGCCTTAGTTAATTATTTTGTCTCCCGCTTTGCTATGAAGGGAATTGGACAATTAATATTTCTAACTCCTCCCTAACCTTTTATCTGATTAATTTCGTTGCGGGACGAAGACATTTAGGCATTCCCAGAGACTCGCCGAGTTTCACTGTTCGGTGTCAACAAAAATGCTAGCCACTGTTTATCCTGGTGCACAGAAGTTACAGTGGCGGGTGTGTGGGCGGGATAGTCTACAATACAGTTGCTCAGTAGCTATATGTTTTTATAAAAAGATATCGCAAACCATTATCCTAAAAGGCAGAATGTGTGATCGGACAATAATATAACTGTAACCTCCCACCTTATGTATCCCAAGGGAGCCGTAAGTAGCAGCTGATCGATTGCGAACGACCCTTTTCTTAGTTTGACAGGAGATTGATAGGATATTGTTTCTAGTAAAAAGGGGTTCACACGATTCAATTTTGGTTGATCAACTGCTAAGTCACATGCCATTTGAACCATCTGAATAGACTCAATCGAATTGATCAATAAAAATCACGCAGCGTTTGTTGATTTAAGTATTTTTTTTCAGCTAATATCGAACCGTATGAACCTGCTATTAGGGACAGCGGACCCCAACATAGTGAGAAGCCCGTCAATTTTACTATGTATTGAATTACAGCCAACGCCCTAGTATAATTCAGGAATAATATGCACAGAGAAAGAAGAAAGAAAAAAGAAAAATGCAATGCTCGTTTTGTCGATCAAAGTCACATTTGCAAAATCTTTACTTTTCAGTATTAAATGTAAGTCACTTTGAATAATTCTTAAAGAGGTATTATATTAAGCAATTAACATAAAAAAAGTAATGAAATGTTGTCGAGAAATGAGAAAGAAGAGGAAAGAGAATGCAGGTGTCGACAGTAGTTCTTATTAATTATCTCATAATCGTTCAAGTCATTTAATAACCACATGCAAAATTAATAATAATATAGTCGAACACCTGCAAAAATAAACAGTACAATCACGTGTACCTAATGACAAAGCACACTACACACTATTGTTCAGTATCGATCATTCCAGCCGAGTTCTCATATGTATTACAATTATAAGGCACGTGCAGACGGTGTGCTCCGATGTTAGTTATCATTATCAACTTGTATCAATTTAGATCAAACAGAACGTGACATTGATTAATGTCCGCGTTGATAAGTAATTTAGAATCTACTGTTTTGGAGATATAGGATAGAACACGTATAAGAATAAACAAATATATTTTTTTTTAATTAATAAAACATATCCTTGACCATATTTTTTTAGGAAACCCTATTGATATGTGTTCAGCAACACATTTTATACCCTAAAATATTATTTTCATCCGGTAAACAGATGGGTGAAGGTCAATGTTCCCCGGGATCTTAGACCAATATGTTTTCGACAAAACAGAATCAAGCGACCGCGGGTTTCCAATCATTAAAACCGACTGTAAGTTATCAGAAGTTTTATTATTCTGAGTGCTATATTTCGTAAAAGCCAATTAAATAATAACGTTTCTTAATTGTTGCGAAATGTTTAAAATTAGTAGCGAGTTCCAAATTGCTTAGATAACAAAATATAGTAAGGAATAAAATTCAACCGGCATTGTATGAATTTCTGATATTGCAGTATTTAGTATACTTTAATACAATACTATGAATGCTGTATTATATTATCCCATTGCTAGGTCCGTGCCGTTATGTGCAAATTTGAATACACTTGTATATTGTGATTGCTAGAACTAGGAATTGAACCTAGGACCCAACGGTTCACAGCCTTCGTACGCTGCCACGAGATCAATGATGTGATGATATTAATAATTTTAATTGGTAGTTTTAGAGAAACAATAATATCTATAAGTGGTAGAGCCACGATGTAGGTAGTTTTGTCTATAGCATGAATGGGCCGGCTCGATCGGCCTGCTTCTTAAATCTGCTGAAAAAGGTAATTATCAAATGACAGAAAAATCATGCACGACGTGTTGTGTTACGTCACAGGACAGGTCACGCCATTACGATGCACGCGTGCGAGGGAGATCGTGAGATTTTCCCACTTCGCGCTCACCTTTGCTCGTACCTATATTTAAAACATGAACTGCAGCCTCATGTTTTACCTAATTTCAATTCTGTTTTCTCATAAAAGTTTATTTTTATTATTATTGTCGGTTGCATAAGAAATTAATAAAATTATGCATAGTCAAAGTGCAAGGGAGTACCGGGGGTAATCCTTTATACTCCCTTATAAATGACTAACATTTGCCATTAAAAAAATAGGTAATAGGAAATCTGTTCAACCGTGATAAACGGATACAACTTAGGTACAATGGATTTAGATACATTCAGGAACTTACTCACTGCTGTGGTATTTGCTTTTCTTGTTTTTTTTTAATAGTATCACGACAAGTGATTAGCGTGACGAGATAAAGAAAAACACTAAAGTATTTATTTCGTCACTGAGCTGGTTAGGATTGAATGGCCTTGAAATACACTTTTATTACCGCCGCCAAGCAACAAGGTGTGTTGGGTTTCGGTTTGAAGGACAATGAAGCCACTGGCAACTGGGCTATATGAGAATTAACAACTCATGAAGATCACTCATGTTTAAAGAGATCTCAAACAAATAAATAAAAACTGATAAAAGCAAGTCATGATAATGTTTGGAACTGCTGAATGCCAACAAATGATTTTTATTTTAATGTACCTGTGCTTGATGGATTTATTACTCGCTTATACAGTTTTTTAATACAAGGCTGGCGAACCCGATTGTGATGAACCTATGTACACACACAAGGTCTTTAAAGGTCAGTAGTAGGCACCGGTGTGATGCAAGCTAATTCAGGTAGATTAAACTACTGTACTAAACTTCTCATTGTTGTGGTCTACTGCGCATATTGTGCATTTTACTGCATAATAATAGTGACTTGAGAAAATATTGACATTATGGACAGCACAAAATCAAAACAAAAGGATGCAGTATGCTTTAAAAACAAACTAAAGGCTTTAGATAAGCTATCTCTAGCTCCATGTGTAAATAATGCAAAATGGCGCCGGCGTTATCGTATTTTTTGCTCCAGTCATAGACTCAATAAGATTATACAAATATGTACATACACAATGATGCTAAATTAGTAATATGCTGTGTCATCGCACAAACAAGAATGATTTAATAATAATCAACTTTTATTTCAGGCCACAACAGTTCTTATAGTATGCGTTTTCGCTCATTATGAGGCCTCATAGTTTTATCAATACCAGGGTTTCTCGTAACACAGAATACCGCCATTTACTAGAACGCGTCGTACCATTCTTTTTTCAAACAATATGACATAACTGACACGTTTCTTTCATGTTCTCGCCCCTGTCATGCTATATAATCTCTCCGTTTAATTAGGCCTTTATTATCCGATCACGAGATTCATACTCAACAAAATTACTGTTGCCATCGCGAAACCAAAACAAACCGTTATTTTCGTACTTATCGTGTGATGTTTATTTTAAGGTTCGTCTCTCATCAACGGCAAAAATATTTTTGTTTTATAAATGCTGCCAAATTTTTATCGAGACCACTCGTGGAAATTCTGGCTAATTGAAGGCAGATGGTTCGCAGGAGTTCATAAATGGCCCTTTTTATAACAGAAGACTGGCATACGTGCAAATGGTGAGCATTTATTACCTGGTAATAAATGCCACCTTCCGTGAATGTAGGTAGAATCACGGGTGCATTTGAGTAAGGCTGTGAGTGGCTGCGATGAAGATTCAGGAGCCGGAGCGTTCTTTAGGCTTACGGAAATCTCAAGGGCCGTACGACATTCCGACGACTTCGCGTTGGGTTTTTTATGAGTCATTCAACTCATAGACAAATGAGGTACCAGGAGTCAGCTTCGCTGTTGTATTCCAATTAGGTTCTGTGTCTAGCGTCATTATGACACAAATTTAGATCCACGCCAATGGAATTAAATCGTATTGTGTATTATAATCATCTCTCTGACTTCTCTAGACGTAATAACATATCCACATGGATTTTATTCATCTATTCCAGCGAAGGAGTAAACTTGAGTATCATATACAGGGCATATAAGTGGTAGAGCCAGTATGGTTACCTTAATAAAGTTTAGCTTGATATTCGCAAAAAATAACTTGCTATTTATGTAGTAGAACTGTTTTGAAAGTACATACTTGTATTAAATGTTATAAATTCGAAGTCACGTGTATAAAGATGTCACTCATTTAAAAATATTTATTATGGTGTAAATAGTTAATGCTTGTTTGTTACACAATATAATTGAAGGTGACATTAGTAGAGGTATTATAATAGATACAGTGTTCCCTTAGTTATTTTATCATTTAATTTCCTTATCTACGATTTTTTTACCTTCAATTCCCATCAACTCAGTAAGGTCAGTGAATACTGTTTATTTAAGAATAATATGCTGAACTATCTACCTACCTTATAAACTTATGATAGTCATTTCGTCAAGTCGGGCCAAAGGAATGACTATTTTCATTTGTACAAAACAAACCATAAAACTTATTATTTCTCGTAATTGAGAAAAGATCACAGGCAAGTGTTAGGTATTATTTTTAACTGACGAGAAAAATCGAAGGTTTTTAATTCGAAGAGTTTATTATACTTTTTTATATTTAGAACCACGCATAAGTTTTATAAGGGCTATAATACAATAGCTAATATAAACAATATACACATATATCGACAGTAAATAATATAACAATCCAATTACAAATATTAATTTATGTATTATCTTCATTTATTTAAACTCGTCTTATTCGAGTATTTGAAGGTATAAATAACTATTATTTATTACTTTCCCGACGTTTCGACCGAGTTGCATCGGCCGTGATCACGGGTTGAATCACTAAAAACTAAAATCATATATTAAATTATGGTACCGAAGTATATATTCATAAAATAATATTAAGTAAATGAAAAATATTTTGCTAACTTGTTTTTACAAAGATTGAAATTCTAAGATCCAAGATTATCAAGTTATTGTTCGTTTGTCGGCGCCATTTCAATAAGTAGCAAAACGTTTTCCATAGCGGTTAGAGGATATCGGGGCACTAACCTATTGTTCCAGCCGGCTGTTGCCCAAATAAAAAAAATGTCGAGGCATGATTAAAACAATCGAATGATTTGTACCAGGGTTTAGTTTACGGACATTAAACTATTTATATTGTGTGCTCATATCGTTATTTTGATATAGTTTTTCATCGAAAACCAGGTCTGAGTACATGCAGGGTCTCAGCTATGTGACAGTTATGACTTCAATACATATTATATTAAGTCTGTTGAGAACAGTTAAATTCGTATTCCTAATATTGATCATTTATGGTGAAATAGTCGACTATTTCATGAAATATTTCTGTCGGTAAATATCAAAAATGGATATATCCAAACGATTTTTTTTTTCATGGTTATTATATTTAAAAAACTGATAATTGTGTATAGATTTACGTATGAAATACATTAGATTTAGATGTATTTATATAACACGATCGTTTTATGTAGCTTAGTTATGATTGAATAGGCACAAATTTCGTAAAAAAACGAAAATAAAGTTTGGATATATCCAAGTTTGATATTTCCAAGTGGATTTTACTACTTTTGAAGTAATTCACATGTGGATTTATCTAATTTTGATCTACTCTGTCATCGAATTGACATTCAATGACAGATCCTGACGGGTTAGGGTTGTCGTCTTTATGAAAAACAAATGGTACATCCTACATGTAGGTATAAACGGTAAGCCGGGAGCAGAGTACCTGAAAAAATGCCCTTTTAAGTACCTATTTATAACATAAGCTCACGCCTTTATCTCGGAAGGTGTAGACAGAGGTACGTTAGTGCACCCATAGTTCGCAAGATGTGATAGGTATCGAGCCTATCGCCAAACCTGACACAAATTCCAATCCCGGACAATTACTCTTGTGTGATTTTTCGAATTGTAATACCTATAAAAAAATCACGGTTCTTAGCCTTAGTGGTGTCGTTTTATTATATTCAAGTAGTTATTTACATACACCCATACCAAATTCTCTGTGCACTCCGTCACTGATGGTGCAAGTTAAAATCTAAATTGTAACTAAAATATTGGACCATTGTAGAGTGACGAGTCAAGTAAGGGGATTTACAAGGTGGTAGGTCCCTCGTATGTGAGAGGCTGGGTCGTATGGGTTGGTACCACCGCTTTGTCTATTTCTGCCGTCAAGCAACAATGTGTAAGCACTGTTGTGTTTCGGTTTGAAGGACATTGCAAGCCAGTGAAATTACTGGGCATTATGAGACTTAACATCTTATGTCTCGGGGTGACGAGCGCAGTTCAGTGCCATGCAGTGCTTCGTAATTCAAAGTTCTGTGTGGTGTTGTTTCTGTTTATGGGCAGGCATGGCGCTTACCATCAGGCGAGCGCCTTGCTCGTCTCGTCATTTAATCAAATAAATAAAAAAATAGAGTAAACCCTATCAAATACAAAGACAAATCATCAAAATCAGCGGAGATATCGTTTAACATATTTGCATAAAACATTACGGACATATTGAAAACTTTCTCCTTTTTGAAGTCGGGTAAAAACTAAAATCGCGGCATATTAAGTTCACCTATAATCAACAATAATGCTATACCTAAGATGTATAGTACACTACAGCATATTGCGAATTGCGGCCAACAACTTTGACAACCCTTGCAGAAGTACTAACAATTCTGCAGCATTACGTTTGCAAACTTACCGATTTTCCTTCAATTGCGCGTTTTTATTAAAAGTTGCATAGATTTTACGGTTTCTTACTTTGCCTGAAGTAACTTTTGGTATAGCACTCATTTCGAAAGTTCGTAATTATTTAAAAATATCAATAAAGACGGAACACGAACGCTCATTACGATCACGTCAGATTTGAAATTATCGGCCATATTGCAAAAATGCGCCCTCGTGATTGGTCAAAATGGATTTTGCCAATATTGATAAAATGTATAGCATGGATGTTGCTGAATTTGATATACCATCAAACTTTAGACCAATATTACTATGGTAAAATAGTAGATTTTTACACTTTTGTAAATAACGTCCTTTCCGTAAGAACCCTTTAGTGGTGATGGCATAAAAAAACAATTTTTTACCAACAGTGGATATAACCAGTTTTGATATTTACCGACACATTTAAATATGTTTTGACCAAATCATTGAATACGATATCGTTTGGTAATATAATCAAATAAACTCATGCATATTTCATGATATTATTATGATCGAACATAATATGAAAATGACGTAAAATAGTTACAGTATCCGCCGCTGGAGGCGCTGATAGGGATTTGTTTATGTGATGTCGAAAAGTGGGGTGACTACGCAACGAAATTCGGAGGACTATTACTGAAAAGTACGAAAAAGTTTTTGGTTCTTAGCATCTTCGTGCAGAATTGTAGATATTTTTTATTTTTTTAAATCATTGTAGGTCCAATATTCACTCGCGTCTCTTTGTTTGTTAAATACACACATGCCATATGCCGTGTACCTAGTTATATATAAATTGTCTATAAATATTAGTTTAATTTGTGAATTATGATGTTTAAATTCTGTGTAACTGCTTTATTTATATAACATTGGACGACTAAACAATACGTTAACGGCTAATTGTTTAATTAAATATTAGTAGAGACGTTAACTCATCAAGATGATTTGTCATAGCAAAAAAAAAAATGTGTTTATTTAGTTTTGTATACTAGGAAATAGATTGGTTTGCTATTAACTTTTTCTGAGAAAAATAAATGTTTCTGATATTGGAAGTTTATCATTATTTGTTATATATTTATGTATTTAAATGCTTGGTTATTATGGATTTTAGAGACTTTCAAAAAATAAATCACCTGAATTAGGTAGAGGTGCATATGTATACCGGATAAATGAGAGTTTCTAGTTAGTAATCTTACTTTATCTAACCTTCATAAATCACAGCTTAATTAAGATGTTTAACATTCTTATGGTAAACAATAGCAATAAGTACATATTTACATAGTAGTAGGCTCTCGTATGTGAAAAGTCGTCAGGCTTGGTACCACCGCTTCGTCTATTTCTGGTGCTAAGCAGCAGAGAATAAGCACTGTTGTGTTTCGGTTCGATGGCCATTGAAACCAGTGAAATTACTTGGTATTATGGGATTAAACATCTCATGTCTCGGAGTGACGAGCGCGGTCCAGTGGCATGCAGTGCTTTGTAGGTCAAAGTTCTGTGTGGTACTGCTTCCGTTTTCTGGCAAGGCAGCCAAGAAGCACGGACACTGGGTGACTCCCCTAAGATCAGCATTTTGCATATAATTCTAGTCACCAGCAGATATCAAACAGGTCTTCATCTGTAATGCTGTATGTTTTTTAACACACTATATGTTTTGCATTAAAACAAAACAGGTATTATGTGTTGGAGAAAACAGCCAGCATTTGTTCAAGGGGCTGGCTAAAGTCTGAAATATCTGAAGCGCTCCAATACTCTCGTCTTAAAAGGCACGGCAATATCGTGATGACTTCTATTTCCTTTTACGCACGGACAATCATGCAATCACGGTCGGTTAGTTGAATTGTTTCCATTTATAGTGCTATAAGTCACGATGACACACCCTCCGCTCTGGGTCAATGTTGCTGTCCCAAAATAGCCTGCAGGATGCTGTAATAAACAATAAGCCACGACAGTGCCGACGACGTGTCAAACTAAGGTTATGTTTATCTTGAAAACTATATCTTGCGCGCAGTTTCGCCCGTGTGATGTTGACAAAAAGTAATCATGCCATTAACTTTTCAAATGAGTTTCTTCCGTTAAGTTAAAATGCGGCCGGAAATATAAAATCAACACCTGCCCAAAATTTCAAATTTCTATTCTTAACGGTTGAGCAAAGAGTTTAAACGCCATTTTGGGCCGAACGGTGATGAGTCAGGACTTATATTGTTTATATACATGTGTTGTATTACATTGTATTGCAATATTCATTGAGGTTTTCCCTTAGCAGTTTTTTTTATATTTTGTTTACCGTTTAAAGTCATGAATGCTTCAGTATGCTATGACAAAGTAGCATATTTGAATTAACCGATTAGTAATAGGTCAAAGTCCTTCCTTTATAATTACTAAGATTTATTTTAAGTCAATCGTACCGTCTAAACGTAAAACATCTTTTAATTTCTTTTCTTTTTTATTTTCATATTAATCCACAATGTTTGCTAATGCCTGCGAAGGCGCCAGCAAAAAATTTACTCTATTGCAGCAATGCAATTCAACTACTTATTTTTGATATCAAGCAGTAGTGTCTAAGCACTGTTGTTTCGGTTTGAAGGAAATTCCAGCTAGTGAACCTACTTGGCAGTATGAAATTTACCAGCTTATGAGATATGTCTCAAGATGACGAGCGCAGACCAATGTCAGGCAGTACTTTGAAATTCAAAGTTTTATGTGGTGTTGCTTCTGTTTATGGGCAAGCATGACGCTTACTATCAGGCGAGTGACCTGTTCGTTTCGTCATTCCGGCTAATGAAAAATTTACAGTTATTTAAAGATTATAATTTCAAGTCTTTAGACAGCCGTCGATATTTCAGTTTGTTTTGCTTCTCGCTAGGTAACGTCTAATAATATGAAAATGTCATTTGGCTCCCCGCCAAGGACCAACGAACGGTGCAGCTACTGCGTCTTCCGCGCCAATACTTTTCGGAAAGAGGTGTGTCATGTCTATCAGTTTTATTTAGACAGAAATAGCTTCTCTGTCGCCTTATTTTTGTATTCCTATCTCTTTTTAATGATTTGCTGTCTCTTTTTGTTCTTATACGCTCTTAGAATAAAAATGGAAGAATAGGTCATGGTCATAACCAACATTGGCTAATATAATCATTGCCATAAAGAATATTTATTACATAACATTACTATAATTTTTTAAATTGCATGCCGGTGTTTGTACGTGCCAGGATTTCCCTTGTAGTAGGTTTTGGACATAGTCCATCACAATATTCTAGATATAACATACCAATGGCAAGTCTAGTGGCCGACTTTTCAAGGTTCCCTGTATTGTCTGTACGTGTAATTTGCCAACGACGAAGAGGAAAACAAGGGTTAACG
Organism: Amorpha juglandis; assembly: GCA_949126905.1. Taxonomy (NCBI): domain Eukaryota; kingdom Metazoa; phylum Arthropoda; class Insecta; order Lepidoptera; family Sphingidae; genus Amorpha; species Amorpha juglandis. The sequence continues at coordinate 7,601,342 of OX421386.1, read as the reverse complement.
TACCTTTCAGAACCTGGAATGATTCATTATTTTGCTCACTAAAAGTGTTTACATTTTTAGTATTCACTTGAATGAATCAATACAGTGCGCTGTGAACCTAGAGTATTTTTCCTAGATACAGGCATTTTTTACAATCATTTTTCAGGCCCCATATTACATTTCCATTAGCCATGAGTATAACATCGATACTTATTGTGAAGTTAGAAGTCTGTTAATTGTATTGTAATGTATTGTCCATGCTTACTTCCACCAAAGAATTGACCTTTATCTTACGCAATTTCTGATTCAAACCTTCACGCCGTCAGTCCCATATCAAGCCGTGTTCCATATGAGTACACAGCACTGAAACAGTCCCGATGACACCGCGACCATCTGTGCCATGACTCATGCCTCACCATTACGTAAGCCATGCATTAACCAATGTTATAGACACTTGATCTGCATACCAACGTCTCTTTAGCGCGTGTCAATCAATATGGTACTACTTTTGCATTTACATCATTAAGTGATATAGGTATTCAATCTAGTGCCAGAAACCATACCAAGTTTCTGATTTGGTGCAGTGATGACTGAGTTCTGACATTATAGATATTTAAGGACTGTGGTGAGCACTGAACATCATGCATCTCATTTAATCGTATTTTAACCTTTTGCTATATAAAAAGGAGGATTGAAGATTTAGGTTCTGCCTTTTATCATACTAAGGGACAGAAACACGCTAGGCGAATCGAAGGTATACTGGTTGCATATTCGGAGTTATAGTTTGATGATTATGTCATCTATAATTCCATCACTAACCAATAACGAATACGTCACACTAACGCAAACTATACATTTAATAACCGTAGCGCCCTTGCCAGTATCATATTCGGTAGCGACAAGATAATGAAAATTTTCTGACTAGTCTAAAGTTAAACAGGATTGAATTTATGCCTTAAATGACTATAGGCTAATGGTTCCATAAACAATCTCAGTCAGATTATACGGATAGATAGACACTTCTCGGATTTGGATCGAATGCAGATAGTAAACACTCTATCTTAAGATAGTAATCGTAACTAATATTGTAAGTGCGAACGTGAATTTGTTTGTTTTGCTATCACGTTTAAATCGTTAAACCTATTTTGATGAATTTTGGTATGGACATACATGGGACCATGGTAACGGTGATAGGCTACTTTTTATCCCGGATTTTTTTATTCCAGAAAAGGCTGTACACATGAGCGAAGCTGCGAGCAAACTAAAACGCATTTCAACATTTACTTTTAGACCGGTGATTTTCCAATTTGAAACATAATTAAATTATAGTAGAATCAAACCCATTGTAAAAGGAAGAGAATACAACAAAATTGATAGGAAAAATAAATTAACGGCGATCTGAGGTCGGGAAGTGGGAAGGCTTTTAAGGGTAAAAACGGTTTATCTCGATTTCCGGAAAAACTACAAGTCCTATGGAAAAAAGTTAAATCGCAAAGTTGTAGGTAATAAAAAGATCTACAACTTTTGTATACACACTTTCTTCACATAACCTCAAAATATATGTGAAAAATTCAAATAACAAAGTTTTTTGTTTTTATTTTTATCTATTATAATAAATCATTTTTTTTTCACGAAATTTGGTGAAAACTTACCTTTTTGTATCCCAAATAAACTGTAATTTTTTTGATTTAAAATATTTATTTTTGAACCTTATTTTGACTTAATATCGAAAAAGCAGCCTGATTTTCAAACGAAAATTCTCACAACAAAATATGAGTTTTTTTAAAAAAGTTTGTTGGTTTCTTGTTCATTGAATTCTCTACTTTCTGATGGTGTAAAAAAATATATACATTACTATGGTAAATGTGCTCAGAAAATGCAAAGAAACGAACTACTAAATAACAGGTAGTAAGGCCCAGACCCACCTAGCCCCTTCCCCACTTCTTTATGATGGGCTAAAATTTTCCGTAGATCACTCAGGTATATAAGTTATATTAAAATAACAATAAAGAGGCATCTACGCATATAATTTAAAGAAGATTCTACAACTTACTCAAAATATTGTAGATATGTCTTATTAAATATTAACTTATAACTTTACATTTTCTGAGCACATTTACCATTGTAATGTATATAATTTTTTACACCATCAGAAAGTAGAGAATTCAATGAACAAGAAGCCAACAGACTTTTTTAAAAAAGCTCATATTTTGACGTGAGAATTTTCGTTTGAAAATAAGGCTGCTTTTTCGATATTAAGTCAAAATAAGGTGCAAAAATAAATATTTTAAATCAAAAAAATTACAGTGTATTTGGGATACAAAAAGGTAAGTTTTTACCAAATTTCGTGAAAAAAAATGATTTATTATAATAGATAAAAATAAAAACAAAAAACTTGGTTATTTGAATTTTTCACATATATTTTGGGGTTATGTGAAGAGAGTGTGTATACAAAAGTTGTAGATCTTTTTATTACCTACAGCTTTGCGATTTAACTTTTTTCCATAGGACTTGTAGTTTTTCCGGAAATCGAGATAAACCGTTTTTTACCCTTATAAGCCCCCCCCTTCCCACTTCCCGACCTCAGATCGCCGTTAATTTATTTTTCCTATCAATTTTGTTGTATTCTCTTCCTTTTACAATGGGTTTGATTCTACTATAAATTTGTTTCTATTTTTACCATTTTCAACCGGATAATCACCCGTCTATTTCCAAGCTAGTGTTCAAATACTAGACTTAATCAAAATTATCCTATGCAAATGTTATAACTAGCTGTCACACTCAGTTAGCTACCAACCTTGACATTTGGTGTCATGGCGGCCGGGAAATACGCGTCAGCCAGACACCGGCCTAGTCTCACCTCTAGCTCTCCTTGGACATATAGAGACACGTCCTAATTCTATACCATTTGGATAATGACTTTATTCACAGCCGGGCTTCCTTTCTCTATAATTTCTATTGACTGATCGGTCTTGACTCATGAGGTATCACTCCATTTTACATGCTTAAACTTGCTGTAGCGTTCCGTCATTTAGGTGAAACTTCCACAGGCCCAACTTCCCTTCCCAATCCCTATTTCATTCCTTAAAGATCAGCAACGCGTCTATGATTATTCTGGTATTGTGAGGGCCCACGGGATTGTTGGTAACATCAACCTATCGCATGAAGACTGGGATTGCATAAATCCTAATCAGACGCGTTCAATTGTATTTCTTCTTTGTTTCAAATGACTGGTTATTAGTTTTGTACAAATGCTTTGTCTTGTTAGTCTAGTTTATCAGTTATTGCCTCATAGGAAACCGTGTGAGGGTCTTGGGTGCATGTCCTACATAATTACAATTTATGTTTGAGTTTTCGATTTGAAAAATGACACCATCACCTCGCTGGACTGGAATTTGTGTGCAGTATGGCGACAGGCTCGTATATCATATAATGGGATAGAAGTCAGCTTGGCGAATAGTGGGTGAACTAGTTAGACGGCTTACAGACGTCAGAGCTCATGTCAAGGCTCCACTACACGATGACTCATCCCGATGCGCCACTATGATGAACGTAATGTAGAGAGTCATGTAGAGAGCTTAATTCTGTCTAGTGGCTTATGGCGCGTGAGATAGCAGTGTTGGTTTTCATCTAGAAATCAAAGGATCGTATGCCAATGAGGGTAGTACGCGTCTATAGCGGCCATCATGTCTATGCGTCGCAACAACCGCACTCGCCATTTGATGGACCATTGTGTAGAGCAGCCTTAAATGGCTATTATTAAACACACAGCGAACGGAAGGCGTGGCAATGCGTTTTTATTGAAATGTATGGAGGACTCTTGAACCTAGTCACATACAAATACGAAAGCGAAGCATTATGAACCACGAATTTTTCTCGATTCTCTCTCTGAAAAAATATTCGAAAACGTTTTGGTTAACAATTTCAAACGTTAAAAATTATCAAATAAACATTAGATTAAATTGAAACATTGACGTCAATACGTGCATTATAAACCCTGATGGCATTCGATATTGTATCTAATTAATGTGTTATTCATGTGAATTGAATAATACAGATAGAAAAATATTGGGTACCGTACCTCTTACCTCATGAAATTTAAAAATACTTACGAATTATCCTCTATCCCAATGTGAGTATCGCATTTGAAAAAAATGCACAGTATTGCCGGATTTATACAGAGTTCATCGCATGACAAAAGCAAGAATTTAGTACGGGGTTCATATCGTTCAATTTTTAATTAAAAAATTCTAATCCCGGGCAATTCATAATTCATTTTTCGAATTGAATACTTAAAAAAATAATAAACAAACTCACCGTATTGAGAAACTCATTTTTTAAAGTCGGTTAAAATATCCCACCTGAGATTTGAATTCATGAAGTCACGGTTCTCAGTCAATAAAGAAGTTATTACAAGAACACGTTATAAAAACAGTGAGTGGAACTATTCTATGTAGTCAGTATGTACAGTGAGTCAAAGGTCGTGGCTATCGAATCTGTTACAATTACGCAGTACATTTTAACAAATAACCAAATATAGAACTGTCTGGAACTCGAAATCAATTCGTTTCGGTTAAGTTCCGTAAATGAGCAACAAAATTTTATAAGTACCTCCCTACCTACCTCCTCAGCGGAGTGTGGTACGGACTGTCGAGACGAAAGTCGCAGGTTCGATACTAAATCCAAGAGCATGAACCCCTGCCTTTATACGTTGCGTGTGTATTCATTGTTAATATCGCTTGCTGTACATACCTGAGAATTCGCCTTAAGAATTTCGTGGGTGTGTGAATTTTACCAAGCCACGTTAAAAATAAAAAAAAAGTGAATCGTCTCAGTTATTGACCATTAAAGTGCAACAGCACCAACTTGAAATTGATAAACCTTATGTTAAGCTTTTGTTATTTCTTAGTCTGTTTTATTTTACGAGTACATCCACCATTAAGTATAAATCAATTCTAGCATTCTAGATAAATTCTAAATCTAAATAGGTCAAAACAAGTGCAAAGATCTCGGGCATTCTGGTTGATACAAAGTTGAACAAAGAACTCTTAACACATAAACTGCACAGCAACTGTATTTAGGTACATAGACGTATTTTATGATAGACATGGCGTGGTCATTAGTAAGTTTTATTGACAATACAACGTATCGGTGATCACGTAACTAACACGGTATTGACACGTGCTATTTAATTTTATTGTTACTCGATCCACTTACAACCTATGTTAGATAAAATTGCAAAGTGTTATCAGTAATGTTACACACTGTTATTGTCACAATACCAAGGTTTGTGACATTGAGCAACTATGTTACGGTTAATTGTCCGTAATTCAATATTACAACGTCGCTAAGTCTTAACTAGAATCCCTTTTTATAATTGGATTGAATTGATAGTAAGCGCCACGCCTGCCCATAAATAGAAGCAACATCACATAGAACTTTGAATTACATAGCACTGCATGGCACTGAACTGCGCTCGTCACCCCGAGACATAAGATATTGAGTCTCATAACGCCAAGTAATTTCACTGGCTTCAATGTCCTTCAAATCGAAACACAACAGTGGTTACACACTGTTGCTTGGCGGCAGAAATAGACAAAGCGGTGGTACCTACCACCATGTACCGCTCTCCCGCTCTCCGCCCTTCAGCTGTCAAACTCCCGTGCTATGTGACACAATTGTAGTTCTAAACATCCTGTCTAGTATATTTAAGTTACAAGAATCTAGTGATTAGTGATTCACGTGACTCAGAACTTTTAATTACAAACAGTCTACATGGCACTAGGCTACCTCGTCACCCCAAGTCATGTTAAGTGTCATAATGTCTAGTAATTGCACTGGCTTCAATATCCTTAAACCGGGGTACAACAGAGATTACGCACCGCTGCGCTGACGCTAGAAAAATACGTTGGTATCTATCTAGAAGGCCTGTCTTATGCAAAGGCCTTAATATGAAAAAAAAGAGCAAAAACATAAACGATACTTAAAGATTTTTTTATTCTTATATTCAGTGACATTAAATAAACATTGCTAATTCAAGTTAAATGTGACTAACGAAGTATCTTCACTTTTATACTAGATGTAATTATTGAGCGTGTTCGGTCCACATTTTTCTGAGTAATCTAAGTAATATTTATTATTAGCTATTTTTCTCTTAGCATATCTAACTTAGTTTTCGTCCGGGTCACTTCATCGTGCTTAGTATCATTTGTATTGGTAATTATAATACCTACCCGACAAAAAAAAACATAATAAATCTAAATATATTTTCTACCTGGCTCTTAGCGAATACGACGTGTCTGCTATACAAAAGTTTCTATAAACGCAGTTCTGCCGTACTTTCATTCAAATATACGAGTTTATACAATCTGAATATATGTGGTGCACAATTGCACAAGAACACATTTATTTATGATTCTTTTGTTAATATTTCTCAGAAAATGGTATATCAATAGAACATATTGCAAGCAAGAATTCATTTTTACGTTACACGGATAATACGAAAAGCTGATAAATAAACTGATATTCAATCCCCGGGTCGGGTAAAAGTGATATTGGATTTTCCTATCACGAAATGCTCAGTATCACATCATGGGATGAAAAATAAGGAGAAATGTGGGTGTATTGGTTACACCTCTGCCTACCCTTTCGAGGTTTACAGGGTTGAGAGCGTATGTATCGTATGTCACTACTCACTACGTTTTATTATAAAGAACTTTAATATCAAATAACACTGTAATGTAGTACCTAGCAAGGAACGCGTCAGACCATGCAATGAACACAAAACATATACGCACTTGATATATTTTATTTTATATTGTTTCGGTTTTGGGATAAAAACGTCCTATATTTCCAGTTATTGTCCAAGTAAATAGGAATTTTCGACGAATATACATATATTTTCTATGTATAACTTTTCATAGAGTAGCCACTGACACAAGTGCTTGTGTATTAAACATTTTCCCTTTAGTTATGACATACTTCATGTTAATAGAAACAAGTAAAAGCTACATATTGTTTATTTAAAGCCATCGGAACGGAGTGAAACTACCACAACAAGTTGATAATTAGGCGAGTCCGCAAAATCAATGGGCTTCGCTGTGCCTCACTATATTTGGAGACTGTGCATACTTGTGTTACATACTAACTTACTTACCCTGTTAAGATCAAAATATACACGAAACAAGCACCGTAATAAATATCCGGGCACTAAGAATATCATATCGCGATAAACCTAATGTTCTATGGCTAAGATCAGGATTTATCATCTTAATTATGGGAGGAGGTCTAATGGGTTAGTTATAAGCCCTTAGCCCACCTTATCCTATGATAGATAAAGGGACATTAGGATATTATTAGACTAGTTGCGAATGTGTATCTGTGATTATTGTTACCAATTGTGAAGGAAATGCCGTCAATATTTCTAACGTTGTCAGACTGATTGATTGAGAATTTAAATATCATAAAAATAGTCGTGACTGGAATTGGCGTTCAGATAAAAACGATGCAACGTATCGTGGAAATAACATTTTTATGACTGTTTTTGCGACTTATATGAGACTCAAATTATGTACGAGAGGAAAAACACTTGATGCTCGATTTAAAATAAGTACGAAACACGTTCACGAGTGGAAGATTTTACCAAATCTTATTGAGATTTATTATATTTTGATTGCCATTTTGGGTTATAATTAGTAAATTGATTTAATTGGACATAGTTTTGTTTTTGCTAAATACCACCGAAACTAAAGTTCGTAACTAGCTCTTTTAAAGAAGGTGCTTCGATGTGTTTGTTTGGAGATCCCAGCATCATTTCGTAGAGCTTCATAGTGTTTATCAATGCCATCATTGAACCGCTAGAAATTCAATGTAATGCCTAGGATCAAACAGGATATTCCTTATGACAAAAAGATCTTGCCGGCATTCGCAATACACAATCTTCCTCTCTCTGAGCAAGTGGAACCAAGATTCGCACCTCTTCTGGCTATTAAACATCACCTCTACCATTAGTATTTACGTAGTTCATTTATATTATAAACAAAATATACTTCCCATTTATCTACGGTTTACTTTACCATAAAAACTATAGAGCTCGTAAAAGGCAATGACGTATAGATTTACGCAGCGAACAAATTCGACACGTCGTTAAAGCAACCCATAGTCTAAAATAGTACAGTAGGTCGATAAGTTTAATGTTTACAGTAACTCCGACATCGTCTAGACTCTAAAACTATTGGAGTAGAGTGTATACACAGGCAGTGATATTCAGTAGAGTAGCATTATTGCATAATTATTCCTGCAAATTGGCGTAGGTGCTTATCCGAAACCGGTATAGATGACATCACTTGCGTCTTATGGTGAAGTTAAACGGTTAAAAATGACACGTGATAGCGCGAGCCGAGCGTAGACGCAGACTAGTCGTGTACGGGCAGTATGGGATGCGGTGCTTGTCCAAAAATATTGTTATTTTGACAGCTTACTGCGACCAGTCCACTGTGACGTGTTCATAAATCGGTTGCGCCTCATCCGTGGCTCGACTCACATATTGTACACAATAACATCGCACCGTACCACACGCTTATCCCGTCGAATGTCCTTATTTGACAGACTGTACGATTTTTCCACTGTGAAATGACCGTATCAATGTTATCGAAATTACGCAAACCATTGCACAGCCGTCCGCGTCACAGCATAATGTACATTATCTACATTGATCTCGATATGACGTGAATTTGTTTTTGTTGTACTATGGCTGAGGGAGGATTTGATGTATTTTGTTATTAAAGTATTAAGAGCACGCTTTAATTTACTAAGCTTAGGTTTCAATACTCTACCTAGCAGCATATATTTATTTAAAGGCTTGTTTTGAGGTAGCTGACCGAAGCTGGGAGACCACGACGCGTGACGTGAGTCACGCGATAGTGTCCACTTTATGTATGAAACTGTACGGAAAGGGGATATGGTAATGAAATTCCCCTAGTCAAATTTGACATATAGTTTGACATCTAACCTATTTACACCAACTCTTTTGAATTTTCATGCACTCTATAACTCAATTCTACTATATTAAAGGTTCAGATGTGTCGAATCCCTTTCAATAAGACACTTAAATCAACAAAAAGCTATAAGGTTTATGTTATCCAATTCAATTGAATTTATATTGTTCAAATCGCATTCAACCCGGTATAAGTCGGTAAATTGAGTCCAATAAAGTACTTCTTTCTTTCTTTTTACATGGCGTTATCCCGGCTTAATGCCAGGGTCGGTGGTGCAGTCGTATTGCGTACATGGTAGACATGGTAAGACTGCTGTGCTGAGGTCTCGTGTCGATTCTCGGGTCGCGTAAAAGTGATATTGGGTTATTCTATCCCAAAATGCTCCGTATCAGTCTAGAGTCTGGAATGTGTGCCCAGTACGGCGATAGGTTCGCTCCTATCACACCATGGGACGGAAAAAAGCTCAACGAAATGTTGGTGTGTAACCCATCTGCCTTCCCATCGGGAATTACAGACATGAGTGCGCATGTATTTATGTACTCCTGTAGTTTCCTCGAAACATGACCAAACCACTTTAAGCGATTCTCACTGTTTATCTGGTCCAATAAAGTGCTTCATTTCGAAATAAACCGATAAAACAAATGACTATGGAGTACAATTCCCACGTACATTTCGTCCTTGGTGGTACGCGTACGTTTCGAGATAAACGTCGAACGCTACTTCCGCGGTTATTCCGATATGCGGCTACTAAACAATTTGTTTGCCCCTCACAGTTTATGTTTTATGGATCTCGCGTTTGATGTCTAATGTGTGATATGTTTCGGTACCGTTCTTGTTTATTGCGCTTCATCGATCAGCTTCCAATGCGTTTCGATAGCAACAACTATTTTGAACCAATTTCAAAAAGAACGATGTTTTTATTTGTCTGTATTTTTTATGTGTCTGTGAGTGGTAGTCACGATGTAGACAGTTTTGTCTATAGCACGAATGGGCTGACTTGACCGGGTTGTCACAACCATCTCACAGAAAATTGACGTAAACTAGCGGCTTGCTGCTGCGTTTCGTACGGTGAGTGAGATATTCGGAAGCCCTAATCCGAGGGGGATCCCTTCCCAATCCTTAATTATCCTTTTCTTTTAAGCCGCCTCCCCTTCCCAATTATCCTTTTCCTTTAAGCGTAGGTAAGGCGCCCATGATTCTTCTGGTATTGTGGACGTACATGGGCGGTGGAGATCATTTACCACCTGATAAGCCACTTGCTCCTTTGCCGGACTATGCTATAAAAAACCTACATACTCACTCACGCCGGTAATCCCGAAGGGGTAGGCGGAGGTGTAACCGGTGTGTGGTGGAGATCACCCACATTTCACCGAGCTTATTACCGAGCCTGTAGCCATACTGGGCACAATTCCAGACTCCGGGCCGATATCACTTTTCCCCGGGCCGAAAATCGAACCCGAGGCAGTCAATCCGATAATCTGAAAGAATATTAAAAATCGAATTTCTTCCACACAGTTCCCATATGCAAAAATCATAAAAAACTATTACAAATTCAAAACAATTTAGAGACAATAATAATCTGATATAAATATCACATGACAGGCCTGTAGTCTCATTGTGCAGTGAACCAATGTTATAATGTATTATTCATAGTATTATAATAGCAACTGGCGAGCCACACCTGGACAATACAATATACATAACTGCGTATCGAAAATAAAGTTACGGACGAGACGCTCCGGCGGCCGGTCGACGTAATGTGAATTATACACAGGTACACAAGGTGGTAGGTCCCTCGTATGCGAGAGGCCGTCTAGGTTGGTACCAAGCGGTGTCTATTTCTGCCGCCAAGCAACAGTGTGTAAGCACTGTTGTGTTTCAGTTTGAAGGGCATTGAAACCAGTGAAATTACTGGGCATTCAACATCTTATGTTTCGGAGTGACGAACGCAGTTCAGTGCCATGCAGTGCTTTGTAATTCAAAGTTCTATGTGGTGTTGCTTCTGTTTATGGGCATGCGTGGCGCTTACCATCAGGCGATGCTTGCTCGTCTTGTAATTCAATCAAATAAAAAAAACGCAGATGCAGGAAAATAGTAATAGGTACTTCTTTTTCATTTCCTTTTTTATGAAGGAAGTGTGTCACCTGATGTTTAATTTATATTTTATTATTTTATAAATTTGTTTAAAATGTATCGAAGAATTATGGTTAATTCTAAGAATAATTTTTATAACAAAGTAGGTACCCGTTCATAATATGTAACTTAAAAGAAATATGAAGATAAAGTTATCTTCACAAAATATTATGAGTCTGTGACCTCAACTATAGTTTGGTTCGTAGTTTAATTTGATAGATAATTAAACCTCATACTGAATTGATCCGGTTGGCGTGTTCTTTTGACCTTACGGCGCTCATTAGAGTCGTGTGTCTGGAAATTCGATATGCTACGTAATACACTGTCAACGTATTATCTATCAAAGAGGGTTCACACGGTTCTATTTTGGTTGATCAACTACTAACGGCCAATTTTAATAAACGATCTCAGATTGAGTCTCCCGATCGATCCCTCAAATGAGCCAATAAGAATAAGTTTGAGTCATGTGTAAAAACTATTTAGTTTGATTGGTCGATTTTCGGGGTCGATCTAGAGAATCAAATCTAGATTGTTTATTGAAATCGGCCATAAATCGCATGTGATGGCAATATCTGAACATATTTTCAATGGAATCGATCATATAAATTTGTTGATTCAAGACAGTTTATCAACTAAAACTAAACCGTGTGAACGCGCTATGTCTGTGTCGCACATTCAATAAGACAATGGGTTTAAACTTGAAAATATGATATAATTCCGTGCCGGTTCATAACTCATCAAAATTTCAATCATTTACGAAATAGTCAGAAAAATATTTTTAAGCGCGCAACTCTGAAAAGTGTAATCTAGATTTAAATTCGGAATCTGATTACAAGGTTTTGTTTTTAAAACATAAAATATTTTGATCAAGACGCTCAGCCAGTTTCAATCACTTCATAAATGTTAAACGGTATTTGAGGCCAACACTGGACCTCAGGAGGGCATGATTATCGAATGACGTTAAAGAGATGCACGCCATGTATGATGACGTCAACCTCTACGATATTCATAATGCGGTGCACGCGTGCGAGGGAGATAGCGAGATGGATCAGCTACTCATTCATATTTCACACGCGTTTTAAATGGATATTTGAAATATTCATTGTAGTCACATTTTTCAAGCAATTTTGACTTTGTTATCGTAATAGAGTATCTTTTCTGTATATTTTTAATGTTTAAATTCAAGTTCATGCAACAACTCCATTTCGCGCATCGTGGTATCTTGACTCCATTCTATACCTCATAAAAGTCCTTTGTCCTAACAAATAAACTTATCACCACACTTCTTACCAACATAAAACCCATTTGAAAGCGACATTCAAAGTGAATAAAAGCGTAGATAAGAGCAGTAATAGAGCCATTAAAGTAAAAGATACGCGGGAACTGGATCAATGCAAATAAATTAGTATTCATTGGAGGGTACAGTGACCTGCGCTGTCGTGGTTACACTACTGTTTGCCGCCTACAAAACGTTAAGGATATCAGAAATATTTTAGTTTAATGTTTCCTCAAGTAACTTTCCAGTAATTATTATTATATCATCACTGGAAACGCAAAAATATTGAAGTGCCATACGTGAATTTTGCAATAGAGCGTTTGCGAGCCTTATTGCTGCAAATGGTACCGTAGTCTGTAATATAGCCCTGTATTATATACGTCCCACTATTGGGCACGGGCCTCCTCTACTGAATGTGAGGGGTTAGTCCTCCACGCTGGCCTAATGCGGGTTGGCAGACTTCACATACATATATTTTCAAATATCTTATATCAGCATTAGTAGAGAACTCGGAACATCTTTACCAAGAAGTTCAACTCCATTCCAACAAAAAATGTACGTAAAATAACCTTAGAAATCTAAATACGTTACGTCAGCAAGCTTCCATATTAAAAAAAATAACGAAGTAGTGTTATTAACTCGCACCGTGGCATCAAAATTTATTAAATTAACACCATTATCAGACATCACATGTTTATCTGTGACGTGGAAAGCAAACTGCGACGTGTTAAGTCAAATAATCTATTGAAAGCCGTATTATCAACAAAATAAACATTGAATTTGTATTTTTGGTATAAATTGGAGTTGAAGGTAATTCAAGCTTTATAATTTGTACAAAGTTTATGTTTGTGTCAGTTCTATTATTATCAAGCTAGGAATATAAATACATATTAGACATCAGGTGAAGTCGAGATAAATAAGTCACATTATACAACAATATAAAAAACAATATTAAACTAATAGCACAGAAGAAGAAAAATATATAGCGGAAACAGCTTATTCTGGGATAAAAAATCTACAACCGTCTCCAAGGTCCGAATTATCTCTGTACCAAAATTCATTAAAATCGGTTCAGCGGTTTAGGTGCAAAAGCGTAACAAACAAACAAACTCAATTTCGCATTTATAATATTAGTTAGAATACCAGTATTACGTAAAGCTCTTCTCTGACAAGTATTTTTGAATCGACATTTTCAGTGACAGAAGTATATGACTAATTAGATGTTGACAGAAAAGAATTATAACGAAAGTCTTGAGTGGTTTCGCTATACGTACTTGTCCAGTCGCAAGCGCCACAATCAAGCGAAGTTAACTAGCAATTAAGTTTAAAGACCGTTCGCCTACTGGACACAAAGAAAACAATACAAATAGTCAGTACTATACATAGTCACAAAACAAACGCTACGTTGTAAAAGCATCGCAACTCGCACATACAACGCACAGTTACTCATATCAACTGAAATAGATAAAACTAAATATAACCGGTGCGATTGACTTCGAGATTTGAGCTCTCGTAACATGTTCAGATTCAATGAGAAGATTGGATCGTAGGATTCGTCTCGTGTTGATACAAATGGACCACGTGCTTTTGTTGTAAAACAAAATGCGTAGTAAATCCATCTTGGCTCAGAAATCATGTCTGGTTTGTTGTAAATACTTTTTAGAGCAAGAATATAGTAATAAACAATACATATTTTGTACAAATTTTGTTGTATTATGAGTGGTAAAGCAACGCTGTAGACAGTTTTGTCTATGGCATTAATGAGCAGATTCGACCTGGTCACAAAGTATCGGCCTGCTGCTGCGTTTCGTACTGTAAATAAGATATCCGGAGACCCAATTCCCTTTATCCTTCCCGATTCCTTTCCTTTGAGGTTGGCATTGTATCCATGATTCTTTTAGTATTGTGGGCGTACATGGGCGGTGGAGATCACATACCATCAGGTGATGCACTTAAAAACATTTTTGACTTATGTAATTTACATGTTGTTAAATAACATCTTTAAACCATGATAAAGGGCAAAGTATGCAATCAATCTAAGTCCTGACCATCCAGGATAAATGTTGGCCCAACATATTGGTAACACCGTCTAAAGGGGAAAACGACAATTTCCTCAACAATAGATTCGAACCGAGGTTTCATTGCGCCACGTAATGTCGCAGTTTCTGATTACATCACGAATGTTTGTTTTAACAATTATTAAAGGTTTTACATCAGTTGAAATTCGAAAGTTATGTCTAATACTTTCTTAGAAAAAAGACTTTTGTTCACAAAAAAGACTGTTGTTTACAATTATCAATAAAAAAAACTTTGTATTTACCGAATAGTAAACGTAGCTTCTAAAATTACTAAATCTAAGAATAAATAATAATCGTAGTATTAGTATAGGATGCTACGATTGCATTGATAGTGGTAGGCAGCGGCTTGGAGTGGTAGGCAGCGGCTTGGCTATGCCCCTGGCATTGCCGATGTCCATGAGCGGCGGTGACCGCTTACCATCAGGCGGGCCGCTTGCTCGTCTGCCTAACAAGGCAATAAAAAAAAAAAAAAAAATTGAATTATTACAATATTGCGGCCGAGCATCGTTTTGTTATGGAATTACACAAAGTGATTACGATATTATAGCGACGGAAAAATACACTGAGATATCAAACAAAATGTGTTCTTGGTTCATTTGAAATGCAACAAATACTTTTTATAACAGAGCTGGCAAATGAACAAATGGAACACCTAATTGTGATTAATCTTCACTGTTCATGAACATGATGCTCATTATGCTCATTTAGAAGGTAGGTCCCTCATATGCGAGAGGCCGTCTGGGTTGGTACCACCGCTTCGTATATTTCTGCCGCCAAGCAAAGGTTTGTAAGCACTCTTGTTCGGCTTGAAGGGCATTGAAGCCAGTGAAATTACTGGGCTTTATGAGACTTAACATTATCCCGGGGTGACGAGCGCAGTTCAGTACCATGCAGTGCTTTGCAATTCAAAGTTCTGTGTGGTGTTGCTTCTGTTTATGGGCAGACGTGGCGCCTTGCTCGTCTCGTCATTTATTCAAATAAAAAAAGAACACAGGTTCAAGAGTTACGTTATTATTATGGTGAATTCTTTCGCCCCACTTTCCTCAATGACGGAAAACAAAATTCCTAAGAAGTGGCCTCAGTAAAACAGACGTTAATTCGTTTATTTTTTTAATGTTTTCCTCTTCGTCATTCAACCATACAAAGTTCGTTTCTTATTCATCTTAAGTGTTTTCCCAGAGTGATTTGCAATTTGCTTGACCTTAGACATTTACCTAACTGGCATTACAGCCGAAATTCTTTCGTATTTCAATTGATTCAACAGTTTCAGTAATGTTGAGTAACAAGCAAATATTTAGTGCTCTACATATTTATATTACACCCAAGGTGGTAGGTCCCTCGTATGCGAGAGGCCGTCTGGGTTGGTACCACCGCTTTGTCTATTTCTGCCGCCAAGCAATGTGTAAGCAATGTTGTGTTTCGGTTTCAAGGACATTGAAGCCAGTGAAATGACTGGGCATTATGGGACTTAACATCTTATGTCTCGTGGTGACGAGCGCTGTTCAGTGCCATGTAACGCTTTGTAATTCAAAGTCCTGTTTGGTGTTGCTTCTGTTTATGGGCAGGCTTGGCGCTTACCAGTAGCTCGTCTCGTCATTAAATTAAATCAAATAATAAAAAAATCTAAATATATAAAACTCAAAGGTGACTGACTGACTGACAGTGATCTATCAACGCACAGGCCAAACCACTGGAGGGATCGGGCTGAAATTTGGCATGCAATTTGTTTTGACGTAGGCATCCGCTAAGAAAGGATTTTGATAAATTCTACCCCCAAGGGGATAAAATAGGGGATGAAAGTTTGTATGAAAATCACGTGGGCGGAGCCGCAAGCAAAAGCTAGTGTATATTATATACATATACTGTACTGTATACATATATTTATGTACTGGGCATACATTATTCTTATTCTATACTGTGTATTTGTAAGTGTCCCAGTTTTAAACATGGATCCTGCTCGTCATACATAATAAGCACGAGGTTGGCCCTTTGAACCTTGTTCTTGTTTATTACTGGAGCGTGCAGTGTAATAAAATATATACTAAACTACACATTAACGAGTTTTAACCGGTTTGAAAAAGGAGGAGCCTTTAAAATCATCTTTTTTTATAGCATAGACCGGCAAACTAGCAAGTGGGTCACCTGTTGGTAAGTGATCTTCACCGCCCATGTACGCCCACAATACCAGAAGAATCATGGGCGCGTTGCCGACCTTAAAGGAAAGGGATAATTAGGGATTGGGAAGGGGAGAAGGATTTGGGCTTCCGGATATCTCACTCACCGTACGAAACGCAGCAGCAAGCCGCTACTTTATGTCGGTTTTCTGTGAGACAGTGGTAACGACCTGGTCGAGCCAGTCCATTGATGCTGTAGACATTACTGTCTACAGCGTGGCTCTACCACTCATCTGTATGTTTTCTATGCATAGCTCTTACAAACATGCACCAATTAGGTGACACTATTTGTTTAAAAACGAAAGTTATTTTTTTTAAATTGGTTAAGGTCTGTTCACGCAGAGAAAATCGGAAACCCCTCAACGGAAAATAACAAACACACCATGAACCGGTTTTTAAAAACCAACTTATTTTTCGATTTCTTAAAAATATGTTCTTAGATCTTAACATAGTTGAGTAATAATATGTTTTTTTTTATTATTTGATTGAATGACGAGACGAGCAAGGCGCTCGCCTGATGGTAAGCACCACGCCTGCCCATAAACAGAAGCAACACCACACAGAACTTTGAATTACAAAGCACTGCATGGTACTGAACTGCGCTGGTCACCCCGAGACATAAGATGTCAAGTGTCGTAATGCCCAGTAATTCCACTGGCTTCAATGTCCTTCTAACCGAAACACAATAGTGCTTACACACTGTTGCTGGCAGAAATAGACAAAGCGGTGGTGCCAACCCAGACGGCCTCTCGCATACGAGGGACCTACCCTGTGTATAAGTTCTTAGATCTTAACATAGTTGAGTAATAATGTCGTCTAATAGTTGTTATCAACGTATGTAACTAGTGTTTGTATATTCAGTGTCGGATTTATAGATTTGCCGCCCGTAGGCTATTCAATTTTTGCCGCCTCTAAATTTTGATATCTTAGTAGGTACACAATCATATCAATTTTCTATCAATAAAATTCCAATTTATTTATTTATAATTTGTGCTCCATCATCCTCGTTACATCAACTTTTCCCATATAGTTATTATTATTGAGAACTATGGTACCGTGTTAGATCCTGGATTATGTTTACAGCAAAGAATTATCAAAAAACATTATTTTAAGGAAAAAATATCTCAATCATATATCACTTTTAAAGTAAGGTAAGGTATGTCTTAAAACTATACAATAATACGTAAAAAACATACATTTGGCGAATGTTGATTAACATTTATTATTACACTCACAGTTTAAAAACAATACAATAAATATATCTTTTCTTAATTATTTGTTAGCATTATGATTTAAGTTAAATTATAAAAGCATTACAATACTTTTTTGCGAGACTTTGAATTCGCAAAATCATTTATTATATCGTCGTACGAAAACTTGTTCATTAGCTCTGACTCTAGGCACAAGAGAGCTAAAGCGTTTAGCTTTTCTTGACTTAAAGTCGATCGTAGGTAGTTCTTTACTCTCTTCAAGCAAGAGAAGCTTCTTTCACCTGAACAATTTGCCGCTGGTGTACAAAGAGCCATACGAAGTGCTATATCCAAGTTTGGATAAATGTTTCCTAGATTCTGTTCTCGCAGGAATGAAGACAGACTTATTAATGATCCAGAAATTAGTTTTATTGAAATTCTTTCAGACGAAAGGTAGCTTTGAAAGTGTAGTAATTCCTGAACTAAGTCTGTTTCTAAATCATTAGGATACATTTTTTCATTTTTGAATTTGACAAGTTGCAAATTTGCTGCAGCAATCATGATTAGACCATCGATATTATATCAAGATTGAATTGGGTAAGCAGATCTCATAATTATTAGGTACACGGAGAAAAAATTATAGCAGTTATCAGTGAAGAATATATTATGTAAAAATTACTAAATTTCGATTATAATATTGAATCGCTATTGCGATATTCTAAAAGTTCATAATCATTAATGTATAATTAGTAAAGCGTTGAAATATTTATTAATTAGCACTGTATATGAGAATATTTCGATTTTTGTTAAATATTTTAATTTCTCTCCAATTTTCGAAATTCGTATTATGTGTGTATAATATTTTTTTTTAATTTGTAAACCGAAACCGAAAATTTGCCGCCCCTTAAAATTTGCCGCCCTAGGCTCCAGCCTACTCAGCCTACTGGTAAATCCGCCACTGTGTATATTCATCACAGTAACACAGTGGCACACTGGCACGATTTAGGCAATCGAACATCAGCCATCTGAAGATAAGAGGCCAATTACTTATACACGATAATATCATGCAACGATTTCCTACATGCAAAGTTCAACTGTCAGACACGTGCCAAATTAACGCAGAAAATTAAGATGTTTCAACAACAGGCTGCATGGTTAACGTTCCTTGGTCAGAATTAATATAAGTTTATCTTACAATTTACAGAACTGCGATTGAAATAATACGGTTCGGTAATATAAGTATATTCCGAGAATTGGAACATAATATGATAATGATGACCTATTACAATATTAATATAAGTACTTATTTCTCTCTGGAATGACTGACCGGAATCTAATAGCCGGAATTCAACGCATAATCATAAAAAACGAACATTTCCGAAGAACATAATTTCAATCGTAGTTTTTTTTTTGTGTTGTCAATTTTTAGTTAGATTTTCTATAAAAGCGTGTTTTTTACGCTTTTTTTACAATAAAATACATTTTTTATATCTTAATATTGAATTGTCATCGGTCCTTGATAATGAATAATAATATGCCAAATTTAGATTTAATCCGACGTTTTGAATGAAGTCAAAATCATGTTCAAAGTTTCCGTTACATACTAACATACTTTTATTAGCTTCATACGTGTATGAAGCTAATAAAAGCGTGCTAAGAAGTAATGTTTTGGCTAGTGTGATTCTTTTATACCGTCGTCGATATCATACAAAGTAGTGGTCAAGTAATTCACATTCCAATGCATTGAAAAAGCATAATTCACGTTACTAAGGTTTATGAATGCTGACAGCTCATTTGCATACCATACTATTCATTTCATATCTTGTTCTGTCTTATAAATGTTGACTATTCAGTTTTACAGATCTTCAGAGAACATTTTATATGTGTAGCATAATGATTTAGTAATTCGAAATACTTTAATTAATTAAAAGTTATTGTAAGACCGCCAATGTAACCTTTGTTGGGTTGTTCATAAATAGTTATTTGGAAAACTAATTCATTGTCTATGTACGTATGTAAGGCCATCTAATTAGGTTGTGTAAATGTTAGTTTGCGTTTATTGCAAGATTTGTGTTTCCACCATTTATCTGTGTATTTATGTTGTAGAAGATTTATTGATTAATTTATTTTGTTTCTCTGGGAACGCAGTACTATTTTTTATTGTATTAGAAAGTGGGATGTTTGCGTCGTTTCTGAGATTTAGTGGGTATTAGAGTTTTATTGTAAATTTTCAAGAAAAATTTTTGGATATTCGAATCGCAGAGTTTCCGGTAACCCATTTCTTTTTAAATGTGCTCTTATTGAAAAGTTCTCCAGCTGGTAAACATAAATACCTACTCTACACCATTGCCAATTAGGTGATAACATGGAAGAAAATGTATTACGTTTTACTCAAAACAAAATGACAAATATTATAATGATTATGTAATCATATTATTTTTAAACAAACCAAAAAATAATTTGAATAGTTCTTATCATTGCAACATAACATAAACATTTTTGTGATACTATTTTCAGTACCTATTTAATTTTTGAAACATTTATATATATTAGAATGTATTTTATGATTAAATTTAATCGTTAACAAAAGTATTTCAATGTCATAATAAGTATTGCAAAAATATTTTTTAGTAAATCGATAAACAGGCCCTTAATTACACACTCGCAACACTTTTCCTAATGAAAGCGATAATTAAATTAATATCTACTGTGATGTAATGTTGAGCTTGTTTACGTACTCTAATTGAACGAGTAAGACAATTTAGATTATTTTAAATAATAACAACATTCAAATGAGTCTCAATTTGTGACATTTCGCCGCACACCGAGAGGGTGACTCTGACAAACACGCGTGACAAACTCTTAAGTGTGGACGGTTGCTGAATGTTACGGCCTAATGTCATAGAGCGATGCACTTTATGACCCCGTAACATTTCTCCGTGACATATCGTTTAAGGTTTTGTCATTTTTATCTTGTCACGACAAAAAGACACAGTGCATATTACAACACACGTCCACATTAACGTAACAAGTATGTGTGACAGCCACGCCTCTCAGTACGTTCAGATGTCACAGATGTGTGGATGCACCTTTAGGTTGATTGAAATGTTTCCTTGGCCAAGTCTTAGTTTTTATTGTTTGTGCAATTTCAAATTTGCCTGCCTTTGTCAAGGTTGAGCGAAAAGAAAACGGCATTCTTAATAAAATTACATTGTATAGATATAATTCACTTTATTTTAAAATAGATCAGTAAGTATTTATACTTACTATTTTAATCAGTGTTGCACAAGCAAATGAATGCATTGTTTTGAGAAACTGATTGTATATCTACTTATACTTAAATGTCAAGATGAATAAAATGTGTGTATGAGGTTTGAGTATGAAGTCGTGTATCTTTATCAACTTTAAATTCACTTTACTTTTCAGAGTAGCAAGCTTTTTATATCAGGAAAAACTTACCTATCAACCAGGATTGAATAAGCAAAGACAAAAGTACAAAAACACATATTTATTTCCATATAAAAACCTTAATATTAACTACATTGGCATAAACGCTTTGGCATAATAGCATGTTTTGGTTTCACTTCACATTGTCCACAAATTCACGCGCCAAACACACCTGGCATGGCGGGGGGCTCGCGAGTCGCATCTCGCGGCTTCCGAACCCATCGGTGTCCACCACGGCGAGGCGGAAGCCGGTAGCAAACAAATCTTCATCCTTGAATCACTGCACTGGATAATCAAGGCTCCTCATCCTCGGACAGCGAGGGCAACGCCAACTGCCGGCGAAGTCTCTCCCGCCGCTGCGGGGAAATTGACTTCTGTCTCCTCAACCCTTCAGTGTGAAGCAAGAATGACTTCTGCTCCACCTGGAACACTTCTTCAGAGTCGTCTTCCACGAGAGCTGGCAGCGACGTGCAGCGCAGTTTCTGGCGCCGAGGACAGTCGGTCGCGATGGTGTCCATATCCCGACGGGACTTGGGCAGTGTTGGATACACGTCGGCGTAGAGAGTAGCGACGGTTTCTAGTTTCACAACCATTTTGTTTGTATTGTTATAAGTTTCACAACGTAGTGTTCTCTGTAAGTGCTTGTTGCAGAGTGCGGGGCGGCGGTATGGCGCGCGCATTTTATAGTCTCTGAGACAAGTGTGTATGTGCGCGTGCGTGGCGTCATTATTACGTTTGTGTTTATTTTATAAGTGCTGTGCTGGGGTTCGCACTTCGCCGGTTCGCGACTCGCGTCCGTTCCACACGTTGAGAAAAAATAATCGCATGTACACAGAAGTAAATGCAGTTTTTACGTTTCTCGGATGTAGAACTTATAATTTGTCCTCGTGGATTTTCCAAACGCGGCGCGTAGGCGTGCGTTCAGCGTAGTTATCGGGTTTTTTAACATGTCGTATATCCGTATCTACGTTTATACTTTTCGGACGTAGTAAAAATGTACTGTGAATGTTACTGTTATAATGCAATTTTATCCTTATTGGCTACTATAACTCTGGTTTTTCGTGACGAATCTACATAATATTATTATGTCTTACTACGTAGTCTGTAATCGTTGTTTCAATAATATTTTACATTGAGCTGATAAAGCAAGTGACATTTTTAAATGTGAATTATTTTAGTAATAGCAGATAAACAATAATAACTATAAATTTTCCATTCATTCGAGTTATCTATAAAGATATGAAGAAAAAGTAAAATTGTTTACGCACAAAAAGTTAGCAACAGTTATCTATGCATGTTTATTGTCAGTTTTTATTTATTACAGTATGTAAGAACTGAGTTATTTTTATAGCAGAAGTTTTCCAACGAGCACGATGGTCACCTGAATGTAAATGATCCCCACAGCCCATAAACATCTATAATACCAGAAGAAATTTTAGCGGAGCCAACCTTTTTGAAAAAGAATGGGGGGATGGGAAGAGGAAAAGAGGTTTGGGCCACCAAAAATCTCAGACGTACAAAATATAACAGCAAGCTGCAAGTTTACGTCGGTTTTCTGTGGGGCAGTGGCCCGATAACTTCGTCGAGCCAGACCATTCACGCTGTAGAGAAAAAATATCTGCAGTATGGCTCTACTTCTTTAAAATAACAATATTCTTTACAAGGTGATAGGTCTCTCGTATGCGAGAGGCCGCCTGGGTTGAACACCACTTTGTCTTTTTCTGCCGCCAAGCAACAGTGTGCAAGCACTAATGTGTTTCGATTTAAAGGACATTGAAGCCAGTGAAATTACTGGGAATTATGAGACTTAACATGTTATGTCTCGGGGTGACGATCGCAGTTCAGTGCCATGTAGTGCTTTGTAATAAAGTTCTGTGTGGTGTTGCTTCTGTTTACAGGCAGGCGTGGCGCTTACCATTAGGCGAGCACCTTGCTGATCTCAACATTAAAAAAATAATCTTTTATTATTCGCTGTACATTTTACCTAAGTTAATAAAACATGAGTCAAGTCATGTTATTAGCCAGGGCATATTTCTTTGTTTCCAGGTCAGGAAATAAATAATTCAAGTAAAACTAGGTGGCCTAGATTTATGTGACGGCCAACAAAAAACATTTGGTAAAAACTTACCCAAATATGAACAACTAACTATTTACGTATTCGAATAGGTACAATAAATATTAATATACATTACCTAGTTTTATAACGCACGCGTATATTTAGTTCCGCGTATATTTATGAACGGGGAACGAATCATACCATACCTGATAAAATATACATAAACCCATGCGTGTATCTCCAAAGGGGTAGACAGACTTACAAATAGTACTGCACCTACTGTACACTCGGCTTATTTCCGTCCCATGATATTGTTAGCGAGTGAGTACAAATTCTGATGTTAAGCAATTAAACTTAAACAAACATACTTATTTAGGATAGAAATTAAGCTTGAGATAACAGTTTTATCGACCCATGTAATTCTAATAAATTGGGTTCCAATTCAACCTGCGTTTTTTTTTATTCGTAATAGGCTTGCGTTTGGCAACCATGCCGTCTATTCACCCCATTTTGCCGGATCCAATTTTCTAAATGTAGAGTCAAAGGCAATCAATCATACTTTTTATATAGCAAAAGGAGCATGTGAATAAGTGGGCAGCCTAATGGATGGTACAACTGCTCTGCTGAGGTCTCGGGTTTGATCCCTGGGTCGGGTAAAAGTGATGGGGTTTTCTATCACGAAATGCTTAGTATCAGCCCGGAGTCTTGATTTGTTCCTGTAGCTCCTATTACATCATGGAACGCAGATTCGCTCGGCAATACATTTTTTTTATGGAAAAGGGGGCAAACGGGCAGGAGGCTCACCTGATGGCAAGTGATCACCGCCGCCCATGAACACCTGCAACACCGGAGGGCTTGCAAATGCGTTGCCGGCCTTACAGGAAAGAATATGCTCTCTTCTTGAAGGTTCCCAATTGTAATGGTTACACCTCTGCCTACCCCTTCGGGAATGGCGTGGATGTGTATTGTGCTTTTAGATAAGTATGCACTGCGGTGTTGCTTATACTATGTTGGCGTATTAAATCCCTATTCAATGAAAAACCGATCTGTGGGTTTTTTGTGTACTATCTATGTGGAAAACCCAATTCTATAGGTATCATTTATATAGTTATAAATAATAACAATTTTATGCATAACTACAGTATCTCGGTTCTCTGAATACTTTATATTTTATTTTCATTTTTATCCCGTTAATTATGTACTTGTTGCAATAATAATGAGGTAATTTAATAATGTGCTTGTGAATTTAATGATCTTCGTTAAATAATGTTTAAAATATTACTCGAATATTGTGAAATAAGCTGTTAGATCGTTACCTGTTTTAAGCCGTCTAAAGAAAGAAAGGCTAAGATGTTTCATATAATTATGTTTGTATGACTGTATCTTGATTACTGTATCTATATTATTTAATGTAATGACGAGACGAGCAAATCGCTCGCCTGATGGTAAGCGCCATGTTTGCCCATAAACCGAAACGACACCATACAATATCTACTTTGAGTTATAAAGCACTGCATAGCACTGAACTGCGCTCGTCACCTCGAGACATGAGATGTTAAGTGTCATAATGCCCAGTAATTTCACTGGCTTTAATGTCCTTCAAACCGAAACACAACAGTGCTTACACTCTGTTGCTTGGCGGCAGAAATAAACAAAGCGGTGGTACCAAACCTAGACGGCCTCTCGCATACGATTGACCTTGTAAAATTATTAAATATTAACATTACCTATTTAATGTCTACCCAATTTCGAAAGTAATTTTTCATGCAATTTCCAGACGATATTCCTAGAGTCAATGACTTTGACAGATATTGAATGGGACGTCTCTCGGTCAAATGGAGCGACGACCTCCTAAAGAGAGCAGGGGATAGTAATGAGGCGAAAGAACCACAAGTATGAATCCCATTGCGAATATTATCTTAAATTTACGTAGCATCTTATGTGTTGCCATAGCTAGCGCAATGCAGTGCTACATTATTTTAAGTTCTGAGTGGTTTTGCTACTGTTTATGGGTAGACATGGCGCTTACCATCAGGCTCCTGCTCATCTCGTCATCCAGGTAAAATAAAACAATATTTGAATATTATGGTGTAGCGGGTGAATGATATGTAATAAGAGGGAGTTGAATTATATGATATGTAAATAGTTCGAAAACTCTGTACATGTATCTGTCTATGTAAACAGAATTATATGAGACGATTTTTAGTATATATATATGTGTATTTGTATATAGTATTCACCTCGCCCCATCCGAGAATAGATTTACCTTATTCTGTTTAAAACTGCATGCATAAAACAGCGTTCT
Source organism: Amorpha juglandis (assembly GCA_949126905.1). Classification (NCBI taxonomy): domain Eukaryota; kingdom Metazoa; phylum Arthropoda; class Insecta; order Lepidoptera; family Sphingidae; genus Amorpha; species Amorpha juglandis. The sequence goes on along the minus strand of OX421386.1, from coordinate 7,575,708 downwards.
GTTTGCCTGAGCTTGACCTCCTTACAGGATTGAAGACTGATAAGTGACGATACGGAGAACACACTACAATGTGTTTGTACGCGAATGTATAAATAACCACGGGACCTTCGGTAGACGCCACTTGGTTTTATTAATTTGTCATTCTAGAAACTACGATATTTTTGTTTATATTACGATGTAGAGCGTCGGAAGTGTTGGTAGAGGATTTGTAAAGTATTTGTTTGGTTTTGTAGGTAAAACAATGGTTACATAAGAACATTATCTTTGAAACGTCATGAGAAAAGTAACAGACTAGATTAAAGTAGAGATTCTGAGTTGGTTTTACTAACTTACTTAGATAAGAATTACGAGCACCTAAAGCGCTCACCCAAAAGTCCGGTGAAGCTGAACACACCTGACTCGAGTCGGGCTCTCAGCATAAACGCTAGAAACAAAAATTTACTTAGTTCATCACATCGCTTCATCGTCATATTAAACGTGATTGCATCTACTACAGCAATCGTCGATCTTTACGCATGCATCTACATTAATTAAAAAGTCAATAAAAAATTGCTCTTAATCTAATATTTTAACAGACACGTCTATTAAATCATCATTATCACATGTATCGTATTTTTTAAATAGACGAATAATACCAAAGTGCATAACTATGATCGGAGGCATGTTTAGTACAATAACAATTACTTAGTGGAAGTAGTAGAATCCAGAGAAAATGTAAACCTTGAATAGGCGTGATAGTCTCTCGAGGGTCGTTATAAAAACGGAGACTACTTGCGTCATTTAGTCGTCACAGTCAAATGAAGAAAAAGTAAAAACACGCGAACAGCTCAATTAATAACAAAAATGACCTTTAGGACACTTCGTCCCTCGGTTCCACATCTAGGATAAGTCGATAAAATGTAATATTCCTAATGGGAATACAAGAATCTCTGTCTGGAGGGGTTGACGTCACGTAGGCAGCTGGTTGTAAAAAATATAAGCCGAACCTTTCTATAACATTTTTTAAAAAGCATGTTGCGTGGACTCCAGTGCGAGTAGGATAAAGGCAAGGGGAAAAGAAGAGTAACATAAAAATCCATAAATGCAAGACAATATTAAATTAATGGGATGTTGAGGGAAATATTTTCTATTTACCGTATAAACTGCACTCTAGTTAATACAATCCATTTAAATTATTCATTATACATCCTCAGCGCATTCCGCAGGGAATCGTAGAGAAAAATACTCAAATAAACGCATCTAAGTAAAACGAAAATATAACTCCGTAAACATATTGTTTAATAACAGGACGTTGTGATAATTATATTGCAAATTAAATGCCTATACTAAAGATAATATTATCCAACGCGGGATTTACCCAATATGCCTCTTCAATAACACCTCACTGGTATATGATAAAATATTTTATGAAGAGATTAAATTGTGTCTACAATCGAAAGCAAATTGATTATAAAGTCGTAGTCACTGCATGCCCTGCAACTGCTTTCTTTCTTTCTTTCTTTATGTATGTATGTGTTTTATGCCCAAATAAATATTATTATTATTTACTAACTAGAGAATTTCAATTTCCAACAAGGCAGGTTGGGAATTTACCCTCTCCGACTTGATCTATAATAATTGTACGACATATTAAGTCCACGAAAAAAATGGGGTCATACTGGCTTTACGATTTCACTGTTTTTGAAATCCAAAAACAATAACAACGGAATTATACTGAATCGGTAGTTGACACGTAGAAAGTCTAATGCATTGGGTTATCACAGATTTGAAACGCATCAACAAATCCAATGCGTTCTGATAAACACGTAAAGCGGTCGTTCACCGTGTCTTCTAATTGATTACACTGATAACAACTAACTTACTTTGTGTTGTTCCACTTTACTGCGCAGTGTTACTTAGGGTTCATATAAACGCTATAAAATATTATTTCAAACTGATAATTTTTTAATACGTGTTATTGTGTGAGTGTAGAAGATTTCTTGAAATTCAACCCTAAACCATTGTCTCACAGAAAACCAACGTAAAGTAGTAGCTTACTGCTCCGTTTCGAACGATAAGTGAGATATCCGGAGGCCCAAATGCCGTCCCCTTCCCAGTCCCTTAATTCCCAATTTAATTTAAGGTCGGCAACGCGCTCATGATTCTTCTCGTATTATGGGCGTACATGGGCGTTTGAGATCACTTACCATCAGGTGACCCACTTGCCCGTCATTGCCTATGCTATAAAAAAAAACTAATAAAAATCTTTAACCCAATATAAATGCCTATAATAAATAATTACATGCATTTAATGTCTTACATAAATAAGATTGGTATTACTTATTCAATTCATATATTTACGAACAAGATATTATGGGGACCTTTCACATATACTCATTTTTATTTGTAAGTAGGTCGAAATGGTAGCACGCTGACTCATAGAATATTTAGGAGGACGTGAGAAAAAAGGTCAAACGCTATAATGGTGAAAACAAAACCGTAAACAATGGCAATAGCCGAACGAGCAGACGAAAACAATTTCATTTCTCTAAAGGAATCGGTGAGAATGTTTCAATTAAGGTATTGTTTTTGTTGTAATTACATTCTAATTGGAAGAATAAGGTTTTATGGTATCTATGGAATATGAAATATGGAAATAATTTAATCCAGTAACATATCAAGTAAAAAAAGTATTTTGTTAAATCAGTCTGACTTCTTCGGACATATAAATTTTAGTATGTACGTTGGTCGCTGTACAATCAGGTACAAATATATCTATATCAGGTACGCATTAGAAATAGATATGTCCTGAAAACGTAACAAGGCGGTAGTTTCCTCGTATGCGAGAGGCCGTCTGGGTTGGTACCACCGCTTTGTCCATTTCTGCCGCCAAGCAAAAGTGTGTGAGCACTGTTGTGTTTTGGTTTGAAGGACATTGAAGCCAGTGAAATTACTGAGCATTATGAGACTTAACATCTTATGTCTCGGGGTTACGAGCGCAGTTCAGTGCCATGCAGTGCCTTGTAATTCAAAGTTTTGTGTGGCGTTGCTTCTGTTTATAAGCAGGCGTGGCGCTTACCATTAGGCGAGCGCCTTGCTCGTCTCGTCATTCAATATGTCCATAAATAAAAAACATAATACATATTCTGTCATTATTTGCTATTGCCTATACTTCCGTCCGTATAATTAAATTGTTAGGTGATAATATTTCTTTAGAAGCTATGCATTGTGCATGATGCAATACTTCCCCATTAAGACAAGGCGTAATTCATACCGATACGTAAGTCAAATAAAAACAGTGTTGCATCCAACACCTATTGTGTCGTTCACACGGTCCAGGAAATCTCAACTAAACCCGCAATAATTAAAGAACCTGAGAGTTTGTAATACTTGGTAATTTTTTTTATCCAAGCACCGCACAGTGACTGCTCTACACCTTATGGTAAGCATAGTACAGTCCAAAAACCAGCGACATATAATTAACAATGAGTTTATCAGTAGTCATCAGAGTCATGCCGGCTTCTATAAATGGTTGTTTCCTCTTCGAAGAGGGAAGAAGCAAATCGAGAGGCCTGCGACAGGACAGGCGGATGACCGATACAAACACAGGGATACATGGATTTACCTCTATACGCACCTTAACCAACCATCAAGACATGTCGCAATCCCTTCGGGGGAACTGGATATGCACTGGCTGATCCTGCAACGCGATCTACAGAAGGTGTGTAGATCACTATGACTATTTTTAACACCATGTGTACAGTCGCTATCCGGGCGGATATGAATATCCTACCACCAGGTTGTTACAGTCATGCCTTTCGATGTGCGGTGCAGCGGAATGTCACAAGTGGAAACGTTTATTAAAATCAATATCCTTGTGCAATTTCGTAATTTTTCGTAAGGATAGGTAAAAAAAGCAGCGACAGCTCAGCGGGGAGCGGTATGGACTATCGAAACGAAAGTCGCAGGTTCGAAACCAGCCCCAAGAGCATACACCACTGAGTTTTAAGTTACATGTGTATTAATTGTTAATTATCGCTTGCTTTAACGTTGAAGGCAACATCGTGAGGAAACCTGCATACCTGAGAACTCGATAAGATTTTTCGAAGGGATGTGAATTCTGCCAATCCGCATTAGGCCAGCGTGGTGGACTAAGGCCTAATCCCTCTCATTCAGTAGATGAGGCCCGTGCTCAGCAGTGGGACGTATAAAATACAGGGCTAGTGTTATTATAGGTCCTTAACGATTTGAACTGGGCAGTAATGGGCAGTCATAACTGCCTTTTATATCTATAGATCAACATTAAGCTTGTAATCTTTTTCCGTGACTTAAAACATTACTAGGATTTTTAACTCACGAATTTAGTTTTTCGTTTTTCGTGTGTAGCATGGTTGTTAATACAGTAAATAAAAAGTTTAATTAATTATGTCCTATAAGAAGTCATTAACCTACCATTAATGAGGTTTTTGGTAAACATTATGGAGCCCTGTACGTTGAACTCGTTTTTTTTGTAAATATGTACTGGTGCGTAATAAATTGTACTTCCACTGGATTCGGCAGTGTAAAACCTTCATCACAATTCCGTAGAGATATTCTTCATATTAATCCTACTAATATTATAAACGCGAAAGTTTCTAAGTGTGGATGGATGTATGTTTGTTACTCTTTCACGTAAAAACTACTGGGTGGATTTTAATGAAACTTTACAATAATATAGCTTATAGGTACATCAGAATAGGACATAGGCTACTTTTTATCCCGGAGAAAGCAGATCACGCGGGCGGAGCCGCGAGCAAAAGCTAGTATAAAATAAATCTTTTTTAGAATAACTTTAGGGTTTGATCACGATCAAAAGGTTCCACTGCTAGACTCAGTCCTTACCTCTCATTACGAAAAGAGATTTTATGAATAGGCCACTAAAAAGCCTTCAAAAGGCTGTGTATTTCATGCAACATTTTGTCGATTCATCTGTTTGTTTAGGTACATTAATAATCATATGATACAACTAACAGATACACGCATAGTCCTGACCCCACACTAGGTCAACCTTGTCAGGGTAACAGGCACTAGGTTATTTATTCCCAGAAACATTCAGACCCGAAACAAACATATGTGGATCACATAAACATTTATCTCGGTGCGGGAATCAAACCAAGCACCAACCAAGCAACCACGTGGAGCTAGAGCTAGAGCTACTTATACTATACAATAGGATAGGAAAGTACATTCTTAAAAAAATATAAAAGCAAAAATTCATACAAGTCACACATGAAATCAAGTTTATATCAATGAATTGACAGCTTCCGTGGCGCAGCGGGCGAATAGCCGGCTGTGATACGAGAGGCCGCGGGTTCGATCCCCGCATCTAGACTAATGTTTGTGTGATCCGCAAATATTTGTTTCGGAATATTTTGTGAGAATGAAAGTCTCTCGTAGTTCCTGATACCCACGAAACAAGACTCGTATCTTACTGTCGGGTCATGACTATGTGTGTGATATATTTATGATTGCATGTACCTAAGCGCGTGTACCACGTACTTGTTAATTATCTGTAATCTTAAGTTAACGACCCCAATTAGAACGCCATACATCACAATAACAAGTTAATTAATATCTATTTATGCAGTAAAAGTTCCACACGTCTTAATTCATGTTGTACATATGAGTTAAAGATTGATTACTATGCTTAACGACTTATAGATTGAGTAAGCTTTTAAAGATAACATAATTAATTACTTATCGATATCTATTAGTATTTTTTATTTTGATATAATTGTAAAAACCGGTTTTATCTCTATTCATAACAGGTGTACAGTATTCCGATTTTAATTATGCGCTTCGGTTATGTTTGTTTTTTTATATGTATAATATGTAATGTTGTTGTTTTTTATGAATCCGTACGAAAACTAAATGTTTGTGGGATTCACAAACATGTATCGGGTCTGGGTGATTCTCCCCATAGACGTCAGCCAGGTGGCTGGTAAAAACTACGAGCTAAATCATTCTATATCTCGATAAAAAGCATGTAGTGCCGACTCCACTGCAACTGGGATAAGGACAGATGGAAGACGAAGAGTTAAGTATAAGTAAGAATATTTGAAGATTGTAAGTCAATGTTATAGCGGTATGTAGGTTCTGATTTTTTTTTAATAAATCCACCCAACAGTCACACACATAGTCTTGACCCTACAGTAAGATACAAGTCTTATGTTTTAGGTATTAGGAACTACGACAGATTTACGGTCTCACAACACCCAGACCCCGAAACAAATATTTGTGGATCACACAAATGTTTGTCTTGGTGCGGGGATCGAACCCGCGGCCTCTCGCTTCACAGCCGGTTACTCGCCCGCTGCGCCACGAAGCCTGTGTTTATGAGCAGGCTTTAGGATGTATACTGTGCTTCAGGCATTACCATCATTCAATTGTATATAAAGATCCTAATCAAAATATGATATGAAGAAGACGAATGACACAAAATGTATCTTAAAATAAAAACCTCTAGTTTTATCGCAGTGGCGTGTAGTAATCGTAATTATCATGTAGCTAATCGTAAGTCGCATGGAATATCACTGGATACATAAATTATGTTACGCAATTCATTATGATTGTTATTTCATACGTTGTTTCATTTAAAAGACTGTCCCAGATTAATTGTATTTCATCTTTCTGCCCTTATACAAGTTCATTGTATTTTTTTTGTTCGGCATGGGATCGCTCCCTGCTCCCGTGGCATAATGCGGGTATACTCCCCATCTGCCTTTTACTTAGGGTGCGCACAGTAACGGATAAGTTTTTTTGCTGTATTGCCTTTTCCCACGGTCGGAATACATCGATAATGAATGATATTTGTACAGGATTAGAAATAATCATAATAATCACGTACGTAGCACATTTCTATATGCAGCGTGCGGACTTAAAAAAATATGGTCAAGGATAGGTTTTGCCAATTTAAAAAAAAAAAAAGAAGATATTATTTCACTGACTTGCTCACCAAATAAATTAACCTTCAATGAAAACCTACAATGTATACTACCTGCAAAAGCTAGGAGCTAGATGAGCGCAATTACCACTTTTTAGTTTCCTGTTTGCACACGGCAACCAGGTAGTAGTGGCCAGAAAAAGGTAGGCAACCTATTTTTTACAGATAGTATACATTGTACACTTTTCATTGAAGGTAAAATTTTTTTGGTAAGTATGTCAGGGAAATTATAAAAAAAAAAATTTTTTTTAAATATCAATTAATCATATCCTTGACCATATTTTTTTAGGCAACCCTATTGGTAAGTGTTCAGCAACACATTTTATACCCTAAAATGTTATTTTGATCCGGTAAACAGATGGGTGAAGGTCAATGTTCCCCGGGATCTTGTACTATAATAATAGTGTCATAGAGTTAAAAAAAGAGCGTTCTATTTTTTTATTTAAGATTTAGGCGGGCTTTTAAACGAATAAAAGGGTAATAATTATTGTTCTCAGTACATATTGTGGCACGAATTGAATGTATCTACATAAGGATTTTAGCAACAATGGAAATTATGTTAACATTCGTACTTATGACGTCAAAAAACAAACCTAAAACGTCCGAGAACAGAGAAATAAACAATATCTTTGGACAGGTGTGAAATCGTCGATCGAGTGTAAATTATTTACTTGGAAGACGATGTTTTCGAGGAAACTCGGTTCGTGGTATAACTGGCGTGGTTCCAAGCGAGCTGACACCGTTCAGATCTGCCTTCTAGGGATTGTGGTTGTTAATCAAGTCCTACGTAATCAAAATGGAAAGTATCATTCTTGTAAATAACACTTTCCTGTTATAGATCCGGGGAATATTTTGTTCCGGATGAGTGACCGCCGACAATGCGTCTCCACTGTTACATTTTGCCGCATCGAGAGGCCAAACTGAAACAAACTCTCAAGTTGTTGTAACGACCTAGTGTCACGACGTTCTGAGACCCCGCAACTTTTGCTGTGACACATTTTTTATTTTCAGTCACGGCAAAAAGACACAGTACATTAACGTAACAGGTACATGTGACAGCCACGCCCCTCGGTGCTAATTAACACATGTTACAAAAAGATTTGGCTTGTAGTTGTTACAACCGGCCGCCTACGTGACGTCAATCTCTCAATATGAGAACACACCCAGACCCGAAACGAATATTTGTGGATCACTTTTTCCGGTGCGAGAGTCGGACTTGCCCCATCTCTCTTCACAGTCAGCTACTCGCCACTGCGCCACGGAGACGGCTGAAGTAAGTATCAAAGTAATATACAATTTATTTTTTGTTGTCAGTCAGTTGTCTACAGCATGAATAGGTCGGCTGGGCCGGGTCGTTACCACTGTCTCACTTAACGATGTAACGTAGCGGCTTGCTGCTGCGCTTCGTGCGGTGAGTGAGATAACCAGAAGCCCAAATCCGTCTCTCTTTCCCAATCCCTTAATCAACCCTTTCCTTTAAAGTTGGCAACGCGCCTACGATTCTGCTGGTTTATGGGCGTACTTGGGCAGTGGAGATTTCTTACCATTAGGTAAGCCCATTTGCGCGTCTACTGGCCTATGCTATATATATTTTGAACAATATAAAATTTTGTTTCAATTACAATACCCTACATGGCGCAGACGAAAGGGTAAAAAATACTGTGTGATGCAGACCCCAGAAATTGTAACCAAACATACTCCGTGTTTCTAAACACGTGGCCAACAATATCCATACTTCCAAATCTTCAACAAACATTGGTGAAAAGGGCGCAATTATCGTAAATAGTAAGTAAATTAGTATGGCGATAGTTGAATGGTCTCTGGGCACGTATGTAACGACGTGTGGCCCGGCACGGCCCGCTTGTTCCCGAGTCACGTCTGCTAACGGCTTTGGTTATTAAAGAAAATGTAATCGGAACTAAACCATTAATTTTTTATTTCAATACGCTCTTACGATTTGTAATAAGTATTTTTGTTCATTTGAAATCTATATATATAAAACTCAAAGGTGACTGACTGACATAGTGATCTATCAACGCACAGCCCAAACCACTGGAGCGATCGGGCTGAAATTTGGCATGCAGGTAGATGTTATGACGTAGGCATCCGCTAAGAAAGGATTTTGATAAATTCTACCCCCAAGATAAAAAAAGGGGATGAAAGTTTGTATGAAACTGTCAATTTTAAACGTTCACGCGGGCGAAGCCGCGAGTAAAAGCTAGTATGGAATATATAGAGGTTTTTTTATCTGAGCACGGCAAAGTGACCTGATGTTAAGGGCAGTGCAGTCCGAAAAACCGGCGAGCACATCGGTGGTAATCAGAATCATACCGGCCTGTATAAATGCTTATTCACACTCCGAAGAGGGAAGAAGCAAATCGAGGGCCCTGCGGCAGGACAGGCAGATGCAGACACAGGGATACAAGGATGTACCCCTATCCCCGCCCCAACCCACCATCAAGTCATGTCGTAAACCCCTCGGGAGAACCCGATACACCGGAGAACTTGGAACGCGATCCACACAAGGTGTGACACTAGGGCAGGTTTTAACACCATGTGTACGGTGGTCGCTATCCGGGCGGATATGAATAACCTACCACCAGCTAGCATAGCATAGAGAGTGATAGTGTCCGGTGTCTGGTAATTTTCGATCCCCAGCCACTCAAAAACGTTGTTTTTATCCTAGTATGACAAACATGGTTGGGTAAAAGAATTCTATAAGAATATATATATTTTTAGAAGAGTGGATAAACGAGCCTTTGGATTGCTGTATAGTAAATTATCAGCACTGCCGATGAACACCTACAACAATAAGTTTTTTTTATAGCATAGGCCGGCAAACGAGCAACTGGGTCACCTGATGGTAAGTGATCTCCACCGCCCATGTACGCCCACTACAAAGTAGAGCCATGTTGTAAACTGTCTACAGCAGACAGACAGTTTTGTCTACAACATGGCTCTACCACTAAAAAAGTAATGTAACGACGTTTGTTTTGAGGAAAGAAACAAACAATTGATGCTATCAAAACTCACAATATGGTCTTATCCAATTCCAATTGAATGATCACTTATGAAACCCAAGCATCACAAGATGTATTTTCCCGGAGCCAAAAAATGGGACTCGTCGACCGTACCGAAGAAATATTGCTTCCGATCCATTTATGTAAAACGTGTACAGAGACAAACAATAATATTATCTAGTTGAAATAAAACTAATTTAAACGGATTTTATTGCGGTTTCTTATTTTAATTTTGATCCCGACGCGACGTTTCGAAAGCTTTTCAGGCTTCGTGGTCACGGGGTATCCGTTTAAATTAGTTTTATTTCAATGAGAAACATTCGCGTAAACGTAAGATATCATTATATTGTCTAGTTACTCCAATAGAGTATTGATTGATAACGCTTTAATGTACATTTACATAAATTATAGCAAACGGAAGTAAAATATGTGTTAACAATAGGTGACCTTATCGCTAATAGCATTTCTGCCATATACGCGGCAAAAGAAAAATAATTCCATTGTTATCACGCTTCACCAAGATAAGTTTGTCTATGGTTTACAAGAGATATTGTGGGTATGACAGATATATGAATGTTACAGGCAAAATAATATTTAAAACAAAATTTATCATATTCAATAATTACCTAATTGTTGGATTTGAAATGTTATTGAAACAATCACAATAATTATTTACAGTAAGTTATACAAATAGTTACAAAAACACATGTCTATAACTTACGTAAATGCCTTATACGAATTGTTTTTTATCGTTTCTTTTTTTCCGCCATAATTTATTATTTCTGTTTTTTGAATAATAAAATACCTAAATAATATTTATTTATTTTATTTCATCACCACAAACTGTATCTCATGGGTATGAATGATTGTAGAATTCCTGTGGAGTGGATTTTTTCCAAAATGTATAATTATAACTAGAATATTTAAAAGCGCTCGGACGATGGTGGGTAGTCCACATAGCATTTCTAAAGAGGTTCGGTGTCAGGCGGGCTCCAGATTTTACCTCCTTGTAACACCTTTACTAAGTATTTTAGGTTAGGTTAGCTTAGTGGAACCATACGCAAGAAAACGTCTGAGTTGCCACAGATTTGCTTATAACCACAGCCAAGCAGCAATGTGTAAGTTGTGTTAGAAGAGTAATAAAGCCAATGTAATTAATAACGTGCTTAGATCAAGTCGGAGATATTCTCGAGAAAGGCCACATCAGAAGTACCCTAAACCGATGTGTATGCATGAAGAATATAATCAGAGTGAAAGAGGCTAAAGAGGTGTGTAAGGATGTACCAGGTGGAAGTCAGTTGTCCCTGCCTACCCCTATGGGAAACAGACGTGAGTCTATGTATGTAATTAATGGGCATTTTGAATCTCACATCTTTTTACTCGGAACGATGTCAGTGCCGTGCCATCTAGTACTTTGTAATTCAAGGTTCAAAGTTGTGTTGCTTTTGTTTATAGGCAGGCGTGGTGCTTAGTAATAGACGAGCGACCTACTCGGCTTATCATGGAAAAACAACACTTAGGTACATAATCAATTGCTTTTTATGTGTATTTATAGATTCATTACTTTATCGTAACTTGTTTCTAGGTCAGATATTTATCGTACGTACCGCTTTTATTAAATGCTGCATAGTAACACCATAATAATATTAATATCATGATATCGTATATTCAACTTATTAACAATACCTGTACCATATTGTTTGCTTTCAGTGCTTCCGTACTAAAGATCCTCTAATTCATATTAGGTAATGTATAGCACAGCAACATCAAACAACTGGTAAAATGTAAGTCGTAAGGACCTTAAAGGACATTGTTCGTCGTCCATACATAGTTGGCCTAAGGACCAACAGGGAGGTGAATTTATTTTTTGGGTTTTAGATAATGTATATATTTGATTGAAACTAAATTAAAACTACGGACACTTGAGAATTCCGAAAAATAAATAAAATACTTTCGGATTTTGAGGTTATAATTAGGCCAATAAATACTATCAAATGTCAAATGTTGTCATCTGTTAATTCATTTTGACGGAGTTTTGGCGGGAATTCTGACAGTGCGGTTCATCGCGATGATTTTAATTTATTTCAAAAACTAGTTTAATGTTGTGTTTGTTGTATAAAAGTGGTGTGTATTTGAGCAATAAACATTTACGGCGATGAACAGTGTATGGAAATATTGAAATAAGTGAATTAAGTATCCTACTGGAAAGAATGCACACCAAAACTCCAACAAGTCCTTGAAAGGACATTGTTCGTCGTCCATACATAGTTGGCCTAAGGACCAACAGGGAGGTGAATTTATTTTTTGGGCTTTTTTGAGTTTTGAGAATACTGACGTTTGTCTGTGTCAAACTCTTATTAAGAGTGCTGTTACAAAGACTTGGCTGTATGAGCTACAATACCTTTGCCTATTAAAAACCCGAATTTGAACCAAAAATTATAATACCGAGGACTATAACGGAAGTGAATACCTTTTAAATTGTTTTCGAAATTAAAAAGTGTCCGTTCTATTGAAATAATTATAATGTACATTATAAATAATAATAATTATTATAGTAAATGTTTCATGCGTGTTGATTCATAGGCCATTTTTGACAATGTCCTTTAAGTTTTTGATAGTTTTATAATATGCTAAGAAATGTGCCTTAATAAAACATAAAATAATATTTCTGACATAAAATACTGTGACTAAAATAAAGCATATATTATGCGTGTGCGTGTGCGTGTGCGTGTGCGTGTGCGTGTGCGTGGGCGTGTGCGTGGGCATGTGCCGACTTGCGGTTGATGCGGAGATGGTTCTGGCGAATTCTGTTCAGCCGTTTTATAACTTACAAATTATTTTTCTAAATTACGTCGCGGTTTATTATGTTGGGTTAATTCTTTTTCATCAACATCGAATTCTTAGTAAACACAATCAAATAAAACACCATAATGGATGCAACATTATCATAAAGTGTAGTTAAAATAAAATCCATACGTTTTACGAGCAACAATCAGCTGTTGATTTTTAAAACCTTTCCACTGGCGTCATCTAACACACGTGAAATGGAAAAACACTAAACATGTGTTCCGGTGAACGCGCGGACCGTAACAATTATAAATACGAGTTTGTGATATGCTTAACCTGTGATTATACAATATGACCTATTGGAATAAAATTAATTTAAACGGATTTTATCGCGGTTTTTTATTTAATTTTCGTCCCGACGTTACACGTTGTCACTGAGGTGTAGGTTGTCCCGAAAAGTTAATGTTACAGTGCCTACCTTCAGTTTATGATCTACGCAGAAAGAGCTCACAGTGTCTTGAGGTCTGGCAATTGGTCTTTTGAAAGAGCTCACAGTGTCTTGAGGTCTGGCAATTGGTCTTTTGAAAACCAAAAAAAAAAACCGCGATAAAATCCGTTTAAATTAGTTTTATTTCAATATGTAACATTCGCGTAAACATAAGAAATCACAATATAACCTATACAAATATTATTAATGCCAAAGTGTGTTTGTTGATTGGTCCTTCACGCAGCAACCGAGTAGCAAATCAATAAAGGGATCAACATATTTTTGCATAGTGATAGTTTATGATCCGGAGAATGTCGCTCTCTGGCTCAGCCTGCCATTTATTACGGAAATATGACCGGGTATACTTCCACAAAGTACATACATTCATTCTAAAATTAATTTAAACAAAGTTTCTTAATTAGCTAATTAAGCTATCGAATTTAGTATCACAGGGGGCGAAATACTTATATCGTACACTATATGTTATTGGAATTTAACAACACCTTCCTGTAACACGTTTTATAAAACATAATTTTAACCAGTTTGCAAATTTTAATATGTATAGCACATTTTACAAGTCATCGACATAGCTCAGCGAATTAGCAAGCTGAAGTGGCAGTGGGCAGGCCTCATAGCTCGCAGAACCGATAATCGATGGGACAGAAAGGTTCTGGAATGGAGGCCACGTACTGGCAAGACTAGACAGACGACCTGATAAAGATCGCAGGAAGTCGCTGGATGCAGGCCGCTTCCAACAGGTCGGTCTGAAAATCTTTGGGGGAGGTCTATGTTCAGGAGTAGACGTCCTGTGGCTGATGATGATGATGATAGCACATTTTAAAGTAAAAGTATTTTTTTATTTCTCTTTTTTAGAGAAGTTATTGAACTTACACCGCCGTCGTCACAAGGCAGTCGCACGCACCGCTAAAATTAAAAAAACAACTTGAACTATTAACGTTATCGATCCGTGTTACTTTTCACTTTATAATGATAATTTATCACTTATTGGATTTGTTATTGAAATTCTATTAAAACTTTATAATTTTTGTTTGTATTATTTTTATTATTTGTTTTGTTTTAATTAATTAAGTTGTTTTGTTTTAATAAAAACATTTTTATGCCGGCCTAGCAAAGGAAGGAGGGATCACATGATGATAAGTGACTTTCCACCGCTAATATGTACACCCAGAATATCAGAAGAATCAGGGACGCGTTGCCGACCTTAAAAGAAAGGGATATTAAAGAGATTGGAAAGGGGAGGGATATCTCTCTCACCATACGAGACTTAAAAGATATAAAATTGCTATATGGGCACTAAATAATATGTACTTAAATTATTTTTATTTTTTATTTGATTGAATGACGAGATGAGCAATGCGCTCGCCTGATGGTAAGCACCACGCCTGTCCGTAAACAGAAGCAAAACCACACAGTACTTTGAATTATAAAGCACTGCGTGGCACTGAACTGAATGCTTACACAAATAGACAAAGCGTTGGTACTAACCCGACGACCTCTCGCATACGAGGAACCTACCATCTTGTAAGTATCCAACTGCTGGGCTTTTATACTAATTAGATTAGTATGAGGTCTGTGCCTGCTGGACAGTCTCTAATATGCTTAAGTATATTACAATATCCTAAAGCTCAAATAACAACCACAGATATTATGTATACACTAGATGACCCGGTGAACTTCGTATCACCTACATATATTTGTGTAAAATGTGGCCATAACTTAATAAAAATGTTTCATTTACATTAAATGCAATTAAGTAAGGTACTGCACCATTTCACGTGAGGTAGCCCGTCGCACATTTAATTGACTTCGACGACCTAAGTCAGGTCGTCTTCCACTTCCCCCCGGTGGGACAGTCCTGTCCCTGTCCTGTCCTGTCCCTGTCCTGTCCTGTCCTGTTCTGTCCCTGTTCTGTCCCTGTCCCTGTCCCTGTCCCTGTCCCTGTCCCTGTCCCTGTCCCTGTCCCTGTCCCTGTCCCTGTCCCTGTCCCTGTCCCTGTCCCTGTCCCTGTCCCTGTCCCTGTCCCTGTCCCTGTCCCTGTCCCTGTCCCTGTCCCTGTCCCTGTCCCTGTCCCTGTCCCTGTCCCTGTCCCTGTCCCTGTCCCTGTCCCTGTCCCTGTCCCTGTCCCTGTCCCTGTCCCTGTCCCTGTCCCTGTCCCTGTCCCTGTCCCTGTCCCTGTCCCTGTCCCTGTCCCTGTCCCTGTCCCTGTCCCTGTCCCTGTCCCTGTCCCTGTCCCTGTCCCTGTCCCTGTCCCTGTCCCTGTCCCTGTCCCTGTCCCTGTCCCTGTCCCTGTCCCTGTCCCTGTCCCTGTCCCTGTCCCTGTCCCTGTCCCTGTCCCTGTCCCTGTCCCTGTCCCTGTCCCTGTCCCTGTCCCTGTCCCTGTCCCTGTCCCTGTCCCTGTCCCTGTCCCTGTCCCTGTCCCTGTCCCTGTCCCTGTCCCTGTCCCTGTCCCTGTCCCTGTCCCTGTCCCTGTCCCTGTCCCTGTCCCTGTCCCTGTCCCTGTCCCTGTCCCTGTCCCTGTCCCTGTCCCTGTCCCTGTCCCTGTCCCTGTCCCTGTCCCTGTCCCTGTCCCTGTCCCTGTCCCTGTCCCTGTCCCTGTCCCTGTCCCTGTCCCTGTCCCTGTCCCTGTCCCTGTCCCTGTCCCTGTCCCTGTCCCTGTCCCTGTCCCTGTCCCTGTCCCTGTCCCTGTCCCTGTCCCTGTCCCTGTCCCTGTCCCTGTCCCTGTCCCTGTCCCTGTCCCTGTCCCTGTCCCTGTCCCTGTCCCTGTCCCTGTCCCTGTCCCTGTCCCTGTCCCTGTCCCTGTCCCTGTCCCTGTCCCTGTCCCTGTCCCTGTCCCTGTCCCTGTCCCTGTCCCTGTCCCTGTCCCTGTCCCTGTCCCTGTCCCTGTCCCTGTCCCTGTCCCTGTCCCTGTCCCTGTCCCTGTCCCTGTCCCTGTCCCTGTCCCTGTCCCTGTCCCTGTCCCTGTCCCTGTCCCTGTCCCTGTCCCTGTCCCTGTCCCTGTCCC
This sequence comes from Amorpha juglandis, assembly GCA_949126905.1. Classification (NCBI taxonomy): domain Eukaryota; kingdom Metazoa; phylum Arthropoda; class Insecta; order Lepidoptera; family Sphingidae; genus Amorpha; species Amorpha juglandis. Next base: position 7,559,431 of record OX421386.1, on the reverse strand, counting down.
TGTCCCTGTCCCTGTCCCTGTCCCTGTCCCTGTCCCTGTCCCTGTCCCTGTCCCTGTCCCTGTCCCTGTCCCTGTCCCTGTCCCTGTCCCTGTCCCTGTCCCTGTCCCTGTCCCTGTCCCTGTCCCTGTCCCTGTCCCTGTCCCTGTCCCTGTCCCTGTCCCTGTCCCTGTCCCTGTCCCTGTCCCTGTCCCTGTCCCTGTCCCTGTCCCTGTCCCTGTCCCTGTCCCTGTCCCTGTCCCTGTCCCTGTCCCTGTCCCTGTCCCTGTCCCTGTCCCTGTCCCTGTCCCTGTCCCTGTCCCTGTCCCTGTCCCTGTCCCTGTCCCTGTCCCTGTCCCTGTCCCTGTCCCTGTCCCTGTCCCTGTCCCTGTCCCTGTCCCTGTCCCTGTCCCTGTCCCTGTCCCTGTCCCTGTCCCTGTCCCTGTCCCTGTCCCTGTCCCTGTCCCTGTCCCTGTCCCTGTCCCTGTCCCTGTCCCTGTCCCTGTCCCTGTCCCTGTCCCTGTCCCTGTCCCTGTCCCTGTCCCTGTCCCTGTCCCTGTCCCTGTCCCTGTCCCTGTCCCTGTCCCTGTCCCTGTCCCTGTCCCTGTCCCTGTCCCTGTCCCTGTCCCTGTCCCTGTCCCTGTCCCTGTCCCTGTCCCTGTCCCTGTCCCTGTCCCTGTCCCTGTCCCTGTCCCTGTCCCTGTCCCTGTCCCTGTCCCTGTCCCTGTCCCTGTCCCTGTCCCTGTCCCTGTCCCTGTCCCTGTCCCTGTCCCTGTCCCTGTCCCTGTCCCTGTCCCTGTCCCTGTCCCTGTCCCTGTCCCTGTCCCTGTCCCTGTCCCTGTCCCTGTCCCTGTCCCTGTCCCTGTCCCTGTCCCTGTCCCTGTCCCTGTCCCTGTCCCTGTCCCTGTCCCCACCAATTTTTTTATTTTAATTTGATCGCAGCGCTAACTGTCGGGACAGACTAAAATTAAAATTGGTGATGGTAGCGCCGTCTGTCGGATCCAATGTAAAACATTCCAAAATCAACAACTACTAATAAATTAAAAATTAATTAAAAAAACATTGTCCAGCGGACAAAATTGTGAATCTAAACCATTCTCAGATCCCCTTTCAACACACACAAAAAATTTCATCAAAATCGGTCCAGTCGTTTAAGAGAAGTTCAGTGACATACACACTCACAGAAGAATTATATATATAAAGATATAGGTACATCGCATGTCCGTTATGTCAGCATTGTTGTGAAGTAACTGTGAATGGAGCCGGGCCGGATGCGTGGACGCAGGCCTCAAGGGCGCAAGTCTCCAAGGGCGCATAATAAACCCGTCACGAATTCACTATGGTATGTAACGTACGAATAATGAACAATGTCAATTGTTTAGAACCTTCTTAGTTTTTTTGTGTACAAAAAAGCCAGATTTAACGCAGATACAGTAGGAGTATTATTTGTTTGTGACCTTAGATCTTTGTGAAGTAAGAATGATGATATTTAAAACTAATGTATAGTTATACGACTATGTTTTCATCTAATAAATAGGGATATTTGTATGGATAAATTGGGAGATTTAATATTAGGATTTCTATAACGCTCACGATTTAGGGTGAACATTTCTTGCAATGAAAACAAACTAGTTTTCAGAGTACAGTTTTCGTAGCTATAAATACAATAATAAGGAATAATCCAAAAGATAAATGAGTTTTATAACGATGAAATTTGAATATCTAACTAATATACAACAAAAGAAATTAGATTTTATTCCCGTTGGAACTACTTGAAAAATATTTCTAACTTTATATGGATTTTACGAACTAAAGCTTGAATTGATTATGAAAAAAACAATGTCGGAATGTCGGTCGTGTTTTGTGTTTATTGCATTTTCCGGATTTCCCAAACTTACGCATGAAATTGATTTATACTAAATCGGGCCATTCATATAACATTTTATGTGACACCGAATGGAGTAAATAAATCACTTGTTTTACTGTAATTTTACGACATACCTAATCCACTAAATATGAATGTGTTGTTCAAAATAAAGTAATGTCATTCTAGGAGAGTTACTCATCCAATTACTCAGAACTGAATTGAGTTTTTCATTTGCTTAGTTTTGTTTAGAGTTTTCGGACACAAGTCTCAAATAGTTCGCGCTAGTGACTTACAGTTATGTATAATTTGCAAATGGATAGACTCAATGGTAATAAAAATGCACTCAAGAACGGTCCTAAAAATAACTTTAAGATCTGCATCTATTTGAGAGCCAGTTGATTCACAGGACAGGCTATCAGGTATTCTTTGTCTTCATAACTTTAAGCTAAAACATATTTATCAGTTACCATCAGATGACCCACCTGTTAATTTTCCGGCCTATGCTATGAAAATCTTTGTTTTTATAACAGACGTAAAATGAGGTTAATAAAAACAAGTGCACCGATGCGACGTGCTGCCCGTAAATTTCATAAATTATTTACGTAATTCCAATAAACGGTAACACAAACATATAAAATTAATGCTGTTATTGTCCGCATTAAAACAAACAAGTTTATACCTAAAACAATAAATGTATCCGTGGGTTTTTGATACAATTAATTAAACGCAGTTACAAGTTAATAAACTGTTCGATAAGCCACGTAAAACCCGTCGACATCGCTTATCAATCGTACTCGTATGTTCGGTATATTTTGTGATATACAGGTAATTTCTTTTATTATTATAACACTGTGTTAAAACTGACAATGTTTGTAAATTTTGTGTGAAATCTGTACATTGTTTATTGCCATTTATTTATTTTAAGCCGTACTAGTATGTTCGGAATATTTCGTGATATCTAAAATATGTAATTGCTTTTATTATTAGAATATTGAAGTCCTTATTTTTACCATAAACTATCGTACACTGTATTGTACACTGCTGAGTTAAAGCGTAAGCAAGACAAAGAAAGGCAGTTTTATTCTTTTTTTATTTGATTAAATGAGACGAACAAGACGCTCGCCTGATAGTAAGCACCACGCCTGTCCATAAACAGACACAACACATAGAACTTAGTATTACAAAGCATTGCATGACGCTAGATTGCGCTCGTTATCCCGAGACATAAGATGTTAGTCTCATAATGCGCAGTAATTTCACTGGCTTCAATGTCCTTCAAACTGAAAACAACAGTACTTTCATACTGTTGCTTGACGGCAGAAATAGACAAAACTGGTAACCCAGTTGGCCTTTCGTATTCTTGGGGCCTACCACCTACCTTGTGTTATATTTTTTGTAAGAAATAGTGATTGGCGTAGTTTGTAAAGGTGGATTCATACGACAGTATCGTATTGTTTCTTGATGCATCAGAATATCCATTAAACCATGTAATTTGTATGAAAGCGTGCACACTCATCCATCCTAACGACACATCAGACGTTGGCAACACAAATTGTTTATTTATGGTTATATTCATCGAATTGCGGCAGTAACAATAGCCTTATTTAGTCATAAAAGATGTTTTTTTTATTACGGTGTTCCCAACGCCCGGTAAGTATGTCCACGAAATTCCTTTTATAATATTCGTGACTCTACACATCTGAAAAAGATGTGCAGGCCGTTGATGATGGTTCATGAATTAATACAAATAAGCATAATACAATTTACAGGCACTAGGAAAATAATTGACAGTGAATATACAGGGTTATTTTTAAAACACCAGCAACCTCGCAGGGGTAGATTCCTAAGGTTATAAGCTACTACTTTTGTTCTACGACTTTTGATAATTTGTTAGATTTTATTTTCATACAAAAATAAGTATTCATTTAATTTCCGTCTTGAATATTAACAACGCGCATCGCAGATTACGTAAACAAATACGCGTAGCGTGGGGAACCGGGCTAGCGGCTTTGAAGGTCAACGCTCGACCACCTGAGCGGCGCCTTTGAGTCGCGCGCGCACACCGCGCCGGGCCGCAGTCTACGAAGAAAAACACGACACAACAAAAACTTGTAATATCATTTTTTTTTAAATATATTGAGTTATATCCAAACTCGTAGAACAAAAGTTGTTCCGTATGAGGTCAGCTATCTGGTCCTGCGAGGTTGCTGGTGTTTTAAAATTAACCCTGTATAGTGGATCAAAAGTTTAATGAGGTAATATAATTAACCATAATTAACTTTATTACAATAAATGGGAATAATTCTCTATTTATTTTTGATATTTTACACTTAATTTACTTTTAGTAAGATAAAATATAGTCATTTGTGAAACAATTAATATTTTCAAAATTGATAATTCATCGGTAAAATTATATATCAGGCGACAGATACCTATTTATATACAAAGTTCAGAAACCAAGTCGTCGTATTTGCTGTTTTCCAGTGAGGCGTCTTCCATTTTCTCTCGTAATCCGTCATCAGATCTTAACCAATATATTTTTTTTATTCGGGCATGACAAAATGATTGCACTACACCTGATGGTAAGCGCAGTGCAGTCCAAAAAACTAGCGACCGACAAACAATGAGTTCATCGGTGATCACTATAATCATTCCGGCCTGTATAAATGCTTATAATGCAAAAAAGGGCCTGGCGACATGAGTTGATAGTTGCTAACTATCAAGTCATGTCGCAAGCCCCTCGGGAGAACCAGATATACACTGGCTGATCCTGGAACGCAGTCCACACAAGGTGTGTGGGTCACTATGGCAGGTTTTAACACCATGTGTACGGTGGTCTCTATCCGGGAGGATATGAATATCCTTCCACCAGCAAGCATTATGAGATATCATACTAACGTTTATGATATAAATACGGAGGTTAGAATATCCGAGACTGTGTCCCCTGCTTACCGAATCACGCAAAACCAATATTACAAAGATTTCAATGACGTACTTCTACATAAAAATGCGGTGAGATTTTTTATAAGACGTCATAAAGGCTAATGACAACGCTTTGTACCTATTTGAAACTTCCATGCGGAAATGAGACAGTTCCTATAATATTTATTAATTTATTATATAAAGAATGTGGCTGTATACGTCGGCTGTGGACCACAGAGTATATTTGCCGTGAACTGCGTGTTCTTTGGTTCAAAGTCAAAACGTTTATTTTACAAGTAGGCCACAAAGGACTCTTTAACACGTCAATAATAGATAAATTAATAGATAAATATCTATCGGTGCTTCAGAAATGCCCACTGGTCTGAGAGAAGCACAAAGAAACTCAGCCGTAGGTCTTTAAATATTAGCATTACATTGTATTTTTTGTCCCCAAATAATTTTTCGGTGGGTCGTGAGAGTTTTTGTTTCGTAGAACATTATACGTTTGTGATTCTATTTGTGTTCTGTAGCCCTATAGGCTACATGCTAATTTGGATTTTGTTATAGCAATGGGTTTAGAGAGGTGGCGCGACAACCTTGACCACTTCCATAAAGACTGGCCGACAACAGCCATAAATAGGGAACGTTGGAAGGAGTTAAGGGAGACCTTTGCCCAGCAGTGACACAATGTAGGTTAACTAAAAAAAATGGGTTTATTTTCCTATTATTTATGTTGCTTGAAAAAAATATTTGTATTGAATTCAACATGGGATACTTATTCATTACGCCTACTATAAATTACTTAATATTCATTAGCTATCTTTAAAAATATTTCAAAAACTGGACATTGTTGTTCATAAGGGACTTATTATACGAAACATCATCCATCACGGCCTTTTTTCGCAATAAAAGTTTTGCAAAAACCAAAGTCGATTCTACTGAAGCCCATAAAATCTACGCAACAATCCAACAAGTGTGACGTCATTCGACAGGGAGAAAAGTATTGTGACGCGTATCAGTTTCTTTGTTTGATATAAGTACTTACGTATTGAGTGGTAGAGCCACGCTGTAGACAGTTTTGTCTACAGCATGAATGGGCTGGCTCGACCGGGTCGTTACCACTGTCTCACAGAAAACCGACGTAAATTAGCGGCTTGCTGCTGCGTTTCGTACGGTGAGTGAGATATCCGGAAGCCCAAATCCAATCCCCTTCCCAATCCCTAATTATCCCTTTCCTTTAAGATCGGCAACGCGCCCATAATTCTTCTGACATTGTGGGCATACATGGGCGGTGGAGATCACTTACCATCAGGTGACCCACTTGTTCGTTTGCCGGCTTATGCTATAAAAAAAAACTTAAATATTTTAAATATTAACTGTTTTGCGCTTACCCCTGGCAGTAGCAGTCAGCAAAACTTTAGTATCTATAAAACGCATTCTTGTATTCTATGATTAACTAATTTATTGATTTAAAAAAATACACTTGAAGAATATTATGGATGACATTGCATATTATTAATCAAAGATTGCAGTATTGAGTCTGGAAAAAGTCTAAAAAAGTCTAAAAAGGCAGAAGTCATATTGTTATGATAACAACAACTCCCTATTCAGTTTTTTAAGTTTGAATAATATCTAATTAAGTGTACATTTTTCAAGGAAATCATTGAAAATAATGACAGATGTATTGGCTACGTTCGCCTTGTCATTAGATTTAGGATACTTTGTTGGAACACAAAACATATTTTATTAATTAGTTATTATGTGAAAAATTACGTACTTTATCCAGTTAATTAGTGTGGTCGCTAAATTAAATAATAATATGTAATTTTTATGCAAATGTGACAACTGGAATGACACAGTCGAACCGTAACAAATTTTACGATCTACGTATCATTTTTGGACGATACTTACCATTTTATTACGCGTAATTTTTTATTACTTTAGGTAGAGGAAATAAAAAAGGTATGCAGTCGTTAAAGACGTGTAAAAGGAGAGTTAGTATTGAGATGGTCTTTATTTGTTGTTTTTTTTATAGCATATACCGGATATTGGACGTTCGCCTACAAGGTGGACAGATGACCTGATTAAGGTCGCAGGAAGTCGCTGGATGCAGGCCGTTTCCAACAGGTCGGTCTGGAAATCTTTGGGGGGGGGCCTATGTTCAGCAGTGGACGTCCTGTGGCTGATGATGATGATGATATGCCGGCAAACGAGCAAGCGGGTCACCTAATGGTAAGTGATCTCCACCACCACCCATGTACGCCCACAATACCAGAAGAATCATTGGCGTGTTGGAAAGGGGATAAGGTGCCCACCTTATCCCCTTTCCAACGGGGGGATTTGGGCCTCCGAATATCTAACTCACCGAACGAAACACAGCAGCAAGCCGCTACTTCACGTCGGTTGTCTGTGAGACAGTGGTAACGACCCGGTCGAGCCGGCCCATTCATGCTGTAGACAAAACTGTCTTTATGAGTGAGTATTCGTTTTTAAATGCACTCGTATAAAGCATAAATTATGTGTTTACTAAAATACAAAACGTCGATATAAGAATGCTTTGGCGACTTCCGTTTCCTGCAATGTTGGTACTTGGTACGGTACTTGCTTGTCTGGCAAGTCGAAGGGTATATTATTATATTGATAGCTCTTCCAGACACCCCAGTGTTTTGGTGTTTGTTTATAACAACCAGAGGTAATTCATATTTTCATGAAGAGAATCCTCAAGAGAGCTACGAGAACTTAACCCTAGATTCTGTGCGTTTTTACGCGCGCTTAAGAAGCGTTAAGTAATATTTCAAATTACCTACAACATTGTTGGGGTATTTTACAAACGGACAACATGCTTGTCTAATTTCCACCTTATTATCTGGTAGTCCAGATTCATCTCCAGTAGTGATCGGTCAATTGATAAGTCTAATCGGTCCGCGTCGGTTGTCACCGGTTTTGGAGTGACACCCGGCCTGAAACAAGCCGAAATAAACATTCAAAAATTGGGTACCTCCTCCTTTTTTAAATCGGTTAAAATACATTAAAAATATAATTTTAAGTTTTCATACTTGGGTTGACTCCAAAACAAATCCGCACCGGGTGCCAACATTGCAGGAAACGAAAGTAAGTTCACAAAAACATCTTCATATAGCCGCTGTGCGTTTTTCTTTCAAAACATAATAACAATTTTGTTGCTACTCAAAATATTATATTCATCATCATCATCAGCCACAGGACGTCCACTGCTGAACATAGGCCTCCCCCAAAGATTTCCAGTCCGACCTGTCGGAAGCGGCCTGCATCCAGCGACTTCCTGCGACCTTTATCATGTCGTCTGTCCACTTTGTAGGAGGACGTCCAACGCTGCGCTTGCCAGTACATGGCCTCCTTTCCAGAACCTTCCTGCCCCATCGGTTATCGGTTCTGCGAGCTATGTGGCCTGTCCACTGCCACTTGATCTTGCTAATCCGCTGGACTATGTCGGTAAAATATTATATTAGATGTACAAATTTCAAAACCTATCCATTCTTGTACAAAATTTAAGTATATATTTTGCTCGCCACCTGGCAACTAGTAAATGCGCAGTAAAGCCTCATTGATCACGTGTATTGTCTTTCTTCTTATTTGTTGATGGCGTGAATACATATAATAAATTGTGTACATTTAAATACTGTTTACATAAATGTGAAATTTGAAATAAAAAATCGGTCAAATGTGCGTTGTACACGTATGGAGGTTCGGAAGCAGTACGTAGTTATAGTATTCTTTGGTGTTATAGAAATCACCTAACAGCTATTATTATTAATAGACACACCCTATTTACTGTGGCTACAGACACCTTGTGTCATTTATTCGATTACTTTCGAGACCACAATTCTACTATTTTTTACCAGAAGCTTAAACGTTAAGGCCGGCTTTCTCAAAAATCTCGTTAAACATATACAGTTAAATTTTCATAAAATTTGACGTTTCATAAACATATTAAGGCCCACTTATGTGATTAAACCCGACTTAAGATCGTCGTGCAAGTGGCCCTTAGTGCTTAAATACAATTAAGAATCGTCGAAAAATTACACATTAAAAATTTATTCTTCGAATAACCCATCGGCAGGTGCAATGTTATTATTAAATAATAAGAGAAGTCTCCTTTTATTTAACCTTGGAACTCAAGACAATTATTATTTGGGCAGGTGGGATTAATTCGATCAATGCTTCTTTTGACTGCATTAACAAATGTTAAATAACACGTGCACGAGCTAATTTCAAGTAAGCGTATATTCCTTTGTTAAAAAAATTCAGTAAAAGAAACTCATTTTTAGTATATCGTGTTTTGTATTGAAAAATATTCATTGTCAACTTCCATTTTGGAATGGGGTAAAATAACCGTACTTATTAGTTTCTAGAAAACGGTTTATAACATAGACAGCCGTCGTAATGGGTTCTAGTTTTGAGGATTCTTAAAAATAATACGCATATTATTGAAATAAATAGTACTTAGTTAGTTCTAAGAATTTTTTGACAAAATGCGACACGCTGTCCTTGCGTTTATATTAGTAGTAGCGTTTACTCGCAGTTTCGCGTGCGTAAATATCCAAGATAAAAGTAACCTATGTCCTTGTCTATGTCATGATCTACCTGTGTGCTACGTTTCATCTAAATCCGCTCAGAGTGTAATTGATTAACAAAATAACCAAATTTACAAACTCACAAACATCCCGACTTTCTCATTTTTAGTAGGTAGTAGAACAAAGAAGTAGGAAGTAGGTCACAATGAAAATTAATTAGCACATTGCATATGTAATTATGGTAATAGTTTTTTTATCAGAGCACGGCGGTGTGAAAGCACTACACCTGATGTTAAGCGCAGTGCAGTCCATAAAACCAGCGAATTACACCGGCCTGTATAAATGCTTCTTCACACTCTGAAGAGGGAAGAAGAAGCTGAAAAAAAATCGAGGAGCCTGCGACAGGACCGATGAAGACAAAGGGATACAAGGATGTACACCTAAACTCGCCCCAACCAACCATCAAGTCATGCCGTAAGTCCCACGGAAGAACCGGATGATCGGGCTGATCCTAGAACGCAATCCCCACAAGGTGTGTGGCACGTTGGCAGGTTTTAACACCATGTGTACGATGGTCGCTGTCCGGGCGCATGAGTCCTACCACCAGCAGTATGTGCTATTCTTCTAAATGAATGGAACAAAGGACAGCGAAAGACGAATAACAGTGGTATTAGCGTTGTTAAGTTGGAATCCAGATTATGGTCATGTAGATTTGGTTATTTTAGTATTACACAATAATACATTTTCATTACTCTCTAAAGTTCCTGAAACATGACGCAAATCGTAACGAACGAAGGTGACTGAAAACTAGTATCATCTAGGTATAACAAAATTAACATTTAACCCTGTCAGGTAACTGACGCAAGCAAATCGTTTTAATTTATGCGTAGCGTAGCATTTTACACAATTCAACAATTAATATTAAAGGAAACCCATGACACCAAATAAAATCAAAGTCCACTTTACATAAAAAAATATTAAATTTAAAATCAGAACTGCACGTGCATACCTACATACGAATTACGCATGGAGTTTTTTTTCTGAATGACGCAATGCTGATACCCCTACGCTTGTCGGCTGTTTTCAGCTTCAACGGATTTTTAGGTGAGCTTTAGGCGCTCTCAACCCTTACATTTAAGCAACCTCGCTGAGCACCCCTGTAGGCTACGAACCTCGACTCAAGACGGTCGCTGGGAGAGGGCAATCTGCAATCAATGATTTTGGGGGATTTTTAAAACTACTCATCATCATCGGCTCGCGGGTCGGTACTAGGGTCAGGGCGGCGAGGAACGCGGGGAGGTCCTCGGCGGCAAGGACGGTATATCGGTCGTGTGGAGTGTTGTTTCTGTCTAAGTTCCTCCATCCATCGGATGGCCAGAATGGTCCCATCGTCTGGATCGGTGAGAACCCTACGCGCTCTTCTCCACTTTGCTCGGTCAAAGGGAGTGTATATGGACGCTTTACAGACATGGGTATTCGGATGGAGGGCAGTGCGATCGAAATAACGCTTGCTGTTCATCTTCATGAATTGCCGGTTGGTCGATATACGTAGAGGTTACAGAACCTCCTATAATTTGGGTAAGAGTTTATTATGATAGTTGAAACGTGAAAGAAATTTTCTCTGTAGCATTTCATACATAGTTTAAAACAAAGTTGCTAACTGCGTGACTGTTTATCCGCTTAATTCACCTAAACGATGCAACGGATTTAGATGTTGTTTTCACTATCATTTAGAGAATTTACTCTGGAATGTTTACATGTATATCACGCTATGATCCATGGAAGCAGGGCAGTAATGCCTGCAGTGAAACCGCGAGAGACAGCTAGATAAAAATATTGAGGAGAAATAAACTATGCGTGTAATTTACTAACCCCGGAGAAAAAAGACGTTATAAGTTTGATAAACGGTGAGATTATTAAGGACGGACTAGGTCATGATGACAATTAGGAGTCTCAATCGGGATCTGAATAAGACAAGAGAGATCCCGTAACAAAAGTAATGAATGCTCTATTCTATCTCGCCAAACATGTTTACGCGACAATTCCTACTTACATATTAGATAACATCAAAACAAAAATCGATCGATTCGATGACGACAATACTGTTTTTCAAAACAACACTTTATTTTCATCTACATTTCCTTTGTAGTACGATGGCTTTTGATTTACTATGCTAGAAAACAACAGGTCAATGTGCTATACAAATAACACAAGTCCAGGAGTGAATATAAATAAATAAATACATTATTTCACAAGTTGGTAGGTTTCTCGTTTGCGAGAGGCTGTCTGGATTGGTACCACTGCTTTGTCTATTTCTGTTACCAAGCAGCAGTGTGTAAGTAGGTATTGTTGTTACAGTTTGAAGAACATAGGAGCCAGTGAAATTAGTGGGCATTATGAGACTTGACAACTAATAAAAATACCAACCAATACCGAGGAATAAAACTTTTTAATGTGCAATAATTCTAGTGAAGATATTTACGAGTCTAAAGAGAGTCTCAAAATGTCTCGCAATAATATTTACAAAAAAAAACAAAATGCAAATACGTCATTTCCATATTCATAAATAATCTACGTCACATTGCAACCCGTTTCAGGGTCCCGTAATGCGTCACTACCCACCACGCGGCTCGAGGCACGAGGCACTCTCCTCGATGACGGAACGTTTCGGCGAACAAAGGGCAACGGGTGAAACGAATGAAAAATGTATTACGTAGATAGAAATTCATGAAATGCTAAATAGGTTTCGTGCTGTGTATACATACCGGTAGTAAACTCATATTGTGACTAAAATCGATTATAGAGTTGCATCAGCATTTAAGATATCCCTTTGCAGGTCACAGGCTACGATGGGAAGGAATAGCCTATAGTATTCTGCACTATAACTCTACAGTACCTTGAAATAAAACTAATTAAAACGGATTTCATTGCGGTTTCAGTCTACCCCGTGACCACGTAGGCTGAAAAGCTTTTGAAACGTCGGGATCAAAAACTAATAAAAACCGCGATAAAATCCGTTTAAATTAGTTTTATTTCAATTTGTAATCGCGTAAATGTAAGAAATCATTATCTACAGTATGTACTTGTTGAATAACTTAAAAGATAGATTTTTGTACTTGTTGAATAACTTAATAGAAAGATTTTTTAACAGATTTCTAGCATTTTTACGGGCATACTCGTATATTATTATAGTTTTATTGTATGATAGAGTTGCTAGAATTGTTAGGCTGTTAGAGCCTAATAGAGAGCCAAGTTGGTTGGTACATATGTTTTAACGCATTCCTCTTAAATACTCTTTATATAATGTACTCTTCATACCCACGATACTAGAAGAATCATGGACACATTGCCAACTTAAAGGAAATAAATGGGGATTTGGACCTATAGAAATCTCATTTACCGTACGAAGTTCCATAACAAATTACCACTTCGCGCCCATTTTCTGCAGGACAGTGGTGCCACGGCGAAGTTTTTATCCTGTAAACAATACTGTATCTTTGTGGGTTTGTTTAAAAGGGGTGAACATTGGAACGACCGATTTAATTGTGAACATTCTTTAATTAATACGAAACTGTATTATTTCTGAGTGCCTTTCACGTGAGCGCGGCCACTAGAAAATTATGCTAAAATACCTAAAAGGGGAACCTGCATGAAATTAATTTTATGATGTTTACCACAGTCTGAACTCATGCACACCCTCTACATATTTTTGGATACAATTATTCACATAGCATACAGAAACTGTCACTGTGTTTCAGGAACAATCCATATCTACTTTAAACCTTAACAAGGTTAGTTCAAATATAAGTTGTAAGATGTCGCTGTATTAACTTTGCACTGTTCCGAGTTCAACCCTCATCTCTGTAGAGGTAGTTAGAGGTGCTACTAGTGAACCCATTGTTTGGATAGATTATCTCCATGCCACGATGTAATAGGGGGCGAGATTATTGAACGATATGCTCTCTTGTATCTAAATAAGATACACCACGTAATATAAAGACGAATTGGACCTTGCTGATGAATTTAGCAAAACAAAATCAGTATCTCCATTAGACCTTGCTGTGGGATGGTTTCTGTTTGCGTAAGTAGGTCCAATTGAGAATGTCCTCCTTCTTTTAATAGGTTTAAAAAAATATAACTGTTTGTATAGTTGTGTAAACAAACGTAACCTTCCAGAAGGCGAGACCGCACGATTTATAATAATATTATGTGTATTATTTCATATTTTTATGTTTTATTTTTTAGTACATATTTGCATGTCGTTTTCGTTATTCCAGAATAAACAATTACATATGTTTATGTATATGTTATTTCCTCAATTTGTTCACCACATCTTTGCAAAATAAAAAAACTTATAACAAAAATAATTTACATTTGCAAAAACCAATCTAAAACAGCGTAAGGTATGATACATGAAATCCTAAATACAGATATCACGGTATATAAGTGTGACTGGTTTTTTGTTTGAAAGCTAATTTAATCGTGACAGATAGTACCTATGTTTAATAAAAATCAGTCCAGCTGTTCAAAGAAACACTTGTTTCGATTCCTCGACTTGAATATCGAACTCGTCCTGAGTCTATAGCTAAGGTACACTGCAATAGGTACAATGAAACGATCGCAAACAACTTGTTAGTCATTCAAACTAATATGTAGACACTGTCTGCAAATAATTAAAATGAGCACACTACACAGGAAAACAACAAAGCAGTTGCTCAAAACATTCACATCAAAATCGTTTTATTGTCGCATACAAACACAGGTATCTCGTTACATCGCGATTGTTTTCCTTTGTCCGGAGTGTGTTAGTGAGACCATGTGATATGTCGGAATATTTTGCTCAACCGCACGACGCGACGCCGGCCGGCACTGGAGACTTGATAGTAAACAAACGCCTGACCTCCAAAACGATTGTTGGTTGTGATCAGTGTCATTGTTGATAGCATTAAAAACATTACATATTATAATGACTGTTGGATAAAAACACTTGAATACTGAGTCTTTTTAAGATGATGATTTTGCATGATTTTTCACTTTTGCGTAACTATTGCTTTAAGTTCTTATATCTAACCAACGATATGTTACTAAAGTATATCTACGTATTGCCTACTTATTTTCACCTATTTTACTTGTTTTACTTATTTATTTTTTTCTTTTTGAGCTGTTATCATTTTTGTAAGAATATTAAATGAGGGCATTTGTCAATATGGCTGGCGTAATGCGGGTTGGTATACTTCACATACTATTGGTATTAGGTATTATGTAAATTTCATTTCGTTGCATCAAGATGCTTTCCTTTACCATTAAAACAATATAATACGATACTTAAAAAATAAGCAATAATAATAAATGACTATACACATAACTTCGAAATGAAAGCCGCTCTCCTTGGGATGAAAGTTGGAATGCGAGACCGCAGTCTCGGCATTTCGTTACACTCTCTCAAAAAACTTCGCGCTTATAAATTTTAAATATCGATATCGTTTATATACCCGAGTATATTCTGAATTTTCCTATGGCCCTGCATCGAAACCTTAAACAATTGGAGGTTATTTGATAAACAGATATTACCTTGGTCATAATTAGCAAATTACTTCCCAAGTCCTCTTGTCAATACCCATTGATCAAATTTACAGCCAGATGTCCAGTATCAATATTCGAAGGCAAATAAACAGCATGTATTCCATTGAGTCCAACATCAACAACCAACGTAAACATGGTTCGAGAGAACTGGGTGATTGAATCGAGACTGAAATTGAATCTGCATCTGGTACTGTCTCCATATAAGTAATAATATAATAATAGTCTCCATATAAATAATAATCCAATAAAATCACTACTTTTTCGTGTACAGCACGATGGTCTGGCTCGGCCTAGGTAAGTACAATCTCACAAAAAACTTACGTAATATGGTAGTTTACGGTGAGTGAAATTTTCGACGATCCAAGAAACCCATGTCCCGTCCGTGTTCAGTCCACGACACTTTATAAGCTGATGAGTCTAAATGTGTAGAAGTAAACATTTCACCCAGTAACAATAAAATTTTGAATCTAATTGGAACGCATTAGTATCGAAATATAGTCTTTTAAAAGGTCCAAC
This sequence comes from Amorpha juglandis, assembly GCA_949126905.1. Taxonomy (NCBI): domain Eukaryota; kingdom Metazoa; phylum Arthropoda; class Insecta; order Lepidoptera; family Sphingidae; genus Amorpha; species Amorpha juglandis. The sequence continues at coordinate 7,544,013 of OX421386.1, read as the reverse complement.
AAACCAACTGGATATTTTTACCTAGAATAGCTACTCAAGCTATGTATGCAGACTAAGGCTGACTTGCACAATTAAACACACGTTGAAGCAAAGGTACTTCAAAGCGTATAAAAATGTGACATGTAAACAATGCGGATAAGGACCAATGTGCAAGTCGGCCTGAGTCGTGAAAAACGCTCGCTAAATTAAGCTATTAAATCAGTGATTATTAAAGGTATGTTTTTCATCCTATCTCTACAAATTGACTAACAAATCTGATGGAAAGTGGAGTGCACTCGCAAATTGTGTCGAACACCGATAGATAGAGCATCTATCGCAGGGACGCCATAATTAAGCCGGCTTGCTCATTCCTTATTCACACTTTTCTTAAAGGAAAGGAATACGTATGCCGGAAAATTGTTCCACCATTGTTTGTGTGGTAGAAGTATGATGTTCCGAACTTCTTAGCTGGAGCCGAAATGGAAGAGACTTCGTAGCTCTGGTTTAGCAACTAGAACACGTATTTCTTTTAAAAAATGTGAGGATAGAATATCTTCAGAGCATTTACCGGAAAGCAGACGGTAGAACATTGTTGTAACATTGAATAATCAATTCCTAAAATCCATTTCACTAGGTATGTTTTTTCCACACTAATGATAATGGTATTTGCAATCCGTATCAACGATATCGTAAGTGCTGGCCATGTTCAATAAACAACACTTAACTACTGAGTTGTATTGTGTTCCGTGATCAGAACATGATTTAGTTTTGGCCAGTTCGAACACCAAGATAAATTGCCTATGTTTGAAAAATGCTATAGAAATAGGTAGCGGATGCAAGCAATGCAAGTATCCTGATGACAAGGAGTATACTTTTAAATACTAGGAATTGTACTGTCGCGAAGGAATCCATATTACTAACTTCGTACAAAGTGGAAACACCTATTTTAACTATACATTTGTGATTATCTGAAAATCAGCAGTTTTTATTTAATTTTAGGAATAAAAAAAAACTACCATATCATTTATTAGGCTAACGGTTTTCAATGAAGTAAATGGACTTACTTCAATACTGTTATTAGTTATTACTTATTATAACCATGCTTTTCAGAGGCTCGCCATACTTCGATGGAACAGTGGTGGCCGATATCACACTCCACATAATTTTAAATATTCGTTGGTTTAGGTAAAGTATGAACAAAACGCATTCCTTGTGAATGATGTGATCACTCGATAATAGGTAGTTTGTACCTACTTTGTCGCATCATAATGATCAGCCTAAAAAATAAATAAAATTCAAAATAATAGACTTGACAACAAGGTCGTCTGTAAGGATTTGCCAGAATATATTTTGTTGCCTGTGGTTGTTGCTTCTGGTAATAAAACCTCGCTATTTTTATTGTTTCAACTTAAAATAAGAATTTTATGGCCTGCTTTATTGGGTATTCGACGCGTGTCGATAAGATCTAATAATATACGATAATAATAATCTATTCTTATCGTGATATCAGTAGTCGTCTACGTGTCCTAGATTACTATATTTAGAAGCGTGACTGAGTTTACGCGGGAAATCACAGCATTGTATTCATTTGAATTGAAAACAATACTGTATTGACCGGTTTGGAAATCGATAGGATTTATTTTGCACGGGCATTGTTTGAAATTTCACCGGATGGAATATTTTAGAGCTAACTTAAAAACTAGGTAGTTAGCAACAATACACGTGTACATGCATTCATCTCTGAAAGCCTTTGCCTTTTGTTGCCTTCGATAAACCGTTCCGTGTATGGGAGGCTTTATAAGCAACATAGTCATATTGTAACACGTTCAGGAAACCTATAATAAACAATAATGATTCACATGTCCAATACTCATTCTGCATTCATTAACCTTAGTATGTCACCCCCCTTTTATAAGTATTACCATTGGTGGGAAGTTAACTACCTAATATACAATGACATATACGCCGAGTCATATTTCGGAATCAGCTGGCGTATATCATAATTCTATAACGCCTCTTGACAGTCGTCAATATATTTGAATTGCACTGAACTTACCATCAGGTTCATTATAGTCACTTTAAACAAAAGAGCGGTAGATTCCCTTCACCCTTAGCCACGTGCTCAATATTTCTTATCAGAGTGGGTTATTCCAACTCACGGTGAGTTCTTCACTTGTTTACAAACAAATATGGCAATGAGTATTTCTTGATTTCTCGCTATAAACAATAATACTAGCCCTGTATTATACACGTTCCACTACCGGGCACGGACCTCTATTAATTGAGAGAGGTTAGAACTTAGTCTACACGCTGGCCTAAATCCCTGTTGGCAAATTTCACATAGCTTCGAAATTTTTATAAAGAAATTTTCTGGCATTCAGGTTTCTCACGATGTTTCCTTCACGATTATAGGAAGCGATAATTAAAACCAACTAATACACACGTAACTTAGAAAAGTCAGAGTTCGAACCTGCGACTTTTTTCTCAGCATTACGCCCCACTCCCCGCTGGGCTATTTCTGCTTGCGAATCATAATAATTCAATTCTATAAAATTACGTTACCTTTCTAATAATAGACCGGTGATTATCCGGTTGAAAATCGTAAAAATAGAAACAAATTTATAGTAGAATCAAACCCATTGTAAAAGGAAGAGAATACAACAAAATTGATAGGAAAAATAAATTAACGGCGATCTGAGGTCGGGAAGTGGGAAGGGGGGGGCTTTTAAGGGTAAAAAACGGTTTATCTCGATTTCCGGAAAAACTACAAGTCCTATGGAAAAAATTTAAATAGCAAAGTTGTAGGTAATAAAAAGATCTACAACTTTTGTATACACACTCTCTTCACATAACCCCAAAATATATGTGAAAAATTCAAATAACCAAGTTTTTTGTTTTTATTTTTATCTATTATAATAAATCATTTTTTTTCACGAAATTTGGTGAAAACTTACCTTTTTGTATCCCAAATACACTGAAATTTTTTTGATTTAAAATATTTATTTTTGCACCTTATTTTGACTTAATATCGAAAAAGCAGCCTAATTTTCAAACGAAAATTCTCACGTCAAAATATGAGCTTTTTTAAAAAAGTCTGTTGGTTTCTTGTTCATTGAATTCTCTACTTTCTGATGGTGTAAAAAAATATATACATTACTATGGTAAATGTGCTCAGAAAATGCAAAGAAACGAACTACTAAATAACAGGTAGTAAGGCCCAGACCCACCTAGCCCCTTCCCCATTTCTTTATGATGGGCTAAAATTTTCCGTAGATCACTCAGGTATATAAGTTATATTAAAATAACAATAAAGAGGCATCTACGCATATAATTTAAAGAAGATTCTACAACTTTCTCAAAATATTGTAGATATGTCTTATTAAATATTAACTTATAACTTTACATTTTCTGAGCACATTTACCATAGTAATGTATATATTTTTTTACACCATCAGAAAGTAGAGAATTCAATGAACAAGAAACCAACAGACTTTTTTAAAAAAGCTCATATTTTGACGTGAGAATTTTCGTTTGAAAATTAGGCTGCTTTTTCGATATTAAGTCAAAATAAGGCGCAAAAATAAATATTTTAAATCAAAAAAATTACAGTGTATTTGGGATACAAAAAGGTAAGTTTTCACCAAATTTCGTGAAAAAAAATGATTTATTATAATAGATAAAAATAAAATCAAAAAACTTGGTTATTTGAATTTTTCACATATATTTTGAGGTTATGTGAAGAAAGTGTGTATACAAAAGTTGTAGATCTTTTTATTACCTACAACTTTGCGATTTAACTTTTTTCCATAGGACTTGTAGTTTTTCCGGAAATCGAGATAAACCGTTTTTTACCCTTAAAAGCCCCCCCCTTCCCACTTCCCGACCTCAGATCGCCGTTAATTTATTTTTCCTATCAATTTTGTTGTATTCTCTTCCTTTTACAATGGGTTTAATTCTACTATAATTTATTTATGTTTCAAAATGGATAATCACCAGTCTATAATATCCGCCTGAATGGACAGATTGAATCTATGCTGTGGGAATTTTTACGATGCGATAGTCAATCATAACAATCGCCTGAGTTTCTATTGATTTTTCATCAACAGCATTGAAGATATAATTTATTGTAGCGAAACCCATTATGATACCTGATGTAAGTTGTAGGTAAAAATATTTAAGAGGCGTGAAAACCCAGTTGTTAGTATTACTGTGGATGTGAAAAAATAGTATGGGTATCCCGTGTCATAATTTTTTTGGTATCAGAAGGCGGCAAACAGGCCAGTAGCTTATTTATTGGTGTGACTTCCCCCCCGCTCATGAACATCCACAACTCCAGAAGAAGTATCGATGTGTAGAGGAACGGGTGTTGGTGTTCCTCTGACGAAGGGGGAGATCTCCAGTCAGGCGGGTGTTGTACCTGACCGGCCGCGGCCCCTCCAATGGTTGATGTTCGGAACTTGTATATATACTAATCTTCGCTTAAATTTCTCTAGCGCGATGCAGGATTGCGCGCTTTGTGTTGTGCGCGCTAGATGTCGCCACAGATGCATTGCCGACTTAGTAGGAAAGGAATGGGGATTTTATTAATTATGTAACATATCGCTCTCTTTAACGGTGAAAGAAACAGCGTGAGAAAACTTGCGTACTGAGAATTAAGAATTTCGATGATATGTGAAGTCTACTAACCCGCATTATTCCAGCGTGGTGGAATAAGGCCTGACTGGATTCATTTGTTTTTGTTTTCACGGGGAAAATCCCGAGTCCCGGGGGAAGGAGGTTGGTAATGCCGGAGTCACCAGTCTTCCGACTCAGTTATCTCAACTGAATGACCGCTGGAACACAGAAACACCAGTACGCCAGTAGTATTTCCTTTTTAGTCCCTTATTCGGAATAAGCTATTGACAATTAGTCAACACTCCGTAAATAACTCGAGGATTTACCTCTATTCAACCTAACCATTTAAAACCCCTTCGTACATACACACACTCATAGACAGGCAAAGGGATTAACCTTATTCTCTTTCGTCAGTGATTAAAAATGCAAACAACTCTTTGGTAAAAAATGGTATAATAAATTTATTAACAAGACACGGTTTGTGAAAGACATATAATTGTATGTAGGCGTTGCTTCGCGCCCCCTCCCCGCGCGGCGACGGTAGCGGGCGCCGCCTGTATATCAACGACGGATGCTGTATGCAGATGACTTGGCGCGCTGGATCTTCTTCAACAAGATCTGTAAAACACATCAACTAAACAAGTAGAATTTTGAACAGCGTATTTTACTGCGCTAGAAACAAATATACAACGTGGTATGACCATGCTCAGTCGTGGATTTGTAAATAGGCCGTATAGGCCGCGGCCTATGGGCGGCAGCCTCTTCGGGGCGGCAGATTTCAGAGGACGCTCACTCGATTTAAGTATAAAAGTACTAATTACCTTTAATTAATTAATAATTTTATTAATAACTTTCTAACTCTTTCGTTTATTTAACTTTAGTGCTTCCATAATACACACAAATGGAAAATTATTAAGTATTTTAGAATCCCACATACATACATAAACCTACCTACATGGGTGGCGGAAATAAAGTAGCCTAAACTCATAAAAAATATAAATCCGGCACTGGCCATGCTATAGTCAGTTTTGTCTACAGCATGAATGGCACTGCTCGATCGAGATAGTGCCATGGTCCATGGAAACCGACGTGAAATGGCTTATGTTAAAAAAACTATATAATTATCATTATCGTCGTACCGATCTAAGCAAAAGGTCGTTATACAAACACCTATCGTTGATCGACTCTATACAGGGTTATTTTTAAAACACCAGCAACCTCGCAGGGGTAGATTCCTAAGGTTATAAGCTACTACTTTTGTTCTACGACTTTTGATAATTTGTTAGATTTTATTTTCATACAAAAATAAGTATTCATTTAATTTCCGTCTTGAATATTAACAACGCGCATCGCAGATTACGTAAACAAATACGCGAAGCGTGGGGAACCGGGCTAGCGGCTTTGAAGGTCAACGCTCGAGCAGCTGAGGGCCGGCTTTGATGTCGTGCGCGCACGCCGCGCCGCGCCGCAGTCTACGAAGAAAAACACGACACAACAAAAACTTGTAAAATCTTTTTTTTTAATATACCGAGTTATACCCAAACTCGTAGAACAAAAGTTGTTCCGTATGAGGTCAGCTATCTGGTCCTGCGAGGTTGCTGGTGTTTTAAAATTAACCCTGTATAATCGAACCAACTAGAAAATTAAGTGCACGTGGATTGATGGAACACAATATTAAGTGTATTAAGTAATGATTTATGATTAATGGTACATAATCAGAGTCGTAAATAAAATATCGTTCATAACCTCTCTTTACCGGACGAAAGCGATTATTATGCTATTTAATCCATATATTATTGAAGATATCACAAAATCTTGGAATTGATGTCGTAATATGCGAAAATTCCAGAAACAAAGAATTTTTATTTTCAAAGACACTTTTATTTCACACGATATTCCTCTTCATTGCAATATTCACACATTTTTTTTAAAGGTCAATAACACATCCTCATTGCTCCTGCTATTGAAAATGTTTATAACCAGTATCTGATCTCCACTTTCCATCAGGTGACTCACTTGTCCGTTTGCCGGCATTTGCTATTCAAAAAATACTTAGAAACATATAAACAGCGCTTAAAATCATCGCGAATCATTATAATTAAATACTACTACTAAAAATTAAATATACCAAAAATCATAACTAAATGTTAATCAACCAATATATTTTCAAAATAAAAAACGCTCTCATCAGTGACCCCGACGTGATTTGAACACGCAACCTTCTGATCTGGAGTCAGACGCGCTACCGTTGCGCCACGGAGTCGTTATCAAAATTAGCCAAAAATATCTATTCATATCGGGAGCGTCTGTACTAAAATGTAGAGTCTCACTTTATTCATATTTTTTTATGACAATTTTATCTTGTTTTACGTACTTTTTATTTTATTTATAGCTGTATAAAATTAAATTCCATGATATTCTTTCTTATCCCAGTGCCGATCGCCAAGTTTATTTTCGTCCCATGATGTGATAGTGAACCTATTGCCATCTCGGTCAACTCATGTGTGATTTTCGCATCGCAACTCACATTATAATTATCCAACCTGAGTTTTGAACTCATAACCTGACGATATATAATATCACCGATAATAATATCATGAGAGCATAGTCTTTCCTGAAAGGATGGCAACGCATTTGCAAGCCTTCCGGTGTTGCAGGTGTTCATGAGCGGCGGTGATCACTTTCCATCAGGTGAGCCTCCTGCCCGTTTGCCCCCTTTTTCCATTAAACAAAAACATCACTTACCATCAGGTGATCGACTTGCTTATTTGCCCGTTTATGCTATAAAAGTAGGTGCAGTTCAGTAACTTTGCCGTGCTAGACTATCCCGCCCACACACCCACCACTGTAACTGGTATGCACCAGGATCAACAGTGGCACGCATTTTTGTCGACACCGAGCAGTGAAGCTCGGCGAGTCTCTGGGAACGCCTAAATGTCTTTGTCCCGCAACGAAATTAATCAGATAGAAGGTTAGGGAGGAGTGGGAAATATTAATTGTCCACTTCCCTCCATAGCAAAGCGAGACACAAAAAAATAAATGCTGAATGAATGAATTTGCCGTGCTAGGGAAAAAAAATAAAGTTACCATATTATCGTGATCAATCTGTTTCTGCTGATTCTTCCTCAGCACGGCGGCCGGCGGCACCGGTTTCCTGGGCTGCTCCCGGGCCGGGATCGTGGACTTCTTATTGTTCCTGGCGCACAGGATCTTCGTCAGCAGGATGTGGTTGTGCCTCTCGATCTCGCGCAGCCGCTCGTTGGTGAATGACATGTTGATGCGTCGACTTTGTGGCACTGATAGGGAACTGTATCAAAATTTTTACTTTAATATCGGCTTTTCCAAATTTTTGTTGCATAGAAATCTTTTTAATCGGTTAAAAAAAAGTATCAATTTGGTACGTATCTTTGCTTATGCATGTACATCGATTTCCCCGCGTAATGGGGACCGTTTTTGATTCAACGAGTTATGTACTCCTATTAATTTGGTTAAGATTTGATGACGAAGCCAGGAGTACGGATTCAAAAAAAAACAAAACCGACTTTAAAAAGCACTGTAAAGTCAAAAATAATTTCTAAAGGTCTCGTTGGAGTCTGGGCCATTGGCGGTCAATTGAAAATGCAAAAATAAAATTTAAAAAAGCCCGGATAAAAACTTAGTCCTTTTTTGGAGCCTCTTAAAAATCAAACTCCTCAACGAATAACAGTACAATCATGGCGACCGGGTATTATTTTTTTTTTCACACTGAAAATGACTAACGTTGACTTTTCATCAGTATTAATTTTTCAACTTTGTTTTCAAGATATAATTAGATAATATGTATTTTTACAAGGTGGTAGTTCCTTCGTATGTGAGAGGCCGTCTGGGTTGGTACCACCACTTTGTCTATTTCTGCCGCCAAGCAACAGTGTGTGAGCACTGTTGTGTTTCGGTTTGAAGGAAATTGAAGCCAGTGAAATTACTGGACATTATGAGGCTTAAAATCTTATGTCTCAGGGTGACGCGCGCAGTTCAGTGTTATGCAGTGCTTTGTATTTGTATGCAATTCTTCAACGAACGAGTATGAATGATTGACACAAGATTTTTGAAGTGAAAATAAAAGCCACGATACCACCGCGTGCGTCGTTCGTGACTTACTTCAGACGTGACGCGGCAGCTGACATGAATCGTCATGATAGCAATCTGCAATGCGGCGATATAGCCCCACTTCACTCAGTCACTTGCTAACCGCCTTGCTGTTGAGCCGCTTTACAAGTTGGTAACAAAAACACGTCTGAATATAATAATATGCCCTACTGTGTACTTAGGTACTGTACAAATAATTCGAGAAAGGTAAATAAATGCCTAGGAATAACGTTTCATCGGTGAGTAACTCATCAAAAGCGCTCATAAGATTTCCAAACAAAATATTCCATGGACGCCATTGCGTCAGCCACAGCAGATGGGCGTACAAAATCCGTCTCGCCAACACAAAAAAGGTGATGTGACATTTCATCGGTTAGACAAAACTTTTGGTATATATAACAAAAACTCATTTTTAAATGAATAAGTTGTGTTGGTTGTCCGCCATTTTTTGTAACATCGTAGACTATAGATATACGCAACCGACAGAGAGGACACCCGGGTTATTATATGATTTTAAATAAACCACCTATCCTTATCAAAATCTATTTCTACATTTTAACCTAATATGTTAACCTAACTAACTTTCACCGCTAGACCCTTGTTTCACTTGTGAAATTTTTTATTGTAATTTCGGGCTCTATTGAATCAATTTAGTTAATTATTTCACTATAATTAAGTCCTAATACCCATTCTACTTAAGTATCTTATCCTTTTTAAAGACTTAAAAAAAACTTTAATAAATAGTTTTTTTACGCGCGCCTTTTTATAAAACTATCACAACAAGGAGAGCAGTGAATTTAAAATAAGACATGCTATGCAAGATAAGATATGCATGAATATTAATCAAATGAAATTTTTGCCAAATAAAACACAAAAAAATGGCGTCGAATAGTTTGTCTTTAAAAATTAAAAATTATTATGGGGAAACGAGACATATATGCGATAAAAGTAGGATGTTACCTACTAGATGAGCGAGTGCGACTGCAATACTCGGACTCGCATTTCATGATGAAGTGCGAATCGCATTAGCGCTAAATGATTTATACAACATAATCCCATAGGTGTATACGAAGACTTCGATAGTCTCCGTTTATGCCACAAACTATGATACTAACAAACCTTTTTGTCTCTTCCACATTCATGAATCTTTACTCTTCGATTAGATTACTATAACTTGCCCTTTTCCGAGAAATCATTTATTTTATGTTCTCTACTATTTTGGACAACCGATACAATTCAATCGGATAGTTCGTTTTCATTGTAGTTACACTTTAGCACAGTTATTTAATAAAAAAATTATGTTTTACTTTAGTGATTATTTTTGTATTATTTTAGTTTTCCACGTCCAACCCAAGAAAATAGAGAAAAATGGGTTAATTTCGTCCAAAAGAACCGTCGTGAAAAGACTTGGTTACCATCGGGACACAGTTATATCTGTTCATTGCATTTTAAAGAAGCAGATAAATATACTACAAAAGAAGGGAGACTTTTTCTGAAGAAGACTGCCGTACCTTTTGAAGAAGTAAGTAATGAATTTGATATTATGAAGGTAAATAAAATGTTATTGTTATGCAATGGCATACAAATATACTTTATAATAGTGTTATAATTAATAAGTACCATGGTAAAAATATCCCTTTTATGAAAGTAAGAGTGGATATATACAATTTACAAATAATTTTACATTATGATAGGTAATACTTGCTTTATTATTTTTTTCAGCCTAGCCCTAACGACGTCCCTGAACCAATTACTGACCCGCTTTCTGAATCAGTGAGCGACAACGAATCGATTTTGGATAGTCCTCAGGAAATTTATCTTAAACTCAACCTTAAAAAGGTGACTTTATCCAAAAAAATACTGACACAAAAAATGAGGAAAATTCGGCGTCAAAACAGACATCTAAAACAGAGATGTGAATCGCTCAAAAGTCTCGTAATATCCCTGAAGAAACAGTTGAGTCAAGCTAAAATTAGTACCTAGTAAATATTATTTCTTTTTAAAAAAATTACGCGTTTTATTAATTAAAAATTATTTTAAGTATTGAATTCGTGCCCAAAAAGTGAATAAACCGACACGCTGAAGATATTACCTCTGTAAGTCCATACAAGTAAGCTGTTAAGGTATCGCAGGCAGCAACAGGGTAGCGACAGAGTTTAAATGTTTTTATTTGCTATCTGGTAAACATATGTGTACCCGCCTAGGTAACGACCATACTACACATGGTTAACAGCCTGCCGTAGCGGCTCATTCAGGCGAGTCGCGTTGCAGGTTCAACCATTGTATGTAATGTAATTTCAAGCATGCATAATTTTTACGACATTATATTTAAACTGCACTGTATTTACAACCATGAGTGAGTCTGATGTCAGTGGTAGAGCCACGCTGTAGATAGTTTTGTCTACAGCATGAATGGGCTGGCTCGACCGGGTCATTACCTCTGTCTCACGGAAAACCGACGTAAAGTAGCGGCTTGCTGCTGCGTTTCGTACGGTGAGTGAGATATCCGGAAGCCCAAATCCCCTCCCCTTCCCAATCCCTAATTATCCCTTTCCTTTAAGGTCGGCAACGCGCCCATGGTACTTTTTGTATTGTGGGCGTATATGGGCGGTGGAGATCACTTACCATCAGGTGACTCACTTGCTCGTTTGCCGGCCTATGCTATAAAAAAAAAAAAAAAAAACAAACCAGGCGCAGTGTAGAAACTTGGCCAAGATAAAAAAAATCTTTTTGCTAAGATTGTCATGTAGGCAGAAATGGTAAAAGAAGTGAATTCACATCTGTTTAAAATATTCTCTGTTACCGCCCAAAATGGCCGCGAAGGACACCACTTTAGGTAACTTAAGTAGTATCGTATTCCAGTGGCGGATTTACCAGTAGGCTGAGTAGGCTGGAGCCTAGGGCGGCAAATTTTAAGGGGCGGCACATTTAGTTCATATTTTTTTATTTCGGTTTACAAATTTAAAAAAAAATTATTATACACACACATAATATCTACGAATTTCGAAAATTGGAGAAAAATTAAAATATTTAACAAAAATCTAAATATTCTCATATACAGTGCTAATTAATAAATATTTCAACATCTCTGCATGAACAATTCCTAAACGCTTTACTAATTATACATTAATGATTATGAACTTTTAGAATATCGCAATAGCGATTCGATATTGTAATCGAAATTTAGTAATTTTCTCATATATTCTTCACTGATAACTGCTATATTTTTTTCTTCGTGTACCTAATAATTATGAGATCTGCTTACCCAATTCAATCTTGATATAATATCGATGGTCTAATCATGATTGCTGCAGCAAGTTTGCAACTTGTCAAATTCAATTTCAGAAAGTAATTTCTTTATGCGTAAAAAATACTGACTAAAATTGACTAATTTTTAGTTTTTAATAGGTAATGGTTGTTGTAAGGGATGTTTTTTTGGAGAGAATAAACAAAGTGAATGTTCAAATTCAGACTTCTAACATAGATTTGATTACCGTTGCTGATCTTTACGAATCACTTCGTAAGTTTTTCATAGCTGAACGAGAGAATTTCAAGTACTTCGAAGAAAAGGCGATCGAGTTAAGTGTATCGAAAGAATATACAAGAGAGATGAAAAAAAGACAACCAAAAAGAAAAAAAAGATTTGATGAGACACCAGATGAAGATATTGGAATAGCTGCGAGTGATTACTTCAGGGTTAATACGTTTCTCGTTGTCATAGATAGACTCATATCCGAGATAGCAAAACGGCAAGAGGCTTATCAAGGATTTAACGAAAGATTTTCATTTCTTACCATAATGAATGAGTTGTTACCATCAGTTCTGACGGAAAAAGCCAGTTTTTTAGAAAAACTGTATCCTAATGATTTAGAAACAGACTTAGTTCAGGAATTACTACACTTTCAAAGCTACCTTTCGTCTGAAGGAATTTCAATAAAACCAATTTTTGGGATCATTAATAAGTCTGTCTTCATTCCTGCGAGAACAGAATCTAGGAAACATTTATCCAAACTTGGATATAGCACTTCGTATGGCTCTTTGTACACCAGGGGCAAATTTTTCAGGTGAAAGAAGCTTCTCTTGCTTGAAGAGAGTAAAGAACTACCTACGATCGACTTTAAGTCAAGAAAAGCTAAACGCTTTAACTCTCTTGTGCATAGAGTCAGAGCTAATGAACAAGATTTCGTACGACGATATAATAAATGATTTTACGAATTCAAAGTCTCGCAAAAAAGTATTGTAATGCTTTTATAACTTAACTTAAATCATAATACTAACAAATAATTAAGAAAAGATATATTTATTGTATTGTTTTTAAACTGTGAGTGTAATAATAAATGTTAATCAACGTTCGCCAAATGTATGTTTTTTACGTAAGCTTAATTCATATTATGTAAGTATTGTATAGTTTTAAGACATACCTTACCTTACTTTAAAAGTGGTATGTGATTGAGGTATTTATTCCTTAAAATAATGTTTTTTGGTAAAAATAATCAAGGATCTAACACGGTACCATAGTTCTCAATAATAATAACTATGTGGGAAAAGTTGATGTAACGAGGATGATGGAGCACAAATTATAAAGTTGGACTTTTATTGATAGAAAATTGATATTGAAATAAAACTAATTTAAACGGATTTTATCGCGGTTTTTTATTTTAACTAATAAATATGATTGTGTACTAAGATATCAAAATTCAGAGGCGGCAAAAATTGAATAGCCTAGGGGCGGCAAATCTATAAATCCGCCACTGTCGTATTCTCTTCGCTGTAGGCGCATTTCACACGCGTTAGAAGAACTACACCTGTTGCGATATTGTATAGCTTAATAACAATATATGGAAAATATTTCATAACCTATAAATATAAGCAGAGAGCAGGAAAATTGTGCTACTATATTACGTGCACTATATTTTAACGTGACATAATTACATGGGTCATAGCTAATCAGTAAATGGATATTATACCGTATTTTATGACTGTACAGAGAATATACGAACAATACCCAGATACTATCATTTTATTTATCTGGATGCAACTTAGCATCGTGTTTGTAAACAATGTAAAAGGATCATTGATAATGTCACCTTTAGTCGCTCTACAAAGCTAAGACGTGACCTAACATGAACAAAATAATAATTGATTGCTATAAATTAAATACTAAAGGTCTTGGTCGAATGTCGATGATGTTTACGGCTCAAACGTTTACATAATACCAGTAAATAACTTATCGAACTGAGGTCAAACAAGTCCATAATTGGGTAAAGCAATTAATTTACCTTGTGCAGCTACGACGATTATTAAATAACTAGCTTTTGCTCGCGGCTTCGCCCACGTGATCAAACAAACAAACAAACAATCAAACTCTACAGCTTTATAATATTAGTATAGATTAGGGTAGCTTAGCAACGGAAGCCTTCAAATAATATTATTTCGGTAGCTTAGCAACGGAAGCCTTCAAATATGAATAATTTTCCCCGTTTTTGCAACATTTTTCACTGATGCTTCGCTTCTAATGGTCGCAGCGTAATGTTATATAGCCTAAAGCCTTCCTCGATAAATGGACTATCCAACACAAAAAGAATTTTTCAATTCAAACCAGTAGTTCCTGAGATTAGCCCGTTCAAACAAACAAACAAACAAACAAACAAACAAACAATCAAACAATCAAACTCTACAGCTTTATTATTAGTATAGATTTGTCATAATAACATTACTAACCCATAATTTGTTGACCTTCCAGATAAGGAATTTGGCTTGTTAGTCGAAACCGAAGAGTTACTCTTCGACATTTTCACGAAGGACTGACTCGGCTCGCGGCTCAACTCAATCTTCGTCGACTTCGGTTCACTCTCGAAAGATAACTCTTCTTCCCCTCTGTCTTCCTCAAACTCGTCTGAATACGCATCTTCGTCATGATCAGGGCTATAGCTCTGAGTTTTAACTTCATCATCGGATTCATAGACGCACGTTTCGACGCAAATATTAGGCGGTTTCTTTACAACGTCAACGATGCATCCCATCTGTGTGAATTCTTTGGATAGTTCATCTATGTCGTTGTTATTCTCCTCCTGTATTTTAGGTTTCACATCTGTAGAGTCGCCTGAGGAATATTTGACGTCATCCATAGGTTCTACTGTGCTATCACGTCGTGACATTGTTTGGCGTGCTGTATATTGCCGCTAAAATACAACGGGTTCTAATTAATTGTGGCTACGAGCTATAAATGCTAGGTGATAGATCCCTTGAATGCGAAATGCAATACAATGCAAAAAACCGTTTGAGCTGCTAGCAAGCGACAGTGTGGAAGCACTGTTATGATTTGACTGGCAGGACATTAAAGTCAGTAAAATCACTGAATAATATCAGTCTAACATATTTTCCATATAAATATTTAAGAATAAAACAACTCTTAGACCCCGAAACATCAACGCAGTGCAATGCTATGCTGTACTTTGCAATTCAAAGTTCTAGGTGTTGTGGCTCTACTATTTAAACTAGAACTTCTTTGATGAGAAGAGATAGATATTTTCTAAAACTCCGTATCTATCCTTACTTAGAAATGTACCTACTTATAAGAACTAAAGTGCCTATACAAATTACCTTAGCAATCGTTTATTGGTTCTTATTTGCTATGAATATATATATGTAATGCAGCGTGTAAAGTAAAAGTAACAAATTTTATTATTTATATTAATAATAAGATACAATTCTACGAATTGAATACAAAATAATCACAATTACATATTACAGCAAAGTCAAAGTGAGTAATAATGTCAAAATAAATCAGTTTTTCGAATCTTACGTTAAATTTCCTCGGGAATATAAGCAGCCAGTACTTATTAGTATTTCCTTTTTTATAACAAAAGCGTTATTTAATCAAATAATATGCTTTATTCTTGGTTAATGATGTAAAATAATTTATCTGAAAATCAATAAGCACATAACAACGAACAAATAAATATCGCGCCGTTTCGTTGCTTAGTTTACATTAGGTTTCCATGCAAAATTTTCCAAACACGCAGCTGCAGGAAACGTATGATTGCCATGACATTCTCAATTTTTACCAAAGTATTCATTTGTCATAGGTTTTATCGAGAATACCACCCGCACAGGTAGGATATACAAGAGGCAATATATTTATCTCGTACATGACGAAACACAGGAAGAGCGGCTCGAAATGTTTACATTTATACTACTTCAACTTTTATGCCGCGTTACTATTCTTATGACGTAGACTGCGTGCGTGAGAGAGTGAGGATGAGCGAGTCACACCTCACATGCTTCACTATAGTAGTAGGCTTGTCTTTTGATTTATTGAGTCAATCACAGATGTAAGATAGGGCAAAACAAACCACAGGATACGTTAAATGTACCGCCTGGTTTCAAGACCCCTCGCCTCATTTGAATTGGGAACTTGTACTGGCTCAGTACAAAAAGAAACCACTCATAAACTCATTTAAAAACTGTCTTACAAGTTACAACACTAGGTTGACGTAAGTTGTTTTTGACATTAATCATTCGTTCGGTCTGTTCGTTTCCATTTACAGTGCTACCAGTACGTTACTTTTGTAACATTTTGCGTTACTTTTAGCAATGTCATACCATGTCCCAGCCGCCATCTTGGAAAAGGGGGTGCAAACACCATTTTCGCGATATCTCGGAAACTATGCGTCCTACAAAAAAATCGTAAAGACATAATTTGTAGCAAATCATTTTGCCTACAAATATGTTCATATAACTTTTTGCCCAAAAAAGTTTATTCGATCCCAAAGAAATTATGTAAATTTCAAACTGACAAAATAAACGATAGACAATATGAAGGAGAAAAATAAATATAAACTGAACAAAGATGCAGATTTTTTTTGAATACGTTAAGACATTGGTATATTGACTGTGAAGAATAATGTTTTTATGTCATGTTTAATCTTACGTGTTAACAGGTTCCCTGTCCCATGAATCATATATGATTCATTTGATATATTTTGTACCAAGAACTGTACGTTCATGAATCATATATGATTCGAATTTAGAGTCAAATTCATGCCTTTATTTGAAATGGACATAGCAGGTTAATTCCCATTTTTAGTATCGGGACGAGTGGGTTACATCCTTTAGAGTGAGAAAACAAACGGAAGTGATTTATAAAAAAAAATGGGAAATAAACAAATGAAAAAAAGAGTGGGACATATATGATGAAAAAAAGTGGTTTGTATGGGGACAGGGAACCTGTTTAAAATAAATAAATACGTACACGGCAATTTTGTAGTTTTTATTCTAAAACACGGCAATCCATCCCAAAACACGGCAACTTAAAATTTCGAAATGGCAACCCTGATTCGCTCGCTCCCATCAATGAAAATACTTTTGGTTGGGGAAATAAATTTCGCGATAATGATTTTTGATATACATTATGTACTTTGTACACTTTAAATAAAACAAGATTTTATTTAAAAATGGTAACTATAATAAAGAACCAATTACTGAAACATCTCTCCAGGTAAGTTAATCATTTTTATAGTAATGCATGTAGAATTGTATCAGTTTTCGTGTTGGCTGTGTAATTAAATTAATTGACTCACCGATTACATGTAATTATGATTTTGATTTAGCTATTTAGTATGATAGTGTTTTTTTCCATATCCTTACAACAATAACTAATACAAAGTATAGGTACTGGAGATGTAATAAAACTTCTTTGTTTAAACCATCTTTGGTAGGTGATTGATTTCTAAGAAGTGTTTAAAATTATCTGCCAGAAACGTGACTGTGTTTACAATGTGAAAAAACAAAGTTTACACAATCTCATTTTTTTCCTACAATTTATAACTATTGGCACATTTGCCTGGTTTTTGTGCTTGAATATAACAACAAATTATGTATCACAGCATGCATAGGTATTACATTAATGAATATTGAATAACTTATCAGCAATTCTATTTATTTAACACGTTAACTGCCAGTAAAAAAGTACACTTTTCCATTTGGGCCATGGGGGACAATGTTGGGCGACATTGAAACTTTCCGTTCAAGCCGTGTCTGACAACGCTGACCGCGCGTCAGGCTTGTGTTCAAAACTCTCTGTTGGGCCATCGGGCAGCAGTACCGAGATAATTCGCTTACAAGCTGACCCGCGCGGCCCTCTAATTTATTCTATATAGCTTGGTTCTTTCATCAGACTTTCGACTTAGAAAAAAAGGGTATATTTTTGAGATGCTATTGTAAAATTTATGTCACTAATATGGTTTCTCGAAATTATAATAAAATAATTAGATTTGTTACAGTAATAATAACTGTTTATTTAAATGTACTCAAACAATGCTATAAAAAAATAAAAAACTTCTTAAAAAACTTATTGTGTATGTAAGTAGGTCTTCTCTATCAATGAACTTTTATGAAACATTCCACATAAAGATAAGGAGGTTTGTCAGGGCAGTTATCACAATAGGTGTTGACTTTTTTAGTCTTGTTCTTAGCTACTAAACGTCCTTGGGTAGCCACCATATTTTTATAACACTGTTGGTACGCACGGCGTGTTTTACTTGACGGTCCTTCTTTTTTCTTAAGTTGGTGCTTTACTCTCCTCGATCTTTGATTTGATGAAGCATCAACATTATCTAATTCTACAAAACTCTTCATGATTGCTTTTCTAAATTCAAGTACTGAAATCTTCTTCTCAGTCACGCTTTGATAGAGAATTAAAGCATTAACCATAGCTGTGTTCAAAAGCAAATCTATGGCAACTTTTTTGTACCACTTGATGGTTTTCCTTCTTTTTCGCGCGAATAAGTCAATATAAGTTAAAATCTATACTAATATTATAAAGCTGTAGAGTTTGATTGTTTGTTTGTATGTTTGAACGCGCTAATCTCAGGAACTACTGGTTCGAATTGAAAAAATCTTTTTGTGTTGGATAGTCCATTTATCGAGGAAGGCTTTAGGCTATATAACATTACGCTGCGACCATTAGAAGCGAAGCATCAGTGAAAAATATTGAAAAAACGGGGAAAATTATTCATATTTGAAGGCTTCCGTTGCTAAGCTACCCAAATAATATTATTTGAAGGCTTCCGTTGCTAAGCTACCCAAATCTATACTAATATTATAAAGCTGTAGAGTTTGATTGTTTGTTTGTTTGATCACGCGGGCGGAGCCGCGAGCAAAAGCTAGTAAGTAATAAACTGCGAATAATACGTCATGCGCACGTCACTGATTGGGAATCACGAGTGATCGCGACGACGGGACGACCAACACGAGCGAAAAACACGCGCGGGAGTCGCGGGCGGGGGTGGGCGACAACGTGACCCGCGCGGCCCAGTGAAACGAATTTTCGATTTTTCATCCGCTGAGGCCATGGGGGTCAATGTTGTCCGACGCTTAATAACTCAAAATAGAGAGTCCAAAACCATTTTGTATTAATAATACAAATGATTTATGTATTAATGTAACTAAATAATACAAAAAAACAATGTATGAAAATTGGCAAAATGGGGAATTTTTACTTGGCTTGGTAGGATAATCACGCATCGCCCAACATTGACCGCGTTGGCGGTCAACGTGTTAATGTATCACGGAACTTATTACAGTTTATGTTAGTTATTTTCATATTAGGTACTGATTCATCTTGTCTTAAGTATTTATTTTATATATCTATACCACACATTATATTTAAACAAAGGATTACTTATCTTGTAACAAATTACACTACTTTTCTTATTTAACTAGTTACTAGGTGGTAAGACCTTTCATATTCTGTGAGAGGCTGTCGTTTATTTTTTATTTGATTGAATAATGACACGAGCAAGGCGCTCGCCTGATTGTAATCAAACTGGGTTGATACCACTGCATGGACTATTTCTGTCACCAAGCAGCAGTGTGTAAGCACTGTTGTGTATCAATTTAAAGGACATTAAAATTTAAATTATACAGGGTTATTTTTAAAACACTGACAACCTCGCAGGAGTAGATTCCTAAGGTCATTTGCTACTACTTTTGTTCTACGACTTTTCATAATTTGTTAGATTTTATTTTCATACAAAAATAAGTATTCATTTAATTTCCGTCTTGAGTGTTACAACGCGCATCGCAGATTACGTAAACCAACACGTGTAGCGTGGGGAATCGGGCTAGCGCCTTTGAAGGTCAACGCCCGAGCAGCTGAGCGGCGCCTTAGAAGTCGTGCGCGCACGCCGCGCGCGCCGCAGTCTACGAAGAAAAACACGACACAACAAAAACTTGTGAAATAATTTTTTTTTTAATATATTGAGTTATATCCATACTCGTAGAACAAAAGTTGTTCCGTATGGGGTCAGCTATATGGCCCTGCGAGGTTGTCAGTGTTTTAAAAATAACCCTGTATAAGAGTTATCTGCTTGTTTCATAATTCAAGCAAATAATAACAAAGATAATTACTTAACAATTATGTAGCTAAAGTGAAGATAGATTTTTAGAGGCAACTAAAATCTTGTGTAAGGCCTCATTTACGGAGGCGCGGGGCGTCGCGCGTCGCGATAAGCTGCGCGGCCCGCCGTAAATTCAAATGTACGGCGTTGTATGAGTGCGTTTACGGAGAAGCGCTTTACACGCGTTTGCTTGAAATGGAGCGTGTTTTACGGCGGAGCCCGCGGATGGCATCGCCACGTCTCACGCGGCGTTTATCGCGGCGGCGCACGTAGCGGTGATTCTCGATGAAGCGATGCCTGTGGCGGAACCTTCTACCAGTCTCATTTGGTAATCGTGCAACACAGACGTAGTCGCAATGGAGTATGATGTGATCGACTTTTTTTTAGAAGAAAATTTAATGTTAAAAAGTGAGTTATTTAATATAAGGAGTGGCCCAAGTCGGTTTAACTGAGAAACCCGCGTGCGCCGCAGCGATGCCCGTCGCGTGCTTCGCTACACGCTTGAGAATACGACGCGGGCGCAGCGGCGGGCACCGCCAATTTTCCAGCCTCGCGTCTCTATAAACAACATCGTATATTGCTATAAGTCTGTGTTTACGCGTGCGATGATACGTGCCGCTACACGCGCCGCCTCTACGTAAACAACAAAAACATCCAACGCGCCGCGAGACGCCACGCCACACGCGACGCGCGACGCCCCGTCTCTCCGTAAATGAGGCCTTAGACTCAACTCTTCAAATCTATTTTATTTTCATTCCATAATTAGGTATTACAAAAATTTATAAATATACCATACATTGACTGAAGCAGTATTGTTTTTGCAGCATTGGAATTAAATTCAATGAATTTCATTGCCCTAGTTTCTGAGCAATTAGATTTGATGGTAATTTATTCATATCCCTCCAAAAAATTAACAATAAATAGAATCTTTTATTGTACTTTGGATGTCTAAAAATCACAAATAAATTACATTAAATTACATAAAGAAACAAACACACTTATTTTACTACTTGATGTTCAAATATATATTTTTTATTAGAACTATTGGGAAAAATGAGAGTAGCATATTAATAATACAAGAATAAAACTACAATGAAGTGTCCAAAATTGACGGCCTTTATGTTTAGCATTTTAATTATTTACTTTTAGTGTAGTGATGTCCATCAATTCTCTCATAAAATATATGTTTATTAATTAACACAAATAGTCTTTCATACATTATAAACACTCACTTATTTTTTTCGTATGGAATGATGTGTTAAAAGTGTTTTTATTTCCTTTAAGTTAATGCACTACTATCATAGGGCCAAAGTTTAAGTATTTACTCATAATATAACTTATCTCCTCAACAGAGTTTACAAATTAGATATTTAGTATGGAAAATTGCAAAACATTTATAGTTATTTTATTATTATTAAATTTAAAATGCATATGATTATTGCATTTAGTGGTGTTCAAAACAATGTAGATCAATAATCAAAATTGAATCTGTCACTCTTTATACACAAAAAAAAATGGAAATATCGTTGATGAAGTACCAATACCTCCTAAGTGTTGAGAATTTAATTTTACACCGGTCTGTTTAAAATAAGGTTTTATTTTACAAAAACTGTTTAAAATAAGGTTTTATTTATTTTGATCACCTATTGATAGTACAGGGTTATTTTTAAAACACCAGCAACCTCGCAGGGGTAGATACCTAAGGTTATAAGCTACTACTTTTGTTCTACGACTTTTGATAATTTGTTAGATTTTATTTTCATACAAAAATAAGTATTCATTTAATTTCCGTCTTGAAAGTTACCTACACGCATCGCAGATTACGTAAGCAAACACGCGAAGCGTGGGGAACGGGGCTAGCGTTGAAGGTCATCGCCCGAGCCAGCTGAGCGGCTTCTTTGAGTCGCGCGCGCACGCCGAACGCTAGGAAGAAAAATACGACACAACAAAAACTTGTAAAATCATTTTTTTTTAAATATATTGAGTTATATACAAACTCGTAGAACAAAAGTTGTTCCGTATGGGGTCAGCTATCTGGTCCTGCGAGGTTGCTGGTGTTTTAAAATTAACCCTGTATATAGTTTCCAATACATTACCTTTTTATTAGTTACTAAGGGTGTGGTTTATGTTTACGTCTATTGTAATAAAAAAGTAATTTTGGACTAAATTGTCAGTTAGGAGGTATTGGTACTTCATCGACGATATGTTATTGAATTTTTACAGGTACACAAAAAATCTTTCACCCGAACAAATATCTCTGTCTGCGTTGCGAGGTTCTGGCGAGCTTCAGGACCTGACGCTCGACGAGGACCTGCTGACTGACCTGTTAGAGTTGCCGGGATGGGTGCGGCTCACATCAGCAAAATGCAACCGAGCCACATTCAGGATACAGTGGACCAAGCTAAAGACGGTGCCTATTATTCTGGTAAGTTAAAAATATTTCAAATGCATATCTCATACGAACTGGACGCCCAACCGCCGCCCGTAATGGTGCTGCCACACCGATGTTATAAAATGTTAACAAAAATATTTTCTAACATTTTCTAACATTTTTTAACATTTTCTAACATTTTATAACATTTGAAAACATGAAATCGGCCCTTCTTTGACGGCCCCGCTCTCAAAAGTACCGCCGCCCGCGGTTTAAAAATGTTAAAAAATGTTACAAATTGTGTAGAAATGTTTACTAAATGATGCTGCCACACCGCATTTTCTAACACCGGTGTGGCAGCACCATAATACTTTGGGGGATTGTCCCCCTGAGAATGAGGGGATCCTAGTGGATGAAGGGAAAAAATCAAATCACTTTGCGTACCCTGTCTATAAATTCTTTTGAGTAAAACCCTAATCACTCTTATGTATTTTACTAAGGCTAAGGTAACCACACTGGCACAGTATGACGTGATTATAATGATACAATATACTTATGATATATTATATTAATACCTATTATAATGATGACAATATACCTTATGACTCACACACCATATTACATAACAGGATAATGATTTGTCATTGAATGGCGACATTCATTGATTTGTTTACGATGATTTGATTTTTATTAAGGGAATGCAATTGGAAACTAAACTTGGGATTTTGAAATCAGTTAATCTTATAAAGAATCGCAATGTTCACAAAAAGTAATTACTCATTATAGCATGTTTCATGGGACTCTCTTAAATGTACATTATCAGTACTGAGAAAGACAATAAAGTATGTAAAATTGCTTGTTATAAAGATTATACTACTACATATACAATATGTTACAGAAAGGTGTCATATTAAAGGGTCGTTTTAAATATATGACAGTGAGTGTTTATGTAGAGGATCTTATCAAGATCGAAACATTTTAAAATTTCACGATGTGATAGGGGAGGCTGTCGCCATACAGGGCGGCAAACAGGAAAAACCCAAAATCAGTTTTACCCAACCCGGGAATTGAACCTGAGACCTCAGTAGTAACGCACATAAAAATATTGCTTATGAAAAATAATAATCCGGCACGTGTTTCACATTTTTATAAATCTTGCAAAAACTTTGTAGCTGTTTCGTACAGTGTAACTTTTGAATTATTTGACTGATGGAAGCAATATTCACGTCAAATAAGTAAGCGATGGTTAATAGCTATATATCATCACGCTACGACCCACAGGAGAGGAGCAGATATATCCACGCGGGCGAAACCGCGATAGTTATTTAATACCATTGTATTGTAGACAACCTTGCCATTCTATGACAATGTATAATAGCCCTAGAAAGACTAACGCGGAAGTGAAAATTCCAAGTTTGTCAACAATCAGTCTCGAATTTAATCGGTGTTCATTGAGGCGAAACATTCAGCCGATACTTTGTATGTCACTGGATTACACTCGATGTGCTTTATGACCGAGAATCCAAGATTTCTCTGATCGGGAAAGGATAGAGATGGGTGTTCGAATAGACTAAGAAATACTAACTAATATTATAAATGCGAAAGTACGTTTGTTTGTTTGTTGCGCTTTCACGCCTAAATCGCCGAACCGATTTTGATGAATTTTGGTACAGAGATAGATGAGACCTTCGAGACGGTTATGGGCTACTTTTTATCCCGGAAAAAGCAGTTCACGTGGGCACAGTCGCGAGTAAAAGCTAGTAGGTAGTATTTTGTTAGATTTACGGAGGCGGTTGCATTTTTATAGGCGACGTTTTAAAGAAATAATTTCATCATCATTATCAGCCACAAGACGTCCACTGCTGAACATAGGCCTCTCCCAAAGATTTCCAGACCGACCTGTTGGAAGCGGCCTGCATCCAGCGACATCCTGCGACCTTTATCAGGTCGTCTGTCCACCTTGTAGGTGGACGTCCAACGCAAATAACTTAAAATAACACTAACTAATAACTTGCATGCACTTAATTCAAGAAATCAGGTTTCAGCCGTTGCGCTCGCAATAAACAAAGCCCCCCGCCCCGCCCTTCTAACCGGTTCTACCTCTAGCAGTACAATGCATCGCGTTGTGTTGTGACTGGCGGAACTACAGTTCGCCTTGACCCCTTGACATTGGTGCCAGTCGGCCTAGCATACACGCCAGCAGAAACATTGTCGATCCTTTTTGTCATGTATCTCTATATATGTCGTAGCAGGGTAGTATACAAGGTCGTAGATCCCTCGTATGCGAGAGGCCGTCTGGGTTGGTACCACCAGTCCAGTCAGTGTGTCAGTCAGTGTGTGTGTGGTCAGTGTGTAAGCACTGTTGTGTTTCAGTTTGAAGGACATTGAAGCCAGTGAAATTACTGGGCATTATGAGACTTAACATCTTATGTCTCGGGGTAACGAGCACAGTTCAGTGCCATGCAGTGCTTTGTAATTTAAAGTTCTGTGTGATGTTGTTTCTGTTTATGGGCAGGCGTAACATCAGGCGAGCGCCTTGCTCGTCTCGTAATTTAATCAAATTAAAAGCTGTCATGGTTATACAATAACTCCACTAATTGCGTCTACAGTAGAGAAAATAGTAACTTTTACCTGATGGCTAACCTGACCCTCGTATCCCTTTGAAGATGAATTCTGAAGATAACGTTGAACTTTTTTTCTGATCATTGTTTTTGTTTGTTACTCAGAAATGAGAATATACTATCTTACGTAGTATAAAATAAAGTCGTTTCCGCTGTCTGTTCACTTAGATCTTTTATACTATTCAACGGATGTTAATACAGTTTTCAGCTATAGATAGTGATTCATGAAGAAGGTTTATATGTATATCACGCTATGACTCGTGGGAGCATGGCAGTAACATGCAGGTGAAACCGCGAGGGACAGCTAGTGTATCGAATAGTATAATAGTTACCGTACTTGACGCTTTCGCCCTTTTTTATAAAAAAACTAGATGACCCGGTGAACTTCGTATCACCTACATAATATATTTGTGTAAAATGTGGTCAAAACTTAATACAAATGTTTTATTTACATTAAATGCAATTAAGTGAGGTACTGCGCCATTGCACGTGAGGTAGCCCGTCGCACATTTAATTGACTTCGACTGACTTAGGTCGTCTCCCACCTCCCTCCGGTTGGACAGTCCTGTCCCCGTCCCGTCCCCGTCCTGTCCCCGTCCTGTCCGCGTCCCGTCCCCGTCCTGTCCCCGTCCCGTCCCGTCCCCGTCCCGTCCCCGTCCTGTCCCCGTCTTGTCCTGTCCCTGTCCTGTCCTGTCTCACTGTCCTGTCTCACTGTCCTGTCTCACTGTCCTGTCTCTCTGTCATGTCTCACTGTCCTGTCTCACTGTCCTGTCTCACTGTCCTGTCTCACTGGCCTGTCTCACTGTCCTGTCTCACTGTCCTGTCTCACCGTCCTGTCTCAATGTCCTGTCTCACTGTCCTGTCTCACTGTCCTGTCTCACTGTCCTGTCTCACTGTCCTGTCGCACTGTCCTGTCTCACTGTCCTGTCTCACTGTCCTGTCTCACTGTCCTGTCTCACTGTCCTGTCTCACTGTCCTGTCTCTCTGTCCTGTCTCTCTGTCATGTCTCTCTATCCTGTTTCACTGCCCTGTCTCACTGTCCTGTCTCACTGTCCTGTCTCACTGTCCTGTCTCACTGTCCTGTCTCACTGTCCTGTCTCACTTTCCTGTCTCACTGTCCTGTCTCACTGTCCTGTCTCTCTGTCATGTCTCTCTGTCCTGTTTCACTGTCCTGTCTCACTGTCCTGTCTCACTGTCCTGTCTCACTTTCCTGTCTCACTGTCCTGTCTCACTGTCCTGTCCCTGTCCTGTCCCTGTCCAGTCTAGACGCTATACGACCCGTCATCACGGCAAGCTTCGCAACGACAACTCAACAACTACTAATAAATTAAAAATTAATAAAAAAAACATTGTCCAGCGGACAAAATTGTGAATCTAAACCATTCTCAGATCCCCTTGAACACACACAAAAAATTTCATCAAAATCGGTCCAGTCGTTTAAGAGAAGTTCAGGAACATACACACTCACAGAAGAATTATATATATAAAGATATTCTTTTTTTAACAGAATCTAGACGAGGTGCATATAGCGTTGGAGGTATGCTCCGAGCCGCGCGTTATGAACCCGAGTGCAGGGAGCGCGCTTCCCGTTCCTGGCAAATATAGCTATATACATAAGGTAAGCAGAAGGCTTAAACCTATAGATGGAGACTATCGCATAATTACAGAGACGAAATATTGTCAATAAGGTTACCTTCATTGTTTATTATTTAAATCAATAACGTCACCCAAAACTTATAGCACGAGATCCGGCAGTAGAATCTCTACGTTCATGACGTAGATGCTCAAGCTCAAATTTCTACATTCATTTTCGAATAGGACAATACATTGATCATAGGGTGCCAGTCAAAAAGTGCCCGCATAAATTTTTAATAAAAAAAAATATAATTAAATTTTGGGAAAAAAATTAGTTCATGGTGTAGTTAAATAAAACATTGTTCCTATTACACAGCTATGTATGTAGAGAATTCAAAAAACCATGGGTGCCGTTGCCTACTCGGCCGCAACTACTTGGCAGCCAAGTGTAAACAGGTAATACTTTTTTGTACGGCAACCATGGTTTTTTGAATTCTCTACATACATAGCTGTGTAATAGGAACAATGTTTTATTTAACTACACCATGAACGAAATTTTTTCCCAAAATTTAATTATATTTTTTTTATTAAAAATATATGCGGGCACTTTTTGACTGGCACCCTATGATCAATGTATTGTTCTATTCGAAAATGAATGTAGAAATTTGAGCTTGAGCATCTACGTCATGAACGTAGAGATTCTACTGCCGGATCTTAGGCTATTATAGCAGAAAAAGATATAAATCTGTCCAAAAAAATAGAAGTTATTCAAACCTAATGGAAATGGTACTTGTCAAATGACGGGTGACACAAATCTTGACGTCACCGTGTAAAATGACCATTACGGTGCACGCATGCGAACGAGATAGTGAAAATCCGCAACACGCGCCCACCTTTGCTCATACCAATATTTAAAATCATAATTTTAAGCACATTTTTGAAGCAATCTTGACTGTTTTTTTCTTGACCTATGCGGTTTTTTATTTTAATTTTGGTTTTTTAATATAAAAAAAACCGCGATAAAATCCATTTAAATTAGTTTTATTTCAATGAGTAACATTCATCGCTTCTCGGCTCTCGTTTCGAAAGCTTTCAGCCTTCTTGGTCACAGGGTGGACTTTTATTTCAATGTGTAATGTTCGCGTAAACGTAAGAAGTCTTTATGGAAATGTCCATTTTCTGTTATACGGTGGCCTTTAGCCTGCGATAAACTCATCATGTAAATGGGGCTTTAGACTGTAGACACTGGACAGAGAATCTAAAGGCGAGGGAAATACAATAACTGATTGTTTTTTTTTTTAATATGGGGCTCTATGCCCCACTCTCGTCCCTCTGATATTATTTTCAGAGATGTTTCCTATCTAAATAATTCTCAACATCTTTTAATACAAAAACCCCGTAATAATGCAATGTTAACTGATTGTTTCAGGTGATTGACGGTATATCAGTGGCAGTAAACCAAGTTCAAGTGGACTTCAATTGTGACGCATTCACCAGTAGTGTTCAGGTAAAGTGTAAATATTCAAACCATTTAGCGCCTGTTTCACCACCTCCGGTAAATGCTACTTACTAAATAAAATGTGACAAATTCAGATACTGAGTCGAGTAGGTTCTTTCAAAAATTCTTGTCTTTGTTACTTTGTGATTAAATCCTACTTGAATGTTGTGAAATGGTATTTATTATTGAAACCAGCTTTTGCTCGCGGCACCGCCCGCGTGACCAGCATTTAAATATTATCATCCACTATTTTGACCTCTTTGGAGTAGAATTTATCAAAATCCTTTCTTAGCGGATGCCTACGTCCAGTGGTTTGGGCTGTGCCTTGATAGATCACTATGTCAGTCTTTGAGTTTAATATATTTAGGTTTAGACTTTAATGCTTACGTTGTGTTTTTTAAAATCTAGTGATTTGTGTTTTTTTTTGTTGTTGGTTGCAGATCTCGCGCGTGACCGTTGAGTCGCGCACCCCTGAGGGTCGGAAGGGAGACCTAAGACTGACTAGAATCAAATCACCCGACACCGGGCAACTGCTTATTTTTAAGGTATTCCAGAATATGGCAATGTTCAGAATACGTTTTAATTTTATTTCGAACTAAGTGGGGAGTATTTTTAATATCTTTATGTTTGGAGATGAAAGATTTTGTTTTTTAACAGCATAAGTGTAAGTTGATGGCAAGTGACCATGAACATTTATAAGCCATAATTAGATTTGTAGAGGAAAATAACACCCACAGACAACGGATAATATAATAGATCACGTAAACTGTACTCAAATCTGTATGGAAAGAATTATTTAGATTAAGAATTTGCGAAAAGTGCAACGAAAAATGCCGTCTGCGTGGTGCGCTAAATGTCGTCATATGATGTAGTTATGATACACGACATCTATTTAATGTACTATCTATGATCTGTGGTTTCGCCTATTCGATTAATCGAATACGTCATTAACGAGATATACAAATATATGGGTATATGAAAATACAAATAAATGTAGCAGAAATTCCACTATTTCATTGTATTATTTAAACATTTTACAAACACCAATGTAAACAATTATCAATAGAAATAATGTGTCAACAATTTCCCATCTATCCTAGCCTATGGCCTAATTCAAGTCATTGTCTACCTGTGTGCCAAATTTCATCCAAAACGATTCAGCCGTTAAGGCGTGATTGACTAACAGACATCCTAATTGAATCTCAGAAACATCCAAACATTCACATTGATTTATTTACTTTTATTTTATTTATTCGGTCCACTAGCGGTTACCACAATAATACATACATTATTGTTATAGTGTCACATTTATAATAGTAGTAAGACAGTTTTGTCTACAGCATGAAAGGGCTGGCCGGACCGGATCGTTACCACTGTCTCACAGAAAACCGACGTAAAGTAGTGGCTTGCTGCTCTGTTTCGTACGGTGAGTGAGATAACCGGAAGCCCAAATCCCCTCCCCTTCCCAATCCCTAATTATCCCTTTCCTTTAAGATCGGCAACGCGCCCATGACTCTTCTGGTGGTGGGCGTACATGGGCGGTGGAGATCACTTACAATCAGGTGACCCACTTGCTCGTTTGCGGCCTATGCTATAAAAAAATATTTCTATGTACAGGAACTAGAATGGCAAAGTGCACGTATAGAGGCGAAGGCACACGGCGTGGACGCGGCCAACCTGCCGCCATTACGACTTCTGTTGGGGAACACGCACTGTCGCATTGTGATCAAAAAAAGACTGTCAGGTACATACCCTGAATTTTATGATTTTTTAATAAATCGATGGATTCTGTGTACTGTGTGTTATGAGCCGTAAGTTTTTTTTTTCATTTATTTATTGAATGAGGAGACGAGCAAGGCGCTCGCCTGATGGTAAGCGCCACGCCTGCCCGTAAACAGTAGCAACACCACATAGAACTTTGAATTACAAAGGACTGCGTGGTACCGAACTGCACTCGCCACCTTGAGACATAAGGTACCAAGTTTCATAATGCTCAGTAATTTCACTGGCTTCAATGTCCTTCAAACCGAAACACAACAGTGCTTACACACTGTTGCTTGACGGTAGAAATAAACAGCTGTGGTACCAACCCAGAAGGCCTCTCGCATAAGAGGGACCTACCGGTATGGTAGGAAGAGTGGATGGCACCAGACCACGAGGAAGGTTGCCCATGCGATGGACTGACCAAATCAAGTCTGCATTGAGGGTTCATTGCATCAGAGCACCAGGATGTCGGCGAACAGGCAGAGATGGCTAGAGATCGTGAGACAAGTTATCAGCCAACGATGAAAATACACCAAAATGATGCTTTTTCTATTTGTATGACTGTTTTGTCTATTTCTGCCGCCAAGCAACAGTGTGCAAGCACTGTTTTGTTTCGGTTTGAAGGACATTGAAGCCAGTGAAATACTTTCGAGACTTGACATCTTATGTATCAGGGTGACAAGCGCAATTCAGTGCCATGCAGTGCTTTGTAATTCAACGTTCTGTGTGGTGTTGCTTCTGTTTATGGGCAGGCGTGGCGGTTATCATCAGGCGAGCGCCTTGCTCGTTTCGATATTCAATCAAATAAAAAAAAATATGATCATGACCGCTCTGCCAAGAGCGTGACGAATAAGAAGTCAAGTAGTTTGTTTATTGACTCCGGATTGTTTCCACAGACTGTGCAGTGATCGGTTCCCGGCTGGTGATATGCCCGGAGCCGCTGGCGTGGGCGTTGACTGACGGGCAGTTGCGTGCAGCGCTTGCGTGCGCGCACGCACTCGCGCGACCAGTCAGGAGGGCCACCGCCGCGGCTACAAGGGCCAAGGCGCTCAGGAAGGTCAGGGACAGTTAAGCAATCCTTGTTATTTGTAACTGGTACCGGCAAACGATCGAGTGGGTCACCTGATGATAAGTGATCTCCGATGTTCATGAATATCCACAATACCAGATGAATTGTGGATGCGGTGCCGGCATAAAAAAAATTGAATGGAGAGATTTTGGCCTCCGGGAATCTCACTTGCCGTACGAAACGTCGAGCCAGTCTATTCATGCTATAAAAATCTGATCGTGTTTGTACTACAAATAAAAACAACTGTCAAGCGTGAGTCGGACTTGGGTGCTGTAAGTTTTGTACCCACACATTTTATTTACTTTACTCTTCGTTCTTATTATTTGTTAGGCTACCCGCCATAATAAAATATGCTGTGTAAATTTCACCGGGGCTTACGATGCAATACATAAAACTTTAAAGGTAAAATAAACAGATGCCGCGATGTAGGTTTGGTAATAGGAATGGTACTTGTAGCGGCAATGCCGTACATAATTTCACGTATTTAGAATAGTAATAAATCATAGCAATCACATCGTCGAATATATAAGCACCATTTATACATATAATAAAACAGACCAAATATCATGCTATACTATATCCCATGCCATAAACATACTACAGCATAGACTCTTTCAGGTAGGGTAGTTATAATGGAAGTGTTGTGAAAGTCTCGTGTCTCACTATATCCCATGCCATAAACATACTACAGCATAGACTCTTTCAGGTAGGGTAGTTATAATGGAAGTGTTGTGAAAGTCTCGTGTCTCACTATATCCCATGCCATAAACATACTACAGCATAGACTCTTTCAGGTAGGGTAGTTATAATGGAAGTGTTGTGAAAGTCTCGTGTCTCACTATATCCCATGCCATAAACATACTACAGCATAGACTCTTTCAGGTAGGGTAGTTATAATGGAAGTGTTGTGAAAGTCTCGTGTCTCACTATATCCCATGCCATAAACATACTACAGCATAGACTCTTTCAGGTAGGGTAGTTATAATGGAAGTGTTGTGAAAGTCTCGTGTCTCACTATATCCCATGCCATAAACATACTACAGCATAGACTCTTTCAGGTAGGGTAGTTATTGTTGCAGATCGAGGAGCCGCGTGATCAGATCTCGTCCCGTCCGAGCGGCGAACGCGACCTGCTCGCGCGAATGTTCGCGCGGCACGACGTGCGCGAGACCTCGTACCATCTGCTCGCGCCCAGGATCGACCTGCATCTGTGCGACGACCCCGGCCGTCAGTAACAATTACAACTCTTAACTGTTAACCACCGTAACGACTACTTTATCGCCATCGCGTTCCACTTCATCACGTTCACTTCATCACATCACGTTAAAAACGGTAATAAAGTTATTAACTTCGCCTATCACTTTATTACCACCGCCTACCACTTTATAACCATCGCCTGCCACTTTATAACCCTCGCCTACCACTTTATAACCATCACCTACCAATTTATTACAATTGACTACCATTTTATTAGCATCACGTACCACTGTTACCATTATATACTATTACCATCCACTAACATTTATTACCTTACCACTACACTATTAATTGTCTTCACAATAACAGAAAACATAATAGCATGCACACACAACAAAATGCTCCTAAATGAGTGAATATAAAAAAAATAAGTTGGTTAAATAGAAACGAAATTATATTTTAGTGGGCAGGTCGGAGAAACCAGCGTTGTCTAACGGCGGAGCTCTTCAGTTGACGTTGGTGAGCATGCAGGCCGATCTGTTCCCTTACCACAAGGCATCGGATGACAGGAGGCACTGGAGAGGATACAGGTGAGGCAATGAGCAAATACCTTGATTGTTAAAGCAAGTGATAACAGTTAATACACACATATGCTGGTGGTAGCATATTCATATCCGCCCGGATAGTGACCACCGTACACATGGTGTTAAAACCTGCCACAGTGATCCACACGCCTTGTGTGGATCGCGTTCCAGGATCAGCCAGTGTGTATCCGGTTCTCCCGAGGGGCTTGCGACATGACTTGATGGTTGATTGGGGCGGGTATAGGGGTACATCTTTGTATAACTGTGCCTGCATCGGTCATCCGCCTGTCCTGTCGCAGACCCCTCGATTTGATTCTTCTCTCTCTGAAGAAGGAAGAAGCATTTATACATGCCGGCATGACTGGTGACCATCGATAAACTCATTGTTTTTCGATGGTCGCTGGTTTTTTGGACTGCACTGCGCTTACCATCAGGTGTGCAGTCACTTTGCCGTGCTCGGAAAAAAAAACCTAACTTAGAAAAGTCAGAGGTGGGGCTGGTTTCGAAACTGCGACTTTTTTCTCGACAGCCCGTACTACTGCCCGCTGAGTTATAGCTGCTTCAATATGCATATTATGTATGTTCGATTACAGGGAAGCAGCCACCCCGCACAGTCAATGGCTTTCTCAGGCTCTGTCCTCGTTCTGCACGACTTTATTAGACTCCCTCGACCCCAGACCAGTTGTTCCTAGCAATAAGGTGGGTCAATCTAAATGGACGTGTGAACATTTTTTTAAATTATTGCTGTCTTGTGGACTTATAAACCATTTTTGGAAGCGATCCTAAAAATGAATTGATAAAAATACAGTGTGATTACGCGTACGAATTATTATGTTTTAATTGGTCTTACAGCGATGTGGATATTGGGAAAAAAGAAGTTTATTATAATCGGCCGTAAGGCGTAGATATTTTCTATTTGTACGTGGTAGTAGTGGGAAACGGGTTACGTGATTGTAAGTGATCATCACAGCTTGTATTTGCAAGATCTTTGAAGAGTGAAAAAGGAATTGATAAGTGAAAAGAGCTTACGGCGTTTGATATTAGTAATATCCACGTGGATAGAAATGCTTTCTATTCCAAGTAAAACAGGCACTGTAATCATAACCGCTAGTATTTGCAAGAAAAAAAAGGTTAAAGAGATAGATAAACATAAGATAATAGAGATAGAGTGAAAAAGGAATCGATAGGTGAAAAGAGCTTATTGGGGGTTTAACCTGAAATAATATATTATTAATATCCACTTGAATCTTCTGTTCGACAAAATGTCTATCCCAGTCCAACCAGGGACTTCGAACTTTCGAACTCGACTTCGCTCAAAATTGACTGCGTGGCTACAAAAATGTGACATTATCGATACATGTGTATAATGTAACATTGCAGAGCGTCGGTTCCGAGAAGAGTTCCGAGTCGGTGTCGAACGGCGTGTCCCGTCCCGCCGGCGCGCCGCACCACAACACCGGACACGCACAAACCAACACCACACCTACCTCGCAACGTATGAACATCGATACATCTTCTTTTTTATTTATGGCTTTCGCATTATTATGCATTTTGCCAGTGTCAAGTATATTTTATTCTCAAGTTATTTTTACAAGAACGATGAAACACCGGTGCGGTCCATTTCAAGGTCTTGTCGGAGTTTTGGTGTTAACTCCTTTCAGTACGTTGCTTAATTCACTTATTTCAATGTTTCCATACACTGTTCATCACCATCAATGTTTATTGAACAAATCCACTGTCAGAATTCCCGCCAAAACTCCAACATCGATACATTATACTTAGTTATTAGATGTTATGAGCCTTCCTTTTTTTATCGGAACACGGCAAAGTGACTAAACTATACCTGATGGTAAGCGTAGTGCAGTCCAAAAAACCACAACCACCGACAATTAATGAGTTCGTCCAGAGTCACCAGTCATGCCGGTTTCTATAAATGCTTCTTCCCTCTTTGGAGAATAGAGCGGGAAGAAATAAATCCAGGAGCCTGCGACAGGACACTCGGATGACTACTGCAGGCACAGTAACACTAGAATGTACCCCTATACTTGCCCCAACCAACCACCAAGTCATGTCGCAAACCCCTCGGAAGAACCGGATATACACCGGCTGATCCTGGAACGCGATCCACACACCTTGTGTGCCATAGCGATCCACACAAGGTGTGTGGATCACTGACAGGTTTTAGCACCATGTGTACGGTGGTCGCTATCCTGGCGAATATGAATATCCTACCACCAGCATATTGTCTTTTCCAGCATCGCCGACTAGAACGCGGATACTGCAGCAGCTTGGCAAGCTGATGACCACATGTCTGGTGCTTAGGATAGACGACTTTACTGTTTATAAGGTAATAACGTGTAAATGTAATTAATAAGCTTTTATCGAATTAAGTGTCGATTGCGTATAGTGTAAAGCCCTTACTAATAAACATTGTATATGTTGGTAATAGTTATACAATACTTTGTCTTGCTATGTTGAGTGACATTTATTATAAGAAGAAGCGAGACAAAACACTGTATAAGTATGACACTCGTATACAACATTTATTAGTAAAGCCCTAAATGTAAAACTTGTGTTCATAAAGTAGGCATGGCATGTAGTCGTATCTAATAAATTATATAATTGTGTTTTTCTACATAAGTAAATGTAAGTGTTATGGAGAAATATTTATCTTAAACAATTAAACTGGTTTACGATCATTAACTACTAGCTTTTCCTACTAGATCTGCTTTTTCCGGGATAAAAAGTAGCCTATGTTCATCAGGGATAATGTAGGATTCTAGTGGTGAAAGAATTTTTCAAATTGGTCCAGTAGTTTTTAAGTTTATTCGTTACATACAAAAATACAAATCTTTCCTCTTTATGAGTGTAGATTGTATAAAGTATGGGTCGATATTCAAAGTTATGTATTCGAGTGATATTTATTGTTACTTATCGGTAATATTTTTTGTCGATATTTTTCAATCGATAGAATTTTATGTTCTGATTTATGTACATTTTTCAATCGATGGAATTTTATATTATATTATGATGTCTACAATTTATTTACCACTATTAAATGATGATATAACAAGAATTGACATGACAATTTCATTCAGGTATCGACTGGTTCCAAAAGTCGGGAGGCACCACGACCGCTGATCAGCGCTGAGAAGGCCACGCTGCCCGGAGACGCGGGACTGTTACACGCTGAACTTACCTTCTTCTATTATCCTGGGGATGTTTGCTTTCCGGGTAATTACCACTGCATAGTTTTGTTGTTTTATTAGGCGAATTTTGAATAGTATATCGATTGATTTTGTATAATTATATCGAATGAAAAGAAATAGTGTCTATATATAAAAATGACGTGTCACGTTATTTGTCCGCGATGAACTCCTAAACTACTGACCCGATTTTAATTAAATTTTCCAATTGTGTGCAGCTTGTTCCAACTTGATTGATAGGATAGTTTATATCTCAATTTATAGTAGCAATATTTTTTTATTGCAAATGATTAGTTATATTTATCTGTGAGTTCCATAAAAGTCTAACAGATGGCGATGTAAGGTAATTTATCGGCTGGATTGAGTAAGTATCCAATAGATGGCGTATACTGTATTGAATAGTTTACTACAATATACTTTACCATATTATACCTTAGCCACAGCAACGCGTGGCCGGGTCTGTTAGTATTTTATAAAATGCTAATTATATAATGATTTCTTACGTTTACGCGAATATTACTCATTGAAATAAAACTAATTTGAACAGATTTTATCGCGGTTTTTAATTAATTTTGATCCCGACGTTTCGAAGACTTTTCAGCCTTCGTGGTCACGGGGTGGACTGAGGTGTAGGTTGACCCAAAATGTTAATGTTACATTATCTACCTTCAGTTTAGAATTATTGGTAAAATTCGATCGGACCAATACATAAATTTCAAAATCAAAATTAATAAAAAACCCCGAAAAAATTCGTTCAAATTAGATTTATTTCAATGCTGGTTATAATGAATCGTTTAGTGCCAGCACCGAAGATGTACGTGCAAGTGAGCCCCGTGCGTGTCTGTGTGGAGAGCAACAGCGTGGTGTGGGCGAGCGCGTTCCTGCCGCACGTGGCGCGAGCGCTCGCTGATGATGAACAGGACGCGCCCGCCTACATGGACGTGCGGATAGAAGCCATCATGCCCAAGGTACTACATGCAGGGTAGGGTGGGACTGGTGCAACAGCGTGGTGTGGGCGACCGCGTTCCTGCCGCACGTGGCGCGAGCGCTCGCTGATGATGAACAGGACGCGCCCGCCTACATGGACGTGCGGATAGAAGCCATCATGCCCAAGGTACTACATGCAGGGTAGGGTGGGACTGGTGCAACAGCGTGGTGTGGGCGAGCGCGTTCCTGCCGCACGTGGCGCGAGCGCTCGCTGATGATGAACAGGACGCGCCCGCCTACATGGACGTGCGGATAGAAGCCATCATGCCCAAGGTACTACATGCAGGGTAGGGTGGGACTGGTGCAACAGCGTGGTGTGGGCGACCGCGTTCCTGCCGCACGTGGCGCGAGCGCTCGCTGATGATGAACAGGACGCGCCCGCCTACATGGACGTGCGGATAGAAGCCATCATGCCCAAGGTACTACATGCAGGGTAGGGTGGGACTGGTGCAACAGCGTGGTGTGGGCGACCGCGTTCCTGCCGCACGTGGCGCGAGCGCTCGCTGATGATGAACAGGACGCGCCCGCCTACATGGACGTGCGGATAGAAGCCATCATGCCCAAGGTACTACATGCAGGGTAGGGTGGGACTGGTGCAACAGCGTGGTGTGGGCGACCGCGTTCCTGCCGCACGTGGCGCGAGCGCTCGCTGACGATGGACAGGACGCGCCCGCCTACATGGACGTGCGGATAGAAGCCATCATGCCCAAGGTACTACATGCAGGGTAGGGTGGGACTGGTGCAACAGCGTGGTGTGGGCGACCGCGTTCCTGCCGCACGTGGCGCGAGCGCTCGCTGACGATGGACAGGACGCGCCCGCCTACATGGACGTGAGGATAGAAGCCATCATGCCCAAGGTACTACATGCAGGGACCAGGGTAGGGTGGGACTAATGCACACTTCAATATATCGATATTGCATTATTACGGGGTTTTTATATTAAAAGATGTTGAGAATTTTTCTAGCTGGGTAACATCTCTGAAAAATAATATCAGAGGGACGAGAGTGGGGCATAGAGCCACAAAATATATATATATATATATATATATATATATATATATCGATAATTTGAAGTGAAAACTTCTTATGGGAGATGGTAATATAAATTGTCATTTTTGTGTACGATAACGCAATAAATGAATATTGTATTTAACCACATAAATGATAGTACTTTTATACGGATAAATAAAGCAATTCGTGCGAAATTATTTCCGAACCATTCCAAAATATTAAAAAAATGCACAACGTTAATGTTCAAGTTTTCACTTCTGCCGGCACTCCCAGAGTGCAAAACGTTGTTTTTTTTTTTTAATCCCCTTTAGAAATTTGCCCAAATATAACCTTGATAGCACCGCACTTCTCGCTCATCGCGACAGCCTTTATAATACCTCGCCGAGGTTTTCAGTGTCAGTGAGACTTAAATTTCTATTATGGAGTTATAACGGATTCGTTAAATCTTAATTTACATAACAGTTAATATAAGTTGTCAGAGAATTACAATTTGCCAATTGCACTTTTAGGACCTCAATAATATTTAGGTGATTTACA
This sequence comes from Amorpha juglandis, assembly GCA_949126905.1. Lineage (NCBI taxonomy): Eukaryota > Metazoa > Arthropoda > Insecta > Lepidoptera > Sphingidae > Amorpha > Amorpha juglandis. Next base: position 7,505,473 of record OX421386.1, on the reverse strand, counting down.
GGCATATTTTGAGTGTCCATAAGGCAATCGAGGCATGTTTTGCAGATAGTGCTGGAAGCAGGCGCTGAACATGTATCACAACAGAAGGACCGGCCGAAGGAGTTGCACATATGCACCGCCAGAGCGACTCTTACTAACGTCAGGGAATCCGCAAGGGCTAGTAAGTACGCCTATTGGCTTTATTGTCCAATAAAGGTCGATAAATGACCATAGCCACCCTTAGCCCACAATTAAAGTGCCGATATATTCCCCTGCCGAATTTATAGTGATGATATTACTGTCTTGCAGATTATCGATATAAATTAACAACTTTACTGTCGTTAGTGAAATTAAAGGGATCAACAAGCCTCTGTATCAGCATTGGATCAACAATTCCTCTTTTATTTATAGATAATGGTTTGTTGTGTTTCGGTTTGAAGGACATTGAAGCAAGTGAAATTACTGAGCATTATGAGACTTAACACCTTATATCGCGGAGTGACCAGTGCAGTTTGGTGCCATGCAGTGCTTTGTAATTCAAAGTTCTGTGTGGTGTTGTTTCTGTTTATGGGCAGGCGTGGCGCTTACCATCAGGGCGCGCCTTGCTCGTCTCGTCATTCAATGAAATAAAAAAAAAGTGACAATGTTCACTTACTATCAGAGTCGCTTCCTCCTACATTAAAAAGATATATTAATTTGAAATACGTTTATTCCAGACACGGCAGGCACGCGTGCAGATTTGGCATCGATTATATCGGCATTACGTAGTACAGCGCCCCCTAGAGGACAGTTCCCGTGCTCAGTGGAAGATATGGACCCCATACACGAACAGTTCATATTGCATGCGGACAGTAAGTCTGATTATATATGTATAATTATTTTAGTATTCGTTGGAATTCACGCGCAAAGATATCGACATATATGAGGAATCGTGGTGTGATATTTATCGATATTTTTTTCATGCATCACAATCTTATGAGAGTCGATATGATAATAATATGTGTATTTTTCAGTATTGACAAAATATAAATAGACAATATATTCGAAAGAAAACTCGATATCTTATAGCTTAAATGGACCGTTTTATATAATTGCGGAGAGTGTTTGAAGTATAAATAACCCGTAGTAAATTGGTATTTTATTAGGCACAGTTACAGACTACAAACTAGACAGCGTTAGATCTATGTTTATATAAAAACCATGGCCAACCAAATGGCCTTAAGTCCATTTACAACTGTGCACAGCAATTCAATTTACAGAGTACGGTAACATCGCACAGAAATCAGTGTAGTCGGTCTATATAAAAAAAAAAACAATAGAAAAATGGTTGTATTACAAATTTTATATTCCAAAGAGATGTCCAAGGATCGTAGCTAGTGGAAGTCCGTTGTCTACCTACCCCTATGAGAAAGATGCGCGAGTCTATGTATGTATATATGTATGTAATGTCCCATCAGATCTCGACGACATAGACCGGGGCACGGCGATATCCCCGGAACTATTGTGGCGCGAGAATCGTTCGGTGTGGTGCGCAAGAGTGGAGCCGCTGTGGGCCGACTTCTGTGGAGCGCGAGCCACTAACTACAAGCCCGCGCCGCTTCTCGATGCCACGCCGCTTACTGCTTGGGTATTTATTTATTCATATTAGGGTACTTGGCCATAGATTATATTTTATCATAGCTCGGCAAAGTGACTACGCTACACCTGATGGTAAGTGTAGCGCAATCCAGGAACAGTGTCAACCAACGATAAACAATGTGTCCAGCGGACGTCGGCAAGATCATGCCGGCCTACCTAACTACTTCTTTACACTTATAATATAGGGCCCTTTAAACAGATTAAAGGGTCCTATATTATAAGAAGGAGGGAACACGTGCGCCGGAAAACTATTCCACAGCTTTGGTCCGGCAGAAGTAAGATGTAGCGTTTTTCTGAAGCCTGTAAAAAACGTTTCACACGTCACGGTAGTGGATCTCATAATCTATCTTAAATTGTAGTTATTTTAGGTTTGTCAACAGCATGAATTTCTGTTACTCAGTTCTGTTTTATTATACGTGTTTCTATTCAATGTAAGTTCAAAATAACTTTCCTAGAGACTGACTGTTCTAGTTCTTTGGATCAGTCTTAATCCGAGTTATCTATACTATGAGTTGTTATTACAAGGATTTTGAGACATTCTCATAATTCGATCGTTATCCTCTCCAGTTGTGTTTCGACGAGGGTTTCTCCCGTATATGGGTGTTGGCTCGGACCAGCGGTCTCGCGGGATTGCAGCTCAACCACTACCAGCTGCTGTTCCTCATGCGGCAGCTGGAGCGCGTGTCCGAGATGATGGCCTGGCTCGCACACGACGCCAACCGGCAGCCTGACGCTGATGATGGGTGAGACTTATGGTGCTGCCACACCAGTGTTAGAAAATGTTATATAACATTTTATAACAGCGGTGTGGCAGCATCATTTAGTAAACATTTCTTAACAATTTGTAACATTTTTTAACCGCGGGCGGCGGTACTTTTGAGAGCGGCGCCGTCAAAGAAGCCGTCAAAGAAGAAGGGCCGATGTCATGTTTTCAAATGTTATAAAATGTTAGAAAATGTTTTTGTTAACATTTTATAACATCGGTGTGGCAGCACCATTACTGTTGTATCGATATACCACACACAAATGTAACGGGACGCCTGAATATTTCTGCAGGTAAAAGGTAAAACAATTTACTAAAATGTTATGGTTGTTCTTGAAGTAACTTTTCCCCAAGGAATTCTATGGTGACCTTCATTTTGACTTTTGACCTTCAACGTTATTTCAAGGTCAACTTTTGTGTTTCAAATGGCAGGCCCCTATTTTGATAGCGGCAATCGATAGAGTGCGAAATTTTACGTACAGATATAGATATGTACTTATGTCATCGATCCTCTTTAATCTTAAGATTACTGCAGGGTTAATTAAACTTAAACATAGTATGGATAATGCGGACAAGAATAGAAGGTTCTTAAATTTCTTACCTGCGGAAATATTCAGCTATCCCGTTGCTTTTGCGATACCCGATACCTGCAGCTACCTTTACTCATGCAGCACCTAGATCCCGACTCTTGAAGTACCTATCACACAATTAGACTATCATAAAAAATCTTTGATTTTATGTCAATATAAAATTGTACAAATCTTCTATCCTACTAATACTATAAACGTGAAAGTTTGTAATCCTACTAATATAAACGTGAAAGTTTGTAGGTATGGATGGATGTATGTTTGTTACTCTTTCACGTAAAAACTACTGGATGGATTTTAATGAAACTTTACAATAATATAGCTTATACATCAGACATAGGCTACTTTTTATCCCGGAAAATGCAGATCACGCGGGTGGAGCTGCGAGCAAAAGCTAGTAAAAAATAAATCATAAAAAAATACCTAAATGTTGACGAATTATTAATTTACATAATAATGCATAATGACTTAATATAGGTACTATAAAGTTAAAAATAATTTTATAGTCTATAATATCATCGATATATAAATGAATATCTACAATTTCCAGGTCGATAGTGGTAGGACTTGTGGTGCCAGCGGTGGAGTTAACATTTGTTCTTCCAACCAACTGCCCAGGGCAGGAGTCTTCCAGAGATCTAGATAGTGTTCCCCTAGACTCGTCGAGCTTGCAAGATCTGAAGATGGGTAAGTTTTGATACCTATCAAAATAACCATATATTGATCATAGCATCCGTTGAATGTAAGCTCGAAAAACCCAATGTCGATAAAACACTGAGATGTATCTATGAGTGTTCATTGGCAGTGTAATCAGATCTGTTAGGTTGCATGGTCGATAACCCTCCTACAATAAAAAGGATTTTTTTATAGCATAGGCCGGCAAACGAGCAAGTGGGTCACCTGATGGTAAGTGATCTCTTATGAATGTTTCGATAGAAGCATCAAGCTCAACTAGAAGCTAACATAAAATGAAATTATTTGCAGTGGGTTCAGAGGCAACGATGGCGCCGTCTATGCAAGACAGAGACAGCGGAGTGTTGGCTACAACGTCTTTCGATGTGGTATCTGGTATGCCCATTCCTATTGAGGAAATGCCTCCTCCCAGCCCGGGAATTAATTTCGGCGGTAAGTATTGAATATGTGCAAAATGAGGTTCTATTGTACCGTTTAAAATGAATGACTATAAAGATTTGGAACAATTATTTTTATTTAATACTAGCTTTTCCTCGCGGCTCTGTCCGGTTTTCCGGGATATTTTTTTTAAAAATCGGTTTAGTAGTTTTAAGTTTATTCCTTACAAACAAATCTTTTCTCTTTATAATATTAGTGTAAATTTTGTTTATAATTATTAATCGATCCTTAGATTGTCTTTATGTTACTTAATTTTATTTATTTATATAACTGTATTGTTTCAGGGTTCTCATCCATGCGTCGAGGTTTCACGTCGCTAGTGACGTCGATAGACAGCGCGTTGACGCGTGACGACACTCGCAGTGACGCCGCGTCAACCGCCAGCTCGGACAGCGACCGATATGTGGTGGTGGGACTCGCGGCCGAGTCACCTGATGATGCTGATACTGCGTTTAGGTACAAAACAAACGCTATATCTCTGTGAAACAAATCGATATTCTCATTTTCTGTATCGATAAAGTCATGCTAGCCATACGGGGCTCGGGCACGGGGTAGACTGACCACTACTGACGTGATGAAGGCTGAAAAGCTTTCGAAACGTCAGGATCAAACTTAATAAGAAAACGCGATAAAATCCGTTTAAATGAGTGTTATTTCAATTTGTAATATTCGAATTACAATACGCAACATTTAACTTTTCCAAACTGAAAACAATAATTACGAAATTCCTCATTACCAATTTAAATGCGACCAAGTGTTATCGTATTATTATTATTTTTTTTTTATATAGCATAGGCCTGCAAACGAGCAAGTGGGTCACCTGATGGTAAGTGATCTCCACTGCCCATGTACGCCCACAATACCAGAAGAATCTGGGCGCGTCGCCGACCTTAAAGGAAAGGGATAATTAGGGATTGGGAAGGGGAGGGGGATTTGAGACAATGGTAACGACCCGGTCGAGCCTGCCCATTCATGCTGTAGACTAAACTGTCTACAGCGTGACTACCACTCGTAAAATATTTTGCATGGTCACCAACAAAGTTTGTATTCCACAGGGAATTCGAACACGGACGTGCGTCAAGTGCTGTCGAAGTGGCGGCCGAAGTGGTGGAAAGATCTTCCTCTCCAAGTGACCACTCGGTCACCAGCTCGTGCAGGAGGCGAGACGTGGTATGCCTAAATGATTTTTTTAACAACAATAAAGTACAACCCACTTATTTTTCTGCGTATTGCCGTATTATTTCTAGAAAGTAATCAAAAAGCACGCACGAGATTGAGAATAAACGGTTACTTCTGACACTAGTTTCAAATAATATGATCTATTTTAATTACTAATAATAAAGATTCATGTAATCGACAAAAAATAACTCTTCTAGAAACTCACGATATCTACTTTTAATTCCCCAGATATCGACATCAACTTGGCGTCTAAACAACATACACATAGTGCACCAGAGCGTTAATGGTAAATCGTGTCTACGACTTGCTGCAGACGATTTGAAGGCGGATGAATGCACCGCCATACCCTGGGATGAGTTCCAGGTAAGCACAGCTTTGTTAGCTTCATCAATAATTACCATTAATGGGTGTACTCGTCTGCAAAATCAGATTTCATTGCAATATCGATAATTTTATGATATCTTTATATACAGGGTTAATTTTAAAACACCAGCAACCTCGCAGGACCAGATAGCTGACCCCATACGGAACAACTTTTGTTCTACGAGTTTGGATATAACTCAATATACTTAAAAAAAAATGATTTTACAAGTTTTTGTTATGTAATTATTTTGTTCGTATGTCTACGTGTAGGTATTATCGATCGAGACGGCGCGGCCGGTCACTGAACTGAAGCGCCCGCCCGCGTGTATTACGTAATCTGCGCGTAGGTAACTTTCAAGACGGAAATTAAATTCATAATTATTTTTGTATGAGAATAAAATCTAACAAATTATGAAAAGTCGTAGAACAAAAGTAGTAGCAAATGACCTTAGGAATCTACCCCTGCGAGGTTGCTGGTGTTTTAAAAATAACCCTGTATATGTCGACATCATTGAAGGAGTTAAGTTAGTTGGAGACAATTATATCGATATTTATAGCAGTTTAATGAAGTTAAATTGTACGGGTTATTATTCTTCACCGCACAACTAGCCAATCAGTTGGGCTCTTTAGAAACGTTGGGGATATTTAAACAATCACCACTGTTGTTGAATTAAGCGATTGTAACTAAGTATCTAACAATTACTACGATGGAAGTACTGTCGCCTACACTCGCACAAACCTATTATAATTTTGGGGACAGGTATACCCATTAGTAAAGCTATTGAACACCATTATAACTCGATTTTGTCACGAGTCAGTTATCATTCAGTATTTCCATTCATGACACACTTTCAATACAGATTATTTTAAAAATATCAAAATTAATTGTTTACATTAATAATTGTTCAATAAAAATCTATTATTATTTTGTAGCATGTATTACATACGAAATATCGCCAGTAATTAATTCAATTGATATTTTAGTAGGTTAATAATAATTTTATTTGAAACCCAGACACCATTTTCATGTTTCCATACAAGAGTTCATAGCTCTAGAATACTTTTAATCTTTCGTGTATTGTACAATGTGTATTGTAATTTCCTATTTTTCGGTTATCGATAGTAGGATTTAAAATATATTTTACAATAAATATGAATTGTAGATATTGAAGTATGTATTTCAAAAACATAGCTCAATGCATATGTTCAGGAATAAATTCTTGGATGGAAACAAATAACCGTAAAGTCACAAGTTCCATTGCGCATGACCATTGCCATGACATCACACCATTCCACGAGCCATCGTATATCGTGCCCCGTTAGGTCAGTTCGCTGTTCCGATAAATTCTAATAAACAAGATGTTGATGATATATCGAGGTGAAGTCGAGATTATGTTATGATTGCAACGTCAAAAATCAATTTTGTTTATTCACCATATACATTAGTTATTAAAATGTAGTATTAAATTTAAATTTATTACTTTAAAGTTAATAAGTTAATCGATTAAAATGATCATTTAAAAAAATGAAGCGATTTTACTATCGGTTCACACAATCTCGATTTAATCTCGTCACGAGGAATGCATCCGTTTTACTCTAACTATATGTGTCTATGTGTGTTTTTTTTTCTCTATGGCATTGCCCGCCCGCTCGGCTATCGCGACGAAAGAACCGGCTCAAGGTATTTTTAAAAGCGATCCGTACAGATCGTTTCATGTCTGTAATGAACACGATGTAGTGGTATCATTATGTTGAGTGCCGATTTAGTTTGTAGAGGTTTTGTGTCGTAGCCAAGGGGGTTTGTATGTGTATGAGTGAATGAGACGAAACATGTTTCCGTCACGCTTTATCAAATGTTCATAGATCTAAAATACCATTTATAGTTATCGATATATCGTGTTGTGAAATATCGATAATGTTATTTAAAGAAGACAAATCTTTACTTTTCGCAATAGTATACCGTTGGTGGTTATTGTAATTTACTTTTTGAGTTATCAACAGTGACAGAAACATGTTTAAAATTGCTTCATGCTGTTTTTCAGTGATACCTTATTTAATTTCACTTTCCCTGGCACACTATCGCCATCTGATGTATCAGGTATGACACCCGCTTGACATGTACTGTGCCTTTTTATCGATATGTGTTTTATACAATATAAATATATCTCTATGTGATATTGATTGACTCATGCATACATTATAGCCGTTCCGATTAAAATTTATATTAAGCAATTGTTGAATGAAAAATAACTGTTCTTATAATTATGTTAAAAATTTGAAAATACAAATAGTGTTTCACGTTCTAATAGATGCAAAGAAAACAGATTCCAATACTTCTCTTTCTTTAGATATCCAATTTATTTTGTAAATGTGATATTAAATAAGCTTCATTATCTCAAGGCATTCGAGATCACTGTAGAATATATAGTCAATAAAACTCAAAACATCGAAATATCATAGGTTAGAAATAACATTTTAATGTTCGATCAAAACAAAATATAGCCGTATACTATCGATGATCTCGGAAGCTTTTACTAAGATGTGTGTTGATAAAAATTGAATGGAGTCGTGTACTCATTAATCATAAAAAATAGAAGAATAATAAAATAGTATTAAAAAAAATCGATGACTTTTTGTATATGTTACATACTAAAAATATACGATGGATTCGAGTTTTATCAACAGAATATGTTTAAGTGAACATGTTGCATGGTCTGGGATGTTTATAACTCAATCATCACCATCTCATTATCCTTTCTGTCTGAGGACTCTTTCCAAATAACGTAGAAATATTTTTTTATAAATAAACGAATAAAGTAATTCTACACGTGGAATTGACTTTCTCTCCTGACTTTTTTTACACTTTATTTAATGTTGAAGAAGGCTTACAGACTAATAAACAAAGATTTAATAAAATCAAATAACTCTAGGATTGCAGGCGAGGAAACATAGCGTCAGGATGAAAGTTAAAAACTTTTTTATAGTTTAAAGATGCTCATTCTGCAACGCAGACGCATCGAACAGATTATATATGACATAATTTGATATCGATTTTTTATTGTGATGCGTCGTTGTAGTGAGAGACAGATATGGAGATAGTTATTTGGCAATTTCACAAAATGATTATTGATGTATTAGATCTACAGTGTTAACTGTGCATACAAAATAAAATATATACCAGTACGGTCCAAAATATACAAATTAAATATTTTCATTTATTTGGAATCTGGCCTCTCTTGAATATTGTAAATATCTCACATGTTATAAAAATGCTTTTTATGTTTTCCCAATTAATCTGCGTCAATTAGAAAAATATATTTTAATATAAGGAGCACACTTCTCGACAATAGACCAACATTCTTACAAATATAGGTTTGAATTTAATTCAAGTTCTAGGTTACTATTTAAAAAAAAATACACAGAACATATAATTTTTGACAATTGAGGCTGGTCTTGATATGCTTAGCTTTATTTTTGATTATACAGAGATGTTCCAAAATAAAGTTCGTCTAGTCTCTTTATAAAGTTTAGAACTAAAAGAGACAATTGTGTATATTGATTTTGGGTTATATTGAAGAATCTGCTTCAAACTACGTTTTTGCGTAAAAACAATTTATGCATAAAATGTACATATGGAACCATACATACAATTCAGTTGCTGCTTTCAGTTTTTCAAAAACTGTAAATTATATGTTTATTTTGGTACATTTTTATTATTTATTTTTGATTTGGTCCTTAAAACGACACGTAACTACTTATTGTAGTCAAGAGAATTCAAATATTTGTCGTGAAAACTGTCTGGTCATAAGTCAATTATTCTTCAATTTGTTCCTTTACAAACTACATAACTAAGTTACGGTGTTGTTTTTTTTTTGAGTAATAAAAACATGCACACAACTGACGTACCTTAAACTATCACGTGTATAGTTATTAGTATATTTTATTCGGTTCAGAACAAGTTTTCGATGCGTGCACGCGCATGGACCGAGCCAGTGCAAGAGGTGGATGAGCTGACGCCGCGAGGAGAGCCGCGCGTCACCGCTAGGCTCATACGGACCGAACTTCCCCGGCAGGTGGATGAAAAGGTATGCAAACTGATGGGAGGGTACCTTATATTTTGTATCTGACTGGGTAGAGACCACCGTGCATATCCAAGTTAGTTTAGACCGAAGTAATTTTGACAAGGAAGGACGCAATGCCTTTGCCTGCCATTGTACAAAGAGCAAAATTAGTTATTAGCAAGATGTAGCGGAACGTAGACGGCTGACAATTTTAAGTTCTATATCTTTATATGGTAATGCATTGCCTCTCCCGACTGTGCACGCGTAAGTCTGAAATTGCGGCTATGTTCAGATCGGTCATAAAGTTTAACGTGGTAAGGTAACCTAGGTCAGCCGCACAGGTCGGCAAACAAGCAAGTGGCTCCTCTGATGGTGTGTGATCACCACCCATGTATCACATTACTAAAAGAATCATGGGCGTCTTGCCGACCTTAAAGGAAAGGCATTGGGATTTAAGTCTCCGGATATGTCAGTCACCATACGAAATGCAGCATCGAGTCGTTAATTTACGTTGGTTTTCTGTGAGACAGTGGTATCGAGCCGGCCCATTCCTCCTATACACAAAACAATGTCTACAATGTGGCTCTTCCACCGATAAAAGACTGCAAGAAGACTGAATCGTAAAAGACTGCAAACTTTGTAGATGCAAGCGAGGTATTGATTGGCGTTAATGTGGGTGTTCAAGGTGATAGGCCCCTCGTATGCGAGAGGCTGTCTGGTTGGTACCACCGCTTGGTCTATTTCTGCCGCCAAGGAACAGTGTGTAAGCACTGTTGTGTTTCGGTTTGAAAAACATTGAGGCCAGTGAAACTATTGGGCGTTATGACACTTAACATCTTATGTCTTGGAGTGCCATGCAGTTCTTTGTAAATCAGAGTTCTGTGTGGTGCTGCTTCTGTTTGTGGCCAGGCGTGGCGTTTATCATCAGGCGAGCGCCTTGCTCATCTCGTCATTTAATAAAAAAAAATTGTTCCAGGGTGAGGCGGTGGGTCTGGCGCCGTTCGAGGAGTTGTTGGAGGCGCGCGCGCGGTGCCTCGGCCTCGCGCTGCACATGAGCACCGTGCTGGCGCTGGCCGAGATGCTGGAGGACGAGATCATCGCACCGCCCATGCCCTTGGAGGTCGGCATACTGAACTACTTTTTTTTTATTTTTATTTATGGCTCTTGCAGTACTATGCATTTAGCCAGTGTCAAGTACAATTCATTCACAAGTTATTTTTACAAGAACGATGAAACACGAGTGCGGTCGATTTTAAGGTCTTGTCGGAGTTTTGGTGTTAACTCCTTTCAGTACGATTCTTAATGCACTTATTTCAATATTTCCATACACTGTTCATCACCGTCAATGTTTATTGAACAAATCTATACCACTTTTATACAACAAACAGAACTAGTTTATGAAATAAATTAAAATAAGCGATGAACTGCACTGTCAGAATTCCCGCCAAAACTCTCCTACTGAACAACTTGTACCTATACTTGTTCCAATGACAAAAGACAATCATACAAATCGGTTTACCATTGATGGAGTCATCCGTATGCGTATTTAAAAAAAACATCATGAAATTGAGTACCTTCGTTTTTTTTTCTTCAGTTGTATTAGGTACTGCACATCGATTGTTAGTTTATTATTATAAAAATAATATAATACACTATGCGCTTAACTTTTTAAAATAACTTGATCAGACGTTAAGTCTGAGAACTTTTGCTCTAGATGGTCATAGAGACGCGAATTATGTTATGTTTGACCATTTAAAATAAGTAACAATAACATCCACAGGTGCTAATAGAAAACGTGAAACTACACCTGATAGAAGACCGCGTGACACGGTCGATCTCCTCCCCACCACCGCAGCCGCTGGACGTGTGCGTGACGTCACTGCGTGTGACGCGCGACACCACCGGCGAGCTGCGGCTCGGCCCCGCCCTCTCCACCCCCACGCCCACCCCCTCCACCGTCGCGTCGCCCTCCTCTCCCGCCACGCCGCGCCCCGCCCCCGCCGAGCTCGACCACGCCAGGGAACAGATCGACCGGCTGGCCAAGGAGAACGAGGAGTTGAGGAAACGCCTCGCCACGTTGGCCAGGATCGCTGATGACAACAGGGAGTTGAGGGCGTGAGTATATGTTTATTAAGGTGCTTTTTTTTTTCGATCTCATTGTGAATTTTTTTTGCCCAAAAAAATTCTCTGATAGTTTGAGCGTTTAATATTAATATTAAGTCCTCGACCAAGACGTGTAGATTTCTCGTAAAAAAAACACAGAAACTCTGTTTTTTTGTCTTTAAATATCTATTTGCTCAGTGGAATTTCATAGTATCGCTTCGACTATGGACGGGATTTTTTCAGAATTAAATGCTCTACAAAAGTGTTAATTGCGGCCAAGCCGTAACTGCAACCGGCGAGGTAACACAGGTCTCTAAACTTGATTTTTCCACAAAATTCGCGTTTTTTCGCATTTATCTCGTGAATGACAAAAGCTGCACAAAAAATGTGAATGACAAACTTGTAGAAAATTCAATTTCCTAAAAAAAACGTCCTCAGCACCAAGTCGCAAAAATCAATTTTATCGCGTTTTTTTCAGTCCACCCCGTGACTACGAGGGCTGAAAAGTTTTCAAAACGTAAAAAAACCGCGATAAAATCAGTTTAAAATAGTTTTATTTTAACCTGTATGATATCGATTACAGTAAAGCAGAGGAGGCGTCGGTGCTACGTCAGTACGTGCACGCGGCACAACAGGAGGCCGCGACTTTACTCGCCGACAAACAGGAGTTACTCGACGCCATGCGGGTACTACAGGTAAGCTAATACTGTAGATCAAACATATTATTATTGTATACAGACATCGCATTTTTTGTTATTTTTTTATACTTGCAAAGCAAAGCAAATTAAATTCAGTAGGTCTGATGTTCATTACGGTGCAGTTCAAATATAATATCGACCGTTAAGAGACATTGCATTGCATTTTTATTATTATTTAATTGAATGACGAGACGAGCAAGGCGCTCGCCTGATGGTAAGCGCCACGTCTGCCAATAAACAGAAGCACTGCATGGCACTGAACTGCGCTAGTCACCCCGAGACATAAGATGTTAAGTCTCACAATGCCCAATAATATCGAAACACAACAGTGCTTACACACTGTTGTTTGGCGGCAGAAATCGCATCTCGCATACAAGGGACGTACCCCCTTGTATTCCTTTGCCATTATATGTGACAGAAATATATTCCCAGGAGCAGGCAGGATGCCGCGGTAAGAGGTAGCGATCACGCGGCGGCGCCCACGCCTGCCTTGACTGCACCGCGTGCTGCCGACATCGACAACCATAGACTAATGAACAAGTCTGTATACCGAAACACCCATGCTATAGGATAAGCGTATGCTGAGGCGTAAGCGATACAGCACAAATGCCGTGTAATAATCACAATCGAACAATGAATGTCGCATGTACAAAGTTGATCACATCAGTTTACTGTAAGGCAGTGGTTACATCCTTATCGAGCTGGTAAATTCATACTGTATACAACACTGGCTGAATCGCGGCTGATTTTCATGTCCGCCTAATGTACATTGTTATTAGTTTTAAATCATCTTTTCTATCCTGTGTTACGCTGTGCTGCGTCGCTTCTGCTTAAGTCTAACAGACCATATGATTGCTTTGCCTACAAAACAATTCGTATATGTATTCTGAATCTGAATATCGCAGTGATTATAATTATATTATCATCAGTAAAAAAGCATTAACGAATCCATAGAGGTCAATGTGGTTGTTATAGCTCGTTGAATATCAGTTATCGATTTTACTATCAATACGAAAGCGAAAACCTCGCATCTTATATCGATATAAAATGGACGAATAAAAACTGGATTCGCATCTCGGGATTTTTTTTGAAGGCTGGAAATGTATCTATACTTATGCAATAATGCAAATAACACCAGAATTGTTCCATAAAGTACAACATTTAATCGATTAGTAATCAGAAATGTTTAGACAGGTCCGCGTATTTATAATACATTTTGGGTACTACAACTAACTATTCAGCAACACATTAAAAGATATGAACCCAAAAAAACGATAAATCATGGCTGATGATTTACGCGGACGTACCTAAACATTTTAATCGATAAAAAACCAAAATTACAAAACGCTTCCAAACAATGTCCATGTCCTTATTAGCGAAGTTACAATACAATTTTATCAATTCTTTCTAAATTGCTGACTTGTCATAAAGGCATAGCGCCGTTCCGCTTACACTATACAAGTGACTTCTCATGAGTTATCGATAATTATTTGTCGATATTGTGATTTAAATCAATCGAGTGAGTACTTACGTAACGTGCATTTAACTTATAAAGTACTTCAGTGTTGTCTATGGATGTAGAAATTGTTTATGGGAGTTTAATATATGTATTTGTAGAAATATTTGTTTATTGACTATTTTAGTAATATCGATATGATGGGGAATAAATTCTCGCTATAAGTGTGATGAGTTTTTATATATATTCAATATTTGTCTAAGGGAATCGCGAACGGGAGTTTGAAATGTAATATATTTTGTTATTTTGTATTTTTTTTAAGTTTTACCCGATTCGTTATCATGACAACTTGGCTATAACGCACTTGATGGCAAATAGACTAGAGTTCCAAACGACCAGAAAATATCCAGTGATAATTGCCATCTTTTGCTGGTCTGCCAATTTCCCAATTCTTTTAAATACATACTTTGTGAAAGTCTCCCCTTTCTTTGGGTCAGTGGATATGTAAGCTCAGTCCAATTCTTTGTGTATAGACCACATGTCTTTTTAATTTTGCATAGTGGAAGTTATTAAAATAATGGTCATCGAATAAAATATTCTCATTTTGAATGGGTTGACTCGATTGCTTATAGTTTATTTTTTTTAAAAAATTGTCTTCCTTTGGCATATCACACCTCTTTTATATGTAATTATAGAATTTTACAATAGCATAACATATCTTTTAATTTAATTTGTAAAATAGTTTTCATCGATGTTACATTTCATTGGAATGTGGTAAGGAATAGTACTGATGAAAATCCAATATTCCTTAAAACATTTATCTGATTAGCAAAACTTTTTAACCATGGCCGGCACTATGGGTTACCTGATTACTGACCGTTACCGACCTTAAACGAACAGGGAGCGGGATTTAAAAACTGTGTACAGTACTAAAGTAACATTGTAGTAGAAGCATAAAAGTATGGATACAAATCACAGTATTAATGATAGTTAACTAGGAACACTATTACCAATGGCAATCTCGAAAGATCTTCAGTTATAAAGATGCGACAACTATCTTTGCCCAAGTAACATCTAGTTTTGGTATAATCTCTACCGAGATTTATCAAGGGTTAGCTACTTAGATGTAAATCTTAACAATTGAATTGATTCAAGCTTGAAGTTGTCTTAAATAAAAATCAATTTGGCTTGATCAGACATCTGACAGAGTATCTAATAGGAAAAGCTCAATCAGATAAAACTAAGAAGTATTTGATTTTCATCAACAATGCTATGTAAGTGCACAGTGTATATAATATGTATATTATGTAACTATATAATAACATTAACACCAATTAAATTATGTAGTACGTATAATTATATGTTGTCATTACTACGCTCGTATGTAATTGTATATTTAAAGTGTATGCGGAGACGAGATCTGGATATAAAAATGTGTATTCTATCACAAGAAGTATAGAAGTATTATCGAAAGTTAAGAAACTTCAATAGGAGATAGATTATGGTCTTCGGTGTCTATAGAACTGCTGTTAATATCGAGAAACATCTCAGCTCGTGTCTAATCAATGTTCTATTCTAAACTCCGAGCATTTCCTGTATTACACTTTTCATCCGCGTCAAGGTTTTGGTCTAAGTTTGAAAACAATTTTATAGTTAGTTCACTTTCATAAACGACTGAAATGAAATTGACGTTAATACTTGTATCGTATTCTACTACTGAAAAGATGTTTCATTCACAAATTGGTAATTTTTTACTGTGAATATTAATCGATTCTTGAAATTGATATGTCCCCCAAGCTACTTGATCCTTGGTAATGAAAATTGGTAAATACATATTCCCTATATTGATAAAATAAAATGTTTAATGTGTTAATAATTTGTCCTATTCTCGTCTTCGTGGCGAACCGACATGTGATGTGATCGATTTATATAATAAAGTATATTCTGCTAGTATGTGGATTAGTGATGCACTGAATCGATAAAATTATTTATTTATTAGATTCATCGATAAAGAATCATATTAGGTATTTTAGTTTTTATTATTCAAAGTAAAAGAATGACGATTACTGAGATATCGTTTATTATGATAACAATTAGTATAATTGTTGTATCGATGATTTACTAATTTGGTCCCAATTTCATTCAAATTTAATATCGAAAATATTATTTGGACAAATGTACATGTCAATTTTATCGATTCGGAACATCACTATCTTGAGCAGTGCTATGATGAGGCTACGACGCCATTGCTGTGTGTGTGCGCGTTGAATGTATTCTTCACTATCTTATTTACCTCACTATATTCATATAGTCTTGTATAACATGAAGCTTTCGATGTTCATTATAATATAATAAACTATATATTTATATAATAGTCAGTGTTAAGCATCGCACACATTTTTGTGATCATAAGAGGGAAGTATTACCGCTGTGGTGTAGTTTATTAGATTGGCAACTGGTGGTTTTAACGAATCACTGCAGTAAAATAATCGGTACTTTGCTAACTTATCGGATTTACAGCAATTTTTGGAAAGCTAATAATGATTCGCAGAAATCAAAACCAATTAATCGCGCCTCATTTTCCGAAATTTTATATTATCGACTTACATCGACCTGTCCGTTATTTCAAATAATAATAATTATCAACCGGTATACTCTTTGGCAAATCGCAATGATGTGTGCGGAGCTTTAGTGCCAAAACTTAAATCGCAGACTGTATTTTTTAATTTGTTTTACAAACGTTGATGTGTAAGTGTGATTCGTTCTTTGTGAACTGAGCGATTAACCTTCATTTCGGTTTATTTATGAACTTGTATAAATTCGCACTTAACATAATTCTGTATATTTAATAATTTCCAATGACGTCCATTTTGTAGTGTAGTTTTCATTTCGCTGAAACGATGTTTGTGTAAAGAAAAAAGCATATCGAGTGTCGTTTTAGCGGGATCTTATACAGTATATTGCTTAGACTTAGCATCACAAGGAAACCTAGTCGTATGGAAATAAATTAACACCCCGCTTTCTATTTTTACTATTTTAATGTGTATCCTAAGGCTTGATCAGTTTAGATTACAACACTTATAAAATGTTTCAATTTTTTCGTCAAACAACCACAGTTATTGATGAATCCTTTTTATTTATTAAACAAGTTAAATGATAATGATACCATAATATTTTGCAATTGTGAGAGTGTTAAAAATATTCTCAAACAATTTATATATAAATTTTAGTTTTATTCTAATCCACACCTTGTGATGTTGGATCTAAATTAAAATATTTTACTTGACGTTTCCTCGTCACTTGTTGAAAACTTGCAATGTACGGCAGTGTATGCGTAGCTGTATGTGTTTATATTTATTATCAACACTCAGTCATGTGGTAATACAATTCTTGTTTAATTTGTTCAAATAACAAGCAGCGTATTGCCATATCATCTGCAAGTGTCGATATTTTCTTATCAGTTAGGGTTAAAGAATATGTGCCTGTATTTTATTAAGGTGCATAATATCGCTTGGAAAATCGCACACGTGACGCTAAATCGATAAAAATATCGACGGCGGTGTGTCTCGTCCCTTTTATCAATACTGCTCTAGTTCATACTTCAATATAATATAAAATAGTCGCTCGTATACCGCGAGAGTCGACAAGCAGGACGTAGATAATGATACCGCATTAGACGATACAGAAATTTTAAAATTAAAGATATTTGTTTATTTTTATTAATATTGTAGTCATGTGTAGGTCGGACATCGAACCGCACCTGCATGCACATACACTTTGCTATCGATTCGCTGACAATGCAATGGCGATACTTGATTTCGAAACGTTTCGAACCCGTTTCGTATTATGGGGGTTTCGGGTCACTCCGCAAATAGCAAATCCGCCATCAAATGATGGGAAAGCTGACCTTGGCATTAAGCCGGGATAACGCCAGGCAGAGAAGGGAAAATCTCAAACCAGAAATTAATTTTAACATTTGCGTTTTGTGTATAACCATCAACTAACCTAGTTACATAATTGCTGATATGTCAAAATCGTGGTGTACGAGGGACATAATCACAATATAAATGTACTGTGTGTAACACAAGAGATAATATATTACATTTTTGTCTATATATGTACTAAAAATGTGTTCTAAATGTTACTTTAACTATAGTTTTATGTTACGAACCTTTACTAATATTTTATTGTCACGGACATTCTGCTGAAAATACCCCTAAGCCACTGAACAACTTTGAAAGAAAGGAAAAAAGCGTATTAGTACAGCTTATAATACGCATATATGTATACAACTACAATAATATACAATTATTAACATAAAAAATACAATAATGGCATTTGAAAATTAATATTGAATAAATGAAAAGAAACTATATAATATATAATATATAGTAAGAACCAGCGTCTTTAATGGAATAGATAAAATAGAACCGAAATCCGTGGGGAATACCGTTTAGTGATGTTTATTAAAATTAAATATTGCTTTGTTGTGTTCCATACCCAAAAAACCCTTCCCAACCCTGAACTGTACGTTGTGTCCGACCGCGCCGTGGTCGACACGCACTGAGCCGAGTTTTTTTTCATTCAATCTTTATTTTATTGCTAAGGACATATTTTATAATCGTCTGAGGAATATTTTTGGGGAAAATTCAGAAGAGTGTCCGTTGATGAACGTGCTATGACTTTCTTCATACATTCGTAACGTGTAGAATGTTGTTGGTATTTGTTTAATTACGGAGGAATTGTTGAAATTAAATTCAGTATTCTGTATTTGTTTCTTTTATTCGTAATATAAAAACCCGTGTTTGTGTTACCTATGAAATGAAATTACACTTAACATTAATATATTGCAGTACAGTAGAATGTCATTCTGGGATAAAAGTAGCGTATGTTCAAATTCATGTAATGGTGTAAGTGCATCCTAAATTTTATTCAAATCATGCCAGCCGTTAAGGCGTGATTGAAACAAACAATCAACGTTTCACATTTATTTCACAGTTGGACAGAGTAGAGTAGTGGAGACGAGTGGGAGAGTGTCGAGATGGACATTTATATGTATACTCTTTGGTTTAAGGGGGGAAACCACATTAGAAGGATTAAAAAAACGATTTTTTTTATTACATAAATAGTTAACATAACTATCCAAGAATACGCTGTCAAAATTTCAAAGCAAAATTCGCATTCGTTTGGGTTTTATGAGCATAGAACCGAGTGCATATCGAGTACAGAATACAGGCTCTAGCGCAGATAGGGCGGAACACTACCTCTGGTCGTCTTGACCGGTTTAACCTCACAGTCGCTTTGTATACTAACGTCCAGAAGAGAATGGGGACTCGACTCGGAAACATTCGAAAAACTAAAAAGCTTGGTGGAAAAGCAAACTTACAGAGTCATTAGTAAAAAAGCTCAGCACTTATGGAGTAGCGATTCATATAACATAATATAGATAGTGTGCAAAACATGAAATAAACAATTATGGCGACATACTATCATATGATTTCCACGGATGAAAATCCTTGATACGTGTATTGAAGGAGGGAGAAGACAGCTGGTGCGAGTGGCAGAAACTAACAGCCCTTGGAATGGAACATGAACCGTACCGTACTCCATTGCATCGCGACGTACAAAAGTAAAATTCTTGCGATATATGAAGATTTATCAAGGGATGAATTCATCCCTGTATGAATCCCGGAATGGATCTCTTCAGTAATTACTGGAGAGATGTTTAGGTGGCCACACAAATAATGCGGCTGAAAGTTTTAATTCCACTATTTGGCGATTAACTCCTAAACATTTGTACTCCGGACAAAAAATCTTTGAATTTGCATCGTATTTAACAGCGGGCTTGTTCAATGAAGGAAATTTATCCCTTCCCATGGTCACGAAGGAAGTAGGAATTGTAGTAGGCACGCAAAGTAATTGAATTATGCCGAAAAAATAGATATCCAGCGCGTGACCCGGCAGAATCGCCATGGTTCATTGGAGTCGACGGACGGTCGGAATGCTCGGAAAGCACTGCTTTAAACGCAAAAAGAAGCCTATGGGAAGAAGAAGGATTACTATATGGTGCTGGAATTGCAGATTATTAGGTAAGCATTTAACATTATTGTTAACTGCCTTGAGTTTTTAGTTACCGAGAATTTATTTTTCAAACGCGTTTATCTCGAAATGACTTTTTTCACATTTGCGTGCACTCTAACTCAAAAAGTATAGAACCGATCATTATGAAAATTGATAGTATGATTCTTTATAAAATTACGAATTATATGAACCTACTTGTGGGATGATGTCATGATTTTAACGGCAATTTTTTTGCATAATTAGTGAAAAAACATCGTGATAAACTAAATAAATTGTTCCAACGCCTGCTAATGTTTTAATTTTCATTATTTTCACCTGGATTGAGGTTCATATTCTTAGAAAATAAGTTATTAATGTAAAATCAAAACCTTTTTGATTTCAGATGAAAATTGGAATGGCTACACTGTACGCAATTGGAGCACTATACTCAAAACCTTCCGCGGTCATCACAGCGTAACTTTGTTATTTTTGATTGAAATAATAAAAAATAAATCACAAATACTGTTCGAAATATGAATAAAGTAATGTAAAAATTGGATTAAATTCTAATTATTTTTTCCCATCCAAAAAAAATCTCAAAAACTCCGCGTCAATCAGCCTCCTAATGTGGTTTCCCCCCTTAATGATGGATCATAGAACCTCTATAATTATATAAACTGTTTTAAATTTTGAATTCTCAATGTTTTATAATTTTTTGAATTCAGAATTGTCAAAATTTTCTTAGGAAACCCTTGGCCTTATTTCTGACAAAGATAAATTAAGAAATGTGGGTAATCTAAACACACCAAGAGTTCAGGTTGTAAAATATTTACTTACCTATTTTAAACTTTACGAAAACATTGACTCGTCTGTGTATCCGAACGTGCAATAAATATCAAATCTGGTCAGTATGACAATTTAATTACAATGTTGCTACAGAAGTGAAACTACCTTAATTAGAAGGAAAAAGTATGGAACAATAATTCAAACAAAACATTTTGTACGTAAGTCAAATCCTGTAATAATCAAGTTATACGAGTTTTTTAGAAGATGCCGGCAAACTAGCATTAGAGTCGTCTCAAGGAAACTAGTCTCCACTGATGACTCCAGTGAGTGAATCTGAGTGACTCCACATGACCTCGACGGACGGACTCCATGGTTGATAGTTTACAGTTTACACTAATGTTTATTAGACCAATAACATTTATTTATTTATTGCACCTTGGAGACATCCATATAATCATAATGCGATTAATAATTTTGTCGTTCGTTTTTTATTGTTAAATTTCACATTATTGTCACATCGCATCGTACAAATACAATGGCAACATAATTCAAGCAGAACAAATTTCTTTAAAACTTTTTAAACATAAAAGTTATTTATAATACCATCTAAATTGAAGCTGATCTTATAAAGTAATCCATATAAATACTATGCTCCTACTATACTGCAATAAAAAATTACAATATCTGGATTTTGGGTATTTTAATTAATAAAGTGGCAGCATAAGCCCACGTGAGGTAAGAAGTGGGAATAACGTGACTTTCGTGCTGTGGCAACATTTTTAGTGATGGCCGATGTTTCGAGTTGAATGGTTATATGACAACCGTTTGCCGAATTTTTGTGTTGAAATAATCCAAGTTTCTCATAATTCGGTGTTGTAAAGTGTTTCTATTGTATTCTGTACATTACTGTGTGAATTTGTGCAATTATTTACGACTAAATTGTCAGTGTTGTTCGGTAAAGAATGTTTGTTGTGTCATTGTAATTAGATCAGTGAATATTGAATTTAATATATTGGATTACTGCTTACTTGTTTATTTAATTGTTGTGGACTAAAGGTGAGTTTTGCAGTGTCATATATTTTTGAATTCTTTATGCGGGAAGCGGTGCCACGAACGCTAGAAGCGTGATGGTGACCGAGCGGTCGGCAGATAACGGCAGCTCACAGTTGATTGTAAAGATTTCTGATAAGATTTTGTGCCTAGCGAAGTTGTACAACATCGAATGACTCTATCAAGTTCCACAAAGCACGTATACAATAACGATAAAGTCCATATTTTTAATATAAGGCAAGTGTAAAATTGGAATGTTTCATGCTCTATTTCCTTTTGAAAACTTTGTTATAAATTGAGAAATCGCAGTGAGAGGTGTTTATGTACTCATTACACATTACTCGTAACGTACACCACTCGATCCAAGAGTGTAAATGTGACAATAATATGCTATCATTCGAAGTGGCACCTCTTTTATTCAGTAAACAATCCATATGATTAATAAGAGTATATATAACATTAAGGTATCAATGCATCCTCACTCATGTCAGCATTATTTTATAAATCATAATATGTTATGTTTTACATAAGTCAACTCTATAAATAACTTTAAATAACCAATTACAACATCCAGATTTATTACCTTTTTTATAGTTCCTTTTTTAAAGTCTAGAACAAATAATTCTATATAACAAATATTGTTATAATACAATTACATGTCATAACTGATTCATCAATGTCCTGATAGGGACCTAGCATTCTTTTTCTTTTTTATTTATGGCTTCAGAAAAATAGGCACAAAACAGATGAATTGAGAACTTCCTCCTTATAAGGAGTCGGTTAAAACAAATAGGTATGACATTCATCCTTATACAAAACTATACAAATTAGATATTTTGACAAATTACAGAGTAATTAAATGAGCATATTTTAAGTAAAGAAAAATCAGTGATAAAACATATTATATGTACCTATTACAATAATGTGTTGACCTTTGACAGGGAACTCCCTGTGATATGTGTCATAAAATATAACAAGCTATTTACACATTCAGAGTCAATCTTTATTACATCAGGTCACACAAACATTTGTCCCAGTGTTGGAACCATGAGTAATTCTAACTACAATAATCCAACAGCAAAAACCTTTTTTATCTCTTGTGTGGCTTGGTGCGGTTCTTGTTTTCCCTCTTTTTTTGTTGATCAACTATCATACAGAGGGTGTAATGGCATCTACTGGTTTATCGCATGTGTGATGGCCTTGGGATCGCTTCGGTATCGATTTTCGATTCCACATCAATGGATGGTGGGTTCATGACTGCGACACGCATCTTCACTGGTCATCGTGTAGATCTATGCGCCGCAACCACTGCACCTGCCATTTAATGAACTATTGATGTGAATATTATTGATTGTATGAATATTTTTACTTCCTAAAAAAAAAAATTGTGCCTTAACAAGGTATTATAGTTCATTGAACCTCTGATGGCCCAGTTACCATTAAGTTGACATTATCAAAGTATTTAGTACAAATTGATTAAGTGGCTAATAATGTTTTTATCAACATATCACATGTATATGGACTCAGAAAAAAAAACGATAAAGTTGTTTTAGGCTATGCCCCCAGATTTTCGAAACCCCCTTTTAACCTTTTAATTTTTAAATAGAGTTAACCTAGAAAATCGACAAAGACTCATGAGACATCTGGATGAAAGTGATTGGGTTTCAGCATTTGAGAGTCCCTTGAACCTGGGGGCTCTGGAATATAGTGCCCCAAAGCACTTATGGTAAAGATAGAACTTGCTGTCATTCCAGGTTCCCCATCAGGCCCTGTGCCCAAGATGCCCTTATAGTATATATGGACTGTTATTTTATGATCTTTTTAATGAATAACGAGACGAGCAAGTTGCTCATCTAATGGTAGGCGCCACGCCTGCTCATAAACAGAAGCAACACCTCACACTTTGAATTACAGAACAGTGCATTGCACTGAACTGCGCTCGTCACCCCAAGACATATCATTTTAAGTCTCAAAATGCCCAGTAATTTCGCTGGCTTCAAAGTCCTTCAAACCGAAACACAACAGTGCTCACACACTGTTGCTTGGCGGCAGAAATAGACAAAGCGGTGGTACCAACACAGACGGCCTCTGGCATACGAGGAACCTACCACCTTGTAAAAGATTAGACACCATAAATTCTATTTGATTTGTCAAAATAATGATTATATCCCTGTGCATCATAGGTATCACGCTTGACCCACGAGTGGGGGTCGGTATCATGCAGCAGTGAAACCGCCAGGGATAGTGTAGTAGGCAGGCTAGTGTAGGTATATATTCTGTATAATCAAGTCTCTCGCAAGCAGATGCAATGAACATAAAACCGCATGCACTGTGATAAAACATTGTCAGCAAAGGAAATCGCCATTTCCAAGTAGTTTATAAACACAGTCGGAGCGTGTAGTTTTTACGCGTTTAGCATTATAAATAGAATTGTGTTATCCAATTGTCACAATAATGTGTAGTCACAGTGGAATGTGGGTGATTGCAATTGCGATTTATTTCTTACGTCGTTCTTGTGAAATGTGAATTGTAACTTGTTTATCCGTTTTAATCTGATGGGCTTATTATAGTGGCTTGTTATAGTTTTTAACCACCGACAAAAAGAAGAATGACATAAATTTGATCTCTTTGTTTGTTTATATGAGTTTCTGTCTCCCTGTGGCATCATAAGGCCTAATGAAAGGATACGTAGGTTTCCTCACGCTGTTTCCTTCACTGTTAAAGCAAGCGATAATTAACAATTGATAAATACGTACCTTAGAAAAGTCAGAGTGGCATGCTCTTGAGGCTGGTTTCGAACCTGCTACTTTTGTCTTGACAGTGTGGTACACTGGTGGTGGTGTTATCTAAGAAGACGATTGTATAAATTAAAGTAAGTCACAATAAATAAATAACACCCACCTAGCCCCACACATAGCCCTGACCCCCCAGTAAGATACGTGTCTTGTGTCGTAGGTATCAGAAACTACGAGAGACTTTCGGTCTCACAACACCCAGACCCGAAACAAATATTTGGGGATCAGACAAATATTTGCTCGATGCGGGAATCGAACCCGCAGCCTCTCGCTTCTCAGCCGGAGTAGCCTGCTATGCCACGGAGGCTTTCAAATTAATAAATACGTAACTTAGAAAAGTCAGAGTTGCATGCTCTTGAGGCTGGTTTCGAACCTGCGACTTTTGTCTTGACAGTGTGTACCGTGGTATCTAAGACAATGATTGTATAAATTAAAGTAAGTCACAATGTACATACAATAAGTTATTCATAGTTTGTAACAAGTGTGAGCTCACCGTGACATCACTGGCTTGCTACTTACAAGGTCGCGTGTCATCTCGCCGTATTTACATCTGTTTAACTTCCTTATTTTATTTCTGAGTACATTTTTGCATAGTTTTTACCTTTTGAACAAATTCTTTTGAAGTGGTATAACAATGGATTTATGTGAAATAAACATTTACTTTAACTAGAGGGATCTTGAGTAATTACTTAATAGGTTGTTTAATACAGTAAACATACACAGAATTTGTACTAGACGTCTGGGTTGGTACTACCGCTTTGTCTATTTCTGCCGCCAAGCAACAGTGTGTAAACGCTGTTGTGTTTCGGTTTGAAAGCCAGTGAAATTACCGGGCATTGTGAGACCTAACATCTTATCCATCTATTATCCTAACGTCTCGGGGTGACGAGCGCAGTTCTGTGCCATGCAGTGCTTTGTAAATACAAAGTTCTGTGGTGTGTTTCTTCTGTTTATGGGCAGGCGTGGCTTACCATCAGGCGAGCGCCTTGCTCATCTCGTCATTCAATTAAATAAAATAGATCCACTAGATCTGTTTTGCGGTCTGTAATATGTGAAACACTAATAGGGATGAGTTTGTTTAGCCCGATTAGTGTCCTTTGATCGCTAAACGTCTAGTTTCGAAGGCAACACTCAGACACCAAGTTTACCGACCACATAGCCACCTACTTGGCGCTCGGCCATGTTTATGATAATAATTTTACAACTCGAAACTTTTTATATTTTCCTCCGTAACCCAGTTTGTGAGGCGGAGTGCTCATTATTATTTATGGGCGAATAAAAATTTTACCTACTTACTACTTAATGCACATTTCTCAATTTTGTACTATAAGACGGCGGAAGTGTGTTCTACATTGTTATGGGTAACTTTATTTTATACTAGCATTCGCTCGCGGCTCCGCCCGCGTGATATTCTGCACCGTTATATTATCGATGTCGCCTGTGTTCATCAGGGATAATGTTAGATTCTAATGGCGAAAGAATTTTTCAAATCGGTCCAGTAGTTTCAGAGCCTATTCAATGCAAACAAACAATCATCTTTCCTCTTTATAATATCAGTTTAGACTATGATACTGATAGTCTGTTGAATTGTGTAGATGATTAAAGCGACAAATATGATGGAAGAACATTTCATATGACAGCTATTTGGGTCTATAGGCCTATATTATAATCAAAAAGAAGGTACTCTGTGAAGGATGTAGCCGAAGAAGGTGCTTTAATCTACTGAAATAGATGTGCAGGCTAATGTTGGTGATGTTAAACTAAATGCTACGTAGGTATAGAGCAGCGGTTCCGAAACCTTAAAAGCTGTGGAATAAAAATTCTTTTATTTCATGGAACTCTTTATTAAATGAGCAAAGATATCAGAAGTATTTATTCTGTATGTATGAGTTCATTTTCAATGTGATTGGATATTTCATGAATCAGATCAGACATTCGCCGCAATTGAATGACAAATATAACTAATTCGAGGAGCCTTAGTGACTTCACAGGACCCACTTTAGGAATCGCTGCAATAGAGTTTATAGAAAATACTGAATTTATATATACAGATAATAAAACTAAAATCGTTAATTGAAAATTGCTGTAACCAGATAACCGATTTAGCTATGTTTGCTAGCAATCTCTCCATAAGTCTTATCTAGTGTGTCTAATTAATTAATTTAAATCAAACCAAATAAAGTAATTTCAGATTAGCTCACTGTATCTATTTAAATTTGCCAAAATATTTGCCATTCTAATTTGGAAACTATTCACGAAATAGTCGTCGAAACACCCATTATTGAGTAGAATTCATGACCTTTGCTACTGGTGTTAGTTGTTGTTAAGTGTTAATGACATTTTTTATATCAATGGTCTATTTATATTCAATGTCCTTATGTGGCCTTGTGTTTATCGTTTGAATAGATAATTTAATTAACTGTTATAAATAATTGATAGATTTTCGTGTTCAATCTAACACGTACTGTGTCCTATCGGTATATAACTTTGTAAGGAAACAGGAATAGTTTGGGGTAAAAGGAAATTTTACGGGTGTTTTTGTATAGTACAGATCATTATGATTATGATTGGAAATATAAACGTCGATTTATAGAATAGATAGAAACCAAGCGTGCCAATTTTTATTACGCACAGTGACGTCGTCGCGTTGGCTGAATGTTACCCTTTACCTTTAACTAGCACGGGAAGAGAGTACTCCATACGAAGTCTATTATCCATGGTCCGTAGTATGATCACAGCCTGCTCTCTGGTATAAGAAACGCCAAATGATTTGACATCCAAACAAATGAATCACAAACACAAGTTGTACCAGAGCAAGGTGAATTAGTAATTCACAATCCCGTTACATACCATACCAGGTCACGGCACATGTCAGTCATTCTCCACTTGTTTTAATTATAATCGTATTCATATATATGCGGTATGACAGGCGCATATATATTTTTCAAGAATCCTTTCTGGCCTGGTTGTGTATAAAAGATTGGTCTGCGTGTCTGACTCGTAAATCGAGAGTTCAGTACCCATTCCCCATATTTTTTTATTTTCAACGACAAAAACGAGGGGTGTTATATGTGTTGGTCACTTTTTGTCTGCCTGTAGGTGTGTCTGTGGTACCTACATGAATGGACCGACTTGAATGCGGTTTTGTGTTAGATAGTTAATTTAATCGAGATGTTTCCTAGTTATATTGAAACAGAATCTGTTCAATCGTTTAAAAGTTACATATTATGTTTCTTCTGATTGACATCCTAGGGTATTCTATTTGTCGAGAAATCTGCCATAATAATAATTATTCTGTGAATATTTCAGCCGGTCTGTTACAGGTCTAAACATAGTTCTTTAAAAGTAGGACATAGACAGAAACAGTGCGTCGCGGCGCGGCTTTGTGATAAGGTGCCATTGATATGTTTGACGTCCGCCTACAAGGTGGACAGACGACCTGATAAAGGTCGCAGGAAGTCGCTGGGTGCAGGCCGCTTCCAACAGGTCGGTCTGGAAATCTTTGGGGGAGGCCTAAGTTCAGCAGTGGACGTCCTGTGCCTGATGATGATGATGATATGTTTGAGAAGCCTAAAAAATAAAAAAGGCTGAGGAAACGCGAAATTTCACCAGACTTGTATACTTGCATAGTGTGCGCTTTAGTATTATGAAATGTTCGCTGTATGTATTAACACCCGAACAGGTACAAGGCTGTCGGTTTCGTGATGTTTTGTGTTCTTGCAATATTCCTATAACGTTGTTTATATATTCTAAATACCGACACAGTTCGCTGCGATACCAACATTATTGCATTTATTTCCATAAGCATCTGAACATTATGTGCTAAATAATTCAATAATCGTTTCGTAAATGTCTCATCAAATATTGTTTCTTTTTTTTTCATTTTAGTATCTACGCAATTGTTTTATGTTCGTTTCTTTTTTGGGACAGCAAACGAGCAAGTTGGTCACCTGATGGTAAGTGATCTCCACCGTCCGTGAACACCCACAATATTTGGAGAATCATGGATGCTTTTAAAAGAAGGGATGCTTAAGGGATTGGGAAATGGATGGAATTTTCGGCTTCCGGATCTCTCGCTCATCGTAAGAAACGGCGCGTGCTACTTTACGTTAGTTTTCTGTGAGACAGTGGTAACAACCCGAAGCGTTCATGTTGCTGAAAAAACTGTCTGCAGCGGGGATCTACCACCTGTGTGTACTAGCTTTTCGACTAGACTTCGTCGGCTTTGATTACTTTTTTCGAGAAAAAAGGTCCTAATCCAGGTCGTGGTCTAACGATGTTCAAGCGTTAAAGGTTTATTGATTAATAAACATAAAAAATCACAAACTTACAAACATCCTAACATTTATAATTTTAATTAGGAAATAGGTTATGAATGACAGTGTTAAATCATTCGACGTTAACGTCAGTAACGCATGGCGTATATGGCAGTCAAGCTGAAATGTGGGTTTGACAGATGAGAGCGACACTGCCGCGGACGCTTAATGGCCGGCGCTCATTGACGGCATGGCACGGCATGGCACGGCAGGTCATGCTGCGGCATCCCGCGGCGTCCCGTGGCATGCCGTGGCATCCTGCTGAATGCCCAGCCACTCTCTCTCTCTCGCGCACCGCGGCAATCCGTGGAATGAAACGGCATGACACGTCTGGCCGGAGCATCCCGCGGCGCGTCGCGTCATGCCACAGCATCCCGCGGCACGTCGCGGCACTGTGGTATTGAAATAAAGTAACGTGAATTCTAAACTCGTGGCAATAAGATTCAAAATAACTTTATTAGTAATAAAATCCTTTGCCATGCCATGCCGTGCCATGCCGTCTATGAGCGCCGGCCCTTACGCGACCATCTGAAGTCAGCCTTTACACACTGATAAAATGCAGTATTGTTTAAATACATCCGAAAATCATTCAACTTTTCTTGTAAACATTAATAACTGGATACTTATGCTGTGGTGTATGGTGCGACAGAAGTCCGTTATTATACAAATTTTAATATCAAATTAATATGAAGTGCCTTATTAATAATTAATGTATGAGGGCTATTAATATACATACATATATTACAATCCTGTTCGGCGTTCACTAATATTACGCAGAATCCGAAATACCAGAATTCAAATTAACTGGAGCCGAGCATGTTTAATCAAATCCGTACTCATGTCACGGAAAATGTAATAATATTAAATACGAATACTGGAAATGTATGGAGTAATGATCGGTTTATTATAGACTTGTATTTGAACGTGTCATATTTTTTTGATAAATAAGTAGCCAATAGCTCAGCGGGGAGTGGTACGGATTGCTGAGACAAAAGTCGCAGTTTCGAAGCCACTCATTGTTAATTATCGCTTACTATAACGGTGAAGAAAACATCGTGAGGGAATATGCATACCTGAGAACTCTCTATAAGAATTTCGAAGGTGAGTGAAGTTTGCCAGAGAGGAGATAGGTCTTAGTCCACCACTCTGGCCTATTGGGGATATTAGGCCAGAGTGGTGTATAAAGACCTATCCCCTCTCTTTCGTAGAGGTGGTAGCAGTAGGACTTATATAATATAGAGCTGCTATTATTGTATAACGGACGCTCCTGTCTCGATCGCATACTTCGAAATACCTAAGCGGATAAACAAAGCGAACGTGTTGCTGTCCTCGCATGTAGCTATCTCTTATCTTAGTTGCGCCCCTCAAAACTTACTTTTATTATTAACTAGCGACAATATGTTGGACACTGTTGGACGTCCGCCTACAAGGTGGACAGACGACCTGATAAAGCTCGCAGGAAGTCGCTGGATGCAGACCGCTTCCAACAGGTCGGTCTGGAAATCTTTGGGAGAGGCCTATGTTCAGCAGTGGACGTCCTGTGGCTGATGATGATAATGATGATGAATATGTTTGTTACGACATCACTTTACAATTTTTTGAATTTTGAGGCTTTTTTGGACTTTAATATGTATGTGTTATACATATAAACCTTCCTCATGAATCACTCGTAACTATTGCTGAAAACTGCATTAAAATCCATTGAATAGTTTAAAAGATCTAAGCGAACAGACAGCGGAAGCAACTTCATTTTTAAAAATTAATGTCTGTCTGTCGTTAATAGAATCGTAAACTATGCATTTGAATCAAATGATTTGATCATGTGACGATCTTTAGCAAAGTTGTTGTGCATGAGCTCACGAAGGTTTCTGAGTTGGTACGACCAATTTTCAAAGTATGGCGCCACTGTTAGGCTACTTTTATCCCGGAAAAAAGCAGATCACGCGGGCGGAGCCGCGAGGGACAGCTAGTACTATATAAATATTTAAACCGTACAGCGTCATGCCAGTTTAAAAGAAACACATTAATGGAATCTAGAATTTGTCTGAGTGGAGATTTGCGTGCAATTGATCCGGTGCGGTCCGCAGACAAGGTCGTTGGGCGCGATGCCTGTCACTCGTCGTGCTGTTGCCTGGTTACAGTGAGCAGCCGGCACGCGGCCGTCCCGCGCTATGCAGTCGACATTGTGAGTTGTGACCCACTGTAGCGAAATCCTACTGTTCAATGTAGCTAATTAAAACATGGCAAAGTACTAAATGTCTTTAAAGTCACACTTCAATTTTGGTACTTAAAACTTGATACATAAGTTTATTTAGAAATAAATGGATATATATTGAGTTAATGAATGAACGAAATGAATAATAATACTCTATCTTTTAATGTGAATGTGAGTTTGCTGTAGTTAAAATATTCCTGGGACTATAAGTCATCAGGCGTTTCAAAAGTTAAATATTATTCATATAGTGGGTATTGGAAGTGATAATTTTTTAAAGACTGATTATGACAATATATGCAGATATCATCACTATTATCCGATTAGGAATCGAACCCGTAATCTCAGCACAACAATCGTACCCGGTACACGCAATACGACTGAGGCACCGAGGCAGTCCTCATCATGAGAATAGATTAACAGCATATAGTGCACTCTTAATATGACATATTTTTTGTCGCTTATGATGTTTTTAAAGCAATTATTGTTTGATAGCGAAGTTGCATTCTAAAATAAGAAACCATCTGGTTTGTATTGTAAATAACACTGGTAAAAAACTTAATAGCACCTTAAATATAGTATATAGGACCCACTCTCATATCGTGTAATGATGTTGTAAAACCAGTTTGTATGGAATAGTTGACCGTTCGAATAAAATGAAACAAATGAATGTTTATTTACCTGTAATGACATTCCGGAAATACATTTGATTATTGAAATAAAACTAATTTAAACGGATTTTATCGTGGTTTTTTATCAATTTTGATCCCGACGTGACGAAGACTTTTCAGCCTTCGTGGTCACGGGGTGGACTGGATGATGGTCGGGAGCAAAATTTATAAAACACCGCGATAAAATCCGTTTAAATTAGTTTTATTTCAATGAGTAATATTCGCGTAAACATAAGAAATCATTATGTACATTTGATTACTTAATAATTAATATTAAACGACAAAAAAAAGCTATAGAAAAATACCGATAGAAATCTTTTCGTTATTTAAGTCGGTTACAAAGTGTTGTTGATACATCTACTATGAAAAATTATAGTGGAATATCGAATAAAATGTTTGCTAACACTGCAATTTCTATAGAAAAACGTTCTTCTATAACTTGCGGTTACTCATCGCGTCTATTCAATGACTAATACTTACCTGAACATCAATAATCAATTTAATTGAGGTAAAAACTAAAAAAAACGCAAGTAAATATTATTCAACACAACCTTGCCACTGACCATGAAATTATTATTGAAAAGTCATAAAAAATGCAATATGCGTTTTATAGAGAATAATCATATTTAATGTCTGTGGTGCTTTTATGCTTATACTTATAGTTTCGACTGCCGGGTGTGAAAATAAGAATTCTCAATAAGGGCTTTTTTTATTTGATTGAATGACGAGACGAGCAAGGCGATCGCCTGATGGTAAGCGCCACGCCTGCCCATAAACAGAAGCAACACCACATAAAACTTTGAATTACAAAGCACTGCATGGCACTGAACTGCACTCGTCACCCCGAGACATAAGTTAAGTCTCATAACGCCCAGTAATTTTACTGACTTCAATGTCCTTCAAACCGAAACACAACAGTGCTTACACACTGTTGCTAGGCGACAGAAATAGACAAAGCGGTGGTACCAATCCAGACGGCCTCTCGCATACGAGGGACCTACCACCTTGTAGACAGACACAGGCACTACACTATTATTATTGGTCAGTCAGCCTCCGTGGCGCAGCGGGCGAGTAGTCGGTTGTGAAGCGAGAGGCCGCGGGTTCCATCCCGCACCGAGACAAATGTTTTTGTGATCCTCAAATATTTGTTTCTGGGTGTTGTGACACCGAAAGTCTCTCCTAGTTCCTGATACTCACAACAATAGACTCGTATCTTACTGTGAGGCTGAGCTCACAGTCACACTAAAACACCCATCAGTCACACACATAGTCCTGAGACTATGTGTGTGAATGGTGAGTGTTTTATCATTTACTAGATGACCCGGTGAACTTCGTATCACCTACATATATTTGTGTAAAATGTGGTCAAAACTTAATATGTACAAAGGTTTCATTTACATTAAATTCAATTAAGTGAGGTACTGCACCATTGCACGTGAGGTAGCCCGTCGCACATTTAATTGACTTCGACGACCTAAGTCAGGTCGTCTTTCACCTCCCCCCGGTGGGACAGTCGTGTCCCTGTCCTGTCCCTGTCCCTGTCCCTGTCCCTGTCCCTGTCCCTGTCCCTGTCCCTGTCCCTGTCCCTGTCCCTGTCCCTGTCCCTGTCCCTGTCCCTGTCCCTGTCCCTGTCCCTGTCCCTGTCCCTGTCCTGTCCTGTCCCTGTCCTGTCCTGTCCTGTCTAGTATAGCGTGGCAACCCGTCATCGCGGCAAGCTTCACAACGCCAATAATCCGGTTTATACCTGCGCTTATAGATGTTTCACATCAAAAAGACATCAAGTGTTTCATACCCAGGAACAGTTTGTATTGGAAAATTAAGTTTTCGTTTTTAGTGTTTTCCTTTACTTATTATTTATGTTACTCATTTTTTCTCACCGGGTAAACCTTCCCTGAACTTCCACAAATATTTCAAGATCAGAATTAGCCAAATCGGTACAGCCAGTCTCGAGTTTTGGCGAGACACACGCACAGCGATTCATTTTTATATATATAGATTAAATTGGTTACAATTACCTGTCATTTTTTTGACACTTTAGATTCGTAAAACAGGTTTCTCTTGCCATTACACACCACAGACACCAGTAGCCATATTTTTCTTAGCATAGTCCGGCAAACGAGCAATTGAGTCGGAAAAATATTAAATAAATATATCTGGGAAACAAAATAAAGACAAAACTGTTTACAGCGTGGCTCTACCACTTAAAGACCTCGTCTTTACTTTTCACGTACACACGTAATTTACACAATTCACTAATGGTTTCTACTATTATATTGATATACCTAACATACTCATTGCATGTAACTTGTCATTACAATAGCTTACTTGCTTGTGTATCTAATGTGTTTGAATTTCTCTCCACCATCGGTAATATCTGTCGAGTGACTTGCAAAAAAATGGTAACGGCACAAACCGGTGTGTATTTTACAACGATTACGCCCACGCGGCTTATTGTCGTGCATTGTAAAAGCGGGGTGAGGTTGACTTACCCGAATCATGTGGCTCGGATACACATCTAATGGTTTGTGGCAGCTGATTTATTTGACCCCCATAGAGAATATTTTTTCTGTACAATGTTAGATAATTACCGTATATTAATAAAAGGTCTTTCTTGTGTGATAGTTTGGCGTTATTTAACAGTTGAGTCGGTATTTATCATATGACCCAGTTGAGCTCTGTCTACTTTGGATTTTTATCGTCTTTTTAATCCCCCACAATAGGAGGGGGTTATAGACCACTTTATCTGCGTGCATGTCGGTGGCACCGTAGCTCCTTTAAACGAATGGATATATTCATTCATCATCATCATCAGCCACAGGACGTCCACTGCTGAACATAGGCCTCCCCCAAAGATTTCCAGACCGACCTGTTAGAAGCGGCCTGCATCCAGCGACTTTTTTGGATATTACAATGCTGTTTTTTTTTATTCGAATGAGATGGTTCTATTTGTGAAGAAAATCTATTCAGCCATTTAAGCGGTTGGAATAAATAAATAAAGTGAAGCTTAATTGATAAAACTATCATTAAAATATTGCAAACTTATTGACGCGCCATATAATTGTCGAATTGGACAACGCCGCAAAAGTAAACCGGCCCGCGGACTGGTCGAGCGGTCGGTCGCGATTTTATTATTACCAAGTGGACATTAAAAAGCTAATGATTCATGCAAGGACACAGTACGCGCCACCTGACACAGTTTTTTTTTAATATCACATTATGTCTATAGATCGGAGTTTTGATTATAATCTATTGTATCTTATCAACTCGTATTCAACCACTGTTGTGTATTTTTTACGCCTTTCCAGTCTTGTGCAATTAACACCTGTTGTCAGTAGAGAATTTGAAATTGTCTTAGGAGTTTGAGCACTTCATCTCTATGTAGTTGGTTTGTATCTGGCTTACCTTTATCTCTGGACATTACGGTTACTGGTAATGGTTTTTATAGAGTTGTGCCTTGATGATAGTCTGAGAGTTTTATTCACCTCCTTAGCTGAAGTATTGATTTGTTCACAGTCAGGTATATTTCCATAATAATTATAAATCTTTTACTTCTCACATATAAGTCCATACCCCTGTAGGCTATATCCACCAGGAGCCTAATACCAACCGCAATTCGATTTTAATATTCCCAAATTAGTTTCAAACCTCCAAATCTTTCTACCCAAATTGCATAAATCCATTAAGTTCCCCCCATTTTATGTCGGTATTCTGGTATGAAAGCGTAATGGCGAAGTATCACGTTAAAGCCGGGGAAGTTATTAATTCATTGCGCTCATTCATCATTACGTCTGACGCATGTCGACGACTCCACTCGGTTAGGAGTTACTCTATGTTAATGTACAGTTTCCGAGATTTTTCTAGGAATATTTTGGTAGCATTTGAGATGGAATTTTTATATGATGTTGCATTCGAGAAGTCTTGTTGAATATTTGTTTGCTAAATATTAAATATATGTGTTCATTCTACTCAGTAACATGCTTTAGGATATTTTTCGCAGTTACTCTGCTGTTA
This sequence comes from Amorpha juglandis, assembly GCA_949126905.1. Lineage (NCBI taxonomy): Eukaryota > Metazoa > Arthropoda > Insecta > Lepidoptera > Sphingidae > Amorpha > Amorpha juglandis. The sequence continues at coordinate 7,469,614 of OX421386.1, read as the reverse complement.
AGTACCGTTTAAACAACACTGCAGATTGATACAAAAAAAGGGCAGTAGCCGGTTGTCCTTACACGACCTTCATGCGTCACCAGTTGATTGAGCAACATCTTGCTTGTTCGGCTCGCTCCGACGAAAATAGTAAGATATACAACGTAAAGACTTCTGGCTATAACTAGTTATACTGATGCGTGATATGGGAAATATAAGGAATAACAACGTTCTTTATGTTACAAATGTATGGTATGTGCAGACTAAACGAAAGTTGAACACTTCAATCATTTTTAAAGACAGCCGGAAACCATTGGCACACATTATGTTACTTATGAATAATAAGAAAAGTATCGTAATTTGTGACAAAGCAAACCTAGTTTTGGAGCAGAACTACATGACAGGTGAAATGGTTAGAACGTCTGGACGTAACAATATGCTCAACTATGTAATATATATTCTGATTCCGCAACATTCCCGTACAATTATATTCGCAGTCAACACTAATCGTATGAAGCGTATTTCCTAATTACCGCCCGTCTCGTCGGCAGCCGCGCCGTCTTCACTCGCACAACAATACTGCCATGCCGAGTCGTGTCGCGTCGCGTCGCGCCGGCACACAAAAACCGCGTGACTCACACTCCAGTCGCGATGGAACAGGTTGCCGTCGAATTAGGTTCGGGAAATTCCGCGAACATCCGTCGTTCGTACCTGATTATGTTCGCTACATTAGCCCGCGTAATTAGGGTTTTCTTGCTGCTTTGCGTTTGCTTTAGTAGATACGTATACGTTTGTTTTATTTTGTTTTGATGTACGGGTTGATTGGTTTTTTACATGTTCGCTAAGGTTTTCGCTATGGTTTTATGATTCTCAACCTCCAATTCAACTGTAGTAAATTTGTTGTCTATATTTTTTTATTTAGTTCTAATTTTTCAATGAAGAACAATTGTTTTTTTGTTACGTTTCTAATAAATTGCATGTGTATCGTCGTCCGTACGTGACCATATCGATGGCCTAATGGTACAAAACCGAGTCACAATGGTACTGCTGTACTTGATTATCTCAATTCGTCTTCTATGACATGCCGGCGGTCTTATTCATGAAAAGTTAGTAAATATAACCAAATATCTACCCACTTTTCAGATATATGCATTTCTATTGGTGTATTGGATAGGACCTACCAAAGGAATCATTTGAAAATTGTATAGATATTTGTTTATATTACTGGCGATTATAGTTTACGGAGCCCTATAAAAAAAGATAAATAGCCCACATAAAACATTGCAGTAATTGAATTGTCCCCGAAGATTGTGCCTCATCTCCGCCGGGCAGTGAGTCTTTGGGGCTTACCAGACATGTTTCCTTAATCACATTGTTCCGGTTTCCCCGCTTTGTTGGGAACAAGCTCAACTGTTCTCCCGCTTCTTAAATTGTTTTAGCTAATCTAGTAAGCTTGAAAGGCTTGATTGTATAATAGTAGTTGACCTTTGTAATTATCTATGTTTGTGTTAAGGTCTTCTTACTTCCTTGCTTATATAGGAGATTTTGTCATTATTGTGGACTTAAATGTCGTTAGGCTTTTTTACTAACATTTAGTTTTAAAGCAATTTTTAATTTTGTTACTAAATCTTCTGCATTCTTCTTTGTATATAAAAATCAATTGCCGTTTGTTAGTCTCGCAAAAACTCCTAAAGGGTTACACCGATTTCGATGATTTTTCGTGGATCCCGGGAAGGTTTAGATTCCCAATTGGACCCAGTAAAATAGACATATCTATGTCAGACATTAATGGAAATACAAGTTATTGCATGGGAATGTAGTACGTACGTAATATTTATAAATTGTATTACTTATTACTCAATATCTAAATGTTGAGGTACCCATTCCCAGGGTTGTGTTACGAGACACGTTCCACATAACAATAATTTCACGTGGAGCACCCGACTTATCACGCAAACCGGCGTTTAGTGATTCAACGCGTAGCCACACGTAACATGTACCTGATTCAAATTGGTTTTATTTCGCAACAGCATCGAGTGCGGCCCGTGCTAATGTCTGTGGAAGCGCGCTCCACCGCGCCGGCCGCGCTTGCAACACCGCGCATATCCCGGAATGTCCGGAAACGTTTGGAAATTGAACCGCGGCGCGCCCGTCCGACCGGCCCGTCCGGCTGTTTCGGCAACGGACCTTGCAGTGTCCGGGTGAGGACGCGATTTCCCGACATGTCCGGAATCGTTAATTAGTGACGTGAGCGATTACGGTTTCGCTTATTCAGTTATGCTAATCGCGAATAGTTTGTTGATCTGAGATTTTTTCGCATTTGTTTATTGTTGTCGAAAGATAGAACACGGGGTTGACATTCAGACAAGAAATTTATAGAACGTAGTTATAAGTGTGGTTTTCATTGTGCTGTGTGCTTTACCGTGACTACTGTTCTGTGACCATTAAATACTTATGTTTTACACGTAGTATTAATATACTATTGTTTTGTGAATATCGTTTGTTATTTAGTTGTGTAAATTGTTTAGTGCAACGGGAAATTACGATAATGTAAGTCAATAAACTTGAATTATTACGTGTGCGTTTTTATTGTTGTTTGAACGAAGAAACGAGCAGGTCGCTCGCCTGATGGCAAGCGCCTCGCCTGTCCATAAACAGACACAACACCACACGGAACTTTGTATTACAAAGCACTGTATGGCACTGGCCTGTGTTCGTCACCACATTGTGTTATTATGTCCAATTTTACTGATTTCAATTTCCTTCAAACAACAATGCTTATACGATGATGCTTAGTAGTAGAAATACGTGACACGGTGGAAGCAACTCAAATTGTTTTCGCATACGAGGCTGGGGCCTGCTACCTAGTGTTTTGATAGTGAATCGTTATTGACTTCGACAAAATTTATTTCCCAAGAGTCTCGTGGCCTTCCGAAAATAAATTATTCAAACGCCAAATACAGGCTCAAACTTTGAATTTAACAAGTTCGCCCAATTTCCCCGAGCCATTAACTCTCTCGGAACACAAACAAAACATCACTTAACTTGAGTGAAACCGTAAGAGAGCCGTGATTCGTCATCGGAGTGGGCCCGCAAGTTAGACCAAGGACGTGGATAGGAATTAATTACCCGGATTAGCTATCGACCGGGATGCGTTTTTTTGCCATGACACCCTTGACCCGCCTAAATTCGTCAGTTTGTTTTTTTTTTATTTGATTGAATGACGAGACGAGCAATGCGCCCGCCTGATGGTAAGCGCCACGCCTGCCTATAAACAGAAGCAACACCACACAGAACTTTGAATTACAAAGCACTGCATGGCACTGAACTGCGCTCGTCACCCTGAGACATAAGATGATAAGTCTCATAATGCCCAATCATTTCATTGGCTTCGATGTCCTTCAAACCGAAACGCAACAGTGCTTACACACTTGCTTGGCGGCAGAAGTAGACAAAGCGGTGGTACCCACCCCAGACGGCCTCTCGCATATGAGGGACCTACCACCTTGTAAAGGCATTGTGGCAGTGCATATTGAATGCTGTTAATAGCCGATACGATACATATACGATTGTAGAGCTATTTCTTTTTTTTTGCCTTCTTAATATTTTGAATGATCCTATAATAACTTTAATAGACTGCATGATATAATATTCGAACGTGTAACTCTTAAAAGAAAGTACCCACAATACTTTAGAATATTACCATCCATTACCGAGTAAAGCTGCTCTAAAATTCGCCATTAGTTTTGCCTGTTAACCGTTAACAGTAAATTTGAATAACGGTGCAAATTGTAGCCACGACTATGGTGGAGTTTAGCTGGGCTTAGCTAACCACACTGCCTATGTCATTAGTACTGTACTGTAACTACAAACAAGTGGGTAACTAGGGTTGATTGTGTATTTTGTCGTATTACATTTAGTTGGCCGCTATTTAACAGTTATATCCGTGTAATTACAATATTCGTTTTCTACAAGGTGGTAGGTCCCTCGTATGCGAGAGGCCGTCTGGGTTGGTACCACCGCTTTGTCTATTTCTGCCGCCAAGCAAAAGTGTGTAAGCACTGTTGTGTTTCGGTTTGAAGGACACTGAAGCCAGTGACATTACTGCGCATTATGAGACTTAACATCTTATGTCTCCGGGTGCCGAGCGCAGTTCAGTGCCATGCAGTGCTTTGTAATTAAAAGTTCTGTGTGGTGTTGCTTCTGTTTATGCGCAGGCGTGGCACTTACCATCAGGCATCCCGCTAATATTTTCTTAAAGTTTAGCTGTACTTCATATAGTACATTGACTGTGCTGAATCGAATTATTCGCCACTTATCACACACTTATTGGGTTGCACACCTGTTTACCCATTTGGAATACAAGCGTTAGCTAATGTTACGAAATCTAAGTCCTTATAAACATTCATTGAGTTTATCACCAATGTATTTGGATTATGAAGTTAAATTTGAGGATTAAACTTTTTCATAATCATAATCGTATTATTGTTAAAACATTTTACTAAACTATAATATCATTTAAATTTAACGCAAACGGAAGAGTTATTTACATTTTGAAAGTAACTAACTACAGACACGTCTTCATAGGATAAAATTTACTGTTAATGTCACACAATCACACTAGAATTATTCGAAATCTTCAAGCCATAACCATTATAGCTCCTATTAAACATGTAACCACACGTAGAATTATTGCCGTTAAATGCTCAGTGCGCGATATATTTATGCAAATGAACTGACATTATCAACTCTGGCAACACATAAAATACTGGTTCCGACCGGCGGACTTTCATTAAGGATGTCAACCAAGGCCTTACGTACTATCAAAACAACTTGTGGCTAATACACCTTCCAACATTACCTGTTACTATCTGTTATGGTCTGGCCCGAGGACCCGTTCCACGGGACACTATCATCCGAAACTGGACTCTGCACATTTGACAATAACCTTCAGATTGGCTCGGCGATGTGATCGCGGTGCGTGGGCCTGCGGTATTTTAATGGGAATATATATTGTGTTCAGTTTTTCTCTTGATACGAGATTGCGAGGGATAGATTAAGAATGTATTAAAGTGTGTTTCGTTCCGACAAATTGTCGAAGACGACGATTGTCAAGGTCGAGGTTTTCTCAGAACAATGCGGTGGTTCGGATGTGTTATGCAGCGGTGTATTGGTGATTTTGAAAACTAGGCGTAATAGTATCTATAACGTAAGATTAGAGCCGTAGACTATCCGTGGTAAGACTGATGCGTTGTTGAAAATTACCAAAACTATTGCCATCCCCATTCAAAGTTGGGAACTCGGAATTGGATTATTAACAAGAAAACAACAAGCCATCTGGCGTCCATAAAAGAAAGATTCGTTCTGAAACATTTACCATCAAACCTCTAAATAATGAAACAAATACAATCTATTATACAGAATACGGCAGAATACCGCCGCAAGGCACGTTCCGTTCTTACCTTTATTGTGTAATGTGAGAATGCTCGTGTAGACATCGGTAATCTTCGGCTCATTCCCGACTTAAACGCTTAAATTATTGAACCGTAAAGTGCTTGTTCATAAAAATGTTACAAGTATCTTGTTACGTTTCGTGGGATCAGCTTTCCTAATTCCTTTTTTCCACTTCAATATATCCTTGACTTTTGGAAATGTGAAATTTTCTCATGTGCTTCGATACTACATTACCTTAATCATCGGAAATATCGTTTCGAAACTAAGGTGCACGCTGTGTTGCTTCCACACTACATAACATGACAAACTCAAGCCTGTAGAATTGAAGAGATAGGCAGAAGTGCAACTTGAACACCTACAGTTCGTCGAGTTATTTCCGTCCCTTGGCCAAGCCTATAGTGGCACAGCCTTTAGCTGTGCACAAATTCCAATCTCAGGAAACGTAACACACAATCCAACGACTGGAATCGAAATTTCAAACACTAATTGTGATAGCATGACCTGGAATTTGCAGCCACGATTTCTCAGCCTAAATATGCTGCCACTAGACCAATGAAAAGCAGCGATAGCTCAGCGGGGAGTGGTATGGACTGTCGAGACTAAAGTCGCAGGTTCGAAACCAGCCCCAAGAGCATACACCACTGACTTTTCTAAGTTACGTGTATATTAATTGTTAATTATCGCTTGCTTTAACGGTGAAGGAAACATCGTGAGGAAACCTGCATACCTGAGAACTCGATAATATTTTTCGAAGGTATGTGAAATCCGCCAACCCACATTAGGCCAGCGTGGTGGACTAAGTCCTAACCCCTCATTCAGTAGAGGAGGCCCGTGCCCAGCAGTGGGGCATGTATAATACAGGGCTAGTAAAAAAAAAATCAATGAGGCGATCCCACCTACCCTCGCGGATAAAGGCGTGGTGTAAGAACAGAAATGCATAGTTTATTTCCTTCCAGGCGTATCGTAAACCATGTACGCTATTTATAGTTGTGGGGCATCGAGCTCATAAAGTGTTGCGGCGCGGCGCCACCCGTCGCTGTGTGCGTGGCGCGTGGGCGTGAGGATCACTCAATTAAAATACTTGCAACTTTTGTCAAGTTTGTATTGTGATGAGGAATTTTGTGTTGGTCAAAATATTTAAGACTAGCTTTTCCTCGAGGCTCCGCCTGCGTGACTTGCTTTTTCCGGGATAAAAAGCCTATGTTACTCACTGATAATGTAGCTTTCTAACGGCAAAATAAGTTTTGAAATCGGTCCATTAGTTTTAAAGTTTATTCGTTACATACCAAAATACAAATCTTTCCGCTTTATAATATTAGTGTAGACAATATTGGCATAGATGAGAGGGAATTATGGAAAAGAATGAGAGATTTTTAATACTACGAGTGGTTGTTGTGCATGTACTTGTTTGTTTGCTACGAATCATTTTCGTAGTAGTACTGAGAATACGTGTTCTCGACAGTTAGATCGATTAACAGAGGTCTAATACAGAACATTCAGGGAGACGTTTCAGAGGTCCAAATCAAGGGGGCGTTCGGGCCTCCTTTTCCCCTTTCTTTAAGATCAGCAACGCATCAATGATGCTATTGGTATTTTGATTGATCATGGGCATTGGAAAATTAACTTACCATCAGGCGACCCATTGGCTCGTTTGCCGGCCTATGCTATAAAAAAAGTTCACTAGTCAGTCGTTTAACAATTATTTATTATTTATTTATTAAATACAGAACAGGTTACAATCATGTATGCATTCACATTACGAGGTAACACATTTGATGGACAATAATTTATAACCCAAAACATGTGTTCCAGAAAGCAATATCTAAGTACGAGTATTATTTATAATAAGAATTATGTTAGATATTAGTTAGTTAGGAAATACAGTATAATCAATACAGAAGATCTAACCCAATTCTTAGTTCAGACCAGTCGTTGTTTTACAGATCACACTAAATTCCGTGTAATCATACGATAATAAAAAAGTGTAACACTAGCAAACACATTAGCCCATATAGCAGGCGGTTTATTGCGCGCGGAACGAATCGCATCCATTGTTACTTCCTCACGATTATCTCATGTGGTCGGCGTGTGTCCGCCGTCCGGCACGGCATGTTACGTCGCCATCGCGTGTAACGTACGCGACCTGCTTATGGTCACCGTCGACGGCACGCGATGGATCTGTGGGAACTGGGAAGTGAAGTGATTTTTTAGGTTATTGTGTCTTGTTGGTTTTTTTTATTTGATTGACGAGACGAGCAAGCGCCACGCCTGCCCATAAATAGAAGCAACACCACACAGAACTTTGAATTACAAAGCAATCCATGAAATTGAACTATGCTCACCCCGAGACATAAGATGTTAAGTCTCATAATACCCAGTAATTTCACTGGCTTCAATGTCCTTCAAACCGTAACACAAAACTGCTTACACACTGTTCTGCCGTCATAACTAAGAATGCAGTAATCGCAAAATGGCGGTTACGAGATAAACGCAAAAAACATATTTCATATCACCTGAGCAAGATGTTCGTATTTTATTGGTCATAATATATATCTAAAAATTCGGAAAAAAATCAAGCTTTTACAAGATAATTTTCCTTTATTTAATTTACTAATATATGCAATTATAATACGTATTACTGCGTTTTGGTTCAGTATCAGGTCGTTTCCGAGTCACAGGATACTAAAACTAAATGCAGCATTTGCGCGTATTACTGCATTTTGTCTTAGCACAAGTCGATTACTGCATTATTTTTTAATAATTATAGCTATTATTATATGCTCGGAACTAAGTTGGAGTGTACTGTGTCTTCTCAAGGACTTATACGGGTAACAGGTTAAGTCGACCTATTTTGATAGATCTATTTTGTTTTTATACCCAAGTGGTAGGTTTCATGGTTAAGGACTATTATTTTTTACTACTTCCCGGAAGCATTATATCAAGGTTTTTTTTCTAAGAATTGTGATATCACCCTAGCTTGTTATACCTTATTGGATAGCTAAAGAAACGTTGATATTATTTAGCGCATCTGCAGCATGGCTGTCATAGACTTTTTTTAAAATATTTGTACAAGAACAAAAAGTTTTTACAAATTAATTTCTTTTTTTAAACTATCAATCGTCCATTGCGACCCAGTTGGGAAATTTACATGTGGTTTTTGTGTTGAAAGTAATGAACAAACTTATTTAGTATACAAAAATCGCATAAACAAATAAATTTGAGACACAAAACACAAAATAAAGAAGAGAATAGGTAAAAAATCGGTACTTTTTTTACGAAAATCTTCAAAGTCGAATATTTTGAGAACGTTAGGTTTGGGATAGGGTGTTTCATAGTAAAATCAGTTAGGAATGATGGAAACTATAATCTCTTAACGGATCTAGGTCGACTTAACCTGTAATCCAGTAGGTAATGTTTAATACTGCGTTTTTTCTTATCATTGAAGCAGTTTTTATGCAAGTACGGCGAAAATCATTACATAAAAAACATACTTCGAGTGAATTTTTTTATGAAAATATATTTTTCTCATGTACATGAACCTCTAGGGATGCCAATTCTGGAAAAAAGTGAAAATCACAAAAATGTCGATTACTGCATTCTTCGTTATCAGGGCAGTGTTGCTTGGCAGCAGATATAGACGGCGCGGTGGTACCAACCCAGACGGCCTCTCGCATACGAGGGACTTACCACCTGGTAAACCACCTTGTCTTGTTGTTGGTCGTGTTGATTGCCATTTTGTAAACAGGCTCTGTGGCCCAGCGGGCGAGTAGCCGGTTGATAACGAGGGGTCGCGGGTTCGATCCCCGCACCAAAACAAATGTTTGAGTGATCCACAGATATTTGTTTTGGGTTTGGGTGTTGTGAGACCGAAAGTTTCTCGTAGTTCCCGATAAATGCATTGTCCTGACCCCACAGTGTCACTTAATGTTATTAAGCATTTTTTTTAAGATTTTCCCATGAAACCTCGGCTTGTTAACATAAGATCAAGGGTTCCGCTTTAGGTAGATTTTTGTGAGACAGTAGTATCGGAAAGGTCAAGCCGGCCCATTCATGCAGTAGACATGATTGTCTACTATTACTCGGAACATGTGACCCTCATATGCAAGACGCCGTGTTGGTACCACCGCTTTGTGTATTTCTGCCGCCGAGCAGCAGTGTTTCTCTTTCCATCAGGCGAGCGATCTATTCGCCTTGTCACACAAAGTAATAAAAATAATATTACTCAATTAGTTAATCACAATATAAACCCGTCATGGATAAATAAACGAGCGTTAATAAACCGCATGCAACAAGATACCCGTCGCGCCAACTTTCATCTCCCTTCATAAAGTGAGCTTAGTGAAGTCGCTAACCGCTTAGAGCTTAACCTCAGTTTAACCTCAACACAACATTTCCACACGAAACCCCGGTACGAATCCGGTGAAGGCGGGTTAATTGAATAGTGATGTGCCTTGTGTTTTCTTTTAGTACATGAATCGAGTGTTGAATATTTATTTACAAAATTAAACATGAATGGGATTTCTATGAAGAATTTTTTGTTTTGTACGTTTATACCTGACAGAAAAAATATTTCTAAAGCTGTATAATATTTTTGTCATATTCATTTTTTTTATACTAAAGGCCGGCAAACGAGCTGGTGCGTCACCTAATGGTAAGTGATCTCCACCTCCCATGAACGCCCACAATACCAGAAGAATCCATGGATGCGTAGCTAATCTTAAAGGATGGAATTAGAAAGGGGAGGGGGATTTGGGTCTGTGTGACAAGTGTGTGTGTCATGGGTATCAGGAACTACGGGGGACTTTCGGTCTCACAACACCCAGAACCCGAAACAAATATTTGTGGATCACACAAACATTTGTCTCGGTGCAGGGATCGAACCCGCGGCCTCTCGCTTCACAGCCGGCTACTCGCCCGCTGCGCCACGGAGGCTGTCATTTCTTCCTAAGGTAGTGATAACAACCCGGTCGGTCGGACGACACGATCCATCAAGAAATTAGAAACCCTCATTAGTAACAATTTTTATGCAACATCTTCACCACGTCACGTCACTACAACCTCGAACATTGACGTCTAAGGACGTCGCGGCACGCTCGGGTGTTCCTAATTCAATTTAGCGTATTGCGGTCGAGCGCGGATTAGTGCGGGCCGCGGGGTCTTTACAGTTAACTCATTTTTACGGTCGCTTGACAAAACGGCTGCCATCAATCTGGTAGCAGGTTCGGTACGTTCCGAACATAATGACGGAGGTGACAGACTTGTCGGTTGCAGTTGCAAAAAATAACGTTATTATTGGGTATTGAACGTTGCTATGAAATTTGTAGGTTGATGGATTGGTTCTTTCTTTCCGTCTGATGCCAGAATTCATCTTTCTACGTACATATTTTCACTTCGCAGATCATGAATTCTGTACATGGATTGATTGTTTCATATTTTCTGTCTGCTGTCACAGTTCACCTTTCTACTTATACGTTATCACTTCGCCCGATCATAATCTTCATAGTGAGACCAATAACTCTCATGTCTTCCTCTAATACGTCAAACCAGCACTTTTGCATCGAGACACCAATAAAACCAAATAACAGAAGACGGTCGTCGTAGCCGCAAGCGGCCTGAAAATCATCATCTTCTTCTAATACGTCAAGCCAGCACTTTTTGGATCGTCTGCGGGATCGTACACAATCGCAGCTCTTTTTTTTCCAATAACCAGCTCTGTTTGCAGAAAATAAACAAAACCGGTGAATCTAGACTAGCTATCATTTGATTGGTCATTTTAAACAATTTGCGCTAAGTTATTAAAGTTATGATCATTAAGTATACAACGCTGGCCTCCCGCAATTTCTATGACGGCCTGCATAATCAAGTTTGGTAGGTATTCGCGTTGGTACGGTACGGTCAGTTTAGAACTCTCCGCAGTTTAATTAAACGGTGACCGTCGACGCTGTATGCGAGAGCTTAATTAACCAAGTTGTTAGTTTCACTGCATCTGTGCGTGTACGCAAATATCACTTTTAATTAGTGGCTTGGTACGCGAATAACTAATTACCGGTTAGGTGTCTAAATGATATTTTTAAATAACTGGATTCCACACGCGACTTGGTTTGCTTGTAAAGGTAGGTAGTTTTTAATAATTTACAGAATATGTTTCTAAATCAGCGTCTCTTATGATAATCGTTAGCTTACAGAGATGATGTGTGTGATTTATATCCTTTGATTTTTATTTAACTCGTCGCAGTTGTAAAATTTTAATTAATATACAGTTCGAAGGACCAAAAAGTTATAAACCATTACTTACATACCTACAGCCCATATTTATTAAGAATTGATAAAATGGAATTGGCCCGCAATGGAAAATAATGTAAAAAATATTTAATTGATAAAAATTATGGTAAATGTGAGACAGTGGTAACGACCCGATCGAGCCAGCCCATTCATGCTGTAAACAAAACTGTCTACAGCGTGGCTCTACCACTCAATTAATTATTAATTTGTGTGACCCCTTATCACCTTCCACTTTTCAGTCTTCAACCTTACTCCGTCCTTTGCCGTATGAAGAATACATACCGTGTTCAATGTAATGTGCCCAGGTTTCATTCGTCTGATTATATTGCGTCAATAAGTCTTATTGTTCAATATAAAAAATAATCTCTAACAATATCACAGCAATAACAGAGGAATCCTCACAACGAAGCACCCGTACTGTTCTCCCCTAATCATTAATCCACCCGCTACCACTACAGAAAATTATAAGTCCGAAAACATCAGACACCAATACACACTTTATCAGTATGAAATAAAGTTGAATTTTGCTCGTTGCATGGGATGACCCTCAAATATGGACATAATGTTTAGTAAAATACACGTTATATGGAACTGGTATGGTTTATTTCTGTCTGGCGTTAGATGTCTTCGTCATGAATGGATGCACCGCTGAGGGCTGGCCAAGGACGTTCATTCTGAAGATCCGGCGCGGTTCACAAGAGCCACGCAGGCTTTGTGTTATTTTGTTAGGGTTGACACGCATGTGGGAACGATGGGTTAACAAAAAAACATTGAGTAACATTATAAGTCACACAGTTATACACGCCCAACCTGGTATTTAAACAGAACTCCAAGCGAAATCTAGCAACATATCTTACAACGTTAATAGTAAAATCTTTGAAATAAACATGTAATATGCCAACCCACATACGAGTAAATTAAATAAATGTGCAGTTAAAAATTCATAGTTTGCGCTCCAAATGCTAATGTCGGTGTTATAGAGTAGTTATGATATTGCGCCAACATTCGCGTATGTTAATGCAAATATGCGAAATCTACTCCAAATACATTGTAATTAGATCAAAACGATAACTGTGTGTTTTGAATTATTTTTTACTTTGCATAGTATAGGCTCATGCAGTGGCGTAAACTGAGGTGGCGTGTAAGTAGTAGCAATAGCCAACCTCTTTAACCCTCCATAAATTAGAGATGTATTATATTTTTCAGTCCTGGCTATTTTCCTGACTACGTTTGAAGGAATTCTGTTCAGTAGTTGATAAATAACAGAACCTTTTCTAATTGATATCGGAGTTTCGGAACGGTTAGATTTATCATCCACGTCCCTTCATTAGCGCAGTAAAAGATGCGTTTCAATTTAACTAGGAGCTTTTCAATATTGTGTCTCAAATCACAAAGCAAATAAATGATAAAATTGCCCCCTATAATATTATCAGCCGTCTATGATACTGCCCCACTACTGAACACAGGCCTCAACGAATGTGAGGAGTCTGACTCCACCACCACGCTGCACAATGCGGATTGACACACTTCACATACCTTCAAAATTCTTACGGAGAACTTCTCATGTATGCAGATTTCCTCGCGATATTTCCTTCACCATTATTGCAAGCGACAATTGACAATGAATACACATGCAACTTAGAAAAATCAGAAGTGCATGCTCTTGAGACTGGTTTGAACCCTGCGACATTCGTCGCGGTAGTCCGTACCCTCGCTGAACAATCACTGCTCGTTGCTATACCATAGGTTTCTTCCACCTGCCCTCATCCATCCCACTTGCTGTTGGCTCGGCGTAACATACTTTTAACACATGTTTAGAAATATTTGTATTGTAGATTAGTAAGACGCCTGTCTGACGGGGACTGCCTCCCCTTCTGGAGACAAAACACCCAGACGTGAAACAAATATCTGTGGATCACACAAATATTTGTCGCGGTGGGGGAATCGAACGCGTGGCCTCTCCCTTCACAGCCAGCTACTCGCCTACTGCGCCACGGAGGCTGTCGTTTGTTATACCATCGTATAGTATAGTAAATATACTGTATCATTGGTATTTATAAATGAACGAATGTATGAAATGAAAAAAAATATGTATTTATGAAACGATTATCGACGTGATACCGGTGATTATGTCATGGATTGCGGATGTCGGATAATAATATATCTACAGATAAATTAGGTATTTATTGCTCACAGTAGTAAATACATATTATAAAATTATTATTACGTCATTTAATCATTGAAGTATCCAGATACCCAGGTCAGGAAATGTTTAACGTTATTTGTTAACAATTTTATTTACATGGTTTGTCATGCATTTAATTTTTAACCATATAACGATTAGGAGTTCAACTTCGTGAAATTCCTTTTTAAAGAATGCCTACAATTAAATTGTCTACACTTGTAATTTTTCTAAGCTATTTTTGCTGGGCGATGTTAAATCAGTCAAGATTTTGACTTTTAAAGATAGGACGGAATTACTTTTACATAAATCAGGCTACGCTTTCTTATATCTTATCGTTTATAACACGTATTTATATATTGACGTAAAAAAACCACGATTATATCGCTTCTCCATTTGCTAAATTTCCTGCACTGACTTATTATTAAGTACGTAATCCACCAACATTTGTTTCGGGTCTGGGTATTGTGGGACCGCAAGTCCTTCATAATTTGTGCCCATAACACAAGTTAAATCTTAATTTGGGCACCGGAGTTTCAACAACACTATTACGGCCTAAATAATGTTAAGAATTAAATATCCAAATGTATGTGTAATGACAAATGTATATCTATGAAATAAATTATTATTATTATTATTATTATTATTAATTCCAAATACCTGCGATACATGTCAACCTAATTCTGAGTCAGGACTATGTGTGTGACTGTTGGGTGTATTCATTCAAATTATTACCTTCACATAATTGTGATAATTTTAAACAAAATGTGTTCATAAATCATCGGAATAATACATCATTATACATAATCAACGGCCCATTAATTCATACACATCCTCCCACACAAAAACCTACGTGCATTAATCAAGTGATTTGCGACGTGATCCAAAGGACATGCCGTCAAACGGTTAGCGGTCTACGATACGTTCAACTCAACTCTGACATTCACTTTTACTCAGAATAGTCTGTTTGATAAATTATTTTAATAAAGAGATATTTGAAGGTATTTAATGTAAATAATCAAAATAGGTTAATAGTAGTGTTTTCCTCAGTAATGCTATTTGCGGTAAATTCTGCCTATCCTTATTTACACTTCCAATCGGAAATGCCAGTGTAGTATTGTGGTTGTTAGCTTTAGTCACTGTTTTGCAAAATATTTCCATTTCCATTCCATTTGCCATTAAAAAATAAAATCAATAATTTAAACTACCGTAGAACGGGGTGACTATGTGCCTGGCAGGTGACTATGTGCAATGAAGCAGTCGTTTTTACTTTTGGCAAATTCCTGTTTTATCTGTAGTTATCTTGAATTTTTTATGGCCTAAATATGTTTATTAGGGTTTTAACGATAGTTTGGGACATTTGTTATAATTGACTGTTAACACTAAATATGAAATAGTTTCGACAGAAGTTTTGAACTGATAAGTCGAGTTTTGTTGTTTGTGGCTAACTTTTGGTTGTATAATAAAAACTATCGCTGGTGGCGTTATCGAGGTATGTTTTAGTAATAGTACAGTTATTTGTTGCCTAAATGCACTAACTATCAAAACAAAAAGGCTTGTTATAGTGGCACAAAATCGTAGACAAGAAAAAATATAAAGTACGCAGGTGAAAATGTGCCACCTCCATACTGATAGTTTTGTCACGTTTCTTTTCTGTATTTCTACTATTGTGCTTACCTAATGTTTTTTTTAATATTTTAGTGTTAATCAAAATAATGCCGCGGGATTATAATAGAAAGTCAGGAACCAGAACGTACAAAAATTATACAGACGAGACTCTTCAAGCCATATTAGCAGATATTAAATTAGGGCGTATTTCAGTTCGTGGTGCATTTACAAAACAGATTTACAACACGACATGGAAGTTCAGCCTGCGCCATCAACTCCTCTTTTTGATGAAGGATCAGATGCCGAGTGTGACGCTACCTTTATTTAATTCTTAAGTTCATTATTTGAATAAACTTAATGTTCTTTTATCAAATGTTTCATTTCACCTACATATTTCCATTATTATAATGGTAGAGGAGCCCACGATGCTAAATGGGGATTTACTCGAGCGTCGTAGAGACCTATTGGGATGCAAAGCTTAGATGATATGAAGAAAAAAATGTTATATGATATATACCTTTACATCGGTGGGGGAAGCGGCTATAGATTTTTAAATATGTAAAAAAAAACTGTTGCATGGACATCCTCGAGCGCGTCAGATATTGATAGCATCAATGCCCTACGTATTTTTAATAATGTACGTATGTTAATCTGATCGTTTGCATGATGCGGGTGGTTGTATTTAAGAGTTGAAAATGAAAAAAAAAAAATAATAATCGAGCGCGTCAGATTTTCTAAGGGAGTGTTAAGTGCACCAAAAAAAAGCTCTCATTCACTAATCTGATGATTTCGATGGGACGCAAACTCGCGGCCATTTTCATAATGTGCAAAAAAAATTCGCCATTTTGAAATACTCAAGCGCGTCAGATTAAGATATATATAGTTCATCTTTATGTTCTAAACGTACTGTCTCATAATCTGACGATTATCTAGAGGGATTGGCCTGATCTGACAAAAAAAAATTAGAAAAACGGTTCACCTTAAAGGCCATCCCTGCAACTTCCCGCTAATTCCATTCCTGGGCTCTTAAAATTGTACTTATGACGTTTTGGAGCTCAAAATATAATTTATGTGATATTTTGAGCTCGCTGAGTTCAAAGAAATAATATTTCTATGCATTTGAGCTCTCCCAGCTCGAAAGTCTGATAGAAGTTTCATAGAACACTATTTTTGGAATTTTCAAACCGCAATAACTTTTGAATGGATCAACCGATTTTCACGCGGTTGGCGGCATTCGACGCAGTTTTATCATCCTCATAAGTAATTTTGCAATTTTAATTGATCGAACCACAAATTTCGGAGTAATCCCGAAAAAACACTTTTTCGGGTTTCTTTCGTTCACGATATCTCTCGAACGAATCAACCGCTTTTGACCAGCTTGGTGGCGATCGACGTGGTTTTTCAAGCTCAAAGGCGGATTAGTTTTTGAAGTTGATCGATAAAGCCGGTTAAAAGTTATTCCAAAAATTATATTGCAAACACGTTGTAAACAGTATGCCACGAGTCTTCATGATCAATGATGGCGTCATGGCAACAGAAACCAGAGTGGGGACGGAGTGAGAGAGTAATAGATAGAGAAAGAGTGAGAGAGGAATAGAAACGCGGAGAAGGAAATGTAGGCATCACGCAACTGCACGCCTTTAACTTTATCGACGAATTTTTGTTATTTCGGCTTGCGGAAATCGTCAGATTATATATTTTTCATTATTCTTGAATTATTTCCTTCAAAATAAAAAAAAATTTAGCTACGCTCGAGAATGTCGAGATGACGTTTTTTTTTTACAACTTTGTTGCCCTCCGCTTTTTTTACGTCACTCTCAAATTGTCAGATTACTGGAATATACACTTTTTAGGATGTAATTAACTCACCCTACCTTAATCTGACGCGCTCGAGAATTTCTGATGCTCAATTTTTTTTTACTAATCTGATCCTGTATCCTTCACGGGCGGCCTTATATATGGGCCTCATGTTTTGTGGAGGTACTTAACCGGGTACAAGGTATCCCCCTGTATATTAATCTGTCGCGCTTTAGTAAATCCCGAAATCCCCGCTTGGGCTCCCCTACCATAAGCAAATAAACAAAGTTTCGTATATTATTTAATCGAAAAACAATAGATGCCATTGTTTTTTATTTAATGCCCGAAAGCACTAAAATTTCCTGGCAAATCATTTTTTTTTCTCTCTCCCACGAACCGTATTTGCCTAATTTTTAAATACAATCATGTGAAATTGTATAATCTTAGAGATATTCAAGGAATTGTGACGTGGCACATTTTCACCCCAACAAAGTAGGCGAGAATATGCGATCAATATTATTTATTTTCTCCATATTTATAACAGATTAGTGATATTTATCAAAACACTCTTATAACTAAATGGTAAGAGAGCTAGGGCAATTTTTTTGTTTTGGCGTAGGGTCCATATATTTTCTTATATGATCAAAAACCCTTGAAAAGTGGCACATAGTCACCCCGTTCGACTGTAATTTTAACTCATATTTTTTTTCGGAAAATCGGGCATGAAATATATTCCATTTACGATTTTGCAAAAAATACAGTATTAAAATCAATTTAAATTATTGAATTTAGCAAAACAAAATCAGTATCTCCATTTGAACTTGCTGTGTGTCGGTTCCTGTTTGCGTAAGTAGGTCCAATTGATTGTCACTGCGATGTTTGTCCTTTGAATCATTAACGAAGTATCTTCGTACAACTACAAAAGTTCTTTGTGCAGTTGACTAGTTGACGGCTTTTTCAAAAGTTTTTAAAACTTTTACGACGTGCTTTGTTACTGTAAAAAGCTTTTCTTCTTACAAAGAACGCGTTCAAGTTCGTAATATAACCCCTTGTTGTATACAATATAGATAAATCTAGTATTTTAATTTGTCTATTATGATTTATTATTATTGTAGTTAGTAACGATAAAGTTTAGCGGTTAAGGATAATATACTCAACGAAGACTTATTGATTCTAATCGAGAGTATGAAGTGTACTAAATAGTAACAGTAGTCGATGTAATAACTTTATGGCATGATCAATTTATAAACAATTCATTTACCCTATTACAATTGACAGAGATCCACACTGTTCGAGTATAGGCACTGTTAAATGTTATTTATATACCTTATATCCTTATAAATTCTGAATAATCAATATAAACACAATATCAAACTATAAATACCATGCACACCTTCGACCAAATGCCAATTCAATATTCACTTATGTTTACATTAAACGAAATCACCATATTACATTCGGTCGAATCGAAAATTCATCTCCGAGACAACTTTCATTCGAGTCGCCTTGGCCGAATTGTGCGGATCCAGTTCGGAGTTATCAAATGATTTTGTTTGTTTGCAGATCTCATGAGACACGGTGCATCGATGAAACTACGATAAACGCACGTGTCGTGGGGGTCGTCACACTGTACACTTTACTTACCTGTAAGTATTATATAGAAATAACTAGCATATGCTCGCGGCTCCGCCCGCGTGAACGTTTAAAATTGACCAAGTTTAATACAAACTTTCATCCCCTATTTTATCCCCTTGGGGATGGAATTTATCAAAATCCTTTCGTCGCGGATGCCTACGTCATAACATCTACCTGCATGCCAAATTTCAGCCCGATCTCTCCAGTGGTTTGGGCTGTGCGTTGATAGATCACTATGTCAGTCAGTCACCTTTGAGTTTTATATATTTAGATGAGGATAGGTTTTGATACAAAACATACAAAATTATAATTGTAAGTAAAAA
Source organism: Amorpha juglandis (assembly GCA_949126905.1). Taxonomy (NCBI): domain Eukaryota; kingdom Metazoa; phylum Arthropoda; class Insecta; order Lepidoptera; family Sphingidae; genus Amorpha; species Amorpha juglandis. The sequence goes on along the minus strand of OX421386.1, from coordinate 7,450,354 downwards.
ATCGTTAAGCGATTTCAAACGCCGAATCGCGTGCTTCTACTGTTCCAGGTGTTTCCCATTTTCCCTCGAAATATGTTATCAGATCTAACCACCTTTGGGGTAAACGATATCGAACACAAAATTATCATCACTGTGCGACTATTCTAAATCAAAACTTGTCTTTATACCACACTAGCTTTTGCTCGCGGCTCCGCCCGCGTGAACAGCATTTTCCGGGATAAAAGTAGCCTGTAACCGTCTCCATCTATCCCTGTAGATAAATTCATCAAAATCGGTTCAGTGATTTAGGCGTGAAAACGTAACAAACAAACTCACTTTCGCATTAACTTTCACCCCCCTTTTCATATCTTATTAACTAAAATTTCCAAAATTCCTGAAACACGTATTTATTTGTTTTACGTCAATAACCTAAATACAAAATTTTGTTTATGTAACTTTCAAAATGACTGACTTTCATACATATTATCATCCCCTATTTTGACCCCTTTGGGGTGGAATTTTCTAAAATCCTTTCTTAGAGGGTGCCTACATAACAAAATTAATATACAGTCCGAATTTCACGCTTGTAGCCTTGATAGTTTGTGCTCGGCGATGATGAATCAGTCAGTCAGTCAGGACATGTTATTTTATAAGTATAGATCATACTGTGTTCAAAAAAGTTTGAACTAATAGCATAATTTTATGCACTTAGCCGTAATAGAAAAGCCCGTTCTGTTATGTCCTTTATATAACCAGCTGCATAACAACAGATCGCAATGCTAGTTAATGTTTTAGCTGTAACTCGGCAAATAATAACGCTACCGGCTCCTTCGCCCATTCAACTCTCAATGTAACTGCGAAACTATTCAAAACGGTCGTTTCGAGCTCGGTGGCTACTCGGATTTCTATTCCACGAAGAGTTTCCTGGTACTTTGGAACTAATATCATGCAAATAATTCCGGTATTCATTGCAACTGTTACGGTGTTTCTACTTTGGGTCATTTCTAATTATGTTTTATGTTACGGTGTTTATTGTTAAAGTTGGAGCTGTTAACTTGGATTGCACTAACCCTGCAACCGTCGCGTCGATTAAAGATGTTGTATCAAGAAATGGTTGACAAGGTCTACAGACTTCGGCATTTTTATGGTACTGAAAATAAATGATACTTTATGTAACGTGAACTATTGCTTGTCATAATAATATTAACTTTAACTGACGGATGGTACAATTCACACTTAAAAATTATCAAGGCAAATATTTAAATAAATAATACATCTGACAGTCACACATACAGTCCTGACCCCACACTAGGTAACCTGTATCGTATCATAAACTACGAGGGACTTGCGGTCCCACAACACCCAGACCCAAAACAAATGCGGGAGTCTCTTTCTCTCTCTATCTCTTTTCTGGAGCTGGCTACTTACCCCAGTGGGTTCCAGTGTTCCAGTGAACACGGAGGCTTTTTTTTAATATTCTCTTACTTATTTACTAAGTTACTCTCGAACAGTTTTGTCTATAAGATTCTTATTGACAGTACTACAATTGGGCAATCATATTTCATATTTTTATTAGCTTGAATGACGAAACAAGCAGGTCGCTCGCCTGGTGGTAAACGCCACGCCTGCCCATAAACAAACACAACAGCACATAAAACTTTGAATTACAAATCACTGCATGCTATTGGACTGTGTTCGTCACCTCGAGACATAAGTTATTAAGTTTCTTAATACTACGTATATTGCCTTCAATGTCCTTCAAACGGAAACACAAGTGCTTACACACTGCTGCTTGGCGGTAGAAATAAAATGCACCAGACCTTGTGAGGCATCCAGATATTATTATTACATCATAGCGGCATAGCGATATTTGATGGATAAAAAAAAAACAAAGATTAGTCAATGATGATGAGTTTATATCTCGTTTAAGTTCTTCTATCAATTTTTTTACAATGCATCGGTTTTACCATTATTAAATGTCCCCGTTCTTCACTATCCCTTGACAAATAGAATTGTCCACAACCAAATGTCACGTAAAACATATCTGTCGTAACGGATGATGCACATCAGCTCAGAGCCGTTAAGTTCTTTGTCTCTCAACCTTCGGATGATACGTCACGTCCAACTCATGTCGGGTAATCATTCAATAAGCACGGTCATTGGCCCGGCGCCGCCTGCGCCGCCCGCGCCGCCTGCTCCGTTTGGGCTCGGCCGATGCGCGTCGCGGATGGACGGTCACACATTCAGATCCGTCTGTCGAGCGTGGCCTGTGTAAGAGAACGATTGCCGTTCAATTGATTTTACTATTTACATTGGATGATTTTGGACGAACGGTAATTAAGGACCTTTTTGCCCTGCGTTGGTGTCATCCCCGGCTTATTGTCAGGGTTATTACTATTACCTTGTCTTATACTGAAAGTTTGTTGCGAGTTGAATGTTTATTAATTAATCCCGAGAGGTACAACTCATGCTGCACCCACGTTTCGCCGGGCTTATTTCCCTGTGATGTCATAGGGGTGATCCTATCGCCATACTGGGTACAAATTTCGATCCCGGGCAATTGATGTGTGATTTTGCGGATCGAAAACTCAAACATAAATTATTGTCTGACCCGGGAATCGAACCCAAAATCTCACAGTCTTAGCTTTAGTACAATAATGAGGCTATATTCTATAGTGTATACCCATAATACTTTATTGATAGCTAGTACCTATTACATATACCCTAACCACCTGTCAGTCTGCACATGTAATATGGCGGTATTTATGCAAATGTCAAGTGTTTTATGATCGTTTGAACGTGTAGGGAGCGCTCCCGACATCGGAGACCTGACTAGCACTAACTGTAAGCGGAATTCAACCTTATTTCTTATGGCACAAAACATATTAGTCTAACTGGCCTTCAGTTTCATTAGCATTCTGTTGGATTGTGTCATACCAATATTATATATGAGATGTAAGAAATTTGAGTGGCAGTGTCACGCTGTAGACAGTATTGCCTACAGCATGAATGGGCCGCCTCGACCGGGTCGTAACCACTGTCTCACAGAAAACTGACGTAAAGTACCGGCTGGGTTTCGTACGTTACTTCCATACAACCGTTCGTTTCTTATTTTAGATGTCAGATGACTCCACTACGCGCCCACCTTTGCGCATACCGATATTAAAAAGTTTAATTGCGCGTAAATTTTTGAGCCAATTTTGATTGTTTTTCAACAAGAGGGTTTCTTTTCGTGTTCTATTGCGTATAAAATTCAATAAAGGGAACTACCCTATTGCTACCGTTCACAACTGACTTATTTACTACACCATGACTAATTGTGCTACCTGCCACCCTTCCAACTAGAACGGCACACATACGCTGACATGTTATATATTATGTGGCTGTTAGAACCAGAGTGGTCTAACTGCATTTTGATGACTTTTGACCAATTTGTATTTTTGTCAATTTAAACCAGGGCCGAAATGGACTTATACTGCCATCTATATCAAGATTTGTTACCAATTTAAGGCCGGTCCGATCTTGTCGATTAACATTTTTAAATTGACGAAGATACAAATTGGTCAAAAGTCATCAAAATGCAGTTAGGCCGTTCTGGTTCTAACAGCCTCATATACAAACATGTTTACAGCACGTATGTCCAATTATACGATTTGTTTAATTAAACCAGAGCGATCGATGTGTTGCGCAACTGCCTAATTGCACTTCGGAATTTGCGCGCGTTTACTTTTTACTTTTTTTGTGCTTAATCATTACTTCGATATTTGAAATTACCAGTATTGAATCATTGGTATGTGTTTCAGTTTATACAAGGTGTTCGAATGTAACTTGTGATTTACTCGGGAGCCTTAATTGTTAATAATATTTGTATATTTTTTTGAATTAAATTTAATTTTCGTTTACGTAAATTTACGAAATGTTGATTCTAATATGTTTTATATTCAGATATGTTAATATTTGATTTAATCTTAAATATATTTCTTGAAATACGTCTTTCATTGGTCATAAATGACATTTATAATGGCATTATTATTCGAACACATTGTTGAAATATTCGTCGCAAATTAATAATTAATTTAATATCTTGAATGAAACCACTGGTTATTGTTATTCACTTCACTATTTAGAATAAATAAACATAATTTAAACCAATATTTCTAAATCCACAGTAGAATTTTGTTGTCTCCGATAAGGCATGTTTTGAGTTCAGACAGAGTCCGCTACGCGCTACGAAAGCGATTAGTCCGCTTTATGTGAAATCGTCACGAGACGGTCGCTCGTCCCATTCTGTTTCAATCGCAAAACGTACTATACAATTACATAATATAACAGACGTATTAGTGTCGCCATTCGTCGCTCTTCTCTCGGTCGCGCACCTTAAAAAAGGCCTTTACAATCTGCTAATAAATAATTAATCGGTATTGTAATCTTGAATTGCATTGATTAACTTAATCGCATGTAGTTTTTGTGATGTATATCAGACATGTGAAAAGATATAAAAAATGTATTTCGGTTCGTGAATCATATATTCTACATAATGCTATAATAATAATATATTGATAACATTTATAGATTGCGTACCTACTTATTGTATCGTTTAATTACATACTAGGAATATTATATTATTATGTAATTATATGCGTAATATGTGGCAGTGGACAGGCCACATAGCTCGCAGAACCGATAACCGATGGGGCAGAAAGGTTCTGGAATGGAGGCCACGTACTGGCAAGCGCAGCGTTGGACGTCCACCTACGAGGTGGACAGACGACCTGATAAAGGTCGCAGGATGTCGCTGGATGCAGGCCGCTTCCAACAGGTCGGTCTGGAAATCTTTGGGGGAGGCCTATGTTCAGCAGTGGACGTCTTGTGGCTGATGATGATGATAATGATGATATGCGTAAAAACTATCGGTCTTCATAATGCGGCAACACCGAGTATTCAATAATTGTAAATATTTTATTTGAGTGTAATAAAAGTTTGTAGACAATTAATATAAATACTGGCCTTGTATTATACACGTCCCACGGCTGAGCACGAGCTCCTTCTACTGAATGAGGAGTTGAGAGGCTGTAGTCAACCACGATGACCTAATGCGGATTAGCAGACTTCACATACCTTCGAAATTCTTATGGAGAACTTCTCAAAGTACTTAGTGTGATGATGCAATTTTGGCATCGTAGTGGCAAAGAATACTAAATAATACTACGAAGTGGCTGAATCAGACCTGGCCGCTCTTCTTAGTAGAGTAGCCATCGTGCCTAGTTGTGTGATAGTGTAAATTACACTGTATAATGTAGAGCTGACATTATTTATTTAGCTCTGTCCACGTTGAAGATTTTCTAAGCGTTACGTAATTTATATTTTTCTTATCACATCTGCGATAATACACACCTTATCAGTAAAATTTAGATACGCACGTGCACACGACACTAGCGCCTAAGTTACGGTGAATTAAATAACGAGAGCATCATATACATCGCAAAGCATGGCTTTTACTATTATCTTATTATATTTTAAGTACCTAAGTTACTTCTTATCTTGTTGACTTACTTTTAAAACTATCTAAACTTGTGCTAAACCCATTAGTACAGAAACACTAGTCTTATCCCCAAGTCGTAATTAAAGACGCATTCGATGAAGACCAACCAAAACTGAACTATTGTGCAGTACAGATATGACAGATTCAGCCGGACGAATAAAATGAGGTGTAAAACTAGATACGTGACGGGAGATCGCGCTGCTATCTCCACGTACAATTTTATTGCGGCCACGTAAAATTTATGTACACATCATTACGAACATGTACTTTACATGTTTTAATAAGACCGAACGAAACATCGAATAGTCCGTGCGAAAGTGTATTTATTAGTTTATTCGCACGTACGATCCGACTCATCATCACATCAATGTCTCTGAGAAATTGAAACGTGTCTGGCAAAATTGTTGAGTTGTGAATTAATCGAAAAAGGAAAAAAAAAATGTATTGAATTTTCATTATTGAATGAAATTAAAGTGTTGACGCAGGTGTCAGTTTGGCTGTATTTTATAACTTGAAATTACTCATTGCTCAGTTACCACTGTCATTTTTTCTACACCACTTCATTACACCAAAACACTCACATTACACTGTTTTATTATTACATGTGTGGGGTTTGCGGATAATCCAATACAAAACGTCAGATTGTCGGTGCAGTTTAGACTGATCCAATCGATTGTAAAGATTTCTCGACGCACCTCGAAGCGTGTGCGACCGACATAAAGCGATACTTAGATCGTAACGCTATACAATCAGATACATTGCCGGCTTTTAGATGAGATCTACGGAATTTAACAAGACGAGGTGGTAGGTCCCTCGTATGCGAGAAGCGGTCTGGGTTAGTACCACCGCTTTGTCTATTTCTGCCGCCAAGCAACATTGTGTAAGCACTGTTGTGTTTTGATTTGAAGGACATTGAAGCCAGTGAAATTACTGGGGATTATGAGACACATCATGTCTCGGGGTGTCGAGCACAGTTCAGGGCCATGCAGTGCTTTGTAATTCAAAGTTCTGTGTGGTGTTGCTTCTGTTAATGGGCAGGAATGGCGTTTACCATCAGGCGAGCGCCGTCATCGTCTCGACATTCCATGAAAAAAAAAACAACTGAATACAATAGATATTTACTTACGTATCTAATTATTGCATTTCGCGGATGTTACGATTCATTGATGATTTTAATGTGCTTTTGACGACAAGATGCTGATTCATCTTAGCTGAATTACGTTTTGTGTGTATGTTTTGTGTTTGATGATGTTGTTTGTGTCATATTTTATTTTGAGTTTCGGAAAGAATAGTATAGTATAGCATATGTATATAGAATATTTTTAGTATGTCGAATGAAGACAATTTTATAGTATGCTTTAGTTTTTTGTGATTTAGCTATATCATTTTGCAGCAATAATTAAAATACACAATTACAAATAACTGATCAAGAATATCTACCACTTGCTTTAACATGCTTAGCGAAAAATAACTCAACGTTTTCTCATACAAATCTCGATGAAACGACATATTTTTTTATGAACAAATAATCGACTGTAAACGCTCGTATAAACTCTGCATAACACTTAATCAATCCATAGACATTATGTTGTTAAAATAGATAACTCATCTCGCAACAGTACGTGGTCATTTCTCGACGTAATAATGTTCTTACATTCATGCGGAACATTTCATTGATCTATCGCGTCTAGATCTATCTAGACCTCGTGTGTCGCACCATTAATATGTAGTCTGTGGTATCGGTATTATAATATTGTGTCCGATATTATGGTTCTTTGGTACCTGCCCCATATTAAAAATTTAATTGAAAGGAATTATTAATTTTCAATATCTTTTTTTTTATCCTGGCTCGGCATAATGACGTCTAAAAGCTGATGAAACCTCATGTTGATAAAATCTATGTTCATTAATTAAACCGGTTTAATTTGTATTCGATTAAGAATAAAATAATAAATAAATACACCCAACAGTCACCTACATAGTCCTGACTCCACAGTGAGATACGAGTCTCGTGTCGTGGGTATCAGGAACTACGAGAGACTTTCGGTCTCACAACACACAGGCCCCGAGACAAATATCTGTGGATCACTCAAACAATTGTTTCGGTGCGGGGATCGAACCCGCGGCCTCTCGTTTCACAGCCGGCTACTCGCCCGCTGCGCCACGGAGGCTGTCAAAAACTAGTAGTAGTATTTATTAACGACTAGTTGATTATTATCGTTAAAGAAACACCGTATTCGTGAGGTAATCATCTACGACCGTGACTTTTTGTCTTACCATTGGCTAATACTCGGTTCTTAATAGGTTAATGAGAATCTGTCGTGTCGAATATCGATTAAATTAATACATCGATGCTGGCGATATGATTGTTCTATAATAAATGGTAGTGGCACGAAGATTCTGCGAAAATAAATAAAAATTTAGGTTACATTTCGCCTTAGATTTTGTAAATAAGCAAGCGAGCGTTTCCATATTCTATTCACTCACCACTAATATTGATCTAAGAACCTACATAGGTACTTTTTATTAGGCAGACAGTGCACACAATCGTGAACTATAACTTAACCAATATATATGTGTAATAACTTGTGTAGCTGTGAAATATTTTGTGAGACCCCATATGCCGAAACCCTGCCATGTTATGACCTGTTTTGTGATGCGCGATCGAGACGCACGACATTAGTAATACGTTCCCTTTGTATGCAATTATAAAGGTAGGTTTGAGGTATGCGACCGGGATAGGTCACGGCGACGCGCGACCGGTACAATTCAATTAATCAGTACCATTTACAAGGTGGTAGGTCCCTCGTATACGAGAGACCGTCTGGGTTGGTATCACCGTCTTGTCTATTTCAGCCGCCAATCAACAGTGTGTAAAGCACTGTTGTGTTTCGGTTTGAAGGACATTGAAGCCAGTGAAAGTACTGGGCATTATGAGACTTAACATCTTACGTCTCGGGTGACGAGCGCCGTTCAGTGCCATGCAGTGCTTTGTAATTGAAAGTTCTGTGTGGTGTTGCTTCTGTTTATGAGCAGGCGTGGCGTTTACCATCAGGCGAGCACATTGCTCGTCTCGTCATTCAATCAAATAAAAAAAAAAACAATTTCATGCAAAGCGCTTGTGTCGCAGTCTCCCTGTCTCCGTTCCTAAAAATAGGCCTCTAACTATGTTATGCCAAGATGACGATTACATATTAGAAAAAGTTGTCATTCACTCAACCACACACTTTTACCGATTAGACGACGACCCTTTGAAGTTATTCAATTTACGATAGCAAACATCTGTAGGTATAAAGCTATAAAGACGATCAATACACAAACCGTTTCTAGTACAATAGGCGCTTTTGACGATCGTCTCCTCAAGGGGTGGCCACTCTTGTGATGTAAACAAGCACCCTTCACGGCCCAGCACCCCCCGCTTCCCCACCATTGTAAACAAGGATCCCGCTGAACCGCCTAGAGATGTTAAGGTTTTTATATAGGGCTTTATGAGTCAAAAGAAATTAATTTTTGAGCGGTATAGCCACGCTGTAGACAGTTTTGTCTACAGCATAAATGGGCTGGCTCGACCGGATCGTTACTACAATCTCACAGACAAACCGACGTAAAGTAGCGACTTGCTGCTGCGTTTCGTACGGTGAGTGAGATATCCGGAAGCCCAAATCCCCTCCCCTTCCCAATCCCTAATTATCCCTTTCCTTTAAGGTCGGCAACGCGACCATGATTCTTATGGTGGTGGGCGTACATGGGCGGTGGAGATCATTTAGCATCAGGTGACCCACTTGCTCGTTTGCCGGCCTATGCTATAAAAAAAACCTAACTATTGCAGACTCCTGATATCAATTACAAAAATATATGTAGTTTATAAACGGCTACATAAATTTTCTTCAAACATAGCAAGAAACCATCTCGATTAAACCAGCTTTTTAATAAAAAAACTGCATTTATATCGCTCTATTCGTTTAGACAGATACACAAGTGAATCATACCAAGGGATCAAACATATATATTCCCCTCTTTTGTAGGGTATTAAAAATAGTTTTTTTTTTATGGCATAGGCCGGCAAACGAGCAAGTGGGTCACCTGATGGTAAGTGATCTCCACTGCACATGTACGTCCATCACCAGAAGAATCATGGGCGCGTTGCCGACCATAAAGGAAAGGGATAATTAGGGATAGGGAAGGGGAGGGGATTTGGGCTTCCGGATATCTCACTCACCGTACGAACCGCAGCAGCAAGTCGCTACTTTACGTCAGTTTGCCTGTGAGACTGTGGTAACGACCCGGTCGTTACCACAGTCTCGTCAGAATATAGGTGAACAGACGTATCGAGAGACCTATAGTGTTGATATTTAATTCTTAAGCAATGATTAATTAAACACTGTTGTCATGTCTTTCTCGCCACATAAATCATGTTGACACAGAGAGAAAGACAAAAGAGTGTTTACTAATCAATGCTTAAGTAAACTTTTTAAGCAATGAAATTGATTAGTCAAAAAACTGTTTACATCTCTTTCTGGCATATTTGTAAACCGCGTTGACAAAGAAAGACAAAAGAGTGTTTAACTAATCAATGCTTAAGTAACATTTATAAGTAAGGTCTATTATGTATACGTTGGGAAATCTACATGCCGATGTTAATACAGTATTAAATTTACCGCACGTTAAGTTATGCAACATACTAAATTTTGCTCACGGCTATTCCCGTGTAAACCTCTTTTTCTGGATTAATAAATATATAAATAATAAAAAAAGTAGCATATTATGTCCTAGTACAGGTCCATTGTCTACCTGTGTCCCAAACCGTTTAGTCGTTAAAGCGTTATTGAATAACAAACATTCAAATTCAATACAAATATCCAATCTCACAAACATCCAAACTTTCAAAATTTTCTTACTTATTTCAGACGTTTACGAAAGAATACGTTTTACTCAATACAAAACGATTTAAATTAATATACATACTTTACAGAAATGTATCAACATATTGGCAAACTGCATTAATTATGTTGTTGTAATTTCATCGAAGAGAAAGGCTAAATATACTTTAGTACATATCTATATATATAAAAATGAATCGCTGTGCGTGTGTCTCGCCAAAACTCGAGACTGGCTGTACCGATTTGGCTGATTCTGATCTTGAAATATTTGTGAAAGTTCAGGGAAGGTTTACCCGGTGAGAAAAAATGAGTAACATAAATAATAAGTAAAGGAAAACACTAAAAACGACAACTTAATTTCCCATACAAACTGTTCCTGGGTATGAAACACTTGATGTCTTTTTGATGTGAAACATCTATAAGCGCAGGTATAAACCGGATTGTTGGCGTTGCGAAGCTTGCCGTTATGACGGGTCGCCACGCTATACTAGACAGAGCATGGACAGGACAGGACAGGAACCGAACAGGATAGGACAGGACAAGACAGGGACAGGGACAAGACAGGGACAGGACAGGGACAGAACAGGATAGGACAGAACAGGATAGGACAGGACAGGACAGGGACAGGGACAAGACAGGGACAGGACAGGGACAGGACAAGACAGGGACAGGATAGGACAGGACAGATCAGGGGCAGGATAGGATCGGACAGGACAGGGACGGGACAGGACAGGACAGGATAGGACAGGATAGGACAGGACAGGGACAGGATAGGACAGGGACAAGACAGGACAGGACAGGGACAGGACAGGGCAGAACAGGAAAGGGACAGAACAGGATAGGATAGGACAGGGACAGGACAGGGCAGGACAGGAAAGGGACAGGACAGGGACAGGGACAAGGGTCAGGGACAGGGCAGGGACAGGAAAGGGACAGAACAGGATAGGATAGGACAGGGACAGGACAGGACAGGGATAGGACAGGGACAGGACAGGTCAGGGACAGGACAGGGCAGGACAGGACAAGACAGGGACAGGACAGGACAGGGACAGGACAGGACAGGACAGGACAGGGACAGGACAGGACAGGACAGGAAAGGAAAGGGACAGGGCAGGGACAGGATAGGACAGGACAGGGACAGAACAGGACAAGACAGGACAAGACAGGGACAAGACAGGGACAGGACAGGGACAGGACAGGGACAGGACAGGGACAGGACAGGACAGGACAGGACAGGGACAGGACAGGGACAGGACCAGACAGGGACAGGACAGGACAGGACAGGACAGGACATGACAGGACATGACAGGGACAAGACAGGATAGGACAGAACAGGGACAGGATAGGACCGGACAGGACAGGAACAGGACAGGGACAGGACAGGGACAGGACAGGGACAGGACAGGGACAGGACCAGACAGGGACAGGACAGGACAGGACAGGACATGACAGGGACAGGGACAGGACAGGACAGGACAGGGACAATATAGGGCAGGACAGGGGCAGGACAGGGACAGGACAGGACAGGACTGGAACAGGGACAGGACAGGGACAGGGCAGGACGGTGACAGGACAGGGACAGGACTGTCCCACCGCGGGGAGGTGGAAGGCGACCTGACTTAGGTCGTCGAAGTCAATAAAATGTGCGACGGGCTACCTCACGTGCAATGGTGCAGTACCTCACTTAATTGCATTTAATGTAAATGAAACTTTGTATTAAGTTTAGACCACATTTTACACAAATATAATATGTAGGTGATACGGAGTTCACCGGGTCATCTAGTAATAGATAAATCATAAATTCTTTGTCACTGCGATAACTACAAAACTATTCTGATTTATTAAATTCTTGTGTGATATTACAACCATCCAGTACCTGACTGGATGACCCCACCTTCCACGTGGCGAAAAACTCGCCACAGTGACTTGTGCAGGCTAACTACGTTCCGGGGTCAGCCAGTGAATATCCAGTAGCTTCGGGCCGGCATAATTCTGTCCGCTTGACGGTTAACCTTATATTTGGACAGCACTGTTATCAGTTTCCTGTGCTAGGGATATCAGAAACTATCATGTACTAGTTCTATTACATCCAGATTTAATATTTCCATCAAATATTTGCAAATTAAAATATATAGTTAATAAGATAGCAAAATTGTGTGGGCTTCTATCAAACGCTCGTCAGTCCACTGATCGTTCTATACATTTTTAATTATAAATTCTCACGACTGCCTTGATAGCGCAGTTATAATGCGTACGCGCTACGACTGCTGTGCTGAGGTCTTGGGTTAGATCCCTGTGTTGGGTAAAAGTGATATTGGGTATATCTAACACGAAATGCTTAGAATCAGCTGAAGTCTGGAATTGAGCCCGGTGTGGAGAAAGGCTCGTATATCACCCATCATGGGATGGAAATAATCTTGTCGAAATGTGGGTGTACTGATAATACCTATACCTACTCCTTCGGGCATTACGGGCGTGAGTGCATATGGATGTATATATATTCTTCCAACTGCCATTATTATTAGAAGGTGGTTTTGTGACTGACCTCAGTCCGGCCCAATTACTTTGCGCGCATTGTATAGTGCACTATACACTTGTAAACCAGTGGATATCGTTTCGATCGCTATTGTTATTGTCACGGGTGATTGCGCCGTCATCAAGGGCGCCTTCTACTCTTTGTACCATATTAGTTTTTGTATTGGAAACCCTATGCCATTGTTTTCTAATGTATTCTACGTTTTTATTGGCCAGTTATTTGTGTTGCTGCGTGTCGTTGATGATGCAAACCCGTATTAATAATCATGATTAAGCGACGTTACTCGTTTCGAGGTGATCTTGGAATCCTCCCAAATGACTTTCGAAATTATTTCACATATCATCTGATAAGTGGAACTCGGAATTCAATTTCCAGTTATTGATCAAATACAAATATGTTGAATCAAACTATAGACATTATTGTCTACAGCTCGACTGGGTTGTTATGACTGTCTCACAGGAAACCGATATGTAGCAGCAGCTTATAGTTCCGATTTGTACGGTAAGCTAGTTATCGGGATATCCATATCCCCTTCCCCTTCCCCCTTTATTATGCCTTAATTATCACTTTATTATGGTCGTCAAACCATTCGTCGTCACATCGTCAACGGCTTGTTGGCGTTGGTAGACGGCGAAGCTTATTTGGTATCAGGTGACCTACCTACTCGTTTGTCGGCCTTTGCCGATAAAAAAAAATAGATAAAAATCCGATAATAGATAAAAATCACCAAGCACAATTTAAAACATTAAACATTAATAGCGGAACAAACATTATAATATTAATTTCGACACCGATCGAAACCATCCAGCGTGCGATAAAATATCTCAAGCACGAAGTGAGCATACCTGGCGAAAGAGTTAGAGTGTTTCAAAACTAACGTAATAAGGTGAGCGGAAAAATTTACATGCGGAAGCAATTGTATGAGGTTCAATTGTCAATTTGTATGGTTTATGTAGTATGGTATGTAGCCGTATTTATGTATTACGTTAAACTTTGATGTAGGGTTTGTTGTTTGAGTTCAAAACCAAACTTCTTTAACTTATGATTTATGAGTGTAGGAAAATCCCTTTGATGCCGTGGCAGTACATTTCACTTTTTTACCTTAATGTAATGTGTTGGAGCCAATTCCCCCCGTGTGTGGTTTGATAATGTTTGTCCAATCATCGTCCAATACCCAACCTCGACTGGCGCTCAATTGTTTTTGTGACATGTCAAACGCAAGGGCGAAAGGGAAGCGAAAGGTATTGGAGCCACCGTGTGGTGTATATCTTCGGCCATTTTTTTTAATAGCATAGACCGGCAATCGAGCAAGTGGGTCACCTGATGGTAAGAGATCTCCACCGCCGATCTACACCCACAATACTAGGAGAATCATAGGCAAATTTGCCGCAAGTAGCGACTTTACGTCGGTTTTCTGTGAGACAGTGGTAACGACCCGGTCGAGCCGGACCATTTATGTTGTAGACAAAACTGTCTACAGCGTGGCTCTACCACTCATAAACATTTAAAGGCGCCAAGCTCGGATGTAAAGAATCCATCTGTGACCGCCGCATTAAATTGACAAATCAAAGATGACACAAGGCCGTATGTTACATCCTGCATCACTTTAGTTCAAATATGAACATGTCAATGTTTTAAATGAGTTAAACGTTTAATAATTTGGAAATCACTAAGAAGTCCGTTTCCGAAGAAAGTGAATACATACATTTCTAAGAAAATTAAACGAAAGTGGACTCGGTTATTTGGTGAATCATTTTCACCTCTGACTCAACATTCGCTTTGCAGATGTAACAATACCACGTAATTTCAAACAGAACATCTCCATTATAATGTTCGTATTCATTGAATTTAGTGTAAATGCGATAAATTGAAATTTATTGTCGAGACCGCGCCGTGCCCAAGGTTCCAGATGTTACACGACAGGTGTGTAAACATTACCACACCGATGGTGTATATTAATCGTTAGAATGGATTAAATTAACTTGTAGAAATAAGGATAAAATGGTACGACACTTATAGCATATGCCGGCAAACAAGCAAGTAGGTCACCTGATGGTAAGTGATGGATGTCAACAATGTACGCTAGAAATACCAGAATAATTATGGGCGCGTTGCCGACCTTAAAGAGAAGGGATTGGGATGGGGAGGGGATTTGTCCCTCCGGATATCTCACTCACCGTACGAAACGCAGCAGCAAGCCGCTACTTTTCGTCGGTTTTCTGCGAAACAGTGGAACGGCCGTCGAGCCGGCCCGTTCGTGCTGTATACAAAACTGTCTACAGTGTGGCTATACCACTCTAATCACACCATCATTCATTGATAGTTTGTTAAATCGATCAGTATTTGAGATATTGAACATCTTAGGACATGCTTTGGATCAAGACAGAAGGCGAGCCATCGCCATACCGAAGGCAAGACGCACACAATTTTCAAAGAGATGATATTAGATATTATGTTAAAGTGTTCAGTTTATATTTTTATAAAAATACGATAGTGTCGGTCATTAGTCACAGTGTTGCTTTGATCAACTGTTTGCACTTAACACGTTTATGATTCATACTCGTTATTGTTGATGTAAAGAATTTGTTATTACGCAAGCCTGTTACATAGTTTTGTATTACAGCATGCATTTTTACACGGATGACGGCGCTTGATGTGTATGTATTGGGAGAGCTTGCGTGGCGCAGTGGGCGTGTAGTCGGCTGTGAATTTATCTATCTTTCTCTCGCATACGAGGATCTACAACCTGTAGACAAAACTGTCTACAACGTGGCTCTACCAACTTGCATTGGCGAGTGTGGTGAACTAATTCCTTATCCATTTCATTAATAAAGGATGCCCGTGCCCAGCAATATCCAATAACTATGAGGCAAATGTTAATACCAGATGTTAGTATTATAAAACATCTGCTATATCCACATTAAACAGCTTTCGCTCAATCGTTAATCAATACCACCCGTTAACTTCTAAGCAAAAAAACTAGCTTCAAGTTTTTTTGTCTGTGTATAAAAAAAGATACGTCTGATTGGTTCGGACACGTGGAAATTATGAATGAACGGTTTTATAGAAACATGTTATTTTTTTTTTCGCCCAATTAGATGCGAGCTATTATCGTTTTCAAATTATTAAAAAACAAGTCTTCACATCTGCTACGTATTCCATTCACATTGTGAAAATATACGTCTGAGTCGCTTGGTGTTTAAATGTAGTGAGATAGAAAGTTTGTATAGTAAATCTCCCGGAAGGCCCAAAATCCCCTTTTCTTTTCAGTGCAATGTATCCATGATTTTTTGGTATTGTTTTTGGGTTCATGGGCGATGGAGAGCAATTACCGTCAGGTGATTCAATAGCTTGTTTTTTTTTACACTAGCCCGGAAAAATGACCGCACTACATCTGATGGTAAGCCCAGTGCAGTCCAAAAAAACCAGCGAGCACTGACAAACAATGTGTTTATCGGTGGTCATCAGAATCATGCTGACCTGTATAAATGCTTCTTCACACTCCGAAGAGGGAAGAAGCAAATTGAGGGGCCTGTGACAGGACATGCGAATTACCGATGCAGGTAGGGACAGGGTACAGGATATATCCATATACTCGCCCCAACCAACCATCAAGTCCTGTCGCAAGTTCCTCGGGAGAGCCGGGTATACACTGGCTAATCCTGGAACACGAACCACACAAAGTGTGTGGGTCATTGTGGCAGGTTTTAACACCATGTGTACTGCAATGTACAAAAAAATCAGCTGGTTAGTAATCATACCTATTGGAAGGAGGGGCTTCCAATAGGTATCGATAACGAGGTCATAAGAATGATTACTAACCAGCTGATTTTTTTGTATTTACTTAGTTAATATTTATATAACTTAACTGTCATATTGTCCTACAAATAAAATAATAATTTTTTGAGTATCATCAAATCGAAATATTCTATCCTTGCTACCTCTGTTAGCTACCACAATAGAGAATTTTCGCATAGGGAATAGTTGGTCGTCTCATCGAAACGAAGCTACTCACGGAAAATGAGCTTGATAGTAGTCAAGTGGATCAGCTACCCGAGGGCTCCCTGTCCATTCAAAGAAATGTAAATTTTTATTTATATAATTATATAAGTTATTTATTAAATTTTATAAGTTTAATAAATTCGACAAAGGATTTGAGGTTAACGTTTATTGCACGCACCAAATGACGATTATGTAATTTGGGATGTAAAAATCTTTATACCGTTTAATAGTAAATAAAAATAGTTTTAAGAATCGAAAGAATTTAATGAAGTCTTGTCTCGCGCCTCATATTTACTTAATGGGCACTTCATTGTCGTTCATTGTCTTCATTATCACACGTAGTCGGTATAATTTGTGTTACAAGGAAGTCTTGAAACGCTATCTTACTACTAGCGGCTTATCGGTGAACGGCTTTAAGGATGAGTGTCAAATCCTATGTACCTCCGCCTCGAAGACTTCGACAACAAATGCAAAAAAGCCATAAATACCACGTGGAACAACTTTCATACAGTGGTTGATCCTGGAAAGACTTTTTTCCCTGTGTCTGTAATGTATGGTGATTTTACGAACGAGTCCTGGTTTTTTTTTTTTTTTTTTTTTATAGCATAGGCCGGCAAACGAGCAAGTGGGTCACCTGATGGTAAGTGATCTCCACCGCCTATGTATGCCCACAATATCAGAAGAATTAGGGCGCGTTGCCGACCTTAAAGGAAAGGGATAATTAGGGATTGGGAAGGGGAGGGGTATTTGGGCCTCCGGATATCTCACTCACCGTACGAAACGCAGCAGCAAGCCGCTACTTTACGTCGGTTTTCTGTGAGACAGTGGTAATGACCCGGTTGAGCCGGCCCAGTCATGCTGTAGACAAACTGTCTACAGTGTGGCTCTACCACTCATGTGTCTGTAATGTATGGTGATTTAACGAGCAAGTACCGGATATTTTTCAATTGTTTCTATGCCCATGTCGCCTCCAACTCAATCAGGCGTGTACAATATACAAACAACACCTAACAAGCGTGTGTAATGGAAGTGCACACGGTCCGCCTAGACAATACACCATCCACACGACGGCTATAATGTGTTGACACGTTGGTGATTTTCTTTCACGGCTGTCGTGCTTTTCGTGTGTGTTCCGCTCATTGTCACCGACGACGGTGTTTGAATACATTATTCTGTGTTTAGGGAAGTTTTCGATGTTAAATGATTGTTTGTTTGACGGTTTTTATTTTTAATGACTATAATTAACAAATAATTGATGGATAGGTACATAACATATGCCATTCTGGCGCTAGGTTATAAAATTTACAGGCGAAATGGTTACCAATAGCTGGTAGAGTAGTTTATCTATAGCTATGCCTATAGCTATGTCACACGTGCATCTTACTAATTCAAATCTGTGTATCACATGAGCTATGTTTGGCATGCGTCGTGAGCTATTATCCAAATCCATAGTTTTGAAACATGTGCTGAATCGTTTATTCATTTCTTAAAGGAATACGCAAGTTGAAGATCCATATATCAATGGCACAAATGTACAAAATTTATTTTCAGCAATTCATGAGTAAAGTCAATCAATTTCTAAAACCATATGGGACAAAGCGATTAAATGAAGTTACCGATGAACAACTTTCGTTTTCCGCCATCGTTTGCTCAAGTATGAATGATACACGATGTCAAACGGTTAATACGTTTCCATAAAACGCACGCGATTAACCCACTATGGATAATGTACGTTAACATTTCTCAAAACCGGTTACTGAACCTAAGCTCACGTTACAAGTAAATCGTAGAAAGTGGAGGCATATATACTCAATTCTAATTCAAGGGTGCATACCGATTATTGATAACTAGCTATCCCTCGCGGTTTTACCTGCATGTTACTGCCCTGCTCCCATGGGTCATAGCGTGATATGCATACAAACCTTCGTCGTGAATCACTCTATCTATTGCTGAAAACTGCATAAAAATCTGTTGAATAGTTTAAAAGATCTAAGCGAACAGACAGCGGAAGCGACTTCATTTTATTCTATGTAAAGATGAAGTACATAACCATAAAATTTACTGCATTTCATGCTTGCATGCATGGTGGTCTTCATAAACAGGTTCAGTGTGTTTTTTTTTTCTAGATAGTAACCTTTGCCCGACGTTTGATTTTGATTTCAATAATTTATCAAACATAGTATATAATTACCTAAATCAGCGCGAATAGGGTTGCCAACCATACTGTTTAAAACAGTATACAATTTTATTTTAATCCATAATACTGTTTAATCTATACTTATAAAATAACATGTCCTGACTGACTGACTGATTCATCATCGCCGAGCGCAAACTATGAAGGCTACAAGCATGAAATTCGGACTATATATTCATTTTGTTATGTAGGCACCCACTAAGAAAGGATTTTAGAAAATTCCACCCCGAAGGTCATTTTGAAAGTTACATAAACAAAATTTTGTATTTCGGTCATTGACGTAAAACAAATAAATACGTGTTTCAGGAATTTTGGAAATTTTATTTAATAAGGGATGAAAGTAAATGCGAAAGTGAGTTTGTTTGTTACGATTTCAGGCCTAAATCACTGAACCGATTTTGATGAATTTATCTACAGAGACAGGTGGGACCCTGGAGACGGTCACAGGCTACTTTTATCCCGGAAAATGCTGTTCACGCGGGCGGAGCCGCGAGCAAAAGCTAGTATTCAATAAAAATAAAGTATACCGTATAAGAATAATGTTTTCATCATTGCTATCCAAAGCCGTATTGGAAAATAAACATTTATTTTCGTGGCGCTTCATACATGGTGGCCTGGGCGCGGAGCTCCAAGAAATTTGTATTCAAAACAATTAATAAATAACATACCTACCTACTATTCACATATTTTCCTTCTCCGACCCTAATATTAATTCTTTTATAAAAGTTGGCAACCCTAGTCGCGGGTATCCGAGAATCGAACGCACGTATGTCGTAACTTCTAGATTGTAAAATGTTAAATAAAACTAACCAAATTTATTGTATTTTTGAAAAAGACCGGTACCATATAAAGTTACGGCTATCCATAGTGTGGGTTATAAAAGGTCAAAGGTGCGATCCCGGCGCGGGCAATTGCTTACCACTATCACATTTTTGTGTCGGACACGTTCGTTGGGAAATATCAAATCACATTCTCATGTTGTTTATGTTTTTTTTTACTTTCTATGCTCAAGGGATTTCGACTTTTACCTTTTACCTAAATCAGTGGACACAGCGATTATTTTTTTCTGAAGTGACCGATGGAGATTGCAAGAAAAAGAACCATAGGTAGACCATAAAAGAACCATAGGTAGACCATAAAAGAACCATAGGTAGACCATAAAAGAACCATAGGTAGACCATAAAAGAACCATAGGTAGACCATAAAAGAACCATAGGTAGACCATAAAAGAACCATATATTTTACAGGAGAGAGCATTGTTTGATGCACGTAAACTTATTGCTACATTAACGCTTTGGGTAATTGTAACTTTTTGCCTGTCAGGGAAAATCAATAATTATTTAAATTGTTTATCAAGTTACCCCAAAACAGATTGGACTGATGGCACAAATTTATCCACAAAAATAAGAAATTTTCTCGCACGTACTGAAATAAAGAAGGAAGCATCCAACTGACAAAACGGACCCTCGTTGTTATCGAAAAAAGGTCAAGGAAACAACACAAGACGATAAATTAAAATGTAGTTGACGGTGGATCGTAAATCGGCGGGGCTCCTTTCCTTGAGGCAGGTCGGTGCCGCATTCCATGCCCGGTACTGTAATTGATTAACGTGCCGAGAGTGACTTTACGACTTTATTTTGATAAAGGGTCCGTGGAATTGGAAGGCATTTTTATTTTATTGAGGTAATCTTACTTCCATTATCGCTAGTGTGGGCGCGATAGTATCTGTAGTGAGACAACCCTAGTTAATCTTCATAGACAATAATAATGTAGAAGAATTTTGGATTTTGAGATAACTTTGATGTTATAACAAATACATAAATACACCCAACAGTCACACACATAGTCCTGACCCCACAGTAAGATACGAGTCTTGTGTC
The DNA here is from genome assembly GCA_949126905.1 of Amorpha juglandis. Taxonomy (NCBI): domain Eukaryota; kingdom Metazoa; phylum Arthropoda; class Insecta; order Lepidoptera; family Sphingidae; genus Amorpha; species Amorpha juglandis. Next base: position 7,429,341 of record OX421386.1, on the reverse strand, counting down.
GTGGTTATCAGGAACTACGAGAACCTTCCGGTCTCACAACACACAGACCCCGAAACAAACATTTGTCTGGGTGCGGGGATCGAACCCGCGGCCTCTCGCTTCACAGCCGCCTACTCGCCCGCTGCGCCACGGAGGCTGACAAAAATGAATTTAGTATTTCCTTTATTTACTCATCGTTGGCCTCAAAGAGAGAGGGGCGGTCGTAAATCTACAAGCTAAGTTTTCTATAACATATTGTGTTAAAAAGCATGTTGCACCGATCCTACTGCGAATGGAATAAGAACAGGTGGAAGAAGAAGTCTCATCGTTATTTCCTCAAAATATGATATACAGATGAATATATTATATAGATTTGTAATACATAACGTCATAACTCTTGGGCAACCTATTTAATATTTATATGAAGATATTTCGTTGTAGTCGAAACCGAATGTAATTAATTCTTAAAAATTTGCCAGGAAATCCGGTTTTCTACTGTTGACTGATACGCAAATGTTCTCAATTCGGTCCAACTAGTATAAATGCCACCATATATAACTTCAATTCGGGGATATCTGCGTAGTTTGAGAAAGTTACATATCTTATACATATTCTGTGGCCATTTGGATTGTTTTTGTGGATGATGTGATTCTGAACATCCTCATAAAGAGCCTCCTTAGAATAGCTATTGGCGGCATACAGGTAACCTGGTTCGAGGTATTAATTAATGTAATATGTCTACTGATTGATCGTCCCCACGCCACTTGGACCCCTTATTGGTAATCGGCACTGCAGTAATGCTTAGGTCGACTACGGCATTTAAATTAAAGATGGATCTCGTCCTTGGAGCAATTTAATTAATTTTTCATTTTTTGTTTAAGAATTGTACCTTCATGTTGTCCTTATAAGAACCATCTCTTCTTTATTGAAATAAAACTAATTAATAATTAACTAATACATTAACATTTCGGGACAACCTACACCTCAGTCCACCCCGTGACCACGAAGGCAGAAAAGTCTTCGAAACGTCGGGATCAAAATTAATAAAAAAAACTGTGATAAAATCCGTTCAAATTAGTTTTATTTTAATGAGTAATTTTCGCGTAAACATAAGAAATCATTATCTCTTCTTTCAATTTGATGTACCTACATCAAATGTATTCCTCGAACGAGGTAAAAAATTATATTCTAAAGTCTAGACCACCACGTATTTAGCAACAGATATAACAGCGATTAATGATAAGTGTTTAATTGCACGTCAAAGCTAATTGAATTGATCATAGGATGCGCTAAACTGGCTCCACACGGAATATTACCTGAGTGCGAGGTGATAATTATAATTGCGTTCCGTTCCACGGAGCAGTGTTGGCGTTTGCCATCTGAAATGGAACGTGATTCGCGCCGCATAGTTTATTGTTTTAAATTATAGCTTAGTTAGTAATATTGCAATCATCTTTTTATGTCAGAAGTCAGCAAAGGAGCACGAAACGATCACATCGGTTTTCTGTGAGGTAGTAGTAACAACCTGATCGATCTAGCCCATTTATACTGTAGACAAGTGTCTATAGCGTGGCTCTACCATTTAAATATTACAAAATTGATAGAGAATACAATGATCTGGCCATGGACGCATTACCTAAAACAGGCAATATTAGACCATAGCAGCTTAACTTGCAGGACCTAGATGTAAGTATGCGATGTACCAAATCTTTGTCTATCTACCGGTGAGCAACAGAGTGTAAGCACTATATTATTCCGGTTTGAAGGACATTGAATTACTAGGTATTATGAAACCTAATGTATTTTAAAATTTCGGGGTATAAATACTTTGTTATTTATACTATTGTTTGGTGTTGCTACTATATATGGACAGGCATTACCATCAGGCGAGGGATTTGCTTGCCCAGACGAATAAAAAAGAGACATATAAATGACATGTCCATAACTTCGATGCTGGCTTGGTTGCAACACTTCCAACTAATTGGGCTTAATTATTATCCTCGGTAACATTTTGATGTATGAAATCGCATCATATTTATGGTTGAAGGAAATTTCCGATTTATGTTGAATAGTACACTGTGCGGAAGAAATTTACATTATGATTAAATATAATTAAATTTCGATATTTGGCGAAATCCAATTAAGCAACTTTCAAAATGTCTACGAAATTATCAGGTCTTCCGCGCAATGACACCGTATTGGAGGAATTAGTAAAATATACCTATTACCTGACCTTAAGAATCTACATTTGTAGTCATTGCGAATTCTAACCCGCGGTTCTGCCCAATTTGTAACGGTACAGAAGTTATATTGTTTGCTTTGGTTAAGCGGTTGGTGGCTTTTTCATGGTGCATCTTAACGACACGTAACAGTACACTTTTTTATGGCAGATGCTGGCAAACGAGCAAGTGGGTCTGATGTTAAGTGTTCTCCAACGTCCATAAACACCCATGATAGCAAAAGAATCATGAGTGCGTTGCCAACCTTTACGGAAGGGAATAGGGATTTGGGGGTGAGGATTTGGGCCACTAGGAGTATCACTCGCCAAACAAACTGTAGCAGCTGCTACTTCACGTCGGTTTTCTATGAGACAGTGGTATCTACACGGTCAAGCTGTAGACATATAACTGTCTACAGCGTGACTACCACTGTTCACACTAAACAAAGTAAGATCAGCAACTTTAGATTTTTGCTTTGCAATTAGGATTTAAACCTTATATCGTGTAAGCAGTCGTTTATGTCGTTTGCTACTAAGTATTGAGAGAACTCTGCAATCAGTACAGAAGTATATTTTATGTGATATTATGTTCATACAACGATTTGTGAATCGTGACTTGTAATCACATTTCTGCTATTGTTTACAATTTTATATCATGCTCAGTGAGATTTATCGTCAGTTTGTACAAGCTTTACTTCATTCACGTCATAAAAACCTAAATGGCGCTATCTATTTTTATTTGCTTTCTACTAGTACTAGTTGATTCTTTTTCCTTTTTCTTTCGATATGTTTCGCGATAGTGTAACAGCTATCGTAGACCCAAACAATATCTTTTAGTTTTTACATGATTGAGTAAATAAGTAACTATTGCATTTAAAATTGGTTGCTGTTTTGTCTCTAATCTTCTTCCACCTGCCCTTATCCCACTCGCAGTGGGATAACATGCTTTCAACAAAGTTACAGAAAGATTAGGCTTGTAGTTTTTACCACCGACCGCCTCCCTGCTTATTGCCTGACTACTGATTCTTCTATAAGTAAAGCAGTTTTTTTCTCTGAAATGTTCTATTTAACAATAAACAATACGTGTTTCGCTGTAGATATAGTTAGGCAAGGGAAATTGGTTACCGTGCTCACACGGCCGTGACCGCCACGATCTCTAGTTTCATAATTGAATCACAAGTTTGGCGGTAACACACTTGTTTAAAACGTCCTCTATGAAATTTACACCTTGAAGATATTTTACGGTACCTACACGAGTAGTAGTACAATTTCTAGTTTCAACCAGATTTTCATGTATTATCAGTGTCAATATTGTTTATATTTAATTTTGTATAAGCTCTTAGCACTTAGTTGCTATGGCAACCCACATAAATCGACCTATGTATACCTAGTTTAAAATTCATTGTCATGTCATTTTGCTAACATCGCTAATAGTATACCATGTATACAATAAAGGACGAAAACTTCATGAGACTAGCACCATGAACTTCCGACGACGCACAACCATTTAGACGTAACCGCAAAATGCTGACGCCAAGACAATGTTGCAATTCGTTTACTGCCTACCTTGTCGTGGCGCTTTCTAGTTGCTACGCGAGAACGTCAATAATGTAAGTGGTAATTCTGTTTTGTAAACAAATTTTATTAGCCGTACTTTATGTTGCCGGTAAACAATGTCACATATTAATTGGAAAGAAGTTGAGTTGAAAACACAAAAACTTATTTACTACTTATAATAGGTACGTGAACTTTTATGTGTTGTCATCTACACTAATATTATAAAGAGGAAAGATTTGTATTTGTATGTAACGAAAAAATCACCATTAGAATCCTACATTATTCCTGATGAACATAGGCTACTTTTTTTCCCGGAAAAAGCAGACCACCCGGGCGGAGCCGCGAAAAATGCTGGTTTTAAATAAAATCATTACACCATTGTCTATATCTCACGCATTTTGCTTAGGGGTTGAATTTCGGGTAATCTCTTTAGACGATCGATGCCTATAAAATTACCACCTTCCCAAAATTTACAATTTCATTTCTTTAACGATTTGGCTTATGGATGACGATGATAAGTCAGTCAAGAGTCAGAGCTTTACATACTTACTTAGATGGAAGATGGATAATGTATGAAATATAAACATTGAATGGTGATGACTGAATAGGGCTAGGACACCACGACCTAACGAGAATTAATATTGGTGAAAAGGATTAAGTTAAGTAAAATTACAAGGAGAGATAGAATTGCCAAAATTCTGGCGAAAATTTCTATTTTGAAAATATATTTTATGTTACGTATTTTTTATAAAAACAAATATCATGTATTTCTGTATGTGATGTAAAACTATAAAGATGTTTAGACCGCAAGACGGTGGAGTAGTGTAATTGTGACATTGTGCGACAATGGTGGCGGTTCAATGCACTGCGTTTTGAATTATCAGCAACATATTTTAACGCGTTTCTTGTAATCTGCAACTTTGTCACATAAAGGTTACATTGTAGAGAGAAATTTATTAAAGACTAAACTAAACTAACTTTATTAAGTTTTATTTCAATGAGTAACATTCGCGTAAACGTAAGAAATCATTATTAAAGACTATTTATTCATGTCTTTTTAAAATATAATTCCATTATGTAGTGTCTTCGTAGAAAAAAACGTATTTAGAATATTCTTTTTGTTTAATTTTTGAAATTATTATTATCGAAGACAGTACGAAGCATACGGATATCTCTAAGGACGTGGTTGGATACATAGTATCATAGCCGATGCCATTTTCCTGATGATGATTGATTGATGATTGTTATTTCGATAAAAGTACGAGGACATTACACTTTTACGTAAATAAAAAAGACTGTGCGTTTTAAATCGGACGATACGTTCCACCTAAAGATGTTTTTTTACAAAATATTCTGATCCTGAAAGAATAGTGCCTAGTTAGCGAATACCTTACCCAGTCTCGATCAAAAAAATATCCATAAAAATAAAACTAATTTAAACGGATTTTATCGCGGTTCTTTATTAATTTTGATCCCGACGTTTCGAAAGCTTTTCAGCATTCGTGGTCACGGAGTGGACCCCGTTAAATTTGATTTATTTCAATGAGTTACATTCGCGTAAACATAAGAAATCATTAAACATCCATAAGATGTCCTTAAAATCGTTAACAAAGATCTATATCCCCGTCAGAGATGTGCAGCTGACGCGAATGTCAACAAGGGGGACGGTTGACCGTTATCTTGTGTGGACAGATGCTGGCCCGTGTCCCGTGGCCGGCGCGGCGTCTCGCTCCTTATCGTGGGACGTCTAGCCGTCTGGTCCGTGCCAATACTGTGTTGAGTATAGAACGGGTTGCGGTGTTTTGTTGCTTAACATGTTGGTGATATGTGATTGTGGCAAGGAAGAATCGAATGTTGAAATAAAATTAAAGAACATTTAAGTGTTGTGGTTTTAAAGAGGTTTCTTATCTTATCTATCTGCGATCAGCTAGGCTATAATCAAATCTGGAATCAAATAATCAGATCTGGAAGCGATGTAAGATGATAATTCGAGACTGAAAGAGGTATACCAGATTGTAATTTTAGGACATAAGAGATTAGATTGGACAAATAAAATGGAATCCATTTTTGAAATTCCTTGGCGCGGCGATGAAAAACCATTATTATTACTGGCCGGCTACTCAACCGCTTCACCATAGAGGCTGTCGATCAAGTATAAGCAGTCGGCATATCACATAATATTGGAGACACTCGACCCAATTTGATAGATATCCTAGTTATTCGACTTATTTCATTCATTACAACATACATAAACAACTTGCTTTCTTACATAAATTCCATACACATTACATAGCAGGCGACAATTAATCTTTGCGTTATGGTTGTCACTCTGGGTAATGCTACTCTGTTATGTATCTTATTCTTTCACATTATCACTTGCAGTGGGACCGAAACATCATGTTTTTTAGCACATAATACAGAAAGATTTAGTCTATAGTTTTTACGACCGGCCGGCTGCCTGACGTCAAACCCTCTGGGAAGACAAACCAGGCCGTTGCGGATCATACATGCATTTGTCACGTTGTGGGAATCGAACCTACGGCTTCTCACTTCACAGTCGGATACTCGCCCACTGTGCCATGCCAGCTGTCAATACTACAATAATTTTCCTCAGAATATAAGTAAAAACTTCGATAACAATTATTTTTATGAGCAAAAAGAAGCAGTTGGTTATAAATGGTAAAACATATTTTTATTGATAGTAAATAAAAAATTACAATATTATTAGAGCCAAAATCTTCTTCTGCTTTATTATTATGTTCACATTCCGAAAATCGCCAGTCGCGACTAGATATTTATCTCGGTGATCCAGTCAACTCTACGTGGCAACCCTACTTATTGTTGTTCCATTCGTTTTGCCCTCGTTTGATTGATGTGTGTACGAAAGAGATGGCGGTATCTTTTCAAGACTGGTTTCGTCGTCAGCTCTTCTCATGGGAAATAGCTTTTTATAGTTCCAACACATGGCAGCCTGTTAGTTTTACCGTGAACCGTCCAGCTGAATAAATTTCGTCATTTATTATGTGTTTAATGTGCTTATTTGTTATATAAACGTTTAGTTGAAGTGATGTTCTGTGAACTGGCACAAAGTGACTACACTAGACCTGGTGCTACCTGATAGAATGCCATTAGTTTTTTTTACTAGCCCGAATGATGAATGAAACGAACAGATCGTTCCATTGATGGTAAGCGCCTGTCCTTGCCATAAACAGACTCAACAAGGAATCTAAGATATCAACAGTGTACTGGATGTTCAGCCATTCATAAGTTACGGGTATTTTACTAATTCAGGTCCCGACCTGTAACTATCTCGGCAATAATAAACTTACGGTCTTATTCATAAAAAATGCTTATGGAACGTTTATAACGTTCATTAGTTAAAACGTTCGATAGGCTTATGAAACGTTCGATAAATTTGTTTATTCATAACAGTTCTATAAACCTTCTATAACTAATAATCGTCTATAAGCAAAAATGTTGCCATTATTATGAATTTCGCCAACAAGTTTGACGAACATACCGAATCGACCACAGATAATACGTATCGTTTGTCCAAAAAGTGTCCAAAAACGTCTAATCATAGACAATATTACGTCTTAAAACCATATTTTGTTGTCTACGGAAAGTAAAGTCGTTTCAAATTTTCAAGTAATCAACGTTGTACATACAACAATTATTAATATTTGATTCGAATTTCGAAGTAAAAGTATTACTTAATGATGGAATCTCAAAAGATTGTTAAAAGGCAGAGAAGTTTAAACTGGTTATTGTAAGATAAGGTTTGTACTGGTACACCTAAAATTGGACCAAAGTAATGAAACATTGTTACACCTCCTAAACTAACACTTGCTTATGCTTTTGGAACGAAGTTATTTAATAGATGATATTGAAAGAGTTAATAAAGGAGAGTGTGATTAAAAATAAAAACACGGACGCAAACGAACGTGAAAAAGGGGGCGGTTTGGCATAATTTACGTACTAGATACCAAATTCGATATATTTTGAATAATTTTATGAGGTATTTTATGTAAGTAGTCATAACTGTACTATCTGTACACTTTTCTTCGACGTGTACCTACTATTTTCAAGTTGTTGAATGGTTTCAATGACTTCTAGCGTAACGCTTGCATGATTTTTTATAAATAAAATCAGCAATATTAATTAATATACATTCTAAACAATCTACTAATTTTCAATGTTGACTATGTACGGTGTACCTACTTCAATTTTGTAAAATAATGTCAGTTCGTAGTTATCAGCTGTTGTGAGTTCGGCCATCTTGTATCTTATAATACTGTTATAGTAGGGTCCAGGCCACTATAACTTTATGATAGGTTTATAGAACTGTTTAGCGTTAAAATGCTGTTATGAATACGATTTTTTGCCAATCTTCCTATAGCGAGCTTATAGAACACTTTAGGTGTTTCATAACTTTTTATGAATAAGACGGTTAGCGGTTTGTAATCCCCGGATTTATAACGCTTAGGTTTATTATTATGATGTCTAGAAATGGTGTAAATGATGATAATACTCAACTGCAATTAGAAACCAACTTTTTGTCTTACATTAAAGCCAACCAAGTCAATGTCTGTGCAATTAAATTCCATGTTTTGTAATGAACAAACGGTGAACATTTATCACAGATTTCATACGATTGTGTTCGCTTATGTTTTCTCGATTAGGCAACACAATGTCGATGTGGGTAACACTCGCTCGCTAGTGCTGGCATTTTTAATCAACCAGAATAGTCGGTGTAAGGTGATTTAAATGATTCTCGGTTACCTACCGAGTTAGTCATTGTAGTAGTGATTGTATTATCATAAAATCATAGATCTTTATCTTGCTTTTTTACATTATTATCATTATGAAATGTCATTTGAGAGGTGATTATGTGATTATTTTCGATAACTTTGATTAATTCTAATGACTTTATATCCATTTAAAAAGTCCCAAGCAACGTATTAAATATTCAGATCAATTTAAAACCGCTGCAATAAATTCGAAGTCGATTACGCTAAATCGATCGACTCTTAAAAATAATCGATTCGTATCACCGCACTATAAAGTTACGCGACTCCATCGACCAAGGTCGTCAACAAAACACCGCCGGCTAGGAAACGTTACGTTTCCACTAATTCTCGCGTGTACCGATCGAGATTGTTGCAAATCGTTTCGTACATGGTAATAGCCTGCTGCAGTACAGGCTTCGTCGGGTCAGTACTCACTGTTCGTTCACGTGTCAAATGTGCCTTTGATGTGGGCGTTCGTTTTTTGCCGACCAGTGTCCTTTGAGTGAGGTGACATTGTGAGGGGATATGTATTTCGGTTGTTTTTCTTGTGATGTCGACGGATTTGGGTGTTAGTTGTGTTGATATATTTCTAAAGTGTGTATTAAAATTTATCTGCGATTGGTAAACGTGCGATGTATTTTGTAACGGTTAAGTGGTGTTAGAAACATCTTTAATTTACAGATATAAGATTTGAATGTGAGTGCCTCAGCGATGTTGTAATCTATCACGTTATCACTTTGTTAAATCAAATTAAATAACATGACAGAAGAAATATGTAAATAGAAGTACCTGTAGGTTTAGTTTTTCAAAGATCACACAATTGGGTATTTTACTATGTTTAATGTTATAAATTATTTTATATGTGCTGGGCAATATTACCAAAAGTAAACTGTTTTGTGAAAACAGAATTAGAATTGAGTAAAAATGAGGTTGCAGTTCATGTTTTAAATATTAGTATGAGCAAAAGTTGGCGTGTAGTGGGAAAATCTCACTATCTCCCTCGCACGCGTCTATCGTAATAGCGAGAGCTGCCTTGTGACGTAACGTACCATGTCGTGTATGCTTTTTCCGTCATTCGACAACTACCCCTTCCAGCAGACTTAAATTGATTCTAACTTATTTATTTTTGACTTAATTTATATAATTATTTGGATAATAGACTTCACGAAACGTAACTTATTGGCTAAAATAAAAAAAAGTTAATCAAAGATTCTATTAAAAGTATTAAATCTCTACAGTTATTCAATTCACAGGCACATTTAAAACGTGTTTTTTTTTAAGTCGACAGAAAACACGCTAGGATCGTTTAAAATCTGTTATCTTATCAAGAGTTAATAATTCATGGTCAGTTCCATGACACCTTTACCGTTGGATAATGCAGTAGCGTCAAATGAGATTTCACACTTTTGTGTTACTTCATTGTATGACATCATATACATATATACAGAGAATACGTCCTTACTACATAATCCTGCAAGATGTGGGTAAACAGATGGATAGTGGGCAAGTTGTTAATCTGTAATTATTGCAGTAAAGCTATGGGATTTTCGAGATTTGCCGTAGTTAATTGGTTCAGAGTTGTGCAGAGTGATTAGATCGGATAAGTTGTGACTAATGAAGTCGAAATCTTAACAGAAATATTAAATACTGTATTGTAGTACTAGAAAACTATTGTCAACAATTTTAAAAGGACGTATAACATGAGCAATTTCGTACTACACTAAACATATGTTAGCCAGTAATATTTGTAAGATTATAAGCAAGGTTTTTATCGATAATGGATTTCACATGTCGCTCGTTACACCATCGTATCGGTTGTTGCTAATCATTGCTGTTTGTCATGACATTAGCACCACAGCTAGTAACTGCATCTATTAGAGACACTTTGCCAATAATATATAGTTTCATGCCTTCCGCATTACTCATTCATTTAATTGCAGTGTTTTGCATTTTATCAACATTAAAATAAACTGCACGGTCACGTGATTTCGTAGTGGTAGGCAGTGGTGCAATAGCTGCACTAAAAGCCAAAAGATATTTCGAATTTCGTTTTGGATACATCTGTGACATAAGATCATTCCTACACTGGACATATGATTGCATAAAATAACGATAATCGCTCCTTATAAATATTTTGTTACGAGATTTTTAAGCGACCAGCTGCCCTGTTAAGGGACAGAATATTTACTTGTGTCCACCTGGATAACATCAAATACATTCGGTGGGGTCTTTTTTGTTGATTTAAACATGTACTACAACAACCGCAAATTCCTTCAACGATTCATTTAATACGTTTGGTTGATTTTTTATACCAAAAACAAGTTTAAATGACATAACATAAACTGATAGGCCTCTGTCATTATTTTGTGAGTTTTTTTACAATATAACCGTTATTAAAGTAATCCACGTCAACCTCGAGCGATAAACTACCGTTACTCTTATAATAATATACAGAATTCATTGAAATTGTTTAGTGTTAAAAGGTTTTTATCAGTCGACATCACAAACGACCACGAGAGCGCAATCTAATTACGATATAATGACACATACAATTATTATTATGGTGGCCAGACATGTCTGAAAATATTCGGGACACAAGAAATCTTTTAGCCAATTATATAAATTTGTCAATGAAAATTTCAATTTGATTTGATTAAATAATGTGTGAGGCATATTAACATAAATGGGCCGTCATTTCTTTTATTAGTATTTACGTAATACCTGTTGCCCATATGTCGTCGGTTCTTTTATCCCGACTTCTTAGTGACGAGTTTCAAATAAATCGTGTCATTGACATGTGTGTCTGTTGAGACGGAAGAAATTTTCGTTTCATGACTATCCGTTGCCTTTCAATTCATGTATTAACTCAAATTTTAACATGTTGCTCGATATAAGCTGTTACTTCTAAAAAATGAAATAAATAAATAAACGACCCGGCTGTACGAAAGTGGTGTAAGTTCTGAAATACCAAGAAAATACTAATATATGGTCACCCCGGTTGATCTTTGATCTAATAAAAAACGCTCAATAGATTCGCGAGCGCGCGCGTTCTACACCGTGAATAGTGTTGTTTGTATACAAATCGTTATCGCTCGCGTAGTGAAGACGAGCGTGGGAGGACTGAGCACCGAGGACAAGTGATTCATGCGTCGCGAGAGTGACTGCTCTCCAGCTCAACTCAGTTGAACATGACCAGAGCGAAGTGTAGAAGGTGCCGTGGCAAAGTGCACCATGTGCTGCAGTATTTTAGGTAAGGTTTTAAAAATAATTAAGTTGGAATATCTCGATTTGTCAACATTTGTGGTTATACTGGTCTGGCGATGCCGTGATCTATACTAATATTATAAAGTGGAAAGTATTGTATTTTTGTATGTAAAGAATAAACTTAAAACTACTGGACCGATTTCGAAATTCTTTTGCCGTTAGAAAGCTACATTATCACTGAGTAACATAGGCTACTTTTTATCCCGAAAAAGCAGATCACGCGGGCGGATCCGCGAGGAAAAGTTAGTGTTTGATATAACACCCGTCTTCTACAAAATTCGGAATTTTTTATCTGTGGCGTTTTAACGATGTGCGATGCTTGTCACGACGCGGTGTAATTAAACATTTTATGATATGGTATGCACACATCGTGCTATTGTAAAGACGTTGGTGTGTTTGCATTACGTTATCTCTCCGTGATAATAGTCTGATGTAATAATATTCATACACAAATCACTTATATCTCGGATTTTTGTCAAAAATTAATGCAGCCTCAAAATCACATATATTTTCGAAACTGAATGACTCATAATAATTTCTTATGTTTACGCGAATATTAAATTGTGAAATGAAACTAATTTAAACGGACGCGAACGGAGCGGAATCAATAACAAAGTAAATAAAAAACCGAGATAGAATGCGTTTAAATTAGTTTTATTTCAATAATTTAATCGGATTTTATAGCGGTTTACTAATACTTTTGGTCCTGAATGACGTCCAGAGTGACTCAGTTGAATTTGTACATACTTTGGTCAACATACATGAGTCGTAATTGGAAGGAATGCTGGTACAACCTATATAGCTGGCTGGCCCAGACATCAGATATTATTAAATTAATTTTGAAATTCATACCGCCGATGTATATTTTTACTAACTGCGCAATCGCACCTCAACACATTAAAATTTATTTAAAACACGTATACGGCATGACTGGTGCATTTTTGTGCGAGTTTGTTGTTATGAATGCTAAATATATGCTAATGTCAAGGTCATGCTGACATTACACACCTAACTCTGTAAGATCCGCAGTTTGTCTGACTTTATATAAAGCACGTTTTTAGATACGAGACTGAGAGACTGCGATGCGTAACGCGAACTATGCGATAGGGAATAAGCACGCTTCGTATATAATTGTATGGAAGCGGTCGCGCGTCGCATTCTCCTGTCAGTCGGATATCGCAAAACGTACATATATAAATAGCGTGCAAAGCGGATGTGTCGCTGTCGTCGCGCGTCGCGGTCTCTTGTCTCGGTCGCGTGTCTTGAAACATATAATCAAACTGTCTACAGCGTGGATCTACCACTCATATTATATTGAAACGTCTTGGGTTGGTCAATTTTGAACTTTGCATTTAGCTTTAAGTTCTTAACAAATATACCTAAGGCCTAGTACTACGAAATATTATTTAATATTCTGTGCTTGGTTGTTGGGATCTGTTACAAATTACCTACAAAAAGGGTTGTAAATTTACATAGTCTGAAATTGAGGTTGTTTTTCATGTGACCCTCATTTCATTAATACAATGTATCCATATTGAAAACATGTTCCTAGTTTTTATTGTCACCTCATTTTTCGTTTCATATAATCTTTTTTTATCTCTACGAGTAATTTACGGAATCTAATCAAGAGACACAAACTCCCATCTTTATTAAGTATAGTATAATACATTATCTATGTATAGAGTGATATCGTAAATAGATTTTCCTCTCCGCAATGGCGAATTTGGATGTGGTTTTCAGGTATTAGGATTAAAATAGGTTTTTTATAGCATAGATAGATCGGCAAACAGGCAAGTGGATCCACTCGAGCCGGCTCATTTATGCTGCAGACAAAACTGACTACAGCGTGGCTCTACCACTCAAATAGGTTAATATTTAATGTTTGTAATGTTGTTTGTTGGTTGACAAATACAACAATTATATGTATGTCAACGCTGGTGTTGATTCTAGGCCTTCATAGTACGTGTAGCTTATACATGATTTTTTTCTCCAATAGATGATTTTTTTCTCCAGCCAGACGCTTCAACGTGAACGAAGCGCTGACGGCAAGAGCTGGTTTCAAATAAAACGTAATCTCCTAAGCCAAGATCTTTGACTAATTACACTAAGGCAGTAAAGTTATAATGGCTCGTTTTTTATTTTTATGGAGTGCGTAATAAACGATGTGGCGTAAATTACTTTATATCACGTTGATGTTATGGTAAACAAAGTAAGGTTGCAGAATATGTGTACATCATATTTTTCGAAAAATCTTTCAGTCATTGTACATGCTGTACATAAGAATTATGCCATAGGGTTAATGTAAATTTCAACATAAACAATCAGTTTCAGATACAAAATAATGGGAATTGTAATCCACTTGTACTGAAACAATTGTTGATGGACTATCATGTAATTTCATACAGAAATATTAATCCCGATTCAGCTTTAAGTCACTACATCGCAGTCTTATCATTGACTTACGTGTTTATACTGGATTATAAAAGAAGGATCTGAATTCTGGACCTGAAGTAAGGAATTTGATTTGATCGATTTCCTCAAAAACTAGCGAGTTAATTGTGATAGTTATTCTGTCTTTATATGATGTATAAAAGCTTAGCTTAAATACGATTGGTCGCATGATCGCAACTCGTCTATTCTCCCGCTGTAAAAGAAACTGTAAAATATTGCGTATATGACTATATAGGCTGGCTCTTCCTAGTCCGAGTGCGTGGTACATTACCCTTATATCCACTCGAAAACACAAAATGTCTTTAGCTTGAGCAAGAACCTTGGAACAAGTCTATTCTGGGGTGTGCCAGATTGTATATCAATATTCTCGGTTAACAATAGTAGGGGTATGTACTTACACTCGTATAAAAACATCTGGGAGGTGATCATCGGGATTCCGGGATGCGCCATTAACATTCTAGAATAGGTCGGGCCCACCCAACTGTTCCACTAAAAAACACATCATACAGTAGAATCCCGATTATCCGGACCTCGATTATCCGGATATCCGATTATCCGGACTCATTCGTCACGGCTCTAATTACCGACGTAGAAATGATTTGACAGCGCAACGAGACATTTTACGACGAGTTTTTTTCCTTCCTCCGACGTGTAGTGCTGCTCTCATTTGTGTGCGCGATAGTGTTTGCTATTATTTCATTTTAATTGATATTAAAATGAAATAATAGTAAACACTATTTTTTTTACATTTCTGTTTACGTTTTGCGTTAGAAATCTATAATGTCTAAGCGAAAAAGAGTAATGTTATCTCTCAATCACTGCCCTGAATTCCACATTTTAACTGATGAAGAACTCATTAACAATAATTTGAAAAGTAACGATAAAGAAGATGAAGAAGAGACAGAAACCGGTGATGTAGGTGAAGCTATTGGAGCTCTAAATAGCGCTTTTAAATGGTTTGAAAGACAGGACAAATCGGATCCCATACAGTTATTACAACTGAAGCGTATTTTTTTTTTATCCGAGCACGGCAAAGTGACTGCACTACACCTGATGGTAAGCGTAGTGCAGTCCAAAAAACCAACGACCACCGACAAACAATGACTTTATCGGTGGTCACCAGAATCATGCCGGCCTGTATAATGCTTCTTCCCTCTTCGGAGAGGGAAGAAGCAAATCGAGAGGCCTGCGATAGGACAGGCGGATGACCGATACAGGCACAATAATACAAGAATGTACCACTGTACCCGCCCCAACCAACCATCAAGTCATGTCGCAAGCCCCTCGGCAGAACCGGATATACACTGGCTGATCCTGGAACGCGATCCACACAAGGTGGGTCACTATGGCAGGTTTTAACACCAATGTACGGTGGTCGCTATCCGGTCAGGTACGAATATCCTCCCACCAGCAAAGTATCAGGGACTTGGCCGCAATGAAAAGATTTTTTTTTATTTGATTGAATGACGAGACGAACAAGACGCTCGCCTGATGGCAAGAGCCACGCCTACCTATAAGCAGAAGCAACACTACACAGAACTTTGAATTACAAAGCACTGCATGGTGCTGAACTGCGCTCGTCAGCCCAAGACATAAGATGTTAAGTTTCATAATGCCCAGTAATTTCTCTGGCTTCAATATCCTTTAAACCGAAACACAACAGTGCTTACACACTGTTGGTTGGCGGCAGAAATAGACAAAGCGGTGGTACTAACCCAGATGGCCTCTCGCATACGAGGGACCTACCACCTTGTAAAATGTGATTACGTCAAAGATTAATCACAAACTATTTCCAACCAACATTTTACATTACATAGGCTACTCGATTTTTTTTTATATGTATGTGTTTCTATAGCAAAAAAATTATAAAAAAATTATTATTGTTTTATTTGACGTTGAAATCGATTATCCGGATTTTCGATTATCCGGAATACCCCTGGTTTTAATTGATCCGGATAATCGGGATTCTACTGTACATTAAATTTAATATAGTAATTTTCAATTTTAATAACATAAGATTATTGTGGAATTCGAAGAATTATAATTTAAACATAATAACTATTTAACGTTCTCCAAGACTCGTAAATTGAAGATTACTCTTTGAAGTTCAACGATCTACTCGTATGCGCCGAGGTGGAGTGAGTGGGTTGAGAAACAGAGGCCGCGTGTTCGATTCTCAATCTAAGTAAAAAAACGTAGTAGACTAATATATACCTGTGATATATGTGAATATAATGAACCACGGTTATATAATCCCGTCAGATTTATTGCTTTATTACGTAATACATTGATGATAAAGCAAGATATTTTAATTACAAATGAGCATTTTTAATGTATGAGGGCACGGTGTATTTATGTCGGTAACCTGATCGGAGGAGCTCTGATATACTCTCAGTAATATACTGATCATGATTCTCAAAGGTAATTATGTTTTAATATTTTTGTGGAATTCTCGATTTCTTATCTTTTACTACATCATTGAGCCATCAATGGTTTAATGCTAAGTATGGGTATTATCGTATACTCAATGATTCAAGGTGATGTTCATTAAAGTAGTAGTATTAATACGTTGTAATGAAGCCATATTATATGCATTAAATATACAAATGTATATACAGTGACCGGCGTGGATCGTGAGCACGTAGTACGCAGTAGTTCATTTATAATCCTGTGTGTCGGAATGAATGAGCGCGGAGCGCCGACGCTTGTCGAGATTGGTTCGTCAGTCGACGCTCGTCGTCTATTGGACTCTCAACTATCCCCACTCCTGCCCATCTATGCTCAGAACTAGTGCTGGTACTTGTACGTAAATAAATATACTCATGATTCATGATATAGCCTTTAAAGATTTTAACGGAAGCTGAAGTGTTTAAAGTTCCAATATGTAAAAATCATATTTAATGAGGACATCATTAGATAGATATTAATGAACGAGTATGTCATACTTTTTTAATACTTTGAATGAAGAAAAGTAACTTTAAGAGTGGCATCTGACCAAATCACATTCTGTAAAAATTTGAAACAAAATATTAAAATATTTCTGTTTGATCTGACATTTCTGCTAAAAGTTAGACTGTTAGACGGACGATTTATAGTGTTTTTTTGTGTTAGTTACTATTTTGCAAATATGCTACTATACATTATGTGAGGTAAATCATGTAAGTAGATTTAATACTTTAGAAGTTTAAAACATATTTAGACGGTCGGTTTATAGTGCTTTTTGTGTAAAGTTACTATTTTTCGCATATGCTACTACACATTATGTTAGGTAAATACTGTAAGTAGCTTTAATACTTTAGAAGTGTAAAATATATTTAGATTCAACTGACCCACATAACCCTAAGATTCTAGTCTTCGAATGCGCATGAACTGAACACATGGAAGGTATGCGCGAACGGCACCGGCATAGGAAAACAATGAGCAATTAGCACGCGTGACGGCATTCGTGAGGCCATCGGTGATTTGCAAGTGATCACCATCACAAACATTGTGAAGGACGATGCATCTGTATTGAGTGGTAAATCAACGTGTCGCCATCTTTGTTACCTATTGCATACTAATAGTGGTCCAGTCATTTTAGCTTAAATTAGGTAAGAATCTCGGAATTCGAGATACCCAGCTGTAAGTTTGTAAATACTTGTATATTGACACCCTAAAAGTTGTCTCAAAACCTACATATGGTAGGGTGTGCGCAACTATTAAATTTCAAGGTCAAAGGTCACAAAAATGGGTATTTTGCGCTTTTTTTGTAAATATCTCATTTCCTATGGGTTTTTTGCTATTAGTATCTATTATCAATATTGTAGAATACAAAATTCTCTACAAATTTTGTTTAAAACTTTTTTTCATACGGTGAACCGTTTTCGAGATAGAGAGCGGAGAGCGCGCGGTCACAGGATCACTTCAGGTCAAACGGAGCCTCCGGTCGAAAACGCGCCATATATAGTTGATGAACTATCGATAAATCAATGATTATAAATATTTGACAATTTTTATTAACTATTATGTTATACTAGCTTTTGCTCGCGGCTCCGCCGGCGTGAACAGCATTTTCCGGGATAAAAGTAGCCTGTAACTGTCTGCAGGGCTCCATCTGTCTCTGTAGATAAATTCATCAAAATCGGTTCAGTGATTTAGGCGTGAAAGCGTAAAAAACAAACTCAGTTTCGCATTTACTTTCACCCCCTTTTTCATCCCTTATTAAATAAAATTTCCAAAATTCCTGAAACACGTATTTATTTATTTTACGTCAATAACCGAAATACAAAATTTCGTTCATGTAACTTTCAAAATGACGGACTTGTGACCGCGCGCTCTCCGCCCTCTATCTCGAAAACGGTTCACCGTATGAAAAAAAGTATTAAACAAAATTTGTAGAGAATTTTGTATTCTACAATATTGATTATGGATACAAATAGCAAAAAACCCATAGGAAATGAGATATTTACAAAAAAAGAGATTTTTGTGACCTTTGACCTTGAAATTTAATAGTTGCGCACACCCTACCATATGTAGGTTTTGAGACAACTTTTAGGGTGTCAATATACAAGTATTTACAGACTTAACAGCTGGGTATCTCGGATTCCGAGGTGAACTTACTAAAATGACTGGACCATAGTGTCTATGTAAACAATTATGTTTCTGACATTTCAATGGTGGATCAAAATAGGCATTGAATGGTGTGAGGTTTGCTAATATCTTTAAAGGCCTATTTTAAGGCACGCTATAGACACGAGAGACAGGAACGCGCGTCGACAGCGACACTCCGCTTTTTATCTAACTGTACATTGCAAGACAGGACGCGTGACCGTTTCCATACAACTTCATACAAAGTATGAAATATATACATACAATTTCATACGAAGTGTGGCATCACGCCTCGCCATCTACCTATCTCGATCGCGGACTGCAAGACAGACGTTTGGATATTTTAAAGACGTTTTATGTTGACTTCGCCTTTGTGGAATTCTTAATTAAAACGACCGTTTATTGTTAGTTCTGATCTTTGAGCATGGTGGTTACATCGATTAATATTAACTGATACTGATTTTAATGAATCTTGGTGTAGAATCTAATTTATGCAAAATGCTTTCAAAAATCATATTAAAAGTCAATACAGTGATCGTTCCAATTCGCGGCGCCGGCAAACGGAAAGTGATTAAAAAGTGTTTTGAGCTCAGGGATATTGTATTTAGTCGGACACCGATAAGTTTATTATACATGTAAATACATGCCTACAAACACAACCCCGTATCTGTTGTATATTGCTATAGGTACTGTAGATATACACAATGCTTCCGATGTAGAAGCAGTGAAAGAAGTTATTAGTGATAAGATAACTGTCACGTTTACTTAGCACGCAGTGTTCTTTCTATTTATATCGGCATTTGTTTGAACGATAATATTAGGCCTTCTGTCACAATAGTCACGTATGAGTTCCATAATACAATAACCTTTTGTTAGTTACATACATACGCACTCACGCCTGTGACCCCGAAGGGGTAGGTAGAGGTGTAACCAATACACTCACAATTCGTCGACCGGCTGCTAATGTAACATTTACATGATTTAACATTTCTTAAACATATTATGAGGCTTAATATGTGGATTAACGGTCGTTGAGAAATCCAACCTAATATTCAAACCATGAAAAAAAAAACGAAACGAATATAACCAGTCACATTTTGCTTGTGTCATAATATTTGCAATTCGTCGTACTTAATAATTATTTTCACTGTCTCGACTCGATTTGCATACAATGCGAATTGACAATGAGCTTAATGATAGTAATCGTGAACTAATTTACCGTAAAACTGTTTATAATCCAGCGTAAAATTGTATCCCTTTTTGATTAGACATTAAAGGCTTCGACCTTCTGTAAAATGTCAGCTATATAGGCTGCCTGCGCCATGTTCATGATATTTTTGTGAAGTGATAACTTCTTATGGGACGTTAAATCGCTTCGTAACGTAACGCGTTATGGCGCGGCGCCACTCTGTCTGGCTTCCCTTTCTCTCACGCATACGGCAGCAGTAGGCAGGCTCCTCCTCTCTAACTTTACAACACACAACACAACACCCACAGTTTAAGTTTGAGTGGTAGAGCCACGCTGTAGACAGTTTTGTCTACAGCATGAATGAGCTGGCTCGACCGGATCGTTACCACTGTCTCACAGAAAACCGTCGTAAAGTAGCGGCTTGCTGCTGCGTTTCGTACGGTGAGTGATATATTTGGAAGCCCAAATCCCCTCCCCTTCCCAATCCCTAATTATCCCTTTCTTTTAAGGTTGGCAACGCGCCCATGATTCTTCTGGTGGTGGGCGTACATGGGCAGTTGAGATCACTTACCATCAGGTGACCCACTTGCTCGTTTGCCGGCCTATGTTATAAAAAAAAAGTTCACTTCTGTCGAGCGTCCCAAAGCTAATGGACGCGTGTATTGTTACAGAGGGGCGGTGTGTGAGTGTCGCACCGCCATGTCGCATCACAGCGACGAGCAGGCGTTGCTCACCACCACGTCGGACTCGTTCTGGGAGCCCGGCAACTACAAGCGCACCACCAAGCGGGTCGACGACGGCCACCGGCTCTGCGGTGAGCTGCAGGCGCTCGTGCAGGAGCGCGCCGACATCGAGAAGGCGTACGCGAAGAGTCTGCGCGGATGGGCCAAGAAATGGAACGATTTGATTGAAAAAGGTTAGTTTTGATTATATTATTGCCGTTGTCTTATGAGGGAAATAAATACACGATAATAAAAATGCACTATAAAACCTGGATTCGTTCTTAAATTATTCTGTATCGAATGGTTAATGACCAGCTTAGGGTCAAACCGCCCGAAGATCTCGGACGTGACTTCGCGATTGCTTTTAATAGATAAAGAAAGAAAGAAAATTACATTTGGCCAGATTTTTCGTCTCTACACCAGAACTACGAGTAAAACAAACACATGATAACACCCGAGAGAGACTTTTTACGTACCTTTTGAGATATGGAGACGCTCATTTGAAAATAATGATGAATTCGTGTGGAATAATATTAATACACCCAACTGTCACATACATGGTCCTGCCCCACACTAGGTTTACTTTTATCAGGAACTATGAAGGACTTGCGGTCCCACAACACCCAGACCCGAAACAAGGTCCGGTTCTCCCCAGGGGGCTTGCCCTCTGATCCTAACCCTTTTCCTATCCCTTTTCCTTCCCCTCCCCCTTGGCCTTTTGGCAGGCCGGCATGATCTTGCCGACCTTCGATGGACACATTGTTTATCGTTGGTCGACACTATTCTTGGATTGCGCTACACTTACCATCAGGTGTAGCGTAGTCACTTTGCCGAGCCAGGATAAAAAAAAAATATATGGATCACACAAACAAAGTCATCATTTTCATTTGTTACTTGTTTAATACATGTAATTAATCTATCATCATCCCATCAATCATTAACCTACTTGAGCTGAATTAATTGATATGTTGTGATGTAACATTAAAATGCAGAAGATGGTTATAATTATTATGAGGTATGCGTCGTTAATCTTTATAGGTGATGTTTATAATACGCGCTAAACGAGACCCTGACATATATTTAAATGCATAACACTGCATATTACTGTATGTATACGTGTATTCTTCTTTTTTATTTATGGCTTTCGCATTATTATGCATTTTGCCAGTGTCAAGTATAATTTATTGTCAAGTTATTTTTACAAGAACGATGAAACACGGGTGCGGTCGATTTCAAGGTCTTGCCGGAGTTTTGGTGTTAACTCCTTTCAGTACGATGCTTAATTCACTTATTTCAATGTTTCCATACACTGTTCATCACCGTCACTGTTTATTGAACAAATCCACACCACTTTTATACAACAAACACAACTGTAAACTAGTTTATGAAATAAATTCAAATAAACGATGAACTGCACTGTCAGAACTCCCGCCAAAACTCCAATATACGTGTATTAGAAATCATAGAAATATTAATGCTGGGTTGTACCAACTTACTTTAGCAATGACAAACATGTTAAAGTGCCGGTTAAGTAAAACATGAGTTGCACCATTTGACAAATTTTAAATGGCATCAAAACTTTAGCCTTTAACCGTAACCGCCCACGATTCGCTAGTTAAAGCTATTGTTTAAGTTAAATAGATATCAGATGGTTCAATTGCAACCTCCAAACAGATATATCTACCAAAGCGTCTGTGCTATAAAATAATATCATGTCCCTGCTTCTAGAATTAATCAAGGCATCTAGTAGTAACGGAATACGTTGGTACAACACATTCCGTAGTCAATATTAAAGTCAGCGTTACTGTTATCGTCAAATTTAACATAAACCTTAACTATAACTGCTATTATGGTGCAATCCAGCCTAAAATTGATAGTAAAAATCTTACGCCGCCATAGACTTTCTATTTCAACGTACTCGTTTATAAATCAATGTTACAGCATCGAAATATTCTAAGGTAATAAACCTACATTTTTATTTAACTAGTACAAATGTTATATTATTCAGAGTTCCGTAAGTAAAAGGTAAAACGGTACCTTTCGCGATGACTCTTTAAATCTCTTTATGGATCGGGTTTTTTTTTCTTGTAAGTTACTGTATTTATTTAGGTACATATTAACTTGAGGTATAAAATAGCTTACAGACCATTCCTAGTGGAAACCTTTAATTTTTTCCAATTTAGCGCAAAAATATGAAACAAACTATAAACAACGACGATATTTTGAGAATTTATAATAGTCCATTGAAAAGTTACATTTGGGGTTGCGTTTCTTAGAGGAGTCAATTTTATTTTTTTGATGTGTAGGGGGGGTAAGTGTAAAGCTAAAATCAAGTTTGTGGGGTCGCCACCCTTGTCCCACGGCCGCCATCTTGAAAATAGGGGTTGAAACGGTTTTTACGATATATCTCTTAAACTATTTATCTGATAAAAAAAAATTGTTAACGTTTTTTGTTGCTAATTAAATTCTCTATAACTTTGGTCCAGTAACTTTTTGTCGTAAAACTATAAATAAAAAAGTTATAAGTGAAAATGTAATAAAGAAAAAAATAAAGATGATAATTCTCTTGACAGCCTAAGATACAAACAATTCGCCAAGGCAGTGACAAAAAGTACATTTAATTTATCTTCACTTCCTCCAACACAAGACACAGCTCGCTTTCATACTTTCCGAGTCTACCATCAGGTCCAGTCGTGGCTTGGTAATAATAATGATCCTGAAGACTGGGGCTGGAAAAAATGTGGAAAATTATTGATGCCAGTGCAGAGCTCTAAACCTCCAGCACCCCCTGAGCTTCTTAAATTGATCTTTTGTAAATGCAAAGGAAACTGTGGAGCGATGTGTGGATGTCGAAAAGCAGGGCTAAAATGTTCCGCAGTGTGCTTCCATTGTTCTGGAGAACTGTGTTCTGTGTCTTGTGTTGGAGGAAGTACTTTTTGTCACTGCCTTGGCGAATTGTTTGTATCTTAGGCTGTCAAGAGAATTATCATCTTTATTTTTTTCTTTATTACATTTTCACTTATAACTTTTTTATTTATAGTTTTACGACAAAAAGTTACTGGACCAAAGTTATAGAGAATTTAATTAGCAACAAAAAACGTTAACAATTTTTTTTTATCAGATAAATAGTTTAAGAGATATATCGTAAAAACCGTTTCAACCCCTATTTTCAAGATGGCGGCCGTGGGACAAGGGTGGCGACCCCACAAACTTGATTTTAGCTTTACACTTACCCCCCCTACACATCAAAAAAATAAAATTGACTCCTCTAAGAAACGCAAGGTGAGGCCTAAAAAATGTAACATTTCAATGGACTATAAGCTAAAACATGATTATAGTGTTACAGCTGTCTCTTACGGTTTTACCTACTTGCATGCTACTGCTCCGCTTCCGTAAGTCATAGCGTGATATGAATTATAAAGTGGCTATGAAGTATAAACTATCTTCTTGACAACAAACATATATGAACTAAATATAACCTAAATCGGTCAATTCGTTTATTAGTCAGAAATTACACCATCACACAGACGCATAAGTCATAGCCTGCTATGAATTATAATATGACTTTGTAATATGAACTATCGCCTCAACAACAAAAATTTATGATCTGAATATAACCTAAATTAGTCAAGTCACGTTACACGATCACACACAGACGCACCAACGATCATCTTTACATTGTATGACATGAAGTCGCCTCCGCTGTCTGTTTGCTTGGATCTTTTAAACTATTCAACGGATTTTAAGCAGTTTTCAGCAATAGATAGAGTGATTCCTGAGGAAGGTTTATGTATATAATTTGTCACGGTTTTGTGTAAATTGGTTGAAATTTAACGGATAATTGTTGGAACGTGCGAAGCGGGCGCGGGTCGCTAGTATTATATAACAATAAGAGATTATGTACAGAACAGTCGGCGTGCCACTTCCACACACTTGCCTATGTTTTTTTTTGTTCTGAAACGAACCATTGTGCCAGTCTCTCTCTCTCTCTCTTCCAGTACTCGGAACACCAGAATCGGTTAATTCACAATCGCGCTTACGTGTATTATTTGCATCATTGTCGCGTGGGAATATGAATTCTGTCATTAACGAGATAAAAATCTAGATATTTCAAGTGCACTCACAGTATTATAGTGGCTTTCTTGAATACTGCGTAGTAGATTTTTTTTCTAGTAAGGACGTTGCTGATGATAAAATAATGTTAGTTTCTTGTTTCTATAATGATTTCTTACGTTTACGCGAATGTTTGAAATAAAACTAATTTAAACGGATTTTATCGCGGTTTTTTACTTCAATTTTGGTTTCGACGTTTCGAAAGCTTTTCAGCCTTCGTGGTCACGGGGTGGACTTTTCAGCCCTGTTTCAAGATATTAATAATTAGGATTGCTGAAAGACGTATATTTTTAGTACCCACATTTATGCTGTGCTATGTGATGGTGGGAACCCTCCCACCGACTTTATGACGGGAAATATTTTCACGCGAGCCGAGTCGCGAGCAAAAGGTAAATACTTGATAATCCTATGAGTTTTTTATAGTTTGTCACACGCATGATCTTATTATCATTTTAATAAGATCAGGAGACTTACAAAATAAATCGTGTCATGAATTCGTGACTTATGTACACTGTTGCGAAGAAGAAAGTTAGCAATACAATAAAAGTACCTACTCGTGTAGACACAACACTGGACCAATGTTATGCTGCATTTGTACTAACTGACATTAGTAATGAACTATTGCTGAATTACGTATATACTTTCGGTACCCATACTTATGCTGTGGCACCCTGTTTTTGCTCTTTTACCAGTTTTTTTTTTATAAATAATAAATACACCTAACATCACACACACAGTCCTGACCCCACAGTAAGATACGAATCTTAAGTCGTGGGTATTAATTTATTAAATAATTAATCATCATCATCATCATCATCAGCCACAAGACGTCCACTGCTGAACATAGGCCTCTCCCAAAGATTTCCAGAATAAAATAAAAAAAATAAATTAATAATAAATTAATTTAAATTCGTCTAGTTTGACCGTAAAATAACAAGCACGGCAAATTGTTATTTTTTGTGACCTGGTCGAATCGGCTCATTCATGCTTTACATAAAAATGTGTACAGCGTGGCTCTACCACTCGCGTAAAATTAGACTATGTACTTATTTTTCTCTAGAATAACTAACTGATGGCAGGAAATTATTTGCATATTCGTAGTAATGAATAAAAACTCCAGGTCTTATTTATACGTACGAGATCAGTGACCCTTCTAAAGCTATTGTTATTCCACGCAATTTAAATGAAATATCAAAAGATGATGACGAGTACCTTTGATGCGTGAAGAACGGAAGCTCATTCACTCATTCATTCTGTTAATCCTAAAGACCCGGTCGTTTGTGATCGGTAGAGATGAATGCGCGACGCCAGTCAAAGCGAGTTTGTGTGCCCATCTTATTATGTTATTTTTCATAGCACATATTATATCAACTGAATACGAAACTGTGAGGGGAAATATTTTTTTTGTCATTTTGAATTACAGCAGCAAAATATAAATGCTCTGTTCGCTCCAAAAAATATTAGTGCATAACATTCGTGCATGGAACTATATATACTTACAGGTTAAAACGGTCATCTTCAGATGACTAGCGTAATTAGCATTATTATCTTTTTATACCTAGTTGTATATTTTTCATCGCCATCATCATAAATGGAATGTTGTAACTAAAATATAACTTCAAGTTAAATACTATTTATAACTCAAACAACACGGCGCACATACTGTGTTTACAGTCGAAGTGTTCCGATACCAGTTCGATACCAGGAAGCGTCTTGTTTGCTTTACGTAGAGTACATGTAGACGGGTGGACGCGGCCCGACTGGACTGACCGCATGCCTGGACCGCCTGGCCGGCGTTCAACAAACTCAGCATGTTTCCCGACTGGTGAGAGTAGAACGGGGAAATGGGAACCTTATGTTGTTATTTCATCTGTTTTGGTATGGATGTGTGAAATGTTTTATGGTTTTAAAGTGTATTCAGAGAGAGGACGCCTGATTATCTCTGAAAAGGCTAGGACACAAGTACTGGCGAAAATGTATGAAAAGGTGTATATAAAATAATATGAAGGTAAAAGAGCTGTCCGGATCGTAGCGTATAGCATTTTAAATTGTCGACTATCACCGCGTAATGCAATATACAGGTGTGAGTGTGTTTGTAGGTAGATAGTAAATTGTTAACATACAAATAAATCCATAGTAATGTAAAAAAAGACTTATTACATAGGAAAAAATAGAGTATACAGCTTTAACTGGAAAATTACATAAAACAACATAAAAAACACCACTCACCTATCATATAGACATATAAACAAATTGTGATGATGATTGTGACTCATCAAACTATTTATAATTAGCTTATTTATATTCAGTAAACCTATTACTAGCGTTAAAAAAAAACATAACAATATGACCTTGTGTATCTGGGTTGCCGGATTACGAATTCGCTCTGGTTGTCATTCGATTATCGATTGCCAGCCCACTCGAGATTAATCGTGTCGTTGATAAATTATCGCGACTATTCGTCAATTAGAAAATCACTGATAACTATTGTATGTAACAGCTATAAACGGTATTGCGCTTGTTAACATTAACATATAATATATAGTTATAAATTGCAATCGGTTTTTTGTTTCGAAATTTAAAATTCAAAGTAGTTGGAAATGACGGTAGTTTAGGAGATAGAAGGGAAAATCTTATCATTTCTAATCATTAAGCGGGCTTATGAGGGTCGGGATATATTTTATCCATCTTTTTTTTCGTCTGCATTACATTTCTTTCAAGTATATCTTTTTTGTTCGGATATTCATCCGTTCCTGTAAATGTATTTATATCCTTCTTTATTTGTTTGAATGTCGAACCGTGCAGTTCGCTCGCCGGATGGTAAGCGCCACACCTGCCCATAAAGGTAAAGTGGTGACAAATTTGCCAGTATTTGGAGCTGGGCCAGCATTTGAAATCGGTTGAGTATCATAATTTCTTCTTCCAGACCTTATTTGACGATATGGTGTTTAAAAACATTCTACTTAAAGTTTGGGACGACGGTTTTAAATTCAACTGGTCGTCTGGTACCAAAGCTCTTTAATACCATATTCCAGATTCGGCATTCCCCTCTGCACCACAGCTCCAACTGAACACCTTTTAGAATACAACACGTTAGCAATCAAATCTAAATATCAATCCTATAATATGCTATTATCATATCCTATATAAATGCTATTATCAGCAATCTCTAAAATTTTATTGTTTCGAACCAATATCTGTTAATTACCGACCGCGTTAACCAACATTGTTGTGCAATAAAAGGAGTCGGTACTGTACGAAAGTTTTTTTTTTTTCATAATATTACGTAATGCCTAACGCGATAGGAATAATGTTCGATGAAATGGAAAGTTCATTCTGAATTCGGTGGGTTCGCTGCGTTCGCATTAATCGGCGAGTGTGTATGCGCGGCGCGTGCGATCGTTTTTGTGAGTGGAATCGGGAGTGACGTGATGACATAAGTCGAAAGTGCTAGTGAATTTTGCATGAAATGGACTAACTGCAACGCGTTTGACTTAATTAATGTGGTTTTCTCGTGCTGAATTTGCATTTCAGAACTTGTATAACTTTTGAGACGCTCAAAGCCAGTTGCATTCACTAATCGGTAAACGATTTGCGAGTTAGGAACCAAAATTAAAATCAAAATATTTATTCATCATGTAGGCTAAGAAAGCGCTTATGACAGGTCAAGTACAGAACATTTGTCATTGATAAGACCAACCTTCGGAAGGGTCAGTCTACGGATGGGTGACCACATAGTGGTATTTGAACCGAGCGTCTCGTTGCCGAGAAATACCAACTAAAAACCCCGCGGTGACCTTCTTCGGCGCATGTGGGGCGGTCCCGGGGTATCTTTGAATAAGCCAAGGATTGCTACCGGAACCGCCCTTGCGCGGTGGAGGAGGTGGGGAGCAAATAGAGCAGAGGGGATATAAATGGAGCATAAGGTATTTCATAAGGATGTTACCGAGGTCGTTTTATTCCAACAAGGATTTACTAATAAAAATGCAGTCGATAATTTACCAGAAAAAAGCGACGTCTTTTGTTACTTTAATGAATGAATGAAAAATTTCATAATCATTAAGATATCTATATTACTCCCGTATTCACGTTTCTTTTTATTATAGACCGCAGTCGCTAGCCTCGAAAATTCTATACAAATGCACAGAACAAATGGCCGAAACCGCAAACGTAAAAGAAAATAAAAATCATTTTCCTCGACTGCACTGAATGTCAATTGTTTCTTGCTATTGAATTTAAATAAGTTACACTACAAAACAATCAAATTTAAGTATGTATTGGTTAATTACTAACGTAGAGTGGTCCAATGGATTGGCATTCGTTTATTGGCTTATTAATTCCACCGTCATATTATATTTATTATTAATATCTGGCCGCCCGCGACCGCCGAAATCTCGCATACACCAGTTTGAATTAGTTTGCATCTTTTTTTATAGGTTTTCTTTTGTCTGTGGCAATTATTGGCAATATATTTACATATTACCTACTTATGTGGTCTATGTATGTAAGTCCATATAACTTGTAGATGTTGATGTTTTTTATTTTACGTCTGTTTAACCAATTTCAATGCGTAAAGACTCGAAGTCGAGATTTATAAACCAATCAGATGTTTCTAAATCCATGTAGGTAACAATGATTAATTGAAAATAGAATGTGTTTGACCCCTGAGTAGACTTGCGTAAGAACGAAATTTGAACGTTCCACGATTTAAAAAACCCTTTCGGTTAAATATTTAAAAATGGAATGCATCACATCTTATTAAATTTTAGAAGGAATAATGCCACACCACAGAACACCGTGATCCGTGCGGTCAGAAGTCGCTGGTTACGTCACAGTCACACGATTAAGTATGAGCGTAATACATTATGAAATGGGCACTTGCGAAAAGAACCGAACAGCCTTCGGCACGACGTGGCTACCACGACATCCAACCGGGCAACATTGTCGGCGGTCGCGCTGGTTTTTGTAATGCCACTTGTTTGAAGAACTTTCTCATACTCGTTGACCATATACATTAAAGTTACGACTGATAACCGGCTTCGTGTACTTTATGACGAGGCTTGATGAATCGGGATGGAGTTATGTTTTAGCCTGATGCATGTTAGTGGATGTTTTTGCAAGATAAACTTGTGGAATTCGGTCCAAGTTCCTTTTCTGAGAGTCCCAAACCAGAACCGAAACATAGCAACTGACATGAATTGTCAACCATTCGGTTAAAAAATTAGTGTAGCGACTGATTTTTTGAGTTATATGCCTTTTGATTTTACTAAACACCCAAACAGTCATCCAATCAGATTATAGAATCAAATTCTTCGCAATCCTACTTAATTCAAAAGCGTGATTCTTACTTAAACCATCGACCAACTAAGCTTTACTTACGCTGTAGATAAACCACATGTATAGACGCCTCGGCTATAGAGCATGATGTTTTCATAACGATCACTAATAACTGGTTATGTTCGTGGTACTGAGATCGGCATAATCATTATTTGTGTTCATAGTTGGTTTTCGTATATTTATTCCGAAATATATAGATATGTTTTATTAGCTTCTAGTAATAGGGGCACAGTTCCATTACTGACGTATGAGAAAATCATAACAAACAACACTTTCGGTGATAGGTTTATTATCACATCATGGTACAGAAATATGCTCGACATTGAGTGCATTAGGTACATCTCTGCTCTCCTTCAGGAATAAAGGTGTGTTTAAAGCTAAGCTTGTGTTTAAAGAAACACTCAAAGAATTATCGGATCTTACGAGTTCAATTAAAATATCTACATTCACTGCATGCATGCTGCCACCAGACGAACGAGCCAATTACACAGTGGCTATCTTACACACACATAATTGTCCAAAATTATTGTTATTGCGTGGCTGGTGGTCTACTAACAAACCAACGCAGTTACACAACGGTTGCTATCAAGTAACCGACAGTGTAGGCTGCTTAATAATTTTGCATCATTACATACGAGTACATTCATGGAAATTGTTTGAAATAACTCATTGGACCTGTTTATGCATAATTGTTAATCTTTTCTTTGTAAATCAGCCGAGCTGAAAAGCTGGAATAAACCGTATTGCCATCTTTCTTGTTTATTATTTTCTTGTTAATTTTGTGACAAGTTAGAGATTTGTGATTTTCAAAATCACCTTCATAATTTTAATCAATGTCTGTAAACGTAATGATCGTACTTCTTGCGTCAGCAATTAAATGTGTATAGACTGTCCAAAAATTCTACCTCACGAGGAGATCAGCCTTATCTGCAAATAATGTTTCGGGCAATGGTTCCAGTCAAAGCCGAATAAAAAGTAAATAAGTAATAAAAAGTACAGGCTCTGGTTTTCTATCAGTTTCAGTATCCTTTGTAAGCTCATGATAGTCAATAACATTCACGCCAAGGAATCTTAATATATAACATAAGATCAGGGTATAAATGTCTGGAATGTTTCATACAACCGCAAACTAATTCAAAAGAAAATAACAACGTATCTGTGTCTTAGTATTTAAGAGCTTGATTACAGGCATTTAAATCACTCTTGCAACTTTCATCTGCCACAGTAAATTACACCTTTAAATTGAAGTAACAAAATTCAAAATATCTCGACAGCATGGTCGAGGCTCAGGAGTAATTAAATATACGACAAATATCAAGCGGCTATGAAACTGGCAATTTTCTTGAAAATTTTAAACGCTTTATAGATTTGTATAGAACTTAATCATAATTTGGTTTGGTTCCTTGGCCAAGAATTGTGATTACATTGTTTCCTTTATAGCATAGGGCGATAAACGAGCATGTGGGTCGGATGTTAGGTGTTCTCCACCAGAGAAGAATCATGAACGCCTTGCTGACTTTAAATGAAAAGGGACAGTTGGAAGATTGGGAAGGGAAGAGGGTTTTGTGCCTTCGAATATCTCACTCACCATATCAAACCCAGCAAAAAGCCGCTACTTTACGTTGGTTTTCTGTGAGACAGTGGAAACAACCGGGACGAGCCGGCCTATTCATACTATAGACAAAAAGCTCCCCAATGTAGCTCTACCACTTAAAAAGTTGTATTTAATTCAATTACTTTTTTAAATTTCTAAATATTAATATTGTCGGAAACCAGTATCCCGTAGACCACTGTTAAGAAAATATAGGACTACTCAATACTGGTTTATAGCGACAATTACATCAGCCAAATTTAGTTCACGAAATAATGGTAGATAAAAACAAAGTGTAAAAATGAACTTAATATGAATCTTGATAACAAAATACGCACTTTATTTGAATTTGTTTACTTTGGTTTAACGGGTCTTGTCCAGTATACATACGGTAATATAGTCATTAACAGCTTGAGAAAATCGCTATTAAAGTAGAAGAACTACTGTGTACTGTAAACATGTATCCAAGATTTTTTGGAATAGTACGGTTTTCATCAAAACGGTTGTATTCTGTTAAGTCGGTCGGTTAAGTAGAATATGCCATTATCTCATGACTGAGCAAAATGGCTATTATGTGTTAATGTAATGTCTGATCTCTGAACAATATTTATATGTAAAAAAAACATAAAAACCGACTTCAAAATCCGAATCGAGGTGTATTTATCCCCTAAGAAGTTTCCTATTTACCCTCGCACTCCTTCATTAGAGGTAAAATCCTATAGATATGTTTCTGGTATTTTTTTTTCTAAAAAGCCCTGTGTTATATACGTCCCACAGCTGGGCGTGGGCCTACTTTACAGAATGAGACGGGTTAGGCCTTAGTCTACCTCGCTGGTCCAATGCAGGTTGGCAGGCTTCACGTACAATCGTAATTCTTATGAAGAACTTCTCAGATATGCAGGTTTCCTCTCAATGTTTCCTTCGTCATTAAAGCGAGCGATGATTAACAGTTAATATACACGTAACTTAGCAAAGTCAGAGGTGCACGCTCTTGGAGCTAGTCTGGAACCTGTGATTTTCGTCTCAACAATACCACTCCCCGCTGAGCTCTGCATAGTGGTTTAGTTTTATTGGTTTCTAGTATTCACATTTTTTTCTATCCTTAGGACCTGAATATGGCACGATGGAAGCGGCGTGGAAGGGCGGCATGGTCGAGGCCGAGAGGCTGTCTGACCTCCACCTTGGCGTGAGGGACAGACTGGTCAATGACGTCATGGCACAGATCAAGAACTGGCAGAAAGACACCTATCACAAGGTAAGTTACGGTTACTCTCAATATATTACGATTCTACGATATAACTATTAATAGATCGGTTGTAAATGAAGTTCTATAACATACGGCCATCGACAAATTGGATTTTGATATCAGCGGGGTAAAATTAACCTAGAAAATAATATCCATTTACTGTATGTACAACTATATTATATTATATAATATGCTTTCCCACTGCTGCGTACGAGCCTCGTCAGAGTTCTAGGACTTAGACCACCACACTGGTTTAATGCGGATACTTTTGATATTCTTATTTAGAATTCACCAGGTATGCATATTCACCTCGATTTTTTCCTTCCAAGTTAAAGCGAGCTATAATGAATACGTAACGTCCACATGTCAAACGTGTGTCGGCTAGGATCGAACCTACTTCCTTTGTATTGGTAGTCCATTCCACTACCCGCTAGGCTAAGCAGGCTATCACCTATTTTCTAAACAAGACAGAATCTCCATTTATAAGTCCTTACTAACCTCTTCGGTTCTTAAATATTAAGAAAAGTTCTTCCATTAACCTGTGGAATAGTTTGCCGGCACACGTGTTCCCTCCTTCCTATAATATGGGGTCCTTTAAACGGAGTGTGAAGAAGCAGTTAGGCAGGCCGGCATGATCGTGCCGACCAACGATAGACACACTGTTTATCGTTGGTCGACACTATTCCTGGATTGCGCTACACTTACCATCAGGCGTAGTCATTTTGCCGAGCCAGGATAAAATAAAATAAAAAAAAAGAATTAAAAAAAAAATGGCAGTAGACATACCGTCGTCGACATGACCATTGGATGTCTAATTATCTTGCAAAGTGATAACATCATCCATATAGAGTTACCTCCTCACCGTCACACCGGTTATATGATCGTAGCGCATCTGGAATGATGCCAGCTCGTGTGCCAGCCGCCGATTACGACTTGAATCGTGTTTTGGCTATGCATTCTACCTATCCGACTAAGTACATTTGCATTGAGACGGGATCCAAAAGGTGGAAACGTTATTAGTTTAATGTTCTTACTAAATTATACGGAGGATTGACCACAATCAAACATGACACAGCTTTGAATGTAAAATCGGCCTTTAAATGTCTGCCTCTACCATCAATGTGTTTACATGAAAGGACCTTAGTTTTTGTTTTGAATGTTTGGAAGCTGATTTAACCGAGATAGTTCTTAGATATGGTTGAAAAAAAAAACTGTTATTCCGTTAAAAATCTACGGACGTTTTTTAATTGAAGTCGAGCGTTTTTAATGGTAAACCGAGTTACCATAATGACCACATTTTATTACCTTTATTTTTATTTATATCCAGTTCTAAACAGCCGTTTATAGTTTATTACTTTATCAACAACCTCACTGACAACATAATTAATAAATCAATCAAGTATATATAAGACTAGCATTCGCTCGCGGCTCCGCGTGAAATTCTCCACCGTTATATTATCAATATCGCCTATGTTCATCAGTGATAATGTAGGATTCTAATGGTGAAAGAATTTTTCAAAACGGTCCAGTAGTTCCAGAGCCTATTCCATGCACATAAACAATCAAATGAGTTCATAATCAAGTATATATAAGACTTCGTTACAGAAAATTCAAAGATATGCGATAGTTATAACTCATCTTACATCACACTCCGTATCCTAAGTCCCAAATTTGAGCTACCAGAGGCGTAAGTGGCGCTTCAAGTGGCTTGGACGGCTGCCAACATATATGTCAACCACGCGACGAGAGTTACAATTAACAAACTACGTCGCCACCTCAGGTGAGGCAACTTAGGCTTTACACTGAAAACAACTATATAACAATATATTCAGATATCACGTAACTTTGATATTCAGGTTAGTTTGTTGTAGGATGTAGATCGTGAACAAGTATTAGGTGGTAGGTATCTCGTATGCGAGAGGCCGTCTTTGTTGGCACCACTGCTTTGGCTGTTTCTGCCGCCTAGAAATACGGTGTAAGTAGTGTTGTGTTTTTTTTTTTTTTATGGCATAGGCCGGCCAACGAGCAAGTGGGTCACCTGATGGTAAGTGATCTCCACCACCCATGTACGCCCACAATATCAGAATCATGGGCGCGTTGCCGACCTTAAAGGAAAGGGATAATTTGGGATTGGGAAGAGGAGGGGATTTGGGCTTCCGGATATCTCACTCACCGTACGAAACGCAGCAGCAAGCCGCTACTTTACGTCGGTTTTCTGTGAGACAGTGGTAACGACCCGGTCGAGCCAGCCCATTCATGCTGTAGACAAAACAGTCTACAGCGTCTGTGTTTTAGTATGAAGGACATTAAAGCCAATTAAATTATTAGACATAATTAGACTTAACAATTTATCTCTCTACGTGACGAACGCAGTCCAGTGACATGCAGTGCTTTGTAATTCATAGTTCTGTTTAGTGTTGTTTACAATACTTAGCAACATTTAAGAAAGCAAAGCTGTACTTGTTTTTTTTTTAGTTTCCCCCTAGTATTTCATTTACGAATTGAAGCAACATTCGTTTCGTGTTGCCATTTCGCAACACGAAAGTCCAAAGGAATCGCTCTGCAGAATGCATTATGCAAACAATTTACACAGTCTGGTCGCATGCAAACTTTGCAGTGAAAATCCCCTTTCTAAACGTTAGTTTTAAATTGTTAAACTGTGCTAATGCCACCATGTTATCCACGTACAAAGTTCTGATTAACGAACGTGTTTGGAATATTCTTGAACAACACTGCATATGACGGCCAAAATGTGAAATGCATTATTGTTGTTTGTTTCGCTTGGGATTTATCAGTTTTTAACATAAGGCGTAATGTATTTACTGTCATTTAATATTATCAAGAGTAAACTAGTTCCCCCTTTTGTAAAAATCCTTTATCAGAAAAAAAAAACATTATCCGTGAGTGCTACATTCTACTTTTCATAGTTATAATAGTGATCTTTAAGTAAGAATCAAGACTTTTACGGGAGAATGCATGCAATATAACTAGTTTATAAACAACATTCGTTTGTGTATTTAATTATCTTTTTGAGGTTCGATCACTCATCGGTCTGACATATTATTTCCTTCACATAATTTTAAATATGAAACTAAATGAAATCTATTACCCATAAATATTGTTACTAGCCATGATTATAAATCTTCAATTGGTTCTCGATTGATTCAATTGATTAACAGTAATCGATTAGGGAAATTGAAAAGTTTTTCAAATGTAGCCCACGTTTCTAGTTGAATGATTTTGTATGGTTAGTCAATTAGCATACATAAGATGCCCGTATGTTCGAAATTCAAAAATAAAGTAATAAATTCATCTTACTAAATATCGAATATAAATGACGTTAACTGGCTTGAGTCATAGTTTACAATGCTATGAATTTTAGATTAAAGCTAAGTATGGCTTGCATTACGTAACTAAATATTATCCTTAAGAAATTGCACAACTTGTACAATTGGTTTGTAATATTACCATAGTATGTACCGTCAATAGATTTTCCTTACGAATATGAAAACATATTTTACTTAGCTGCCAATTTAAAAGTTTTGCTAAAAACGACATAACGTCATCCTTTTGAGCTAAAGCTAGCGCATCTAACCTCCGAATTTCATAAACCTTACTTTGTGGTGTCATATGACAGAGTTCTGTATACGTGATTGGTCAGTTTTTGGCGCTAAATTAAAATTGACCAATCACATATAAAGAAATCTAAACTAATATTATAAAGAGGAAAGATTTGATTGTTTGTTTGCATTAAATACGCTCTGAAACTACTGGACCGATTTGAAAAATTCTTTCACCATTAACTGAACATAGAACATAACATAAATGAACATAGGCGATATCGATAATATAGCGGTGCAGAATTTCACGCGGGCGGAGTTGCGAACGAATGCTAGTACTTAATAAATGTCGAACTTAAATGTCGTTCTTAAATTTTAATACGGGGAGTAATTTTTTGGTCCTTCGAGCGTGTTTGGACAAAAATAACCTGCGCTAACGCGAAATTAAGTCCACATACACACCGAACTTGCAAGGAATGCTAGCACGTGCGTCGAATTCCACGCCGCCAGTCGCCGCGGCCTGTCATGAATTAAAGACACTGGTCGCTGAGTGACTCCTCACTCCTGACGGGGAGTGCAGTCGCGTCCGTGACACACGGACGGAAACGTAAGCGTCTGTTTATGTAATGGTGCTGCCACACCGCTGTTATAAAGTGTTATAAAATGTTTACAAACATTTACAAACAAACATGTACAACATTTGTTAACAAACATTTGCTAACATTTTATCACAGTGTTAGATAATGTTAGTTAATATTTAATGTTATAAAATGTTTGTAAACATTTTATAACACCGGTGTGGCAGCACCATAAGGTGTGTGTAATTCTATTGTATCATGAATATGGTTGCTGTTTATGCGGTGAGGTGAAACTCGCGATTATGTTGTATGATTGGAAGATGACGTGAAGTAATGTGTAGTGTGTCTGTTTATGGGCATGCATGGCGCCTGCCATCAGTCGAGCGACCTACTCGTTTCGCCATTCAGTCAAATAATAAAAGAAGATGTTCTGGCGAAAATTATGTTGCTTTTTTTGTGTCAGCCTCCTTTCCTGATACCGACGAATCATGATACAAGATAATCTAGTGTGGAGTAAGGACTATGTGTATGACTATGAGGTGTATATATTTGTTAAATTTCACTGTAGCCAAGTTTAGACTCTCGCATGGAAAGCTCGCTTGTTTTCCAGCCATGACTGTTTATTTTTTTCCTATATTCTCATTTGGAGTTCTGCTTCTTCCGAAATCCTCTTCTGGAAATAACTGACTCCTGGCGTTTCATATTCGAATTATTCAATACAAAATCGATTAAGTGTACTTATTTTCGCTAAGACAGTCAGTCCAAAATCAGCAAAAATGCTTCGAAATTATTATTCAGTGTTGCCACTTCACTTGTAATAACGTTTTTCTTTTTAACAATTATTAATAATAGTATAACTTAATTATAGAAATACGTCAACATTACTCATTGTGGTATTCATAACAAATAAAATTGCGCCACACATATGTCAGGGTAGGTAGCGATAGTCACGTTCGCTTAGATAATTACATATTACTTGTTGCAAATTGTTATGACGCAGGTGTATTGACATTTTTGCCTTCACCCTGAACACATGTGCACCTTTGACATACCGTCCTCATTGTAAATACTCTTCGTTGGTTATTTTTACATACAGATAAAAATATGTTACGTAATGTTATGTTAAGACAATGATTCTAATCTTAATTTATTCGAAGGTCGTTGTAAGTGTCAGCCTTCGTGGCGTAGCGGATGAGTAGCCGGCTGTTAAACGAGAGGCCGCTGGTTCGATCCCCGCATGGAGACAAAATATGTTTATGATTTTTTTATAGCATAGACCGGCAAACGAATAAGTTGGTCACCTGATGGTAAATGATCTCCACCGCCCATGTACGCTTACAATACTAGAAGAATCATAGGCGCGTTGCCAACCTATAAGGGAAGGGATTAAGGGATTGGGCAGGGGGAGCTATTTGAGCCTCCGGATATCTCATGCACCGTACGAAACGCAGCAGCAAGCCGCTACTTTACATCGGATTTCTGTGAGACAGTAGTAACGACCCGGCCGAGCCGGTCCATTCATGTTGTAGACAAAACTGTTTACAGTGTGGCTCTAAATAAAATTTTCCATGACCATTTCAAATATAATGAATAGTGTATTCTGTTGTAAAATTATTAAATGTCTTTTATGCCCTTAGTTTAAGTTTTTGCCAGTTATTCTATACCTGTCACCTCACCCGTAGTTCCGTACAGCGCCCCTAGTAGATCGTATTGAAAACGTATTAGCTCCATGTTTGTCTCGTATACGAATGACGTGACGACTATCAAACTCGCACTACGGCTACTGTATAATTGCAATGTCGTTTGAGTCAGATGTCAATTAATTAGCTGTCAAGGATGAGACAGGTTATTAATATTAAACGGCCATGCATCAATAATGATGTGAATATATTATTTAGAGCGCGACAATCACAAGTTTCTGATTTGATTACGTAGAGAAACACCGAGCATAGCTATCTCCATAGCTCGCTTAGGTCGACAGACGACCTGATAAAGGTCGCAGGAACTCACTGGACGCAGGCCGCTTCCAACAGGTCGGTCTGGAAATCTTTGGGGGAGGCCTATGTTCAGCAGTGGACGTCTTGTGGCTGATGATTATGATGATGATGATGCATCACAAGTTGGCTGTGGGAGGTTTTGAAATTAATTGAAAATATAAAGCAGCGATTCCTAAAGTGGGTTCCGTGCCAATATCACTGGGAGTTTTTTTTTATTGAATGACGAGACGAGCAAGGCGCTCGGCTGATGGTAAGCGCCACGCTTGCCCATAAACAGAAGCAACACCGCACAAAGCATGGCATAGCATTGAACTGCGGTCGTCACCCCGAGACATAAGATGTTAAGTCTCATAATGCCCAGTAATTTTCATTTGCATTGAATGATCAGATTTACAAAATAACCCACCACATTGAAGATGAAATCATACATGTAGTAAATGAGCGAGCTTATCTTATGAGCTTAAATAATGTATTTTACTAATATAGGCTAGGCATGTACACTAACAAATATGGAATGGATTTTAAATATCTGAAATAAATTACCACCATATCGGGCACGCATTTCAATACCGGGCAAATCTGATTTTTCGAATCTAAAACTCAAATTGATTTTGCTTGAACTGGGATTGGAACCCCGGACCTCACTATTTCTCAGCCTAAGTACCTACACGGCAACTGCACTGCAGGCAATTAATTGTTTAAATGTCTCAAACGTTTTTTCTATCATAGGCATAACTTGTTTTGTCAACGTTTATCGAAGCTTTGTTGGTCTATTGCCAATGTATATGGGCTGTGAATTTGGAGGATGTAGGTTCAAGTCCCAAATAGTGGAACTCTTTGTATGAGTTTTTCCCAGTATTTTCCACATCCAGGCAGTGGACGCAGTACATGCTGCGTGTACGTTCAGATGTTTGTGGTACATCAATGCAAATCAAGCATATACTCTATGTTTCATAACAAAAGAGTCTACAAGGTTTGCTACAAATTTAACATATTTTTATTAAAAAAAAATATCTTTATTTTTGCAAAAAATATTTGAATGTTTTTTATTTTTTTGGACTTCTGGAATGATGTATTTTTAATAAAAAAACAATTTCAACTTAGTAAAGATTTTTGAAAAAAAAAAACTATTAAATATGCGTAAAAAAATATTAAGTATTGAATGTTTCTTGATATTTATGGAATGATGTATTTTTAATGAAAAACCGCGATAAAATTTGTTTAAATCCGTTTTATTTCAGTGATTTTACCATTTGTAAAATGATGACATAGTAACACAATGTATACCCAGATGGTATTTAAATCGAATTTATGTCAATATTTACTTAATTGAGGCTGTCTTGGGTACCACCGCTTGGTTTATTTCTGTCGCCAAGCAGTAGTGATGTGTTCGGTTTGAAGGACGTTGAAGCCATAGAGTATAAGACAAAACATCTTAAACATCAATAACATCTTATGTCTCGGGATGATGTGTGTGGTGCTATGCAGTGCTTTTTAATACAGACGTGGCGCTTACCATCAGGCGAGCATCCTACTTGTCCCGTCATTGAATCTTATAAATAAATCTACTTAGTTACTAATGAAACAAAACTGAGATCTCTTTGATATCACGAACGAGAAATTAATTGGCCTTAATTGATATTTGCCGGAGGAAATACCAATACTAGAAACAATACCTTCCCTACTTTGTTATTAAGAACGAATTAATATACTAATGTACGAAATTTGTGCGGATATATTTTAAACGGGCCCTAAGTAAGTCAATTTATCTAATTAGGAACGATAATACTTTGAGATCAACAGTATGTACCACTGCACTGTAATAAATAAAAAAAATGGGTGCGTGTACTTATGTACGCGCGTGAGAAGTTATACTTCTTTGTTATTTATTCAATTTAATAGCAAATATTAAAAATTAATATTATTATTTGATGTTCAATTTTAATTTTTATCACAAACTTTTTATTAAATGTTTTTTAAATTTATTTCTTTATTTTGTGAATATTAAATAACCAATAATAAGTATTTAACATTAATAATTTAATAATATTTAGTGTTAATTATATTAAATAAAAGTATTTTAATTTATATCAATAAATAATACATACGGATAGTTAACCTCAATTATATTGGAGCACTTGAAAAAGTATATAAGCACAATTTTTTTCACTAATATTCACAAATAGTAAGTAATATCAATCAAAATATAAATAAATAAATAATACATACGGATAGTTAACCTCAATTATATTGGAGCACTTGAAAAAGTATATAAGCACAATTTTTTTCACTAATATTCACAAATAGTAAGTAATATCAATCAAAATATTCAATTTAAATCACTACTGAGTATAATTTATTAGCACATATATAAATTATAAAGGACATTGTCAAAAATGGCCTATGAATCAACACGCATGAAACATTTACTATAATAATAATTATTATTTATAATGTACATTATAATTATTATTATAGTAAATGTTTCATGCGTGTTGATTCATAGTTTCAATAGAACGGACACTTATTAATTTCGAAAACAATTTAAAAAGTATTCACTTCCGTCATAGTCCTCGGTATTATAATTTTTGGTTCAAATTCGGGTTTTTAATAGGCAAAGGTATTGTAGCTCATACAGCCAAGTCTTTGTAACAACACTCTTAAGCTTCGCATTGTTATGCATTTCGCCAAAGACAAGTGTAATTTATTCTCAAGTCTTCACAACAACGATGAAATATCGTAACATTAATAATTTAATAATATTTAGTGTTAATTATATTACATAAAAGTATTTTAATTTATATCAACATATCCACTCGACATGATAGAAGTACATTCTACTCTCTTCGCGTTTATGCGAGCCTGGTACTTTTTACGGCAACATGTTCCGAATAAGAAAAAACCTAAAGAGTTTTTCTTTGTCTAAATCGTCATTTGTTTATTAATTACGGCTACTTTCACTCTCATCACTTTTTCTTAACGCGCCTAACTTCATACTGTTAATTTTTTGTGTCACAGGTGCGCGCGCATCTTAAAATTTCACTCTCATCATTTTTTCATAACGCGCCTAAAGAAGTATAACTTCAAAAATACAATCTTGTCCGTCTGTCTGTCCGAGTAAATCTGTCCAATACATTGACCGTCGCGCGGCGTGTCCGGCACAACGCACACCGGTTTCAATTAGTTAATTGGATGTTTGGTTTGATTAAACGAATAGACAACGATTTAACAACGTCCGACCAGATTTGTGTCTATCTTCCTTCCATCTAATGTCTTTATTTAGTTATGATTATCGTGTTTATCATCTATGATGAATTGTGCACGTGGGTACATTCTTTAAGAACTAGCTAAATGCTTTGATCGGTTATATAGATTTTTATAAGGTTTCCATTGTTTTTTATAAACGGCTATTTCCAAAACCCATACACAGAAAGGACTTAACACACTAGTTTTCATACATCAATGAATGGTGTTCAAACGTATGGGTCCAACACAGTATAGGAGGTACACTGATCCGCACAGCACTAACCGCACGCGCCGCATTCATCGAATTTTAGAATTCGATGTATGAGAGATTAGCAGCGAGCAGCGATAGCTCAACGGGGACTGTGGGACTGGACTCATACCACATGGACTGTGGAGACGAAAGTCGCAGGTTCGAAACCAGCACCAAGAGCATACACCACTGACTTTTCTAAGTTACGTGTATATTAATTGTTAATTATCGCTTGCTTTAATGGTGAAGGAAACATCGTGAGGAAACCTGCATACCTGAGAACTCGATAACATTTTTCGAAGGTATGTGAAGTCTGCCAACCCGCATTAGGCCAGCGTGGTGGACTAAGGCCTAATCCCTCTCATTCAGTAGAGAAGGCCCGTGCCCAGCCTTGGGACGTATATAATACAGGGCTAGTAAAAAAAATGTATGATAGTATAATATGCTACTTCGCATATGTATTCGCGACGTACGAGCCGCATCGTAACATATATTTAATACAATTTGATGAGTGAGGCGTGTAAGGATATGTCTATATTCACCTTTGGGAGTCCTTCGATCCTCCTTCGACGTAGACAACACATAATTAATAAATTAATTGTACACTTATTAAATGAATAATAGTGATTGTGATCTGTGGCCGGTGCTTAGGATTCACGGCCGCCCATTGTTCGTGGAACAATCGTCGTCACCTCGGCCAAGGTGTGATATAATGGGCCAGATTGTGAGTTGTGTCCTTATGCTCCTGTCTCATGAACACCTTGTCTTTGGTGTCCTTAAATAATTATGTGATCTGCAGATGTTAAGCAGCGATAGCTCAGCGTGGATTGGGACGGACTGTCGAGACAAAAGTCGCAGGTTCGAAACCAGCCCCAAGAGCATACACCTCTGACTTTTCTAAGTCACGTGTATATTAATTGTTAATTATCGCTTGCTTTAACGGTGAAGGAAACATCGTGAGGAAACCTGCATACCTGAGAACTCGAAAGATTTTTCGAAGGTATGTGAAGTCTACCAACCCGCATTAGGCCAGCGTGGTGGACTAAGGCCTCTCATTCAGTAGAGGAGACCCGTGCCCAGCAGTGGGACATGTATAATACAGGGCTAGTAAAAAAAAAAGATGTTAATCATCAATATCTGTCAATACACTGCTAGTAATGTTGCACTCTAAAACCTTTTAAACTGTCTAAACTTTTTCTATTTCTGCCGCCAAGCAACAGTGTAAGCACTATTGTGTTCCGGTTTGAAGGACATTGAAGCCAGTGAAATTACTGGGAATTATGAGACTTAACATCTCATATCTCGGGGTGACGAGCGCA
Organism: Amorpha juglandis; assembly: GCA_949126905.1. Lineage (NCBI taxonomy): Eukaryota > Metazoa > Arthropoda > Insecta > Lepidoptera > Sphingidae > Amorpha > Amorpha juglandis. The sequence continues at coordinate 7,385,347 of OX421386.1, read as the reverse complement.
GTTCAATGCCGTGCAATGCTTTGTAATTCAACGTTCTGTGCTTGCTTCTGTTTATGGGCAGGCCGCTTACCATCAGGCGAGCGCGTTGCTCGTCTCGTCATTCAATTATGGAACTCTGACAGTCTTCGTCACCAATCGTTGCTAAATTCCCCCAAATTTCTAACATAAGATCCGTCAAACCACTTCATAACTTATTCCCTGAGAAACAAACTTCACCTACGCCAGGACCAAAATGTCGGAAACCCACGAACCACACGAACTCCGTAAAAGTAACTTATAACGGTGTATATTTAAACAGAACAGTTAGTTTATAATAATTTGTTTTTTTATTCAGTCGTCGCCGCCGAATAAGGGAAGCGTTGTTTTGGTAACGCAAACAATGACTCGTCTCGTATAAATTACATTGATAGTCACTTAAGGGCCTTCCGTGAAAAAACGACCTTGACTGACTCGCGCCATACTGAATCGTGTACTTGGCGTGTGAGTTTTCATGCAGAATATGCACGTATTTAGCAAATAATTGATCTAAAAACATCAGCTTTTGGTCTTTTCGAAAATTTAAAACGGGCAAAATATTCGTTATTAAATAGCCTATCTAGTGATGTTAATCTCATTTGAAAACATTCTGTACTTTAAAAGGAGACGCACGGAATCTTTGCATTTTTCTCATTTTTATGGTTCGTTTATAACGACAATTTAAAAATATATATCAGCATTAACATGAATTTGAATCGAACAAAGTAAAGCTGACAGATTGTAGAAATATATTGTATATTTTTTGGAACGAAGTTCCTTACGGCAGGCTTGGAGGGGATAGGGATTTCGCTGCGTGACCGAACTGAAAAAAATGTGATAGTAAAACCGTAAGAAAAATGCGTGGAATAAAAGCGTTAAATGAGAAGTGCGCAGGCGCGACATTCGCATAACCAGCCAGCGTTAGTTCCTTTTTTAAAATGAAATTCATTCAGCCAGTTATACTTGAAGTATTTTTATATCTCCTTCGATTTTTAAAAGATTACGCTAGTTCGTTATTATTTATAATTACATAAGTTGATAAAAAATGCTATACAATAGCTTTACCGCGGCAGTCTCCGAGTGCCACACGTCTTTTTTTTATTTCTATTTTTCTATTCTATTTCTATGTAATTTTATGTTGTCAAACAAAAATAAAGAGACATATTTTGTAATTCTAGTTGATAATTTAAATTTTTTGCAATTTGTGTCGATTCTACATTAGCCGAAGGAACTTCGTTCCTACCTGGTGTCCCACGACACACACCAATTTTTTAATCAATATTTATTTTAAGTAATGACTAGATAGCCTCTAAAAACATCGATCGCGCGCCGTTTTGCTGGGGGCATGGCCTTAAATAAATGTATTGCAAAAATTGTGAAAAACCATCTGTTATGAATATTAATCTTATCAGCATACGTGTGCATTAGTCATTTTGTCATTGGAATTACATAATTATAAAGTGTATGTGATAGAGCGACGCTGTGAACAGTTTTATCCGCAGCAATGGGCCAGCTCTACCGGCTCGTTAGCACTGGCTCACAGAAAACCGACGTAAAGTAGCGGCTTGCTGCTGCGTTTCGTACAGTGAGTGAGATATCCGGAAGGCCAAATTCCCTCCCCTTCCCAATCCCTAATTATCCCTTTCCTTTAAGGTCGACAACGCGCCCATGATTCTTCTGGTGGTGGGCGTACATGGGCGGTGGAGATCACTTACCATCAGGTGACCCACTTGCTCGTTTGCCGGCCTATACCATAAAAAAAAATGTCCCATTCCCATGTGTAGGCGTAGACATTTTACGCGAATACATTATAAAGTTAATTATATACCTTGTAATAATTCGTGGCCATGTTTAATTTGTATAATTACACAGAATTTCCATTAATATGTAACCGGTTTACGAATGTTTATTTAGTGGACGAGCTAAGCACGGGTCTCACTATGTTGGGCCGGTAATATTGACGGAACACGGCGGCCGCACGTGTGTAATTACACTTATATAGCACGAATAACTTATATTGCAGTAGCCTAAAAAGCAGCTATAGCCCAGCGGATAGTGATGTGGACTGTCGTGACAAACGTCGCAGGTTCGAAACCAACCCCATGAACATGCACCTCTGACTTTTCTAAGTTACGTGTGTATTATTTGTTAATTATCGCTTGCTTTAACGCTGAAGGAAACTTCGTGAGGAAACCTGCATAGTTGAGAAATTCTGAAGTCTGCAAACCCGTAATAGGCCAGCGTGGTGGACTAAAGCCTAACCTCTCTTGTTCAGTAGAGGAGGTTACGTGAGATTTGACGTATTGTAATCAAGTTTATGTAGGGGCTAAATATGTTAAAGCCTTGTGGTGAAAATAGACCTTAATCGCGTAGTATTCAAAGGTATTCCTATTTATTTTTTTCCCAACGCGACGTTTCGATCGTGTTGCATGGGTCACGGGTTGACGTGATAAGACCCGTTGTAAAGAAACATTACAGTATGTAGGTATAAAAATCGCGAAAGTCCAATAAAATTTTCCCGACCATTTATTGATGGCACCAAACAAAATCAAAACTGCACTAAACGTCGGTTCTCTGGAAGACAGTGATGCCATCCCGGTTGAAGCCGCCATTCGTGTTATCATCATCATCATCAGCCACAAGACGACCACTGCTGAACATAGGCCTCCCCCAAAGATTTCCAGACCGACCTGTTGGAAGCAGCCTGCATCCAGCGACTTCCTGCGATCTTTATCAGGTCGTCTGTCCACCTTGTAAGTGGACGTCTAACGCTGCGCTTGCCAGTACGTGGCCGTGTATAGGTCAACGAAATAGTCACAAAGTGTCTCTTTCGCTAATAATCTACGTAACAGTAAACAAACCTGATATTTTTCTTAGAACATTCAAAATCAGAACAGGTATTTAATCAATTGTATTGCTAGCCTTTCGTCCGTTTTGACGGTCCGGGAAAACACTCGGCCCGGTACAGTGAAATCCGGTCGTAAACAGTACGGCCTTAATGGCTTTATTCGAGACGTTTGTGTGGAGTTAACGGCCCGACTCGCTAGTGCCGACATCATCTGGTTGGATTTATTTGTAACCATAATAAAATTGTTTAAATGTTTGTGTCTAATTAAAATTTTAGAGAGTGTAAATTATCTTAATCAGATAGCATAGCTGTTTTTTTTTCTTTTAATAATACTTTTAGTAAACGTTAATGACGAAACTGGCAGGTCGATCGCGTGATGGTAAGCATCACGTATGCCCATAAATAGAAGCAATGCCAATTGAAATTCCAATTATGAAGTACTGCATGACACTGGACTGCGCTCGTCACCCCGAGACATACGATGTTACATTTTACGAGTGGTAGAGCCACGCTGTAGACTGCTTTGTCACGAGTGGTAGAGCCACGCTGTAGACTGCTTTGTCACGAGTGGTAGAGCCACGCTGTAGACTGCTTTGTCTACAGCATGAATGGGCTGGCTCGACCGGGTCGTTACCACTGTCTCACAGAAAACCGACGTAAAGTAGCGGCTTGCTGCTGCGTTTCGTACGGTGAGTGAGATATCCGGAAGCCCAAATCACCTCCCCTTCCCAATCCCTAATTATCCCTTCCCTTTAAGGTCGGCAACGCGCCCATGATTCTTCTGGTTGTGGGCGTACATGGGCGGTGGAGATCACTTACCATCAGGTGACCCACTTGCTCGTTTGCCGGCCTATACCATAAAAAAAAATGTCCCATTCCCATGTGTAGGCGTAGACATTTTACGCGAATACATTATAAAGTTAATTATATACCTTGTAATAATTCGTGGCCATGTTTAATTTGTATAATTACACAGAATTTCCATTAATATGTAACCGGTTTACGAATGTTTATTTAGTGGACGAGCTAAGCACGGGTCTCACTATGTTGGGCCGGTAATATTGACGGAACACGGCGGCCGCACGTGTGTAATTACACTTATATAGCACGAATAACTTATATTGCAGTAGCCTAAAAAGCAGCTATAGCCCAGCGGATAGTGATGTGGACTGTCGTGACAAACGTCGCAGGTTCGAAACCAACCCCATGAACATGCACCTCTGACTTTTCTAAGTTACGTGTGTATTATTTGTTAATTATCGCTTGCTTTAACGCTGAAGGAAACTTCGTGAGGAAACCTGCATAGTTGAGAAATTCTGAAGTCTGCAAACCCGTAATAGGCCAGCGTGGTGGACTAAAGCCTAACCTCTCTTGTTCAGTAGAGGAGGTTACGTGAGATTTGACGTATTGTAATCAAGTTTATGTAGGGGCTAAATATGTTAAAGCCTTGTGGTGAAAATAGACCTTAATCGCGTAGTATTCAAAGGTATTCCTATTTATTTTTTTCCCAACGCGACGTTTCGATCGTGTTGCATGGGTCACGGGTTGACGTGATAAGACCCGTTGTAAAGAAACATTACAGTATGTAGGTATAAAAATCGCGAAAGTCCAATAAAATTTTCCCGACCATTTATTGATGGCACCAAACAAAATCAAAACTGCACTAAACGTCGGTTCTCTGGAAGACAGTGATGCCATCCCGGTTGAAGCCGCCATTCGTGTTATCATCATCATCATCAGCCACAAGACGACCACTGCTGAACATAGGCCTCCCCCAAAGATTTCCAGACCGACCTGTTGGAAGCAGCCTGCATCCAGCGACTTCCTGCGATCTTTATCAGGTCGTCTGTCCACCTTGTAAGTGGACGTCTAACGCTGCGCTTGCCAGTACGTGGCCGTGTATAGGTCAACGAAATAGTCACAAAGTGTCTCTTTCGCTAATAATCTACGTAACAGTAAACAAACCTGATATTTTTCTTAGAACATTCAAAATCAGAACAGGTATTTAATCAATTGTATTGCTAGCCTTTCGTCCGTTTTGACGGTCCGGGAAAACACTCGGCCCGGTACAGTGAAATCCGGTCGTAAACAGTACGGCCTTAATGGCTTTATTCGAGACGTTTGTGTGGAGTTAACGGCCCGACTCGCTAGTGCCGACATCATCTGGTTGGATTTATTTGTAACCATAATAAAATTGTTTAAATGTTTGTGTCTAATTAAAATTTTAGAGAGTGTAAATTATCTTAATCAGATAGCATAGCTGTTTTTTTTTCTTTTAATAATACTTTTAGTAAACGTTAATGACGAAACTGGCAGGTCGATCGCGTGATGGTAAGCATCACGTATGCCCATAAATAGAAGCAATGCCAATTGAAATTCCAATTATGAAGTACTGCATGACACTGGACTGCGCTCGTCACCCCGAGACATACGATGTTACATTTTACGAGTGGTAGAGCCACGCTGTAGACTGCTTTGTCACGAGTGGTAGAGCCACGCTGTAGACTGCTTTGTCACGAGTGGTAGAGCCACGCTGTAGACTGCTTTGTCTACAGCATGAATGGGCTGGCTCGACCGGGTCGTTACCACTGTCTCACAGAAAACCGACGTAAAGTAGCGGCTTGCTGCTGCGTTTCGTACGGTGAGTGAGATATCCGGAAGCCCAAATCACCTCCCCTTCCCAATCCCTAATTATCCCTTCCCTTTAAGGTCGGCAACGCGCCCATGATTCTTCTGGTTGTGGGCGTACATGGGCGGTGGAGATCACTTACCATCAGGTGACCCACTTGTTCGTTTGCCGGCCTATGCTATAAAAAAAAAATACGATGTTAAATCTCATATTGCCCATTAATTTCACTGGTTTTAATATTCAATCTCAACGAGGGACTCAAACGAGTAGAACAGTTACTCTTTCAAGTGATTCGCTTTTTGAGATCAGCTAGAAATATCAACTTTGGGCCGGCATGATTCTGATGACCACCGATAAACGCATTATTTGTCGGTGGTCACTGTTTTAGTTGCACTGCACCTACCATCAGGCTCAGTGCATTCACTTTGCCGTGCAGAGAAAAAAAAACTAACTCATAATTACATTTATCGAAACATATTTACCGTTCGTACTAAAGACCAATAATAGACATAAATTTATCAAATTAGTCATCAACCGGTGGCATATGAAATTAGCATACAATCAACGCGTAATATTGTGACGTCACATATCATTAGATACATGCATATATAGTACTCTGCACATACGTATGTGCGTTCGTGTTTATTTTCATTTACTATGTCACGTTTCAAGGTTTTGCAGAATTTTATAAGATGCAGATGTCACGTACATAGTGTTGTTATTTTGAACAGCACATTTATTATTTTCACGCAATAATAGAGATGACTGAAGAATAACTATTCTGTGCAAGTCGTAACAGGGATTTCGCGTCTTTAGCTGGTTTGGGAAGTTGTACTTACTTGTAAATACATATTGACTCCACAATCCATGAAAGGCTTCTCGACTCTAACCAGTGTAAGTGCTGAAAGTGTGTGATGATTATGATTGGGATGAACTTAGCACAAGGTTTATTGAGTCAGAGAAATCTTAATATCGTCGTATAAATATAGTCATATTTCCCCAGAGGGGTTGACGTGACGGCGCGGCGGTCGGTCGTAAAAAATACAAGCCAAATCTTTCTGTTCCTTTCTGTGTGAAATAAGGGCAAGAGAAAGACTTAGACTAACTTTAACATATTATTTGAACCATTTAGTTACTATGGGTTGCCATAGTAACTAGTTGTTATAAACTAAGACTAAATATAGACCACGTTTTGTAATAGCTTTTATCACTCATGATTATACTACTAGTACGTATTGACATAAGGTCGATGGCCGTTTTCATGGTGTCTGCGTAGTGTCGGCGAGAATAAAGCGCGCGTAGGCGGTTGTTTGTTTATCCAATCGTTACCAGATCAAGAGGAACGCGTAAAATCTGATATGATTTACAATGATCGAGAGCCCGCGGTATCTATGATTCATAAACGAAAGTGATTTTAAAGACGTAGATAGAATTGTTGAGAGTGGCGTCTACATATTTGCAGATCGTCTTATTTGTATGCACGAAGCTATACGCAATATAATTTATTTATTTATATGTATAGCCAATGTATGTTATACATTACTTGTACAATGTAATAATAGTATGGTATTTTAATTTTAGTTGAGTAATTATATAGATATTGTTATTATTTGTGATAAGTTTATAGCAGCAATAAATGTTTTCTTTTTTTCTTTCTGGTCTTAATTTGTGATGCATGATGAGTGGTAGAGCCACGTTGATGACACTTTTATCTGCTATATGAGTCATCAAACTCGAACGATTTGTTACCACTCCCGACAGGATACCGAGCTGTAGTAAGTAACGGTTTGCTTTTGCGTTTTGTACGGTGAATGAGATTTACACAGGTCTTATCCCCCCTTTCCTAATCCCTATTTATCTTTTTTTTTATTCGAGCACGGCAAAGTGATTGCACAACTGATGGTAAGCATAGTGCGGTCCAAAAAGCCAGCGACCACCGACAAGCAATGAGTTTATCGGTGGTCAGCAGAGTTATGTCGGCCTGTATAAATGCTTCTTCCGTCTCCGAAGAGGGAGCATTTCTCTCCTTTAAGGTCGGCAACACATCCATACTATATCTGGTATTTCATGGGCAGTGGAGATCACATACCATCAGGTAACGCACTTGCTCGTTTCCCAACCTCTGCTATAAAAAAACAATGATCTTCTAAAACAATTGCCTGATCGATAATTTATAAAGACGAAATTAAACTCTACTATATCGATATTAAATTTGGAATCTTTCATCAGAATCCAACACGTTGCCGATTAAACGGCAACACTTGTCGAACATTTCCCTCGTGTGTGTTTACTGTACATTAAGATGCCGTGAAAAGTTGGCCCGTTTGGCGCGACTCCAAGTTTTTTCGATGGAAAGTGTGAAAATAACCCGCGTGACCTTTGTGAGACTGTCCGGCTTACCTTTGCACTCGTGGCTCAACGATTCTGTGTATATTTTTTCTTCTATTTATGATGGACTTAAAATTACCATTCTTAAATTATATATATACTTGTATGTATCCAGTCTATGTTATTGTATGTAACTTACTTATTTATAGGTGTATATGTATACTATTTTTATGCCAGTTGTACCCCTTATGTCAACACGACAGTTTTTTTTTATTGAATGACGAGACGAGCCAAGCGCTCGCTTGATGATAAGCGCCACGCCTGCCCATAAACAGAATATACAGCACACAGAACTTCGAATTACAAAGCACCGCATGGCAGTGAACTCCACTCGTCACCCCGAGACATAAGATGTTAAGTCTCGTCCTCAATGCCCAATCACTGGCATCAATGTCCTTCAAACTGAAACACAACAGTGCTTAGACAAGCTCATATCGTAACTTGAAAACAAAACTGACACTAAACGAAAAATGTGTTTATGGCAAATTAATTTTAAATGTTTCATAAAATAGCGTTCATAACTAAAAATCGTCAATTTTCGTTTAGTGTCAGTTTTGTTTTCAAGGTGCTTTGTATTTGTATGAAACATGAATGCCTTGTTACTTAATTAATCATCAACAATATACAACATTACCTCAAGGGTGTTATTATTCGGTACATAGACATTCGTCTATAAATCTCGAAACGGCAGCAATCTATTTAATTAGTCCTTATCGTGACAAGATAGCAACATGAAATACCGCTATTAGATATCCCCGTCGAGTCCAAATAAAGCCGTGTCTAATTAAAACGCAATTTGGTAAATTAACAGTACATATGTTAATAAATCAGATGCCTAAAACAGTGCGTAATGTGCGATAACTAGGGATTGCAATCCGGCGTCATTTTCAATCCGGCCGGATCCGACCGGATTTCCACTGATCCGGCCGGATCCGACCGGATCCGGCCGGATTGATCAAGTCAGGTTGATTTTCGCTTTTCGTGTTAGTAAGTTAATCAAGTGTTATTGTGCTTAATATTTTTTTTTATATAGGTAGGTAGGTAGGCTTAATATAAGTAGTCAACTTTATTTCTAACTAGCTTTTGCTCGCGGCTTCGCCCGCGTGATCTGCTTTTTTCGGGATAAAAAGTAGCCTATGTCTTATTATGATGTATAAGCTACATTATTGTAAAGTTTCATTAAAATCCCTTCAGTAGTTTTTACGTGACAGAGTAACAAACATACATCCATCCATACTTACAAACTTTCGGGTTTATAATATTAGTAGGATAGGATCTAATGTTAAGATTAGACAACGAGCAAACAAATAAAATCTAGTAGTGTAGGTAACTAGTAAAATTTTAACGATGAAACAAGTAGCTCAGTCATCATAGATTTCACTTTCACATATAAATCAATTATTTTAGTAAGTAACATTATAAAATCTAATATAATTAACCTTACGTAATTTATTGAGATGAGATCACAATAATTAATAAAGTATTTGAGAATGCTAACATTGCAACAAACAAGACTTATATTTATGACAGACACCATCATGATTTGATGAATCTTTGTAATGAATGGCACAATTATCACAATACTGAGTTTGTCTTATAATTTCAACTTTTTAGTTTAATCAACTGTTAAATCACTCTTGAAAATAAAATACTTTACTTTACTTGAACTAAAACTTTATTCTTGTTAGGAGAATCAAACTAAAAACTGAAGCTCTCTTCTATCTGTCAGTCAAGACAAAGCAACATGGCCGTTATTCCAATTTTACCCATTCAACCTCAAAGTATTGTAATCAATATACCATCTTTTTAAACAATTCCTATATGCTGAAAATATTAATAATAAATAACACAAATCAATTGAGAAACTTATTATATCAATCACATAAACATATTAAGTCATTTGAGTTACTTATTTAATACAAGTCTACAGTAAATTAATAAAGTATCATATTATACACCCTCTAAAATAGTAAATACCTAAGATCAATAATATTATAACGTTGTAGTTGTTAACACAAGTTACGAAAAATAATTATTTTAAGTAGAATTTTAAGTAATAATAGTCTTAGTATTCATTCTTAGTATTCATAGAAAATCAATGTTGATTTTGAAAAAAGGATCGTAGAAAACAAATAATGTTAATTGTGTCATCTGCTAGTCGACTTTTAATAGAGCTGCAAATATAGCCTGCGGCCAAAAAGGCCCTTTCAGTTTCTACACTTGTTGGCTTTATTGTCAGCAAATAATCATAAATAGCAGACAAGTATTATCTTCGAACTCCGTCAAAACTCCGTCCTTTCAAATGTAGTCATTTACTTTTTTAGTACTTTATGAAAATCTTTCTCTTTTTTAGTATGTCGGCTATAACACATGGTTTCCGCCGGATTACCGGATCCGTTTTTCCGGATTGCAATCCCTAGCGATAACAGATTTCAGACATGCGGAAATGCGAGTAATGGTATGTTTAATACGAATGTGACACTGAAATATTATCTTGTGTTTGGTGAAATTATAAACCGTTGCTACACGTAGATACACACACTACACACCAAAATATATGATAAGTGTAAATAATTTGAATATTACAATGTGATAGGTCCCTCGTATGCGAGAGGCCGTCTGGGTTGGTACCACCGCTTTGTCTATTTCTGCCGCCAAGCAAACAATGTGTGAGCACTGTTGTGTTCCGTTTTGAAGGACATTGAAGCCAGTGAAATTACTGGACATTATGAGACTTAACATCTTATGTCTCGGGGTGACGCGCGCAGTTCACTTCCATGCAGTGCTTTGTAATTCAAAGTTCTGAGTGGTGTGGCTTCTGTTTATGGACAGGCGTGGCGCTTACCATCAGACGAGCGCCTTGCTCGTCTCGTCATTCAATCAAATAATAATAAAAAAATGTGATCAATAAAATCCAATCACTAGTTACATAAAGCACCTAAATATTTATCGATATAAGGTATCACAATGTCCTTTACACAGATAATCCACAAACGTATAAAGGTGCAAGCATATCTAGTGCATGCTATCACTTATCATGATGCATGGATTACATACTTGATATGTATCACGTGCGCCAAATACTTCCACATCTCATTGGTTTACGATAACAAGGTGCTATGTTACAACTGAGTATATGGAACATAATACCTTTTGTTTGTGGCTCATTGTTTGCTGTAGATTTTTTAGAATAGCCGATATTGATTCTTGAATTATTGGATTCCGGTTGCGTTTTAACATACGATAAAAAAGGGCGTTATAGACTCAACCACTTTGACTTTGAGGGGGACTTTGACTTGACTTTGAGGGGTATGTTATCTCCCACTTTGAGAAAAACTGGCCTAAACGAATGAACCCGTTTGAATGCGGTTTTGAGGGCTGGTTTAATTAAGATGTTTTTAGGCTATGTTTGAAGAAAATTTATTCAGCCGTTTAAAGTTAAAAAAATGTTTTACTAATTGACGGACGATTTTTAACGGATAGGTTAGTTAGACACTTGAAATTTTTTATTCAAGTAGGTACTATAAAAACAATATTTTTAACAGATTACAAATACGAGATGTAATGGCAGGTGCCGAGTGTAATTTAAAATATTGCGATGAATTTACAAATAAATAAATTATGTTATTAGACTAATGACTATGCTAATAGTATTTTAAGTCACCTAAAAGGTGTCAGGTAGATCTTAATGAGTGAAGTAATTAAGATAGACTTAATGGCGAATTTAATGGTTTTTTTGCTGTTTCAATTGATAATGTCATAAAATATAACTGTTTTCAGTAACACAGTTAGAATAGAAAATTTACTTAATTATTTTGAATTGTGTTTTACCTGTGTGTGTGTGTGTGTTTGACCAGTTGTCCTTCAAGCCGAAACGCAACAGTGCTTACACAAGAAATATTTTGTGATAGCCGTATATCCCTTTAGCCGACTCGAGTATCGATGGACCTCAGCACAGCACCCGTACCACGTCCGCAATACAACAGCGCCACCGAGACAGTCGATAATGTACGCTGATAATGTTCGTGTAATATTATGTTTGTATACCACGTGGCGGTCGTATAACGCGCACATCCATTTTTGTATTATGTTTCATGGTAAATATCATCAATCACAATTTGCTCGGATTGGTTGAGACTGTTTGAGAATTATTCCACGATATGAAATATTTTTTAATTAAAATCCATCCTGTCGTTCCCTGTGAATTGCATCTTGCAGTTTAAGTTGCAGGGGCTTAGTGACTTGTTTAGCTGGTGATCTACCTCGAGAGCGCCTGCCCTCTATTTTTCCCATCTAAACATCTTTTTGTCCTATCATTTGGGAGGTTTAAACCGATAACCGATGGGACAGAAATGTTCTGGAATGGAGGCCACATACTGGCAAGCGCAGCGTTGGACGTCCACTTACAAGGTGGACAGACGACCTGATAAAGATCGCAGGAAGTCGCTGGATGCAGGCTGCTTCCAACAAGTCGGTCTGGAAATCTTTGGGAGAGGCCTATGTTCAGCAGTGGACGTCTTGTGGCTGATGATGATGATGAAATATCTTTTTCAATACTCATTGGAGTTTTTGCGAGAAATGTGTCCAAAGAAAAAGAGAATTCGCCTCTAACACACTGTTGACAATCGGGACCGTATATGAAGTTGCTCTAGTATAGATTTTGGTACGCATAGCCGTCCGAGGTATTTGTAGGAGGCTACGCCGGCAGAACAATTCGAAAGCGTCTATACGTCTTAATTAAAATACTAATATAATAATAATTTTTCCGACCCATTCATGCTGTAGACAAAACTGTTTACAGATTTGCTCTCCCACTTATCAACAAGATATACGTATGCCGTATGATGTACCAACAATGTGACAGCGTGGCTCTACTGGTCATGTAACAAGATGTAGGCATGACATACAAACAATGTGCACAACTGAAGGTCGTTGCCATGCAAATTGTATTGATATCGAGCATGAATGCGTTCGTCTGGCACATTAACGCAACGAACAGACGTATGAAACGACACAGGGTATATGCACATAGATACAGTATCCATTGTGACACGATAGGGTTTTGACAAAATTGTGATTTAAACACAGGATTAGTAATAGCGATATGTACGCCATGACCACAAGATATCGCCGATATTCTATTGAATTAGAGGTACCTTTGCTGGCATCTATTTAATATTTTTTTTAGTTTTATTTAAGTAGTTAATTATAGGAGATATTTATTTATATAGATATGTAAAGTTATTTTTAGTATCATTTTATTGTGCCAGCAATAAATGTTTCTTTCTTTCTTTCTGTTATTTTTATATCCGATCACGGCAAAGTGACTGCAATACACCTGATGGTAAGCGTAGTGCAGTCCAAAAAACTAGCGACCACCGACTCTCTCGAGAGAGGGAAGAAGCATTTATACAGGCCGGCATGATTATTGAGTCGGTGGTCGCTAGTTTTTTGGACTCTTCGGAGAGGGAAGAAGCAAATCGAGGGGCCTGCGACAGGATAGGCAGATGACCGATGCAGGTATAGGGATACAAGTATGTACCGCTATACCCGCCCCTACCAACCATCGCAGCAGTCTTCAGAAGCAATAACGATCGACGATGAAATAACACAATCGCTTTGCCCGCTTTTACAGTAATGGGATACACATTCAGTGCGTCGGAAATTTATTTGCGTAGTGATTGCTCCTTTCAAGGATAAGTAGTCTTCCATCGTACTAAACAGATAGTCATTAGGATTGTAGGTATCAACGCTTGAAAGGCAACAATATTTAAGCGACATTTTTTTTAGATTTTTTTTTATGTTTTCTAATTGTCGACTTTCGATGCTTTTAACATACATAATGTACGCAATATACAATTAGATAACTATCTCTTAAGTTTTTTCTAAAGAAAAATACTTTAAAATTACTCTCGTGTAAAGTTTACTCAATGTCGCTTAGATATTTTCGCCGTTCAAACGTCGGTATGCAGAAATCGTCACTATGCGTTCGCACGCACTGTGAGACCTCATAGTGATGTTTATGAATACGATGGTTATATACCATTGTATTGTATCGTATCGTATCGTATCGTATGAACCGGGTTGTCAGTTTTTCTCCGACTGACTTAAATACCAATGTGAATTATTATTTACATGAGATAAAAAGGTGCTATAACCAACCCAATACTTAATTCCCTATTTCCTTAAATGTGTTTATGGCACCGCACCTTTTTATATTCAATAACGTTTAACGTTTATCTTTTACTAAACTCGTTTAAAGTTTGTCAGACACGTTAAGCTGGCTTGTTTTCCGTCGTGACGCGCGCAGCTAACGTGTATGGTGACCATCTGACCAGAAAATGCCGGTGATATAGGATTTTCCGGACTTTAAACGGATTTTTGCAGATCCTCTTTTTTTACTTTTCCAAAAGGGATGGAAAATCAAAGTTTGTGATAAGGATTGTGGTATATTTATTCAGCTTTGTTCGTACCAACGTAATATGTGGCTATTTTGCTAGATGCCACTATGATATAGTTGTATTGATTTATAAAACTGTCAATCTTGCGTAAATAGCTATGTGCGTGATTTATTTTATGATATTGAAAAGTGATGTCTCAAAAATGTTTCTAATTAAATAAATACACCCAACAGTCACATAGATAGTCCTGATCCCACAGTAAGATACGAGTCTTGTGTCGTGGGTAGGTGGGAGGAACTACGAGAGACTTTCGGTGTCACAACACCCAGACCCCGAAACAAATATTTGTGGATCACACAAACATTTGTCTCGGTGCAGGAATCCAACCCGTGGCCTCTCGCTTTACTTTTTCTATTATTTAGTGTCGCATGACCCCTCTATTAGATTTAAGGTATAAAAGGCGGGACGTCCCGCTAAAATTGATGTGTTAGTTCCATTATTGAGTATTGACTCGTGTCTAGTCCCGCCCCATTTGGTTTTCCTGGTTACCCTACTGGTTGATGCGCGAGATGATATGTTCGGTTGTAACACGGTTCGTGCCTGCGCATCGCACACAACAGGTTGATGTGTGGTGTCAACGGTTTTAGGTACTCGTTGAGATAAACGGGCAACGGGAATTACATACTGTTGTTGGATGGTAAACAATGCTGTCAGAAAAAAGATTTTGTTGGTTAAAATACATAACTTTTTTACTTGATTGAATGACGAGACGAACAAGACATCCCCTGATGGTAAGCGCCACTCCTGCCCATAAACAGAATCAACACCACACAGAATTTTGAATTACAAAACACTAAAGCATGCTACTTCATTGCGCTCGTCACTCCGAGATATAACATGTTAAGTCTTATAATGCCCAGTAATTTCACTGGCTTCAATGTCCTTCAAACTGAAACAAAACAGTGCTTATACACATTGGCGGCAGAAATAGACATAGCGTTGGTACCAACCCAGACGGCCTCTAGCATACGAGGGACCTACCACCTTGTACCTATTGTTTGAGTTGTCAGATTAATTTACTGTGTAATGGTTATGTTCTCAATATTCTGTTTAGCGATATTTTTGCTTACTGCCATTAAATTTAACACATTTTGTATGGAAGATCTGTCAAAACACTATTAATAGTAAGCAGTTCTATCTGTAAATAGAATATGGGGATCAGTCATAAGTTGGCATCAGTCACTGGAGAAGGATGAACAACTAACTTTAGAGCTCTTTCAAACGTTGTTTAAGGTTGATCTTACCAAACTTAGTATGCCTCGTTGGAATGATTTAAAATAGATAGATAAATAATTCTTTGTAAACCAATAATTGAAACGATACACTTGAAACCTTACAAGTAAATTATGTTACCGCTTAAAGCGATCTCTAGCAGACAACCTTAAATTATGATGGAGCCGATAATACAGAGTCCCCAGAAATATTCACCTTTTTTTGTTTGTTTTCCGACGAAAAATTGCTTATTAGACTAACAAAACGTCTTTGTCCACAGTCAATGATCCAGCTAAAAGAACGCAAGGAGATGGACGAGGCGTTCAAAAAGGCACAGAAACCCTGGGCGAAACTCCTGCAGAAGGTGGAACGCACCAGACTGGAGTACCACACGGCGTGCAAACAGGAGAGGACCGCGCAGAACCAAGAGAGGAACGCTAGCGGAGACAGCTCGCTGAGTCCAGACCAGGTCAGTGTTAGTGTCGTTTATATTTACTAGCATAGCTTGTTGTAGACTTTTAATTTTATTGAATGACGAGACGAGCAAGGTACTCGCCTGATGGTAAAACTCGCCTGCCCATAAACAGAAGCAACACCACACAGAAATTTGAATTACAAAGCACTGCATGGCACTGAACTGCGCTCGTCACGCGGAGACATGAGATGTTAATGCCTCATAATGCCCAGTAATTTCAATGTCCTTCAAACCCAAACACAACAGTGCCTTACACTTGGCGGGCGGTGGTACCAACCCAGACGGCCTCTCGTATACGAGGGACCCCCTTATAAATTAAAATAGTTACAGTATTCATAAAATACTGTGTACTTTACATGGTTTTTACAGTTTATATCACAGACGTGATGATGTCACATAGATGTCCCACATAAGTGTCGTATCTGAAATATTCGATTGTCACACATTTATCGTGATTGACTTATCAATCGAGTGTTATCGAATGATAATGTCGTACCATGTTCGCGTAATGTGCGCGAGGACCGAGGTGGCAGTTATAGCTGAATTTAATATCGATTCAAACTTTAAATACTTACAAGAATATGTATTGAAATTTGTAATTATATTATCATCATGAATGGCATCTTGTTATAGGTACCTAGCACGTTTTTATACTAAATTTTTTCGTTTCGAAAAATGATTGCGTCTTTACGAGAATTGAATTTGAAAATCAGGATTTTCGATTATTTGAAGATCAGTACTCGTAACTGCTTGTTTTGAGATACGCGACCAAGACAGGGAGACTGCGCCGCGTGTCGCGAAGCAGGCGATAGTGACAAGTCTGCTTTTTATGAAATTGTATGGAAACGGTCGTGCGTCGCATTGCTCTGTCTCTGTCGCATACCTCAAAACGTAACTATACCTGCATATAAGGCGGATGTATCTACGACACTATCGTCGCCATCGTACGTCATGATCTCTTGTCTTAATTATACTTGGTCGCATCTCAAAACAAGCCTTTAGAATAAAAGTCGTGTAATGAACTCTCTAAATTTTATGTTGCGGAATACTTTGTTTTAGGAAACAAACACGTACATAATTTTTCCTCATAACAATATTTTCAATATAAGTCATGGTTGCTATTTTAACTTCTGTTTGTTTCGTCACTCCGCCATTTAAATAATATTTTCGTAATATTTTTTTTTACTAGCCCTGTATTATGCATGTCCCACTGCTGGGCACGGGCCTCCTCTATTGAATGTGAGGGGTTAGGCCTTAGTCCACTATGCTGGCCTAATGTGGGTTGGTAATATTGACATGATATTATATCAGAGTATGAATCACATATTATTAGCATACCTATCAGTATCTGCTGATTAGTAACATTCATGACAGCGCATACCGGCCCGACGACGGCGTGTAGCGTCATGCGTAACTTTCGCATGCCGAACCGTTTATTAACATTCCTGCTGAAAATGTATGTGGCAACGTTGATTTCAACGAAGTGTCGACTAAAATGTACGCGAAATAGTGTCCCATTTTTGTTTCAATACCTCACTACAGCTCCTTATAAGAAAGTTCAACACGACTCGCGACCGAGGCGACTCCAGAGAGCGAATCTCGAGCTGATTACACGCCTGAAATGAAGCAAAACTTGCGAGGAAAAATAAGTTACTCCATCACCCTCGAATAAAGTAGACGAGTTACCCTTGTTTACTACTTTTTTTAATAGCATAGGCCGGAAAACGAGCAAGTGGGTCGCCTGATGGTAAGTGATCTCCACCGCCCATGTACATCCACAATACTAGAAGAATCATAGGCGCGTTGCCGAACTTAAAGGGAAGGGGTAATTAAGGGATTGGGAAAGGGAGGGGATTTGAGCCTCCGGATATCTCAGTTACCATACGAAATGCAGCAGCAAGCCGCTACTTTACGTCGGTTTTCTGCAAGACAATGCCCGAGACGAGCCGGCCCATTCATGCAGTAGACAAAACTGTCTACAGGGTGGCTCTACCATCAGGTGATTCTCATCTGCTTTCAAAAGCAAAAAAAATATATACAGCTCCCGACTTGATACTAGCTGACATTTAGCATATAAGTTTTACAGATATCTTATTTATCTTTCAAAACAGTTGAATAAAACGCACCGTCAGCGTATTGATCCTGCGCCATCACACAGTTCTTTGACCACTGACCGCCCCCAATACTGACGTCGAACGCGGCAAATAATTTAAACCGATCAATACTTTGAAGTACTAGTTTTAAGTCAGTAAACAACTGGGACAATAAACTTGGCCGGAAGGCGGAAGTTGACCTGCCTCGTAATTTATTATATCATTAATGAAATTTTATTTTATTTCACACACTTCATACATAAATGAATAAATAAATAAATTTTCCTTTTTTAAAAAGCAGATAGCTGAACGGGGAGTGAACGGACTGCCGAGACTAAAGTGGCAGGTTCGTAACTAACCCCAAGAGCATGCACCTTTCAGTCTGTTACTAGTCATCCAGTGTTAAACATCCTATACTAATATTATAAATATGAAAGTGTTTCTATTGGTTTGTCCATCTATCACGTAGCAACGGATCGACATGTTTTTTGCATATGAGATGGTTTATGGGCCGAAAAATGATATAGGCTAGTTTTTACCAGCAATATGAGTGGAAAGACTTCCACGCGGAATCACGAGCACAGAATAGTATTAACTAAAGCCCAACGGTCTGTTGTGGCTCACGTCACAACATAGGTTTAGGCTAAGCTGACCACCTAATTGTCACAGTGCAATGTAAACGTGCAAGGGTTCGCGCACATCGTTAAAAATAATACTTATTGTCGAATACTTTTTTTATCTAAACATAGGCAATTGTACAATGTTGCAGGTTTATACCAAACAATAAAATCGTCCATTTTTTCTTTATTTTCTTTTTTCTGTATCTGACGCAGTATTATAATATTCTTATTGTCAATAAATATCAGCTATATGAATTAAAAAAGTAACTACTTATCAAAATTCAATAATTTCAGCACAAACACATGAGTGTGCAATCTTTCGCCCCCACACTCGTTTCTCGCCCACGGATGCCCACGGCCACGGCCCTAAAACGGCGATACCATAAAATATTCCTGGCCGAGAATTCTACGAAGCGCGAAATTGCCTCAGTTCTTTTCATCCCCGTGTAAATACAGTTTTCATCAATACATCCCATGTAAATAAATAAATCGATGTGTCTGGTTTATCTACGAATAGCTATTTGTAGTACACAGGTGCGCAGTTGGGAATTCCATGCGGGAGTTATTATCTTTAAATTATTCATGTATGATTAAGATTAGTGGTGACACCTGATACAATTTGCTTCATTTGTTTAATTCTAAATTTTAAATGGATATTATAAATTAATTAATGTTATTTGTATGTATCGTTTATCAGTTACTATGTGGTCACCGTATTGCCGGTGTCGTTGATAGATGTGACAGTGGCCATTAGTTTTTATAAGTATAACATTTGATGTGTAAATTATAATAGATTTAAATATACAATTAAATACAGTACAGGTCTCCTTGACGCATTGGGCGAGAGCAGCTGGCTGTGAAGCGAGAAGCGGTGGGTTCCCTTTCCGCGACAAATGTTTGTGTGATCCACAAATATTTGTTTCGGTTCTGGGTGTTTTTTCTCTCCAGATGGGTTTATGTCAGGCAGCCGGTCGGTCGTAAAAACTACAAGGAAAATCTTTCTGTAACATGTGTTTAAAAAGCATGTTGCGCCGACCCCATTACGAATGGGATATGGGCACCTAGAATACGGTCTGAGGAAATCAATTGTCGAATTTTATTTGGCCTTGGAGTCCCCAATGAGTATTGTTGAATCCGAATCTGTGTCGAGTAATTTCTGGAGTGTTGACGTCACAGGCGTCTCTATTTTCGGCAGCACACCTCTCGAAATATCTTCTTTTGTTAATGGGCCGCGGATTGTTGACTTAAAATAGGAAAGTGTAAGAATAATTGGATCAATCTGGTGTGATATTGTAGGAGCGTTATTTAAATAAACCTCAAAATTTATAAATAACCGTAAACATTTTTTTTTGTCTGGTTGTCTTAGTTCATGTCCGATAATCTTCACAATGGTTAATTTGGATGTGGATTTTAATTATATGTGTATGTGTGTGTATGTGTGAATTGTGTTAACATGTTGTGTGTGTGTGTGTGTGTATGTGTGTGTGGATTGTGTTAACATGTTTTTTTTTAATAGAATAGGATTGTGTTAACATGGTTTTTTTCTTAATAGGATAGAATGAGGTTGTGTTAACATGCTTTGTTTTCTTAAATAAACCAACAGAACAGACAACAACCAAACTAAACAGCTTTGGTTTGGTAATTATGCGGGGAAGTTATTGCATTCGGACCAGTCTATTGCGACACACACTCGGCAACCCGGCTACCGAATCTGGAATGTGCGGTACCAATGTTTGCATATTGTAGACCCGATGAACCGTACAACAATATCAGCTAGGTATATACTATCGACATTGTATTAAATTATACCATAAACAATCAAGTGAGCTGGGTGAATCATGATTGCACTAGTTGCACCTATGTCAAACCCTTTGGGGTGAGCACAAGCGTGAGCTTAACTTTCATGTATAAGTTAGATTTTATTTAAAAACGGATGTGTTATAAATTAAGTTTTTTTTTATTATAATAATATGATTGAATGACGAGATGAGCAAGTCGCTCGCCTGATGGTAAGCGCCACGCCTGCCCATAAACAGATGCAACACCACACATAACTTTGAATTACCAAGCATTGCATGGCGACATAAGATGTTAAGTGTCATAATGCCCAGTAATTTCACTGGCTTCAATGACCTTCAAACCAAAACAGTGCTTACAAATTGTTGTTTGGCGGCAGAAATAGACAAAGCGGTGGTATCAACCCAAACGGCCTCTCGCATACGAGAGACCTATCACCTTGTAAGGTAACAAATAAATCTCAAAATAGAGAATACATTCTTCGGCAATTGTTTTAACACGACAATAAAATGACAAACCTTAGTTAAAATTATAGGTACTGTAACTAGTACAGTAAACAACGCGAACAAAATGAAAGTCTTCTAATCATTATTACAACAATAAAAATAATGATTTAATGAGGGAACGGAGGCCCGAGTGCCGCCAGCCGTCACCCAGCCATGACACAGATGATTCAGACGTCATTAAACACTCATCACGATCGTGATTGGTGGGAAATAGATGACGTTTAGCCGGAGTTTAGTGTTAGGATACTTCACCAAGATGGGAGACCGTGACACGTGACGCGATTCAGGCAATATTGACATGTCCGCTTTGTATAACAAAGTACCAGTACCCACAGTAATATACGAGTCTTGTGTCGTTGTGTGTTGTTGTTGTCGAGTGTCATGGGTATCAGGAACTACGAGAGACTTTGGGTCTCAACACACAGACCCAGAAACAAATATTTGTGGATCACACAAACATTTGTCTCAGTGCGGGATCGAACCCGCGGCCTCTCGCTTCACAGCCGGCTCCTCGCCCGCTGCGCCACAGAGGTTGCTAAAATAATATGGAAACGGTCGTTCCTGTCTCGGTCGCATAGGTGAGGTCGCAAGAGTGGTAGAGCCACGCTGTAGAGTTTTGTCTACAGAATGAATGGGCCACACAGTCTGTCTCACAGAAAACCGACGTAAAGCAGCGGCTTGCTGCTGCGTTTCGTACGGTGAGTGAAATATCCGGAGGCCCAAATCCCCCTCTCTTTCCCGATCCCTTAATTATCCTTTCCCTTTAAGGTGGGCAACGCGCCTATGATTCTTCTAGTATTTTAGGCGTACATGGGCGGTGGAGATCACTTACCATCAGGTGATCAACTTGGTCGTTTGCCGGTTTCTGCTATAAAAAAGGTACACCAAAACGTTTTTAAACGATTGTATACAAAGTAAACTATCTCGGTCGTGTTGAACAGGCCTTAATTAAGATTAAGTCTTAGTTACTACAGCTTGTGTGCATAGTCCCTATGAAAGTCATCTGAGGCTTGTACATATTCGATAGAGTCTATATTCGCGTGCTCGCGTTGGCAATCCGCAAGTCATTATCGCGTTGTTATCCGCGCTGCGATGACACAGGAAAATGGTCATTAACCGTTGTGTAGATTGATACGAACACAATAGCTGCCGTGCCGCAGTACAGAAGTCATAGTAAGTTATGTCAGACGATTATTTAATGCTTGCTTTAACGGTGAACGAAACATCGTGAGAAAACCTATATACCTGAGAAGTTCTCCATAAGAATTTCGAAGGTATGTGAATCTGCCAACCCGCATTAGGCCAGCGTGGTGGATTTAAGCCAAACGCCTCTCTTTTTTTTTATTTTTTATTTTGGCTTTCGCATTATTATGCATTTTGCCAGTGTCAAGTATAATTTTTTCTCAAGTTATTTTTACAAGAACGATGAAACACGGGTACGGTCGATTTCAAGGTCTTGCCGGAGTTTTGGTGTTAACTCCTTTCAGTACGATGCTTAATTTACTTATTTCAATGTTTCCATACAACTATTAATCACCGTCAATGTTTATTGAACAAATCCACACCCATTTTATACAACAAACAACACTCTAAACTAGTTTATGAAATATAAGCGATGAACTGCACTGTCAGAATTCCAAACGCCTCTCATTCAGTAGAGGAGGCCCGTGCCCAGCAGTGGGACGTGTATAAGGAGTATAACACAGGGCTAGTATATCTATATTTATAAAATAACATGTCCTGAATGACTGACTGATTCATCATCGCCGAGCGTAAACTATCAAGGCTACAAGCATGAAATTCGGACTGTATATTCATTTTGTTATGTAGGCACCCACTAAGAAAGGATTTTAGAAAATTCCACCGCAAAGGGGTCAAAATAGGGGATGATAATATGTATGAAAGTCCGTCATTTTGAAAGTTACATAAACCAAATTTTGTATTTCGGTTATTGACGTAAAACAATTAAATACGTGTTTCAGGAATTTTATTTAATAAGGGATGAAAAAGGGGTGAAAGTAAATGCGAAAGTGAGTTTGTTTGTTACGCTTTCACGCCTAAATCACTGAACCGATTTTGATGAATTTATCTACAGAGACAGGTGGTACCCTGGAGACGGTTACAGGCTACTTTTATCCCGGAAAATGCTGAGCACGCGGGCGGAGCCACGAGCAAAAGCTAGTTGTATAATATATGAGTAGGTAACAGACAAAATATCCTTTTGATGTACCCTACCCGTCTCGACTGCACTCTCGTCCTATTTGGTGGCGTTGACACGCGCAATGACGACTCGTCACTGAGGCATAAAGGGCCGCGCTACACCGCCTGTGTGTTTGTAATTTGCATGGGGCTCGTTTGTACCCCAACGCTTATTGGGCGACGAGACAGAGCGATGAAATGTCACCCAAATACTGTTGTGTGTCCATCAGAGGATTTCAGATGTATTTTAATGACCTTAATGGGCTGTGTGTTGGTGCCAGGATAATTGTTTTTATTGAGTGTTTTTGTGCCTGAACAAATTTCAAATTTCATTTTCAACAAATTTTTTCATTGACTTCTTGAAGTTACAGTAAATATTTTAATTTCAGTTTTATATACCCAACAGTCACATACATAAACCTGACCAGACAGATATTTGTAGATCACACAAACATTCGTTGCTGGAATCGTATCCGCGGCCTCACGGTTTACAACCAGATACTCGCACGCTTCGCTATGGAGGTTTCCAATATTAAAATTGGTATTCAGTTTTCAGATATAATATAATACTGCAAATCGATTGATCTAATATGTATCTACGAAAATTCACGACCAGCCTAATTCAACAATAAATAATTTCGGTTTCTACAGATTTGTTCTGCAGATGGTCCCTTAATAAGGCTACAGGAGTATTTCCAAAATATTGTCGACTACAATTTTAAGAAGCCAAACATGTTGACACAATGTTGATTAATTTACGTATAGAAATCTCAGTCTTGTGTCGTCCCTTCGAATTTCAATTACACAGGCATACAATAACGATTCGATGTAATTGAAAGGAGAACAAAACCTTGTGAGCGGGCTCAAAGCGCGTCTCAAAACGAGGACTCAAAGAGGGCTCGAAATTTGTAAGCTCCAGTGAGTGCCTTTTGAGGGTCGTCGGCCCGTAAAGAGTGTTTGGGGCATTCCTCCACAAACTAAATGTAAAAAAGGCTAAGTGGCGTATGAAAAAGATTATAATTGTATGTCGACATATATTTTGTTTGGTGACCTTGTGTGTGTCACGCAGGCGTATTAGTGGTTTTTTTTTCAAAATATAGCAATATTTTCCGTCATTATTGGTATCACTTCGTATCTTTTCACCTGTTCAATCAATTGCTACACAAGTTACATTTTTTTACGCTCCGAATTAGCAGTACGATCAAACAGAGTGTTCAATTTAAAATGGACGTCCAACGACACTACGTTTTTCATGCGAAATCATTAGCATACGCCGGTAAATATTACAAAGTATAGATAATAAATCCCAATTGTGTGCCCCCCTCCTCCCAGGACAGGCTCACACAATGGTAAAGTTTTTAAGCCAGTCATTTGTCATGCTCGATTGTTGCAGCCGTCAATGTGACGGCTTGAGTTATTGAAGGGAAATAAATCTTACTGTCCGTTGATTATGAGAGTGAGAGTTAGAAAATACGAGGGATTGTTGGTGTTGACGAACGTATTTTCATCTGTGGAAAAGGCAGTATAAAAACTACTACTTTAAAATAACTACATAATATAGACGCGTGTTCTTTATAGCAGTGGCCGACAAACCAGCCTTTGGAACACCTTTTTTTTCTAAGATTGAATGACGAGACGAGCAAGGCGCTCGCCTGATGGTAAGCGCCACGCCTGCCCATAAACAGAAGCAACACCACACAGAACTTTGAATTACAGAGCACTGCATGGCACTGAACTGCGCTCGTCACCCCGAGACATAAGATGTTAAGTCTCGCAATGCCCAGTTATTTCAGAAATAGAAAAAGCGGTGGTACCAACCCAGACGGCCTCTCGCATACGAGGGGCCTACCACATTATAAATATTTGCAATAGATCTGGCAGTGTAGTCCGTCTAGTGTACGGCAGTGTAAGGTCGAGGAATGTGACCCGTCTCAGGTCACCACTGACCGTTTTGTTTTGTGCAATAGTTGCAAATACAACTCTATGTAACCGATTCATCAGTATTTTATTTATAGCTGAGTTAATGTCAAGTGCGATTATAGAGATAACGTTTTATCCTACTAAGTACTAATATTATAAATGTGAAAGTTTGTTTGTTTGGATGTTTGTCCGTCAATCACGCTGAAACTACTGAACGGATTTTGATGAAATTTGGTATACAGAAAGGGTATGAGCTGACTTGGGTGATAGGATACTTTTTATCCCGGAAAAAGCAGATCACGCGGGCGGAGCCGCGAGCAACAGCTAGTTATCTATATAATAAAAAAACATTCCCTGGAGTTTAGCTGCCAATTGCCATGTGGTCCCGTCTAAATTTGGTTAAGATAAAATCACGGTGTACAGAGTCAAAAGATCAAACTCCTCTAGTAATATGGTGTGTTATGTTACGGTGGTAGAATGGGGGAGTACCCCAGAGGGTTTGACGGCAGGCATGCGGTCAGTCGTAAAAACTACAAGCCAAATATTTCTTTAACATGAATTAAAAAAACATGTTGCGCCGACCACCACTACGAGTGGGCAGGTTAAAGATGTTTTTTTTTATAGTATAGGCCGGCAAACGAACAAGTGGGTCACCTGATGGTAAGTGATCTCCACCGCCCATGTACGCCCACAATACCAGAAGAATCATGGACGCGTTGCCGACCTTAAAGGAAAGGGATAATTAGGGAGTGGGAAGAGGATGGGGATTTGGGCGTCCGGATATCTCACTCACCGTACGAAACGCAGCAGCAAGCCGCTACTTTACGTCGGTTTTCTGTGAGACAGTGGTAACGATCCGGTCGAGCCGGCCCATTCATGCTCTAGACAAAACTGTCTACAGCGTGGCTTTACCACTCGTGATAGAATGTCCGTAGAATGTTATGCATATATGTACCTGTCGTTGCTGTTGATTATTCACAAAATAACCTGGCTCTCGTGTAATAAAGAGCCTAATGTATACGAGATATGATAACGCTGTCACGTTTGAGGCAATAGTCGCCACTCGGTGTTGATAACGAATGTATCGCCGCCATTACCAACACATATGTACGACGAGCACTCTCTCGCACTTTTAAATTGAGAATATTTTTGTACATTACCCGCACGGTAATGATATAGTAATGAAGTAAATAGCATTTACGTTAAAAAAATATTTACCTGACACTTTGAGTGATTGAATGGAAGAGCAACGCTGTAGACAGTTTTGTCTACAGCATGAATTGGCTGGCTCGACCGGGTCGTCACCACTGTCTCACAGAAAACCGACGTAAAGTAGCGGCTTGCTGCTGCGTTTCGTACGGTGAGTGAGATATCCGGAAGCCCAAATCCCCTCCCCTTCCCAATCCTTAATTATCCCTTTCCTTTAAGGTCGGCAACGCGCCCATTATTCTTCTGGTGGTGGGCGAACATGGGCGATGGAGATCACTTACCATCTGATGACCCACTTTCTTTTTTGCCGGCCTAGGCTATAAAAATAAAACTTAAAACCAATTTAATTACACTCAAAAGTTACAAAATTATATACGATAGGAGATTAGAAGTCTTTTCGGAGTCAAGGCAGATGTTGGAACTAGTCACCTGACATTGCTTCCTCCAAAATCATTTTATAGTATATGGATTTCAATTTTTTTTATAGAATAGACCGGCTAACGAGCAAGTGGGTCACCTGGTGGTAAGTGATCTTCACCGCCCATGTACCATGAAAGGGATAATTAAGAGATTGGGAAAGCGAGGGAGATTCGGGCCTACGGATATCTCACTAATCTTACAAAACGTAGCAACAAGCCGCTCCTTTACGTCGGTTATTTGTGAGACAGTAGTAACCCAGTCAAGCCGGACCATTCATTCACAAAACAATCAACAGCGTGGCTCTACCACTCAAACTCAATCGAAATCCGTATGTTATGAATGAACGTATAGGTTTCGTGGTGGTCTGTGAGATCGGTGAGGCGAGTGACCGAGTAACGGTGCCTGTCGTGCCGACTCTCATTCACTCCAAATTGACCATAATTATTTACTTCTATCTGTGACCGCTTGCCGGTTGTTGGTTGTCACTCAAAACAGACCACATGAAAGTGTTGGTAAAATCGCTCGCGTTTTCGAAATCACATATCGTCGATGAAGTACCAATACCTCCTAACTGACAATTTAGTCCAAAATCACTTTTTTATTACAATAGACGTAAACATAAACCACATCCCCTAGTAACTAATAAAAAGGTAATGTATTGGAAACTATTTTACTATCAATAGTTGATCAAAATAAATAAAACCTTATTTTAAACAGTTTTAGTAAAATAAAACCTTATTTTAAACAGTCTGGTGTAAAATTAGATTCTCAACACTTAGGAGGTATTGGTGCTTCATCGACGATATGTTGTTTACTTCGGGGACGGTTGGCCCCAGGCCTTAGGGCGCCCCCAAATATCGAAATGTTGTATCGATGAGCTGTTCTACTGGTGCTGCCACACCGGTGTTAGAAAATGTTATATAACATTTTATAACACCGGTGTGGCAGCAACATTTAGTAAACATTTCTTAACAATTTGTAACATTTTGTAACATTTCTTAACATTTTAAAACCGCAGGCGGCGGTACTTTTGAGAGCGGCACCGTCAAAGAAGCCGCCAAAGAAGAATGTTCAGAAATGTTAGAAAATGTTAAGAAATGTTATAAAATGTTAAGAAATGTTATAAAATGTTAGATTTAATGTTAGAAAATGTTTGTAAACATTTTATAACATCGGTGTGGCAGCACCATATCGCAAAATTCTATTTATATGCACAAAGCGATAGAGGCTTTCGATGGATAATATTTTGCTTTTAAAATCATAAATTAATTAAAACTACGTTAGTATTTCTGTTTTGCCGTATATTTAATTTTATTACTAAGTGTATTATTATATTAATATCTTGTTTTGTTCTTTTATCGTGTCTAGTCTCGAATCCTAATATTTCATATTTTTATGTAAATAATCTTCAAAGGGATCGTGTCACGGACTCTCTTGCCGACATGAAAGAAAATTACTTTATTACTACGCCTTTATGTACTATTACTTATTAAATATTGTGCTTTAAATCGCGAGACACATGTGCAGAGTTATTTGTGCCGTACGCGACGCATCGCCTCGCACCCGCGTGTATTATGTAACACCTGAGGCCTGCACGTGGCCCACATCGCCACCTGCGCCATCTGGGACGCACGCCACAAACTCGTTTCACGTCATACTCACTTAACTGCACTATCAGTTACGGATTAAAATTATTTGAAGTTAGGAATGTCGGTGATTCAGATTATAAATCGATTTTGATTCGATTTAGATGTGATAAAGACGAATAAAATAATCAATAAATTTGACTGTACAATGGTAGGCGTACATAGGCTATTTGATTCCCTGGAAATTATGAACTCTAATACCATTAAAAAAGATTTTTTTTAACAAAATACCCGTTTTACCCGGCTTGCGTTGCGATGCCACGTAGAGAAAAGTGTTTGGCAAAACGAATAGACGACAAACATGAAGAGATCCCTTCTATTTTTGAATTCGTATTTTTGATATTCCGAATTATCATTAAGTCGGACTTTTTGTTATTCGATCTATTGAAACTCGGTATTTTGAGAATAGTAATTATTAACGTTAGGAATATTGAAATTTAGGAATCATATAAATAGGATGAATGATAAATCGGAGTTGTTATATTAGGAATTTTGAACCATTCGGAATTATGAAAATCGGTATTTTGAAATTCGTATTTGTGACTGTCGGAATAAAGTTTGTCGTATTATTGTAGTGTGCCTTGATGGCTGTTATTATGTAATAAATATAATAATAGTATAATTATGTAGAATGAATCGGCACATCTTACTGTTATCCCTAATAATTTGACATCAAGATGAATGTCAGACATGTATGAATGTAAAGGTTTAGAGTAAACGATAAAACAAAAGCATGCGTACGTGAACGTCCAGAAATAATGCCACTTGAGCCCTCGTCAAGACGTACGACGCAAATGGAACCGGCTTACGACTTACGAGTGAGTCTCAAAGGGCTTAAGCCCGTTGTTAAGCACTGATGACCGGCAAATTGTAGGAACGCTACATACTGGCAACTTATTATGTGTAGAACTGTTAGATATTTTATGTGGTAGAGCTACGCCGTTTACAAGGTAAAAAACTGTTTACAAGGTGGCTCTACCATTAACATGAGCTCAGTTCATTACCATACAGTGCTTTGTAATTCAAAGTTCTGTGTGGTGTTGCTTCTGTTTATGAGCAGGCGTGGAGCTTACCATCAGACGAGCGCCTTGCTCGTCTCGTCATTCAAGGAAATAAATAAAAAAAAACACACCTTTATAGGATTTTTTTACACTAGGAGTCTGCAGTTTTTCATCCTAGCACGGCTAGTGTAAGTGACTATATTAGACCAGATATCAAGTACAGTGCAGTCCAAGTGTAATGTCGACTGTCAAGAGACACTTGCTCATCCAAATAAAAACATTTACGAATCCCTTCATGCATGCATTGTCTCACTGTAATATTTTCACCGTTGTCGGCCCGATTTCGCAAAAATATGTCGAACATTTTTCGCGCTTTGTATGTCGGAATGGAATCCCCGACGGCACGGAATCTCGTTTCGTCTCTGATTGAACTTCGAATGTACAAAATTTTGACGTTTTCTCCTTGTAAGAATATGTAAATGTAATTTTTGTAGTGATTCGATGAAGTTACTAGATTTTGTTTTGATTTGAAGACTCCTTGACAGATGGCATATTTAGCATCATCATAAGTTTCCATCTTCAATTATTTGCAAACTTCAGTTGTTATTTTAGTATTCACTAGACCTGTATCGTACCTCTCTTACGAGTAGAATCACAACAGCTATCTAAATTCCCCC
This sequence comes from Amorpha juglandis, assembly GCA_949126905.1. NCBI lineage: Eukaryota > Metazoa > Arthropoda > Insecta > Lepidoptera > Sphingidae > Amorpha > Amorpha juglandis. The sequence continues at coordinate 7,355,231 of OX421386.1, read as the reverse complement.
GTCGCGGTCGTCTAAAACAAACACAGAAACGAGCTTAATTAAAAACTGCCACTAACTCACCACTCGGCAATGAACGCCGTTCCCGGCCCCCAAGCTGCGCAATTTAATCTCGTCGCGTTTGCTTAGCTCCACAGTGCACACTCGATTCTATCTATTTACCGGTGTGGACTGGGCAAACACATTCGCCACTGCGTCGGCAAACACTGGATCCCATACGGCAAACGTTTGAACCAACTCTTCAGCTAGACGGGTAGTTAATTTGCTGAGATTGACTTTACGATTGCGCAAAAACGATTTTTCGATGTTTCAGTCGGTTGCGAAATGTAGTATTAGGTGGTAAGTGTGATGAAGATAATTGCAACATTAAATTTTATGAATGCAGCATGACACATGTATTTAGGATAAATACCTTCTACTTTTTTAATAGCATACCCGGCAAACGAATAAGTGGGTCACCTATGGTAAATTATCTCCACCGTCCATGCACGCCCATAACACAAGAAAAGTCATAGGCGCATTGTAGAGCTCAAAGGGAAAAGATAATTACGGGATTGGGAACTGGATGAGGATTTGGGCCTCCGGATATCTCACTCACCGTACGAAACGCGGCAGCAAGCCGCTATTTTACGTCGGTTTTCCGTAAGACAATGGTAACGACCCAGTCGAGCCGCTCGTGCTGTAGACAAAACTGTCTACAGCGTAGCTCTACCACTCTATCTCTTTCAATATTTGTACCACGCTTCGGCACACTTCCTCAAAAGAATCGGTGGAACTGTGAATTCTGTTGCATTTACCTATTCTACAGACTTCTTAAGATCACATAGTTCTTATTCTGTTATTTCAAAACAGCACGTGCTCCCCGCAGTCGCAAAAACCTAGCATTCGACACCAACGTTTGGTCCAAACACAACATGTTCACGGCAATCTAATTTATCCATTAGTTGACATGAAGTGCGCATCACTCATATCCGTTGTAACCGACGCGTGATGTCGCATTAATTGGACAAATCCGACAAATTCAATTCACCTCATGAACACGGCTTAGTATATTTGAATTGGTTGCATCTGATTGGTTAGTACATCTTAATAGACCTATATCATAACAGCTATGTATTCAGTGATGCAAATGATTTATCTTCCCATGAGATTAGTTTTCACAAATGAATATTTTAATTACTTATGTTTACGCGAATATTACACATTGAAATAACACGAACCCGCCTCATGACATGATGAAGGCTGAAATGAAAACCCTTCGAAACGTCGGGACCAAAAGTAAAATCAGTTTAAATTAGATTTATTCTAATGAATATTTTTTATAGACGAGATTTCTACTAGTGGTAGAATTATATTGATAGCTAAACGGATTTTAACGTTTAATTATCACCACCCACCGTGCTTACCACAACAAACGTACGCACGGCGTAGTATAAGTGCTCGACATTAATGGATCTTGGATTATTTTGCCCTTTGCCATATTACTAAAATGCCGTATTACCGGAAATATAGGTTGAGTATCAAAAATGCAGGCACCCGTAGCAGCGACATTTAACGATTCGTATACTGTAGCACCAATCGACCTTAACCTTGTATCTTACGATCCAGTTAAACTTCGAGTCATGCGTAAATTGTTTTATTTTTCTCTTAACTTCATTTCATTTTTATTAAATATTCTTACTTGTTCCGAGACAAATCAGGTTTGATTTAGATATTCAAATCAATTTATTATTAAACTCCACTCCAATCTGCATTATTACATTACACGACGTAGCAACATGACCTAGAAAGCCTGCGGCCGCCGTCGGCAGGAAATTGGATGTCACTGTGTGGCGGGCGTGCCGCGGCGGGGGTAGCGGGCCCTGATGCGGACGGTCTGACACGTTCGGCCCTGGATTACCTGTAGGGACACATATATTACGCAGACTTTACACGGGGCGGTATTGTACGGTAAATTTTGTATAGCGTCTCTGAGTTGGGTCTTGTTTTTATTAGTTTTGGGCAAGTCGAGGCTATAAAAGTGTGAAAACATTGCACTGTAAAAACTGTTTGTTGTAAAATATTCAGCGTGTAACTATGCTCGTAAATTCGTAGATGTTTAAATGCGTCTCAAAAACTTGAATATGTAGAAAATGGGGCATTCTTTCGTTGATTGATTGATGCGTGCATCGTGCTAATATATCACAAAGTGACAACTATACTGAATCTATTTACAATTCGCAATAATTATTTTCTAATTTGTTCATGGATGCTATTGACTATACCTTGTTGTTGAACGACAGCTCGTAAAAACGTGTTGGTAAGAACGGAGTAATAACCAGGTAGCCAGGTGATGGTAGGTGGCGGGTAATGAAGTGTCAGGTGGGGGAGCACTTGTATCGGCTGATTGAATTCACGCGCCGCTCGCTCTAAGTGGCTTGAAGCGCCCAAACAGGGGTGACGGAGTTATTTACCTGTATAGAATATATTAGCAGGGAGTTTGAGAAATGAGATTATTTTTAAATGGAGCGTACGGAAATACAGTATTATTGAATTATTTGGTCCAATTTTTTTAATATACCATAGGCTTATGTTTAAAAGAAGAAGCCTTAACAATTATTGCTATTCCGTTTATATTGTTTTTTTTTTATTTCGCAATTGTTTTATTTAATGCTACAAAAACTTTGCTGGTTTATTATTTTTTTTCGTATTATGTATTTTGTTATTTATAATATTATTTTTTTGTTTTATTGCTTTCACTAGAGAGTATTAATGGTAAGTTATTTTTTAATTTATTTGATTATAATTTAATTTATTGTCAAATTGTAAATTCCATTTTAACGAACCACAGAATTACCATTAAAAGCTATTTGATACATTCAGGAATTCACATTTCAGAGAATTGTAGCAGAGGAATAACATCAAACGGAATATTTGATGTTGATGTTAAGCCTATTAAAATATAATCTGCTCTTTAACATATATCATATTGAAGTAAGAGAATAAAGAGACGGGCTTTGAAATGTTACCATTTCTTGCTATCTCTTAACTATAAAAGACCGTATCGCGCTAGATAAAATAAAAAAGATCGCACTATACCAACATTCTTCGATGTTCCTTCCAAAAATAGATTGCTAACGAACAGCGAAGGGGTGTAATGGTGCAGTCGTAGATGTGGTAATGGCAAGTAGATGGGCTCATTATGATCTATATTGTTGTGGGAGTTGCGATACTGGCCTGCTATAAGCATTTTACTGCTTATAGCAGGTGTGTGAGTTTGTGTAATTTACGGGAATACGGTATGGAATACGGAATTCTAGATTCGAGATTCCAGAGTGAATTTTCAAATGAGCAAGGTTATGAAATGCGAAATTCCCGTGGTTCTAGATTTGACATTTCAGCGTTTCCAAATGAGCAAGCTGTTAGTCTTAGATAGGTAATAGTTTATTCGCTTTAATATAATGATATGGAGCTTGTTATCATCAACAATGTGAGTTCTAATTCTATTACAAAATTGTAAAGTCTGTTTGCTCGTGAGTACGGCGCAAAAATTAGGCTGATTTTGATGAAACTTTAAAAGTGGTAGGTGTATATTTTAGCATGCTACGATAAACTGAGCCGGAGATATAACAACAAACGCAAGCGGAGCTGCCGGTAAAAATTAGTATATTGTAACCATTAAATGCTTTGATTTTTAACTTGCGGTGTTGCCCAATAGAATAGTAGTATTTTTGATATCTTTTGTCAAGGGATAGAGTGTATCTCAAATCAAGTTGTGTTTCTGTCATAACATAAAACGTTATGGTTTTATAAGACAGTTCCTCAGAGACCAATGGTCGGTACCTAAACGGAAAGTTGAAATGTCTATCCAAATCTTGTAATGGAGGGTCAGTGTCCCTAGGGGAAATAACTGATCTGATCTGGACGCGTAAAGCTTTTATAGGTCGGATAAAAATCATATTATATGTACTCGTATATTAAAACCAATAGAGGATACTTCTGATGTGATAGAAATAAAATTAGTTTTAGTTTTAATCACTTTTCTTTTCACGAATATTTGAGTATCAGAATATTTTTAGGAAGGCGTTTAAGTAGAAAGGCGGACTCTGGCACTAAGCCGGGATAACGCAAGGCAGAAAGAAAGAAGAATATTTTTAGGAAATATTATATGTATGCATTTATGATTCCTTTCATTTTTTAACATTATTTAAAATAAAATATCAATACATAATTGTATTTCGCAAGTCCCCACGCCATTTGTTTATGGAATACCCTTAATTATAATACAAATACAAGCCCTGTATTATACACGTCTTACTAATGGATGCGGAGCTCGCGGCTGAATGAGAAAGCTTAGGCCATAGTCCACCACGCTGGGCTAACGAGGGTTGGCATACCTCACATACCCTTATCATAAATTATAAATTATAGCTACATTCGTGACTTTGTTCCGAAAATTATATTGCATTGCGAATATTGTTTATTATCTGGTAACCCTAGACTAATACGTGATGTATCTAGATGTGTACGATGGATATATAGATGGCGGACGCGGCAATTTGCGACGCTCCCTGTTCAGCCCCCCCCCCCCCCTAATCTCTTGTCCGCACGCCTCATTGCCCCTCGAGGTAACCACTCTATGCGGTATACCTGAGCGAGCTGACAAAGATTTTTGACATTATGGATAATTGATTTATCTAGAAAAACATTCAACTTTTCAAAAATTAATTCTCACAACTGATTGGTTTATTGTGATTTTGTTATATTTGATTATCCCAAAATATCGCACGTTGAAAACAAAAGTGACACTAAACGAAAAATGTGTTTATGGGAGATTAAATTAAAATGTTTCATAAAATAGCGTTCATAATTAAAAATCGACAATTTTTCGTTTAGTGTCAGTTTTGTTTTCAAGGTGCGATATATTAATGTGAGGGTTTGTGTCCCTTCTAATCTCTATCTTAATATGCTGTTATTTCAACAAACACCAACTACAAAATTCTCAATAAATATATTAAACTTATTTTAGATATCATATCGATTGCAGGTGAAGAAAATGGCAGAGCGCGTGGCGAAGTGTCGCGAGGAGGTGTCGAAGAGCCGCGAGAAGTATCAGGCGTCGCTCGCTGAGATCGCCGCGTACAACCCACGCTACATCGACGACATGACGGGCGTTTTCGACAGGTCAGATAATAGAACCATATATTAGTTTATACTTGTTGCACCTACTTTGTCTATCTCTGCACCATCCTAAGGTTGACTGGTAGAGAATGCCTCTGGCATTAAGTCCGCCTATATACATATTGTATATGACGTGCAAATAAATAAATAAATTAATTAAGAAGGTGAGAATGTAAATCGGTCTCACTTCATTACTAGACCAGTTTTAATCTACAGAATACGGCTGAGCATGGTATTCTACAGTGAAATCGAGTGAGAGTGACGCGAGTTACAATCTGTCTAACCTCTGCCAGCCAATAAGAATCTTTAATGATATGATTTCGACGTGATCATTTAGAAGAAAAAATATAATATATTAAACTTATTTTAGATTTTAATAAAATTTACGAGTGGTAGAGCCACGCCGTAGACGGTTTAGTCTACAGCATGAATGGGCCGGCTCGACTGGGTCGTTACCACTGTCTCACAGGAAACCGACGCAAAGTACCGGCTTGCTGCTGCGTTTCGTACGGTGAGTGAGATATCTAGAGGCCCAAATCCCCCTCCCCTTCCCAATCCCTAATTATCCCTTTCCTTTAAGATCGGCAACGCACCCATGATTCTTCTGGTATTGTGGGCGTACATGGGCAGTGGAGAACACTTACCATAAGGTGACCCACTTGCTTGTTTGCTGGCCTATGCTATAAAAAAAAATACGGAATTATCGATATTTTTTTCAGAATGCGTAGTTTCATCTAACCAGAAAGTTAAGTTAAGCTAAGTTCCCGGTCTACTCAAAAACTCTTCAACCACACAATTTATCCACCCAGTAACAGAGTCTACTGCTAATAGATTACCGCCCATTCTTCATAGTTATCAAGTTAATGACCAGAAAATAAATATTTACTGTGGTATCAATTTTCAAAAACTTTTGTTACGATGTTCCAGGTGCCAACAAATGGAGGCGCAGCGGCTGAAGTTCTTCAAAGACGTGCTCTTCAGTTTCCACAAATGCCTCAATATCAGTCAAGAACCATCGTGAGTACATACAATTCAACCATCATTGAAGCTTTATTTTTGTCGCGAACTTAGAGACCATTCAAAATATTGTCTTAATAATTATTGATATATTTGTACAAAATGTCAGGGTCAAAAAATATTCAAAATCAACGATTTTAATAACTAGGATATTCCTACAAGATGTCAAAAAGATTCTCACTCCCGAAAATCAATGTTCCAGATTACCACAAATCTATGAGGAGTTCCACCATACGATAAACAATGCCGACCATCAAAAGGACCTTAAATGGTGGGCGAACAACCACGGCGTGAACATGGCGATGGCGTGGCCCCAATTCGAGGTGGGTAACCGTGGCTCCGGGAGAGCTTACCGCCCCAATGCAAGCCACGCATAACTGCTGTACTGGGAGTTAGTATAACAACTGATGGAAGTCTAAAGAAAGAAAGAAATATACCTTTTTGTACATCTCCCGCCAAACATTTCAATCGGGAATATAAACGTGGTCGATGTCAAATTTAACGAAAACTTTTCTTATTCGCAACACGTTAATATTTCCCAATTTATTTATTACCTCTACCCGCGATAGCCTGCAAGCTATTTCATTGGTAAATGTATACTTCCAAGTATGTTAATGGACATTTAAAACAATTAGAGCAAGTTCTTTCAACTTATAAAAAAGGAGCCAAGTTGTCATACTTTGTCCCAGTACTTTACGCATTAATTATGTATGCCGATACAGCTCAAAATCCAATCGCATCTTATTAACTTATCATATTATGCTTCATACAGTCTGTAGGTAGGTAGTGCATTCCCAGCCCGCCTAGAATCTCTAGACCTTGGCCACCACGTCCACAACGTAATCCGCAGATTACATTCCGAGCCTAGCTGATTATACACACCAAATATTTAATATTTGTGATTTAAATATTTGATCTTCCGCAATATAGACCTTGATTAAGCAAAAGATATACTCGTTATAAAAGGAGGCCAAGTTTCGTACTTTGCATGACAAAGATTTAGTTAAAAGTTAAGTGAAGTTGTTGATTTCGATTAACTGATTGATTGTATAATAGGTTTTAATCGTTATGAAATCCATAACGTTTTAAAATAAATACCACTTTAAACCAATCACATCGTTGTGATGTTTTTTTTAATTGAATTTATTTTTTGTATAGTGTATTTATTCCATCAGCCAGTTCCAGAAATGTAAACAAATATCTACCCACTTTTCAGTTATCTCTATTGTATTGTATTTGGTGAAATAAAAGTGGGTACGTTTACATTTCTGGAAAACGTTTGGTGAATAAACTGTAGCAGTGTAAATTCAAAATATTAATCTGTTTATTGCATTGTGGACTATTGGCAATTAAATATTTAGTACAAAACTAAGGTCTCCTAAGCATGCCTTTATGTAGGTTTATTTATTATAATCTTCTCTAATTTTTCATACCATGAAAATTATATTTTGTAAATTTAAAATTGCAAAATACGTCAAGTGTATACACACATGCGTTATCAAATGCTAATTTCAATATTTACTATACAATATTTGTAAAAGATACGTATGGTCGGTATGCGTGTATGAATGTGTTACGTATTAGCGAAGACTACAAGCTGCTGAAGGATTTTTGTTGAGTAATCCGCGGACAAATATTGCTGTTGAAAATACAGGTTCTGTAAATGAATTGCAATTTTACTACATTGTTTAATGAAATAGCCAAATGTGTGCATTACAATTTTTAATGACATATAAGCGTGAACACTGTCTAAACTCTAAAATATTAGAGTAAGTGTTAACCCATCCCACACTGAGACAGCCTTCACATACCAAATATGTCTCGACATAGTGATAATTACATTGATAACATATTTAAATATACTCTAAAAGTTACGTCAAACGAACTTGACACATTGGCCAATTTCCACTTTACTGTTTACGTTGATAACACCTGCCATAAAAGCATGGCTTCGTTTTATTATGTTTATGAATTTTGAGCGCATTCAAATATTTGAATATTCACTATTGCGTAAATACAAATTACAAAGACATTGTATTGTTGGAAAAATTGCGTCTTACTTTAACATATAAATAAAAATAGGTTGGCTTGACTAGAGGTACCGTTGAATTGTAGGTTGTTTGGGAAAAATACTTAATATTAGGCTTGTGAGACTTAGATCAGCGTATAATTAAAAGGCAGTTTTATTAGTATCTTTAATGGTCTGGGAAGAGCCAAGTGTAATTTTCATTGCAACCCATTCGACTAAAGGAAGCACCGGATGAGACCGATTCGAATAAGTACTTTTCGAGCGCATCGGCGGCGCTGGCTCGCGTGGTAGCGAGCGTATCCGAGCGTCGGCCGCTGTCTGCGCCGCGAGTGTGGGCGCGCGCCTCACGCTACCTCGCGATGGCGCTGCCCGCCTTCTGCTTCCGTACGGATGAGCGATCGAGCCGAGTCGCGCCCTCCGACGACACCTCGCAATGCTACGGCTCCAGTCGATTCTATACCAACCCGTTAATGGTACGCCCTCACGGTGTAGGAACGGTGTACACGCGACGGTTTTCACTACGCGATTTCAGGAAGTTGTGGTGTTTTGTACACTGATACGGTCATCGCACTGGTCATTTGGATCGATTAAGAGTTGCAAACTTGGCGGCGCACTGCCGTGCTCATTTGAATGTTCATCCGTAATACCTACCATAATGTTTGTTGTATTATTTATTGTGAAGAGGTAAGTGTGTATTTTAAACACAAAGGTTTGGGTATTCATTTCACAAAAAGCAAATTAAACGAATAATATTGTGCACTATAAATCGTCTAGTGCAAAACCCGCACAAATCTCAAAACAAACGAAATACTGGAAGAGTTCAAAATTGGCACAAAATAGCGTCACACTAAACTACACCGTGATGGATCGTAATACAGTGTAATTTCGGCCGTAGTGTCACAGCACCGTTCATATGAGGTGCACCACACGATCACTCATCCTCACAGAAGTGGGTAGATGGCAAACAGCAAACGAATGCAAAGTAAACATGGTTTTAGGAAGACACTGCAAATATTCAACCACGATTCAATATGTCCAGCGGATTTTTCAAATAGAAATCTGTTATTATCAGACCAATCATATATTTTTTTAGGAAAGATATTTATTATATTTTATCCTTATAGACCATTAAGACTGGTAAAGAAATTATTTTTATTTTTTTAAAGAAATAATATATTATTATGATGATATCAAGATAAAACATCTAGATTTCTCTTCTTAGTCTTACATAGTTTTCTAATCGCATGATTTTCTCATTAGTTATTTTCAAAATTGTTCTATCTCTACAAACTCGATAGATTAGCGTTATGCTTGTAATTATCCTATTAACTTTCACGCTTTGAATGGACTTGTTTATTGTTATTTTAATATTTTTTTACATTACCATTGAGTTCGCTCACGCGGAGAGACGTCGGCACTGAAAAATATAATTATTATTTAAAAAATAATAATTCTCGATATAATAAGTTGTGTTGTGCCGACGTGTCTCCGCGTATCGCCGTGACCGCTTGTGACTGGGTGTGTCGTGACCCAGGAGTACACTGAAGAGTTCCGGGACATCGCCAAGGGCAAATCCAAGGAGAGCCTGCCCACGGGACCGATCACACTGCTCAACCAGCGGCCAGTCAGCGAGGATGTACGTCTGTTGCATTTATGTTGCGTTGACGTCGCGTACGCACGACGTCGTCTACGATAATCTCGACACAATAATACGCCACTCAGTAGGGTTGTCGACTTGATTTTTTATTATTTAAATTAATAATTTATTTTACCCGAATCCTATTAAAGAATTTTATAAATTCGATAAAAGTTAATTAGAAGCCATTTAAATCTGTTGGAAGGGGTACAAATAACAAACGGCGTAAACTTTGACGTCACCGTCAAAAATGGCGATTACAGTGCACTCGTGCGAGCGAGATAGTGGGATGTCCCCACTACGCGGCCCACCTTTGCTCATACCAATATTTAAAATCCTAATTGCGGGCCCATTTTAGAACCAATTTTGATTGTGTTTCAACAAAAGGGTTTATTGTTTTGTTACGTATAAATAGGAAAATATAACTCAGCATTAATTTATTGAAACTGATTTATAACCATTTGATTAAATCAACAATAAATATACAAAAACTATAGCTATCAAGTTGTAATCAAATCAAGTGGAAGAAATATTAATTACCATACTTTGAACTTAAAATTTTTAATTTAATTACTATATCAACGTTAGGGACTTAGGAATAAAATACAGTTTACTCAGGCAACACTGATTTCACGTGAGTATTTGTATTAACGAATTTCCAATGAATAAAATCAATACACCGACTAAAATATCCAGTACGCAAACTCCGAAATAAAGTCCCTTATCACTTATCAGTGTTTAACACGTGCTTACGCGACGTCAGAATAGCACCAACAAAGCAGAGAGGGTGTCAACGTATATTGAACCGTAATCAGTCAATACTAAATCATTATTTTCTCTTGTTATGAGAGAATTCCTGGCAGGTGTTTTTTTTTGTATTCGGTGTCGTATTCGGTATACACTACGTTGGCACTCTCGTGGGATTAAAATGAGAATGAAATGGTTACTTACTAAATTGCGGTACCGAACGGCTTTTTAATACCAGCATGTTTGAAATCCGGGTATACCAGTAGATATAGTATTTTCCGGTGTCGAGGTCATTCTCATTTCGATCTAAATACAAATTATATTTAATTAAGCTTGTTATTATTAATTTTATTTATATTTTATTTTAACATTATCCCTCGATGTTGCATGATGGATGTCGCTTTACAGTTAGTATGCATTTTGGCATGCCTCTTAACTCACACACGTCTACAAGTATCGTATGTATTCCTGATTATTATTATTATTATGACATTTATACAATTTTATTGATATTTAAATATATCATGAAAATTATATATTAAAATAATATTTTTTTTGTAAATTAAGTATACACAAGTGGCAAGATACAATTATTGCAAATATTTCTGTCATTTACTTAACTTGATTTTGCGTGAATCAATGTATACTTAACAGTAATAATTACAAATGACATAAGCATAAGCTAAATAAATGTCTACTAAAACAATTCAATATTTGTACCTTGTCGCTTGATTGGTCTCGTCACAATGACTCGGAGGTGTAATAGAACGTGGTGTACGGTACAGGAGTTGCCTCCCATCACCAACAACAAGTCGAGCAAGACGAACCACGCGGAGCCGCCGCCGCCGGCCGCGCCGCCCGTGCTCAACAACACCGCGGCGAATAACACCATAGACAAGAAGACCATCAGCGCACCCATTGCCGTCACGTACGTCCATTTCTGTCTCTATTATTTTAAATTTACACTTATATTTATAAGGGCTTTAACGCTGATACGTCTGTATTCTTTATGCTTTTCTTGATTACCATAATGTTTTTTGTGACGAATTGTGACTAAAATCTTCGGATTATCGGACATGTGGGTTGGGACTTGGGATCTCCTTGTGAGTTCTGACACTCGATGTCATCACATATAAGGTAACCTGTAGGTCTAGAACATGTTATAAATAACGTTCGTAGTTATCCAATTCGTATAAAATTACTATCGTATCTTACTGTGGGGTCAGGACTATGTGTGTGACTTGTTGGCTGTATTTATTTATTTTATTGTCGAAGTGTCAAACTAGCAATGCTTACTGTAAAATAGAATAGGATCGCTCGAAATCCAATAAATTACCAACCAATTTCAATTATCCTCCACTAAGCGATTTAAAATTAATAATTAATTAATTATTAGGGGTACATCCTTGTATCCCTATGCCTGCATCGGTCATCCACCTATCGTGTCGCAGGACGCTCAATTTGCTTCTTATCTCTGCGGAGTGTGAAGAAGCATTTATACAGGCCGGCATTATTCTGGTGTCCACCGATAAACTCATTGTTTTTCGGTGCAATTTTGAACTGCACTGCATTTACCATCAGATATAGTGCAGTCACTTTGCCGTGCTCGGATAAAAAATAAATAATACATGACTCCTTGTAACCTTTCTGAAACTTCCTATTCATCCTATATCCCACCTCCAGTATAGAACGTCTAGAGATCTACGCGTGTGCCGATGGTCAGGCGCAGATCCCACGAGCGGAGTCTCTCTGTGGACATGTGCTGAGACTCGCTCTACGATCGAATATCGAACACAACTCGCGCTTCACTATCACTGATGTGAACGCTCAGTTGCTTCCTGCGTTAGTGTACTACTGATACATATTATGATTGTTGCGTATCATTTATAAAGAGCGTTTTGTGTTGAGTTTAGTTAGCAAATCTAATTACGCAAAAAGAAACCGACTCACGGCAATGTCAAATGGAGATACAGATTTTGTTTTGCTAAAAACAAATAATAAAAAATCTTAACTTCTCTTCTTTTTTTTGCACCTACTTTGTTCATCTCTGCAATACCCTAAGTTGACTGGAAGAGAATGCCTTTGGCATTAAGTATACATTACATTGTACATTTTGTATATAAAGTGTAAAATAAAAAAAAAAGTGTGCGTCTCGGGACGCTCGACAGAAGTGATAACTTAAACTAATGTGGGTTAAAGTGAGAGCGGAGGAGCCTGCCTACTGCTGCCGTATGCGTGAGAGAAAGGGAAGCCAGAGTGGCGCCGTAACGCGTTACGTTACGAAGTCCGGTCAAAGTCATGTCAAAGTTTGTCAAAATCCGGTCAAAGGCCTATCAAAGTCCGGTCAAAGCCCGGTTAAAGTCCGGTCAAAGTCCTGTCAAAGTCCAGTCAAAGTCCGGTCGAAGTCCGGCCAAATACCAGTCAAAGTCCTGTCAAAATCCGGTTAATGTCCAGTCAAAGTAATGTCAGTCTTGTCAAAATCCGGTCAAAGCCCGGTCAAAGTCCTATCAAAGTCCGGTTGAAGTCCGGTTAAAGTCCAGACGAAATCCGGTCAAATACCTGTCAAAAACCTGTCAAAATCCTGTCAAAGATTGTCAAAATCCAGTCAAAGCCCTATCAAATTGCGGTCGAAGTCCGGTCAAAATCCGGTCAAATACCCGTCTAATACCGGTCAAAGTCCGGTCAAATACCGGTCAAAGTCCTGCCAAAATCCGGTTAAAGTCCAGTCAAAGCAATGTCAGTCTTGTCAAAATCCGGTCAAAGTCCGGTCGAAGTCCAGTTAAAGGCCAGTCGAAATCCAGTCAAATACCGGTCAGAATCCGGTCAAAGTCCTGTCATAGTTTGTCAAAATCCGGTCAAAGCCCTATCGAAGTCCGGTTAAAGTCTGGTCAAAATCCGGTCGAAGTCCGTTCAAAGTCCTGTCAAAATCCGGTCAAAGTCCGGTCAAATACCGGTCAAAGTCCTGCCAAAATCCGGTTAAAGTCCAGTCAAAGTAATGTCAGACTTGTCAAAATCCGGTCAAAGTCCTATCAAAGTCCGGTTAAAGTCCAGTCGAAATCCGGTTAAAGTCCGGTCAAATACCGGTCAAAGTCCGGTCAAATACCGGTCAAAGTCTTGCCAAAATCCGGTTAAAGTCCAGTCAAAGTAATGTCCGTCTTGTCAAAATCCGGTCAAAGTCCTATCAAAGTCTGGTTAAAGTCCAGTCGAAATCCAGTCAAATACCGATCAAAGTCCGGTCAAAGTAATGTCAGTCTTGTCAAAATCCGGTCAAAGCCCTATCAAATTCCGGTCGAAGTCCGGTCAAAATCCGGTCAAAGTCCGGTCAAATACCGGTCAAAGTCCGGTCAAATACCGGTCAAAGTCCTGCCAAAATCCGGTTAAAGTCCAGTCAAAGCAATGTCAGTCTTGTCAAAATCCGGTCAAAGTCCGGTCGAAGTCCAGTTAAAGTCCAGTCGAAATCCGGTTAAAGTCCGGTCCAAATACCGGTCAAAGTTCGGTCAAATACCAGTCAAAGTCCTGCCAAAATCCGGTTAAAGTCTAGTCGAAATCCGGTCAAATACCAGTCAAAGTCCGGTCAAATACCAGTCAAAGTCCTGCCAAAATCCGGTTAAAATCCAGTCAAAGTAATGTCAGTCTTGTCAAAATCCGGTCAAAGTCCGGTCGAAGTCCAGTTAAAGCCCAGTCGAAATCCGGTCAAATACCGGTCAGAATCCGGTCAAAGTCCTGTCATAGTTTGTCAAAATCCGGTCAAAGCCCTATCAAAGTCCGGTCGAAGTCCGGTTAAAGTCTGGTCAAAATCCGGTCGAAGTCCGGTCAAAGTCCTGTCAAAATCCGGTCAAAGTCCGGTGAAATACCGGTCAAAGTCCTGCCAAAATCCGGTAAAAGTCCAGTCAAAGCAATGTCAGTCTTGTCAAAATCCGGTCAAAGTTTTTTTTTTTTTTATGGCATAGGCCGGCAAACGAGCAAGTGGGTCACCTGATGGTAAGTGATCTCCACCGCCCATGTACGCCCACCACTAGAAGAATCATGGGCGCGTTGCCGACCATAAAGGAAAGGGATAATTAGGGATAGGGAAGGGGAGGGGATTTGGGCTTCCAGATATCTCACTCACCGTACGAAACGCAGCAGCAAGCCGCTACTTTACGTCGGTTTTCTGTGAGACAGTGGTAATGACCCGGTCGAGCCAGCCCATTCATGCTGTAGACAAAACTGTCTACAGCGTGGCTCTACCACTCATAATCAAAGTCCTATCAAAGTCCGGTCGAAGTCCGGTTAAAGTCCAGTCGAAATCCGGTCAAATACCGGTCAAAATCCGGTCAAAGCCCTGTCAAAGTTTGTCAAATCCGGTCAAAGCTCTATCAAAGTCCGGTCGAAGTCCGGTTAAAGTCCGGTCAAAATCCGGTCGAAGTCTGGTCAAAATCCGGTCAAAGTTCGGTCAAAGTCCTGCCAAAATCCGGTTAAAGTCAAGTTAAAGTCTTGTCAAAATCCGGTCAAAGCCCGGTTAAAACCCGGTCAAAGCCCGGTCAAAGTCCGGTTAAAGTCCTTTCGAAGTTTGTCATAATCCGATCAGAGCCCTATCAAAGTCCGGTCGAAGTCCGGTTAAAGCCCGGTCAAAGTCCGGTCAAAGTCAGGTCAAAGTCCGGTCGAAGTCCGGTCAAATACCGGTCGAAGTCCGGTCAAAGTCCGATCTAAGTCCGGCCTAAGACCTGTCAACGTCCGGTCATAGCCCGGTTAAAGTCCGGTCAAAGTCCGGTCAAAGTCCAGTCGAAATCCGGTCAAAGTCCGGTCCAAGCTGGTCACTGTGTGACGCCACCTGGGACTTCGAAATAATCGATGTTCCAGGGAGGTCAGCTAACGCTGGCTGGTCGATGGACCGCTCGCGTTACGGAACGTTTCGGTTCACCCTCCCATAAGAAGTTATCACTTCAATAAATAAATAAAGTAATTTAAATTGATTTTAATACCGAATTTTTTTAACAATCGTGCATGGAATATATTTCATGCCCAAATTTCCAAAAGACTACTACTAGATATAATTAGTTTAAATTATTGAATTTAGGAAAACAACAAAATCAGTATCTCCATTTTACCTTGTTGTGGGTTCCTTTTGCATAACTAGTTCCAATTGTTATACATGTTATCTTGTAGGTGATGTATATTAAATTATTTTGTATGTCTTGCGACAAACTTATTACATTTTTTAAATCATTGATCCTACTAATATATGTATATGTTTTAGGTATATCATATTATAAATATTTAGTTGTATTTCATTTGTCGTCATTAGTTTTCAATCTAAAGTGTTTATCATATGTTCATGCATGCTTATAATTGATTCCAATTTTTTACTTTTAGCCGCAACTCTTCGAATTTCAGTAACGGCACAGCGGCAGCTCCGAAATCAGCGAAAACGTCACCAAACAAGGATACGGCGGGCGGCGGTGGCGGTGGTGGTGGTGGGAAGCAAGACAATCCATTCGAGGAAGATGACTGGGACGAGGAGTCGGGAGGCGCGCTCACTGACACGGGCGAGCCCGGCGTGCCGGTGCGGGCGCTCTACGACTACACCGGCGCTGAGAGCGACGAGCTCAGTTTCAGACAAGGTACCTATACTACCTACTACTCCTTGTCCTACCTACTACTCCTTCTTCTACCTACCTACTACTCCTTCTTCTACCTACTACTCCTTTTCCTACCTACTACTCCTTCATATACCTGTTTACTACTCCTTCTTCTAACTACCTACTACTCCTTCTTCTACCTACCTACTACTCCTTCTTCTATCTACCTACTACTCATTCTCCTACCTAGCTACTACTCCTCCTTCTACCTACCTACTACTCCTTCTCCTACCTACCTACCTACTGTACTGTGATATCAAGCGATTCCATGAATGAATGCAAATATGCAATAACATTTCAACCCATTTCAAGTAAAATTTGAGATATTAATTTTATTTTGCTAAATGTTAATCAATAATTTAAAGTTTTATTTTTCATAATCGTATATGGGAAATGTTCCATTTATGATTGATTGATGATTTTTTTTGTAAAATATGGAATTTAACGTACTTAAATCTAATGAATTTAGCAATATCAAATCGATATCTCAATTTTAACTTTATGTGGGTTGAAATGTTATTGCGTATTTGCAGTCACATAATTAAGTAGATATAACTCAAAATAAAATTTTAGTTCGTGACAACTGAAAGACTAACTACCTCCAAAATTTTTGGTTTTGTACTTGTATCTGTTTGGATTCCTTCTGTTTGCTTAACAAAATCTCAATATCCTGTGATGATAAATATCAACTAAAAGCTGTACATCACTATATCATGCATTTGATTATTTGCAGGCGACTTATTCGAAAAACTAGAGGATGAAGACGAGCAGGGTTGGTGCAAGGGACGCAAAGACGGACGCGTGGGTCTGTACCCCGCCAACTACGTGGAGCCCGTGGGTCACTAGTGGCGACCACCTACATCCGTCATGTCATCCACGCGTCAACACAATTCGTGCATAATTCTAAATGTCTCGGTCAGTTTTATTTTTGTGTAGATGTTTAAATTCCGAAAATTTAGCCTAGAAATGAATTTTCAAAAATTGCGAATTAACCGGAAAGTGTATAAAATTCTATTATGTCAGATTTTTAAAACGACCATATTAATGTCTATTCCAAATTGTTCGGATACAAAATTACCGTAAAACGATGTAAAATCATTTCTAGACCTAAATTAATTAGTCATAAAAAATTAAACATTGATAATGCGTGACAGATTCCCTATAAAAATGTTGATTTTTTTTATATGCGCGAGTCACCAATTAGTCATTATTGTTATACATAAAAAGCCGGTAACTTAAGTACATTAATTTGTAACTCTTGTGTAGTTATATTTGTCGATACATTAAATTAGTTGTAATGGCACATCGGCATTGACACGATGATATCGAATTCATTCAAGAGCGTATTTTATATTTTACAAGAAATTATAGACTTACGGAAGTTGTTTTTATAATATTCGTCTGTGTTATTTACTTGGGAATTGTTAATCCTTGCGAAGCGTAAGATTATTCTGATATAAATATAATTTTAACGGTCTCTATGATTTTTTCGAGATATTTACTATTTGTTGGCTGACACTATGCCCCATTTTATTCGGACAAAAATATGTATATAATGTTATATAAATTTTTGCCTTTAACGTGCGCCTTAGTCTAGATATTTTAAGAGTTATCACCTTGAACAGTATTATAAATATATATTTGATGTGTTAAACAGAGAAATCATGTATTTTAGACAATTAGGCGCTCTTGTGTGAATCGATTCATTTTTCATAAATTATTCATCGAAACATTATTGATGCAATCGAGCTCTATACAAACATATTCGAAGGAAATCTTACAGCGAAACTTTTCGATTCGACTTTATGACCTAAATTTTGTACATTTCTACTTATTATTATATAAATGAAAAAAAGAAACTAAATTGCCGTTTGTTTTATTCAATATTATTATTGTAATCAGCAAAATGTTGTACGGATTTCGATGATATATCTTATGTGAGAAACTATAAGTAATTGAAGACAAGTGATGCGCTGAGATTATCGATGAGTTTTAATTTTACATATAGAAATAAATTATCGATATTATCATCATATCACATGTCGACTTGTATGATGGAATGCTTATCGCAAGTAGTTGTCAGGTATATGAACACTGCAGTGTCAAGCACGTCAACTGCCTGGCGCTTAACTTCTTTTTAACATCGAGACATTAATCGCACTTGTTTTTTCGGATATGAAATTTGTAGATACGATTTGCACGAAAACCAAAAATGTTTATTTGTATTAGTGACATTATTTTGTGTTAATGATGCTTCGAGAACATAGTGGTGATAAGATTTTATGTGTATACCGCTGGACTCAACCGCCCCCGGGCGGGGCGCATGTAACTTAGCTAAGCCAAAAAGTGTACGCCAATACATAAATATAATAAAAATAGGCATACCAAACTTGTAGATGGCAATGGGATATATATTTTGTGATATAAACTGTCGGTGGTCGTCACTGCACTGGTACGTGTGGTTGTGTACATACACGATTTATTATATACTTGTCGTGAATAAATATTTATTTCCCATTGTATATAATGTATAATTATTGCTGTAATGTGAGCGTTTAAGATTTAGTGCGTGTTAAACACCGGTATATATCGAAATGATGCTGATATAAGCATGGTGTACGTGGCGATATGTAGATTATATCGGTGTCGAACATCACTAGTTAATTATAACGAGGCGGGCGCGAATATGTTTGGACTGAACACTGGCCTAATATTTTTATAAGCGAACAATTCTTGGTGGCTTCCATTATTGTTGCGTAGGCCGTGTGGACGCGTCTAACTGTTGGATGGTGCTATATCGACATTCGAGACCTCGGCCGACGCGGCTGTTGTGAACGAAATGCTGTTAATAATATGATAAACTGTATAATAACGTTAAGTGTGGAATATAATATGTCGTACGAGGTCTGGTGAAGGCGTGCGCCACGCGAAACTAGCGCCCCCTCGCACTTTAGTTAAATACAATAATTATTAATATATTACGAAGTGTTTACCTTTTCTTTTTCCCTTTTTTACCTCGTTTCAAACATGTGTATTGTAATTACGTTGTGGGAAGTCATTTACAGTCGAGGCTGAATTTTAAAACTTGACCCGATCGTGTCGTGTCTGTAGAGTAGCTCATTGTTTTCATTGTTATGGGTTCAGAGACCTCCTGTGAAAATTATTTGTATTATATTATTATCAGAGAGAGGGTGGTTATGGACCACATATATGTTAATATATTATTAATATTGGTAAAATAAAATTGTTACATATGACGATGTGTTTTATTGGTTCAGTGCTATTGTATATATCGTACCATGTGATGTAAATTCGCATCATCATTTACCAAAATTTGATTTTGTTTTATTCGTAACAGAAAATAATCAAAAAAATTACCCAATAGTGAAAACAGGCTATAAATTGGGTAAAATAATTACGCGGCAGAAGGGTAGCTTCCTATAAGTTTCCTAGAAAATAATAAGAAATAGAAACCCTTTTGCTAAAACACAATCAAAATCGATTCAAACATGACCCTGTAATGACGATTTTAAATATTGGTATGACCAAAAGTGGGCACATAGTGGGGAAATCTCACTATCTCGCTTACGCATGCACCGTAATGGCAATTTTACACAGTGACGTCAATATGCTTCGTCCGTGAACGCGTAGTAATGGTCTAAGATCCCGCGGAACATTGACCTTCACCCATCTGTTTACCGGATGAAAAATATATTTTCGGGTATAAAATGAGTTGCTGATCACATTCCAATAGGGTTGCCTAAAAGAATATGGTCAAGGATATGATTAATTAAAATTTGAAAAAAATATATTTTTTTATAATTTCACTGATCTGTTTACCAAAAAAATTAACCTTCAATGAAGTGTACAATGTATACTACCTGAAAAAGCTAGGTTGCCTACCTTTTTCTACTACTACCGGGTTGCCGTGTGCAAAGAGGCAACAAAAAAGTGGTCATTGCGCTCATCTGCTTTCCGCTTCAAAAGTATGAAGGAAAAAGAAAAAATTCGCTTTAAAAATTAAGGAAATTTCATTGCGAATTCAGTAATATAGGGTTGCCTATGAAAATCTGTTCATGAATAAGGGTTGCCTGGCTTTGAAATCCGAAAATCGGAGTAATTTAGAGATGTGCGAGAGAGAAGCATTGCGCGTACTATGTGATGCAATAGAGGAGGACGCCGTATATTAGCTGCGTGCTATGAATCTGTACAATTTTTTCATTGAAACTTTTTCATTGAAGGTTCATTTTTTATGTAAACAGATCAGTGAAATTATAAAAAAAAAAAAGTGTGCGTCTCGGGACGCTCGACAGAAGTGATAACTTAAACTAATGTGGGTTAAAGTGGGAGCAGAGGAACCTGCCTAAGAGTGGGAGCACACAATGCGTTGCAGCGCCGCACCGCAAAGATTTCACCGTATCAGCGGGCACACGAGCGGTGCGGCGCCGCAACGTTGTTATGCCGCAGCATCGCCGTCGCCCCAGCAGCGTTGGACAGTCTGTTAATAAAATGGACAACTGTGCGGTGCCGCTCCGACGTCGCAGCGCATTCACCCCTCCCCGCCTCGTCTCGGTGGTTGCAAGTCCGGTGCGGCGCCGGGGCGCATCGTGTGACATGCCACAATTATTTCTATGTAAAACGACGCAGCGACATCGCTCCGGCGCCGCACCGCCGCCGCAACGCAACGTGGGCCCCCGCTCTGAGAGAAAAGGAAGCCAGACAGAGTGGCGCCGCTCGCGTTACGGAACGTTTCGGTTCACCCTCCCATAAGAAGTTATCACTTCAAAAATATTTTTTTCAAATTTTAATTAATCTTATCCTTGACCATATTCTTTTAGGCAACTCTACTGGAATGTGATCAGCAACACATTTTATACCCGAAAATATATTTTTCATCCGGTAAACAGATGGGTGAAGGTCGATGTTAGCTGGGATCCCCTACTATAAGAAAATGACGTTCTAAAGGGAGAGAAGTTGAAAAAATATACATATTTCCAGATACACCCTATCTTTCTATTCGAATAATTTCATTGCAGGATAAAGACAACTACGCATTCCCAGAGATTCATCAAGCTTCATTGCTCGGTGTTAAAATATCAAAATATACTGTCGATTTTGGCTTACAAGAGTTATAGTGGCGGGTGTGAAAAATACATATTTTCAAATACACCCAAAAACCCATATTTCTATCCGATTAATTTCATTGCAGGATAAAGACAACTACGCATTCCCAGAGATTCACCAAGCTTCATTGCTCGTTGTAAAAATTTCAAAATATACTGTCGATCCTGGCTTACAAGAGTTATAGTGGCGGGTGTGTGGACAGGATATCTTCCTTATACAAGGCTTGGGCTTTCTTATAATAATTATTTCTTCCAACAAATGTGTGGCGAATTTTTGGTACAGGTTTATAAATAAAAATCAACATTACTTCGAAAATCTTTTTATTGATGTTCGCAATGCACACCTTCTCATGTGGTTTGTCACGGATTTAGTCTAACTTTGACGAAAACAGTGAAGTCATAATATTGCACAGAAATACGACGAAGACATAGAAATTTCACATACAGGTTCATCACATAAATACTTTGAATACCTACGCCAAGCTTACTACCATCATGGCGTCGCATGAAGTGTTCAGGATCGAAATTCTTAAAATATTATTTGCTTTTGAAATAGAATATCTATTATAAGAACTTCAATTCATATTCTTTAATATTTTATTTGACTCGACTGAATTGCTATATCGAATGTAATAATAGTTCGACAATTTAATTTTACAATAAAGTAATGGGCTTGATATTTTTTATCCTGGCACGCTGCACCTGGTATTAAGCATAGTCAGTTCAAACATAATCTCAACCGTCAAGAGACATTGCGTTCCTCTTGGCCGGCAGAATTTTGCCGTCTGTACCTGGTACGTGACTCTTCTGAACTAGCCACTCTGGCGGGATTTTCACCATTTGTACGGTGGTCGCTGTCTAGTAGGGTACAATAAATATGTTTCAGGTACTCTCCCACTAGCAAATTCAATATATTAATCGACATTGTAATCATTACAAAATCTTAACAGTTATTGATGTTACATACTCGAAAGTGCAGTGTTATTTATCGATGTGTTTTTCTCTAAATTAGCGGCTCTCTTGAAATACTTTAATAAAATTAAATTGCTGCTTATACATGGATAAGTCTACATTCCAAAGAAAACTTTAAGAGCGAAGATTACAAAGTTTGTCGATTATCGATAAATTTATAATTAATAATACAAGAACCACTTCATGCGATGCTCCCAAACGTGAAAGCGTCAGCGCAACTCTTGCTTGCAGTGAGGCCGACTTATTTAAACTGTGAAATTCGATCACGTTACAAGCCGAAAATATTTTATAAATAGTAGTGCGCGGAACTATCAACGCGCAGTATACCAGATTCTATATCGGATTCGGATTATCTAAAAACTCAATTTATATCCCATAAAAATGTTTTTATGAAACAAAATATAGTTTTTAATCGAACATTATTTTTTTCGACTATTTAACTTGCAAGTTATTTTTACTGGCATGTATTTGACATGTTAATAACGAATAAATTGGCATTTCATTATATTATTGTTTTGGCTATAGGCCCTTTGGCTATTCTCAGGCTGACTACGGCTCTATAGCCGCAGAAAATATAAAGCCAAATACAGCTTACTATATTTTCAATGTAACTTTTAAACCTTCTCCATTAACACCATATAGGTATAAGGCGTAGTCATCAAAAGCCTTTTTTTTAAATATCCACTGACAGGCTACACTAACGTTCTGATGGACGGACGTGTTAATGAGCCCCGTTAGAATTCCATACAATTATTTGATGGTAGTTCCGCGCAGCACTGCCGCAATATGATAATTTTTAATACATGCATAATTTCTTGGCCGGAGTGAAGTTGGTCACTTCGCCCGGTCTCTTCGTCTATCGTCATCAAAAACAATAGATATAGCGAGCGGCGATTCGTAACTAACTTCAGGCCGGTCAGGTTAAAATTGCGCGTATTCTAATGGTGAGCAACTGCGTCGTGTGCAGAATGAATGCGGTCTGCACCGAGTGCGTTTGGCACGAAGTGCGGCGCGCACGCCTCAACTAACCGTTACTATCGACTATGATGCGCGCTCACACACGAAACAACCAAACAAACTTATTCACATTGTCACGCATAACAGTTTGTTTGACGATTTTATATAAAATTAATAAGAACCATTTATTTTTTATTTTCATCATAAGCAACGAAAGACCAACAGTGTTTCGATAACATACAAAACAACAGATTAACATAACGGATGACATTTAATATTCAAGGCAATGACAACACCGATTTGTATTTATATTGTTTTAAATATATTACGTTATATTACATATTTATATGAATAATTCGAGTGACAAGGTGAATTAAGCTTTAACAGACAAATATTTAAATAGACACCGTATGTGTACCTACTTCGCGTGTCGACATCTTGGACTACTTTAGCGCGTTATATGATCTAGCGCGCAGTTGACCTTACCCCAGTGACCTCTGTGAAGTATAAAAATATGGCACGCCTGGTTTCATACAGATAGAAGTACGTACGTGGTCTATTTGTATCCGTGTCTGTGGTTATAACTAAAGCATCAACACTGCTATAGACCTTGCCACGTTGTGAATCGCTTTAGCTTAACATCCTCCCACACATAAGCAGTCACTAGATGTGATATTCATTTAAATGCAACCCGTTCAAGGTAGAAATAATTTTATTTACATAACAAATAAACTTAACGCTGCTATGGTGCGCAGGCTTAGCAAGAAAAACCTACATTTAAAAATATATTTAGTTCACGAGTCATGGTAAAATATATAACTGAATGTCGTAGAAATAATTTAACAGTAATATTATCTGCTATATTACCAGGTAAGAGACATTAAACAAACATACAAGGCAATTTGGCTCTTAGTAAAATTTATCTTTTTTTGCCATTAAGCCTGCACACCACTGTGAGCTATAAATAACGTAACTATGATAATAACGGGCGCATCACATCGATGGCGCGTGATATGTCCAACGCAAAACGACGTATGTACTTATTTACAAAAGAGGAATAATATAACGTACAAAATAATATCTGAGTATATAACAATGTCTATTGTGGGACGCGTCGAGTGTGTCTACAATATATGCTGAAATATCGCGTCTGCCGCTAATGGAAGAATTATTTAGGATTTAATTTAACTACAGCGTCACAAACTCTATTTTTATCCATATCAGTAAGTTTCTAATTACACTGTTATTCATTATTTAACAAAAATAAATAATGAAAGTATTTGTGTCCGAAATGGTTTGACAATGATAACAGAAAATAGCACACGTTTTAACGTTTTTTTAGTTATTGTGCACACGCGCAAGTGGGTCACTTGATGGTAAGTGATCTTCACAACACATGAACATCAACTAATATATAAGATCGATATAAATCGAAAATGAATTTTAAATAAAACAAAATCATTATAAGTATGTATTATTACTATTTTTATACAAACTTCACCGACATTCGATAAACATTTGCGAACGAACACATTAAATAAATACAACACAGACGCGAAACGATAGCGTTCGAAAACGTTGTGACAGACTCGACGCCACCCCACGGGAGGCTCATGGGGATGAGATTCCCAACTTAAACGCGTATCCACATGTACAATATCACTAAACCGTAGCGCTCTACACACAGGACGTAACGTCAAGGAAAATTATCTAGCGATAACATGCCGACATTTGCCTACCTACTTACAATAGTAAAAAAAAGTTAGATATACTAATAAAATAGATTGAAGACATTGTGAGTACTTGAATTATATTTTAACAGTTAATGCGGGGTAGTAAAATGCAATTATTTGTGCCTAAATATCGGAAAAATTATCGATATTTTTGGTAACATTTTTTAACATGTCAATTTTGACAAATGCCGGCAGATTCAAACATTTCGTATATCCTAAAGCCCATTAATATAACAAGCCTTTAACTCATTGCGGGTCTTTTTAAACTAGATAAGCTATGCGTACATTGGGTCGAGTTGGAAAATCTGTGAGATTTTGAATTCAACCCCAATAAAAATAAAACAGTGTCCAATAAAAAAAATATTTGTTGATAAAGATATTATAGGCAGTTTCTTTTTAATTATCCGTATTCGACGATACTAAAAAGACGATTTTATATCGAGCACTCGCAATTTTCAAGATCTTTTTATTATTCAGTTTAAAATAGATGGAAAATTTTGTTTTATAATGCATGTGTGCATACCAACATAATTTAGTTACTTTTTATCGATTGTCTCAATAATCCCCAACTCGACCTCTCACCTTACGACACATAAAGATAAAAATTGTATAAACTAAACAAATAAACAGTAGGAGCATAGTGGAACGAAACACTTTACATAACAATAACTATTTACAATCAACAATATATTTGCAGTATATGTAACTCGAAGAAACCACTGACACACACGTTCATTGTCATTTTTTTATCGATATTCGTTGTTGATATTGGTCGATTTAAAATTTGGGCTAATCTGCTCATAATTATTACAATTTACTCCATATTGGCCTATTGTGTATTCTGAAATATCGTAATCCATATTTATCGATGTTTATGATTTAATCGAAGTTAAAATTCTATCTGAAAATTCTATTTGAAGTCGGTAAGCTCTAAACACCTGTAGTTTTGCATAAAACAAGCTATAAATACATGTAATTTAAAGCTATATAATCTACCAAAATCTATTGTTATTTTAAACGGTCTCAGAGAAAACTAATCGATAGAAAAATATAACCGCATAAAATTCTCAGATCTATCTATTTATTTAAATCACTTAAAAGTACATTGAGCATTGAAAACAAATCAAATTTTAAACACCAATATCGACACGAGCACTTCGGCTGCGGTTTGTGCTTATAGCCGCGGTGTAGCCGGATGGTTCATTGCAAACACGCCTGCAGTTTCTCGATCCATTCCTGCGCCGCGTTCGCATCACTGGCGCAGAAATTGTACGTACGACGACTTGTACGCAACTGAATAATAAAAAACATTAATTCGTTTCATAGTTATAACATGACTTTAAGACTATATTATATAGTTACGGGTTGCAAAACAAAGAATTATGACATTGTTTACAATAATTGATAGTGTATGAAAATTTAAGAGTCAACACAGCAATTTATGATAACTATCTAGTAAGGTCTAAAAATATTTTTTTATGTCGATAACAAATATTTAAATTTTAATTTTTAATTATCGAAAGCGATACTCACGTCGAAGAATGATCTGTCGTCACACTTCTTGGGCGGTCCCGGTGCAGGAGCCGCCTGCGTCACTGTGATCACCTCGGCCAAATCTGGTCACATCATATCAATATTTATTATACTTGTACTATCACCTCATTGGTAGTTTTTTATAACAAGAGCCGGTGAACGCGCAAGTGACCCGGGGATCGAACCAGAGACCTCAGAACAGAAATCGTACCGCGTACACAATACAACTGCGTCACCGAGGTATGTTTAGAAAATACTTTAAATTATTTTTCATTGAAGACCTGTGCTATACTTTACAATATAATAGAGCCTATCATAGTGATATACCCAAAACCCACATACCAATAAATCCTTTACAATGCGAGTCCTCCATCGCGTCGTAGTATCTCAACTGATGCTTTATCGAGTCTAGAACGAACCACCTGGAACAATAAGACGTAATGTTAATTCTAAGTAAACTAACCATCGATAACAATAAAAAAGTAATATGAATAGTATCGATAAAAAGTCTTTAATTATCGATAATTTAATCGACCATTGATATTTTTCAATGAAGACTACCTTTGTTTCCATCCTTTGAGTAGTGCGCCCCGTTTATACAGGTGTCCTTCGTGCGTTCTGTTTTCGGCCACGTTCGACGAGAACTGTTCGTAGTACTGCTGCGATGACGCTTGCAGTGTGCCCACACCTGATAACAATGAGTGTTTAAATATGAAGTAAATTGACGATTTGTGTAGTGAATTAGTGTTTTTTTAAATAAGTCATAGTTTCAAAGAGGTTTATAACTTTAAATAAAAATGATATATAAAGCAGTATAGTGTATTGTTGTGTTGGAGTAAAGTGCAGTTGTAGCATTACTATCGATATTCCGCCTTGTGGATTGGGGGCGTTTGAAGAATTCCACCACGGTATTCCCTGCCTGTCGTAAGAGGCGACTAATAGGAGGCATCGGGGGTCGCGCCCAAGTGTACTGTTGTACGTGCGACCCTGAGATGGACGGCAGCACGGGTCGGTCGGCCTCGTTGCTGCCGTTGACGCCGAGGGCGTCTTTTAGTGCGCGGGGGTTTTTGAGCCAACAAGAAGACGGGCCGCAAGGCATTGCGCAGGACCGGTTCCGGTAGCAACCCTTGGCTTATTCAAGGATTCTCCGGGGCCGCCCCACATGCGCCGAAGGTAACCGCAGAGTTTTTAGTTTAATTACCGCCATAAGGTGTAATAGTGTTAGGGACTCGGCTTAGCGGTCGTCCAGATGTTTTCCATCTCTCCCGGGTGGCTCAACGCTGGGTCGTAAGGCCGGCAGAGTCCAACATAACCTCCTTTTGGTGGGGTGGTAGCTATAAATAGCTTTCTTCGCGACAAAAAAAAAATGTTTAGTGTGGTAGTGTAGTGTATTGTAGTGAAGTGTAATGTGTGCTACCGTCGTTGTTGCGCATGGTGTCCGTATCCGCTGGTGGCGTGGGTCGCGTGGGTCGCGCGGCTCGTCTGGTGCATGGCGGCGCGGTGTCTGCGCAGCGCTCGTGCACGCTGGCGCCGCACTCTGCGCAGCGCACGCACCGCACGCCGCCGCGCGCCGCGCCCCACGCGGGCGAGCCGCACGCGCCACATCTGCACAACACAGCAACACCGCTCTTTTATATCGTCGATGAAGTACCAATGAAATGAAATGAAATCATTTATTAATCATGTAGGCAATTGAAATAGCGCTTATGACAAGTCAGTACAAAAATAAAAGAAACTTATATTACATAGAAATCAGTATCAACTAATGTATACATACATACATAGCATCATCAAAATACACTCGGCAATTACACTAAAACTATTTATAATTATAATTAATTACCCAATACCTCCCAACTGACAATTTAGTCCAAAATTACTTTTTTATTACAATAGACGTAAACATAAACCACATCCCTTAGTAACTAATAAAAAGGTTATGTATTGGAAACTATGCACTATCAATAGTTGATCAAAATATATAAAACCTTATTTTAAACAGTCTGGTGTAAAATTAGATTCTCAGCACTTAGGAGGTATTGGTACTTCATCGACGATATAAGACTAACTTTTCCTCACGGCTCCACGGATAAAAAGTAGCCTATGTTCATAAAGGATAATTGTAAATTTCTAATGGTAAAAGAATTTAAAAAAATTGAAATGTTGAAAATTCAATGCAAACAATCAAATCTTTCCTCTTTATACCCACCGACCGGTATCGCCGCAACCGCTATGTTTCTACATTTTAAATCTATTATATCTTCCAAAATATTTCTTTAAATTAAATACTGTGAAAGGCGATATTGATCTATATTAAGTGCACAATGCAAAGGTACTTAAAAGAATAAGGATTAATTCTATATTGCTTAAAATCGCTTCGTAAATAAGCCATTATTTCTCGTAAAAAGTAAAAATAAAAAAAAAGTGTGCACCTCGGGACGCTCGACAGAAATGATAACTTAATCTAATGTGGGTTAAAGTGAGAGCGGAGGAGCCTGCCTACTGCTACCGTATGCGTAAGAGAAAGGGAAGCCAGAGTGGCGCCGTAACGCGTTACGTTACGAGGCGGTTTACCTCCCATAAGAAGTTATCACTTCATTGGTTTGTTCTGCACCGCACTGCACTGCACTCCAGTCCAGTTAAAGTTCTGTCAAAGTCCGGTCAAAATCCGGCTAAGGTCCTGTCAGAGTCCGGTCGAAGTCCGGTCAAAGTCCAGTCAAAGTCCTGTCAAAGTCCGGTCAAAGTCTAGTTAAAGTCCAGTCAAAATCCTGTCCAAGTTCTGTCAAAGTCCGGTCAAAGTTCAGTCAAAGTCCGGTAAAATTTTTGTCAAAGTCCGATCAAAGTACGGTCAAAGTCTTGTCAAAGTCCAATCAAAGTCCTGTCAAAGTCCGGTCAAAGTCCAGTGAAAGTCCGGTCAAAGTCCTGTCCAAGCAGACTGGTCACTGTGTGACGCCACCTGGGACTTCGAAATTATCGTAGTTCCAGGGAGGTCGGCTAACGCTGGCTGGTCGATGGACCGCTCGCGTTACGGAACGTTTCGGTTCACCCCCTCATAAGAAGTTATCACTTCAAAAAAAAAAATGTGCGTCTCGGGAAGCTCACCAAAAGTGATAACTTCATTTAATATAGATTAAAGTGAGAGAGTGCGTGAGAGAAAGGGAAGCCACGCAAGGTGGCACCGTAACGCGTTACGTTACGAAGCGATCTACCCTACCATAAGAAATTATCACTTCATTCCATTGCTCTGCACTGCGCTGCAGTTAAGTCCAGTCTAGTTCAGTCCGGTCAAAGCCCGGTCGAAGAAAAGATGTTCTAACTAAAGTAGGCAGTATTTATCTAACCTGATGGCGGCAGCAGTATGCGGTACTGGCGCAGCGGCCGCCCACCTGTGTGCGGCGCCGCCCGTCCCCGCGCCAGTTCCTGCGGCGCCGCCCCCGCCCCCTCCCCCTCCGGCACCCGCCGCCATCCTCCCCCGCACGAGCACCTCCAGGGTGCTGCGCTTGTGCCAGCCGAGTGTCGCACGCCGCACCACGCCACTGCACATCGACGAGTTACGCTGCAACAATACACAGTAATTTTAACATTTCGCACGTTGAAAAGAAAAGTGACACTAAACGAAAATTGTCGATGTTTAATTATGAACGCTATTTTATGAAACATTTAAACTTAATCTCCCATAAACATATTTTTCGTTTAGTGTCACTTTTGTTTTCAACGTGCGATTTATTTAGCTGATAGGATATTCATATCCGCCCGGATAGCGACCACCGTACACATGGCGTTAAAAACTGTCATAGTGATGTACACGCCCTGAGTGGATCGCGTTCCAGGATCAGCCAGTTTATATCCGGTTCTCCCGAGGAGCTTGCGACGTGACTTGATGCGCACTACGCTTGCCATCAGATGTAGTGCGGTTGCCGTGCTCGGATAAGAAAAATATATTTATTTTATACTAGCTTTTCCTCGCGGCTTCATTCGCGTGATCTGCTTTTTTCAAGATAATAAGTAGCCCATGTTACTCAGTGATAATGTAACTTTCTAACGGCAAAAGAATTTTTGAAATCGGGCTAGTAGTTTTTGAGTTTATTCATTACATACAAAAATACAAATCTTTCCTCTTTATAATATTAGTGTATATTTAGGAAACAAAAGAAAATTATTATTATTGAGGTCTGGAAATCTTTGGGGGAGGCCTATGTTCAGCAGTGGACGTCCTGTGGCCGATGATGATGAAGGAAACGAGCAAGTGGGTCATATTATGGTAAATAATAATCACTGTCTAATAACACCCATAATGTCAAAGGTAATTCCGATGTGTGCCATCCATTACCTGCCGTGAGTAAGTTAATCTGCTCTCTAGTATCGAAAATAGTTTACCTGCAGTTCGACAGTATTGGGAAGTTCCAACTGGTCCCACCTAACGCGCCACTTTTGCGGCAGATGACCCAGCTCCAGCTCCAACTGACGGATCCGCTCCAACAGGCCAGTGAACGCGTCAGGCATGCTTCGTGATATGCTGTCGTATCTGCAATATCGATATCAATTTACATCACTATCGATATTTTTGACTTCACTGCTCAATCGATATAGATGTCGCAAGGACGTAACAGATCGATTTACACTCAATCGATATATTTAAGCCGCTATCAAAATATAGGATGCTGTTTTGTCCATGTCTGTTAAAACAAACGAGTTCTTATGCAGCTTAACTGTGACTTTTAAAAAAAATATCGAATGGTTTATTTGAGTTAACTTTATTAACTCTAATATTTAGGATACTTTTTTCCGGGGTTCATGGTAACTTCCCACTAGGTATAAGTAAACGATAATATAACATAAGTAAGCGGTGTGAGCTCGGGCGAGCATATCACCTTTAGACCTAGTAATGTGTGAACGAATCGATATTTTTGGAAAATTGATGGTATTTTTTCATGAGCACTGACTCGAGCATATCATCTTTAGACCTATGTGTGAACAAATCGATATTTTTGGTGTCTAGATCATGGTTAGTACTTTTGAATCGATACTGACCCCGCGGTGACGACCCTGCGCGGCGGCGGCGGCTGTCGGTCGTGATCCAGCAGCTCCAGGTCGTAGGGCGCGCCGTGGGATAACTCCTCGCCCGTGTAGTACTGCCACACCTCCAACGCGCACACGGATGACACAGGACGGAGTACCTGCGGACGACAATCACACTTTCAGCGTTATAATGCCGGTTAGAAAGAGTAAATGTTATTGAAGTGATAACTTCTTATGGGAGAAAACCGCTTCGTAACGTAGCGATACGGCAGCAGTAGGCAGGCTTCTCCTCTCTCACTTTAACCCACAGTTGTGTAACATAAATTGTAATTTTTGTGTACTTTGATTGGACTGGATTGGACTAGAGTGCAGTGCAATGCAATGAAGTGATAACTTCTTATGGGAGGGTAAACCGCTTCGTAACGTAACGCGTTACGGCGCCACACTATCGGGCTTCCCTTTCTCTCACGCATACGGCAGCAGTAGGCAGGCTCCTCCTCTCTCACTTTAACCCACATTCCCTCAATCCTCAGTTTAAGTTATCACTTCTGTCGAGCTTCCCGAGCAACACCCGAGCGTGTGTGTTCGTGTGAGTTCATCGAACAGGCGCGTCTCGTCGATTACTCACGGAATCATCGTAGCTCGCGATACATAATTGCGTTGTTGAGATGGCTAACACAAGTTCAATAATTGCTAGTTTATGGCGAGAAAGACCCATCGATCAGTTAAGGGAAAAACACTATATCTATGTGACACATCTCATCTCGAAGCAACAAATCTAATCATACTATCTAATATCAATAACATTGAAGCCTTACGTTGAAGTAAGTTTTAAACATTCACTTTACTGATTTAAAAAAGTACTCTAAGGCCGATATGCATGATGATCCTTAATTGCACTATTAAACTTGTTTAGTAGGTCGACATGATTTAAGGATCATTATGAAAGTCGACCGCAAGTAAGTTAAAATTCAAGATACATATTCTACAACCACTCACAGGATTGTCGAGATCAGGCGTGTACAGGAAGTTGTAGAATATGGGCGACTTCTGATGGTGTTTGTCGATGTAGTCGAACAGTGAGTGTCCCATGTGCGGTGTACGGGGCGATGACCCCCCGAACGAGCCGCACCCCCCGCCGCACTCCTCCTCGGACCCCGCGCCCGTCTCCACACCCTGGGAACAAACATGTACCTCCACTTACTCATGGTTCAAAAGTCGATAAAAATAAACATTACAAAAGTACGCAATGTTACAAAAATGTGGTACAATATTTTTTTCTGTAGTTAATAATAATAAATAAATACACCCAACAGTCACACACATAGTCCAGACCACACAGTAAGATAAGAGTCCTGTGTCGTGGGCATCAGAAACTACGAGAGACTTTCGGTCTCACAACACCCAGACCCGAAACAAATATTTATACATCATACAAACATTTGTCTCGATGCGGGGATCGAACCCTGTCGTGTCACAGCCAGCTACTCGCCCGCTATGCCACGGAGGCTGTTCTGTCTAATACTTTTATTTATTTGATTCAATTACGAGACGAGCAAGGCGCTCGCCTGATGGTAAGCGCCACGCCTGCCTATAAACAGAAGCAACACCACACAGAACTTTGAATTACAGAGCACTGCATGGCACTAAACTGCGCTCCTCGAGACATAAGATGTGGTCTCATAATGCCCAGTAATTTCACTGACTTCAATGTCCTTCAAACCGAAACACAACAGTGCTTATACACTGTTGCTTGGCGGCAGAAATAGACAAATCGGTGGTACCAACTCAGACGGCCACTCGCCTACGAGGGACCTAACACCTTGTTGTATTAGTACATGGCGTTAGTACATACCGTGGCCTCTCGTTTTACAGCCACTCTACTCGCCCACTACGCCACGGAGGCTGTCCTACTTCCCAGTGAATAGACAATTAACCGTTTGTAAGACCCCTTACCATCCGACTGGAATCTGCTCTGCGGTCGTCAGCGGCAGTGATACCCAGCTCCGCGCGTTGCGCCTCGCTGTCCAATAGGAACGTGCGGAACCGACACGACACACTGTGGTACGCGACGAACCGCAGGTAGTACTCGTTGAACTCGAACGCCAGGGGAAACTGTTTCTGGAGCTGTGTAATCAGGTACGTTAGATTAGTGATACGTGAGTAAACGAATGAAGAATTATAAAATACATTGGATAGTTAATACGAGCTTTTTTTTATCCGAGCACGGCAAAGTTATTGCACTACACCTGATGGTAAGTGTAGTGCAGTCTAAAACACCAGCGACCACCGAAAAACAATGAGTTTATCGGTGGTCACCAGAGCCATGCTGGCCTGTATAAATGCTTCTTCCCTCTTCCCGAAGAGGGAAGAAGCAAATCGAGGGGCCTGCAATAGGACAAGCGGATGACAGATGCAGGCACACATTAATACAAGGAGGTACCCCTATACCAACCCAATCAACCACCAGCTAAGATTTCGAGCGTCTGTTTCATTGCGTTTACAATACGTAAACAGTAAACAAGTGCCAATTACATTAACCAAGGCACCTTTAAATGGAGGTTAATCCGTCGTAATCAGTAAGCCAAGCTTATCGATATTGGTATCGATCAATATCGATAAGATAACCAAGGTTGTCTGGTAGAGATCGCTTTTAGCGATAAGACCGCCTTTTGTTACTTGATTTAGTTGTAAAGTTCTTATTGTATAATTTTAATTATTGGTGTGCAATAAAGAGTTATCTATTTATCTAAGCTTGGCGATAATCGTGTCAAGAAGGCAAAACGGGGTGGGCAGATTTTTTAATTTCAAGACACTCACCTGGTGCACAGCATCTAAGAACATGAGGAAGGTCGGCGTGAACCCCTGTTGCGGCGTTGCAGCTATGTTCGACCTTTGCTGGAATTTGTGTCCCAGTGCCAACCACTCCTTCTCCACTATTATTCTGAACCCTTCTAACGTCCTGTAGTAAGGCTCTAAGCATATTTGTGCTAAAGATGATATCTGGAATTGAATAACAATGATTATGAATCTTTTTTTGTCAATCTCACCTTCAAATCGATTGAAATAAGTTTAAAAATACCTTAGTCATTTGTTCTCTTTCAATCTTAAATATTTTGAGGTTATAAAGTGAGAAGTATAAGTAAGGCATGACTTAAAAAATTGATACAAATTTTCCAAAAGAGGTGATAATCAGATTAATCGTATATCTAATATTACTTGTGCAGTGGCATCCCATCCGTCTTCTAAGGACAGCAGAACCGATGATCCTTGCAGATCGAGGAGATCAACAACGGCGCCAGACAGCTGAAACAACTGCCGCAGCTGCCACAACCAGCCTGATTCTTCTATTAACCTGCCAAAATAGTAAGTGGTTTTTTATTTTATTTTATTTGTTTGAATGACGAGACGAGCAAGGTGCTCGCCTGATCGTAAGCGCCACGCCTGCCCATAAACAGAAACAACACCACACAGAACTTTGAATTACAAAGCACTTCATGGCACTGAACTGCGCTCGTCACCTTGAGATATAACATTATTTACTGCTATATGGAAACGTGTCTATATAGACCTTTCTAAAAGATTATGATGTAAGAAAAGGTGCCGACACAAATCGTCAACACTAAATCCTGAAAAAAAAAAACCTGCGCCGTAAATCATTTTATAGGTCTAATTGGTTTAATGAAGGAGCCGTGGGACGCTGACGCTTTAGGCTATTGGTTCAGTATATGCTCGGCGTCTGTTGGACCCTCAACTGTTCCCACTATTATCCATCTGTGTTCACCACTCGGGCCGGTAAAGATACTATACTCAATCTGCAGCTTTTATTAATCAAGACCTTGCCACGTTTACTGTTGAAATATGTACGGGTTTTAAACGCTGAGCACAGGTTGAATACTTGTGGGTTAAATTAAATTTCGAGTACCATACCGGGAAAAATGTATTATTTATTTGTGTGATCCGGGAATGTTTGACTCATGTTAAGGTAACATCCGACTGAAGCCCTGAATAATTAATTATTAAGATAATCGTAATATGTGATTGTTGGTTGTATTTTGTCAGCCTCCACAGACAGTTGTTTGGCAGCCTCCGTGGTGCAGCGGGCGAGTAGTCGGCTGGGAAGCGAGACGCCGCGGGTTCGATCCCCGCACCGAGACAAATGTTTGTGTGATCAACAATTATTTGTTCCAGGGTCTGGGTGTTGTGAGACCGAAAGTCTCTCGTAGTTCTTGACACCCACGACACAACACTTGTATTTAACTGTGGGGTCAGGACTATGTATGTGACTGTTGGGTGTATTTATTCAGTTTCAGTTGGTGCGTGTACCTGAGGAATCCCGGGTCATCAGGTTGCGATGGTGCCGACGGCACGGCGGCGCGCATGAGTTTCTTGAAGGCGTGCCGGGTGGCGCGCGCCTCGGGGTACTCCACGGGCACGAGCTCCGCCCCCGCGCACCCGGCGCCCCCGCCCTTGTCCGTCAGCACGTACAGCGCCGCACGACGACCGGACTCACCCGCCGACCACCACTCGCCACCCTGGCTGCCGTGACCACCAACTGCGACACGATACATCAATGACAAGTAACTTCTTTATTCTATTATGGCACAACATCAATACATAGTATAAAACAAAGTCGCTATCGACTTATTTTATTGTCGACTTATTACTAAAGTATGCAACGGACTTAAATACCATTTCCACTATCATTTAGTAAATCTATTCTGGAAGATTTATGTGTATCCACGTTTATGTGTATATCACGTTATGACTCATGGGAGAAAGCCAGTAACATGCCTGCAGTGAAACCGTGAAGACGGATAATGTGCTATATTATCAAGTTTGACTCTATTCAATAGCAACCTATTCGCAGTAATCGACTTATGTAAATGTTTTACATTTGAATTTGCTAGAAATTTACAGTTTACTGAATGTCCCAACACCAGCGTCCGAAATGAATCCTAGAACTCCAGGTGCGAGGGCTGGCGCCGGTCCTTCAGCGAGCCCCAGCGTCAGCATGTGGAGTGAACCCTTGCTACAAGTACTTACCGGAGTCGACGTCTGCGGTGGAGAGGCGGTGTCGCACCTGCAGCTCCAGGTGCGAGGGCTGGCGCCGGTCCTTCAGCGAGCCCCAGCGTCAGCATGTGGAGTGAACCCTTGCTACAAGTACTTACCGGAGTCGACGTCTGCGGTGGAGAGGCGGTGTCGCACCTGCAGCTCCAGGTG
Source organism: Amorpha juglandis (assembly GCA_949126905.1). Taxonomy (NCBI): domain Eukaryota; kingdom Metazoa; phylum Arthropoda; class Insecta; order Lepidoptera; family Sphingidae; genus Amorpha; species Amorpha juglandis. The sequence goes on along the minus strand of OX421386.1, from coordinate 7,318,464 downwards.
CGAGGGCTGGCGCCGGTCCTTCAGCGAGCCCCAGCGTCAGCATGTGGAGTGAACCCTTGCTACAAGTACTTACCGGAGTCGACGTCTGCGGTGGAGAGGCGGTGTCGCACCTGCAGCTCCAGGTGCGAGGGCTGGCGCCGGTCCTTCAGCGAGCCCCAGCGTCCGAAGTGTCTCGCACCAGCTGAACCCTTGCCCCCACTGCCGCGACCCAGTACGCTGCGACAAACCACAGCAGCAGATTACTTGATAAGCTGATCGTCAATCGTTCAGAAACTATTACAAAATCACCTAACATCACACATTTTTATGGGGTGTTAATATTATATCCGACTCGAAGGATCAAAAATGTTCGGTCTAACGTTTCTAATATAAACTCACCCTAGTGTCCCAGCCGCTTTAGTCAGCAGGGGAGTGTGCGTCGGCTGCTGGTCTTCACAGCACATGAGTAACGAGTCCAGACTGAGACTGGAGTCCTCGAGATCGCCGCGTGAAGCCGGCGTACATGCCACTATCATCGACAAGTAACGTTCCTGCAACATTAAATATTAGGTATGAAAAAAAATGCATAACTTGGCAAATGTATCAGTAAATTTTATTGCAACCATCTAGTATGCGATTGTCACTTTAAATTTTAAACAGATTATGCGACAGTATCTAAGCAGCGATAGCTCAGCGGGGAGTGGTACGGACTGTCGAGACGAAAGTCGCAAGTTCGAGACCAGCCCCAAGGGCATACACCTCTGACTTGTAAGTTACGTGTATATTAATTGTTAATTATTGCTTGCTTTAACGGTGAAGAAAACATCGTGAGGAAACCTGCATACTTGAGAACTCGATAAGATTTTTCGAAGGTATGTGAAGTCTGCCAACCCGCATTAGGCCAGCGTGGTGAACTAAGGTCTAAACCCTGTCATTCAGTAGAGGAGGCCCGTGCCCAGCAGTAGGACGTATATAATACAGGGCTAGTATTATTATTATATATCTAAGGAACCTCAAGTTCTACGGTTGTAATATAAACCTGTTCTAATGTAGAAGTAGTTTCGGTGCCACTTTGTGCCGCGCCTTGCGTTTGATGAGACGACTTCAACATGCCCATAACACCTTTGTGATTTGATGCTGCCGATCTGCAATAAATTATTGCTCATGATAAGTCCTATGAAAATAGTTGAACATCTTCTTATTAACACGCGTCGCCGTTAAATTTGTTATCTTACTACATACATTAAGTAGACAAGGATTGATGAAGAGTATCATTTAATTACGCGAGCTTTATTTAACTACTGTTAAGTTATATATTAAGGATAATAATGACCCTTTAATTTTTAAACAATGGCATTCAATTATGTATTCATTGTATTAAACATGTACAAATAATAACAAGTCAATTTTATTTACATATCCATCTATCTATTTAAAATTCGATACTCGAAATGTATTACTATAGAAATCGATCTTTAAATCGAAATTATAAGATGCGATATTCTAAGAAGTGATTGGTATCGATCGGTGTCGGAACTATGTGTAATAGGTTTACACGGTTCGATTCTAGTTGATCAACTTATTTGAATCAACATAATATGTACGGTTTTATTAATTAATTGGTTGAAAGTTCGTCGTGCGACTCCTGGAAACTGAAAAAGTAAAATCCAACCGAGTGAAACCCACTATAATTGATGTACAAGCTCAATACACGCGATTATATTTAGCCACCTCAAGATTGATCACAAATAAGCCTAGCTCAGTGGTACGGACTGTCGAGACAAATGTCGCAGGTTCGAAACCAGCCCCAAGAGCATACACCTCTGACTTTTCTCAGTTACGTGTATATCAATTGTTAATTATCATTTGCTTTAACGGTGAAAGAAACATCGTGAGGAAACCTGCATACCTGAGAACTCGATAAGATTTTTTGAAGGTATGTGATTCCCTCCCATTCCTCCCTCCCTCCCATTCAGTAGAGGAGACCCGTGCCCAGCAGTGGGACGTACGTAATACAGGGCTAGTATTATTATACATCCACAGCCTCCGTGGCGCAGCGGGCGAGTAGCCGGCTGTGAAGCGAGAGGCCGCGGGTTCGATCCCCGCGCCGAGACAAATGTTTGTGTGATCCATAAATATTTGTCTCGGGGTCTGGGTTTTGTGAGACCGAAAGTTTCTCGTAGTTCCTGATACCCACGACACAAGACTCGTGTTTTACTGTGGGGTCAGGACTATGTATGTGACTGTTGGGTGTATTTATTATTTTATTATTTAAGCGTATTATACAATTGTATCGCTAAATCTATACGTGATGAAATATGTGTTTTAATGAGTGGTAGAGCCACGCTGTAGACAGTTTTGTCTACAGCATGATTGGGCCGGCTCAGCCGGGTCATTACCACTGTCTCACAGAAAACCGACGTAAAGTAGCGGCTTGCTGCTGCGTTTCGTATGGTGAGTGAGATATCCGGAGGCCCAAATACCCCTCCCCTTCCCAATGCCTAATTATCCCTTTCCTTTAAGGTCGGCAATGCGCCCATAATTCTTCTGATATTGTGGGCATACATGGACGGTGGAGATCATTTACCATCAGCCACTTGCTCGTTTGCCGATCTATGCTATAAAAAAAAAAAACATTGTGGGGTGGTACGCTACCTGGCCAGCAGCGCCCTGGTCCTGGGATGTCTCCAGGTGAGCACGGGCAGGCGGTGGTGTCGGTAGGCGCGCGCCGCCCGCAGCACGCACTCCTCCCCCGCGCCCTCCGGCACGCACACCACCGCCGGGTAACTGACGACACACAACACATCACAGCATCCTGGGACGAGATTATACTAGTGACCACGTTAACAGAACCACGCGTGCTGGCTTGTGTAACCGCAGCTTCGTGGTCTCCTCCATCGCGGCTCGAACAAAATTTTCGCGAAATCGTTCTTCTGCCGGACCATTAAGCTGTGGAACACACGTGTTTGCCGGCACATGTGTTTCCTCCTTCCTATAATATAGGGTCCTTAAACGGAGTGTGAAGAAACAGTTAAGCAGGCCAGAATAATTTTGCCGACCAACGATGGTGTGTGTTTGTTGTTGGTCAACACTACTCCTGGATTGCGCTACACTTACCAGCAGGTGTGGCGTAGTCACTTTTTCGAGCCAGGATAAAAAGAAAACAAATAAAAGTACTTAGCAAATACTGTAACTACCAACTGCAATTTCTAACGACGTTTGTTAATCAAGAAAACATGTTAAAATGTACCTACATAAAATTAATGAAACGTTTATAAAAGTTATAAATATCGATAATTTAACATCGACAAAAAATAAAAAGTGATGTACCTCCTGCACAGCGTATATACTGCGTTTGCGTGCGTCAGTCTGAACGGTGAGGAGGCGAGTCCGAGTCTCGCCCAGTCACGTGCGTATATCCGTTCGCGCACGCGCTCGAGCGTACGCGCCGCTGGGGCCTCTGTAGTCTCACTGCCGCCTAGGTCCAAGTCTTCCACTGACAATAAAAAGTATTTTTAATGGCTCGATCTAAACTTTTTGTCAAATACCGAACCAAAGATGTGACAAGGCGTTTTTATTTTTTTATGAATGCGAGTCGTTTGACCATAGAAATTGGAAAACGAAATGTGATGAACCGTGTGTTTCACTAATGATTTTCTACACCTTTATTTGATAAAGACATTATACTTAATGTCCTCCTGCCTGTTGCCTATATTATAAGCGCAAAATATACCTGGTCGGCCTGAAGTTAGTCACATCACCCGATCTTTACGCACCAAACAACCTGCTAAATAACATAATACTGCCAAAACGACCCATCCCAATTCTAATACAATCGATAAACGAATATATTTTTCTGATAGTGTACAACTAAAAAATTACAACCGAAAACTTAGACAAGCTATGTACCTATTTCTACTCACATGACAACGTGTCGGCGGACAACGAAGACATCAACGGTGGTGACGTCAACGATCTCGCGTCAGCCGACGGCAGGACGTACTTCTGGCGTTTCGATGGCTTCGGTTTCAAACCCGCCTTTCGTGCTGTCTTCAGTAAAGTTTTTTTTGCAAATCCCCTGTTGAAAATATTATTAGTTTTAATCTTCAAAACTGATGTTTTTTTATAAATGTATATTAATATTATTAATTATATAAAATATGTATTTATGAATGGTTGAGCCACGCTGTAAACAGTTTTGTCTACAGCATGAATGGGACGGCTCGACGGGGCTTTTACCACTTACATGGACATAAAACAGCTGATTGTTGCTGCTTTTCGTATGGTGAATGAGATATGCGGAGGCCCAAATTCCCCTCCCTTTCGCAAACCCTTAATTATCCCTTTCGTATTGTGGACGTACATGGGCGGTGAAGATCGCTTACCATCAGGTGGCCGACTTGCTCGTTTGCCCGCTTATGATATAGAAAATATTGATTAATGTTAAGTCTATGTACTTTGTGCGCTACAAATGTGGCGACCGTCAAGAAACACAACGTCGATATTATTTGGACTACATTATACTTGTAGGCGTATCCGGTTATCAAAACGTCAGCTGTCATTATACAAATGTCAATGTCCATAACGAACGCCGAGCACTGGTGGGGCGGACGTCTTTTTTGAAGTTATACTTCTTTAGGCGCGTTATGAAAAAATGATGAGAGTGAAATTTTAAGATGCGCGCGCACCTGTGACACAAAAAATTAACAGTATGAAGTTAGGCGCGAGAGCAGTATGAAGTTAGGCGCGTTATGAAAAAATGATGAGAGTGAAATAAAAAAAATAAATAAATAAATATAAATAAATAAATATAAATATATATATATATATATATATATATATATATATATATATATATATATATATATATATATATATAATTATATATAGATGCGGTTTTAATTTTATAATTTGGAACATGGTGCCGTAAAAAAGTACCAGGTTCGCATAAACGCGAAGAGAGTAGAATGTCCATTTTTCATGGCGAGTAGCCGTAATTAATAAACAAATGACGATTTGGACAAAGAAAAACTCTTTAGGTTTTTTCTTATTCGGAACATGTTGCCGTAAAAAGTACCAGGCTCGCATAAACGCGAAGAGAGTAGAATGTACTTCTATCATGTCGAGTGGATATGTTGATATAAATTAAAATACTTTTATTTAATATAATTAACACTAAATATTATTAAATTATTAATGTTAAATACTTATTATTGGTTATTTAATGATGCCAAAGAAGTATAACTTCTCACGCGCGTACATAAGTACACGCACCCATATTTTTTTTTTTTTTAAATAGATTCACCAAACTGGGCTACACATAACATATATGCTAAGCGAATAACATGCATGAAAGTGAGATTACACAAATGTGTATATATATGTATGTATATGTTACTGGAGGTGAATACAACATGCTAAAATCAGACACTTAGTTTAGAATCGTCGCGGAGTGCGCACGCAACCACGTACTCGGTGGACGTTACGTTTTAAGCTACGTTAATCCTAGCGATCTGATCATTTAGCAAAATTGTTGATTACTGATCGCACTATTAAGAATTACAAGGAGTGCTTATTGCAATAGCCGTTTTATTGGAATACTGTCTCCATACCCGCTAATCCACGCCTACTCGAAGTTGGCTAGCAACCTTAATGAAAGTCTAATGCCTTCATACTTGTTATCAATTGTATTCATCATAGGATAATAATGAGTAACTGAGCAGGTTCTGGAATGGAGGCCACGTACTGGCAAGCGCAGCGTTAGACGTCCGCCTACAAGGTGGACAGACGACCTGATAAAGATCGCAGGAGGTCGCTGGATGCAGGACGCTTCCAACAGGTCGGTTTGGAAATCTTTGGGAGAGGCCTATGTTCAGCAGTGGACGTCTTGTGGCTGATGATGATGATGAGCAGTTACTTGAGCGTATGGTGCTTGTGATGGTTGGTAGCGGCGGGCGGCACTGGTCTGGTGGCCAGCGCGAAGTGCAGCAGCGGATGCTCCGGGTGACGCAGCCGCGCCAGCTGCTTGCGGAAACTCTCCGCCTGCTCGCTCGTCACCTCCTCGTCCAGCGCCACCTGCGCACCACACAGGCGGAACATAGAAAAAACATGTTTAATATGGAACCATTATTTTCGAAGGTATGTGAAGTCTGCCAACCAGGCATTAGGCCAGTATGGAGGACTAAAGCCTAATCCCTCTCATTCAGTAGAGGAGGCCCGTGCCCAGCAGTGGGACGTATATAATACAGGGCTAGTAAAAAAAATTATTTAGAACCAGCATGAAAGTAAACACAAAACACTAAACATAAATCTACAATAATATTACAATGAGGAAAGATTTGAATTTTTGTATTATTAATTAAAAACTACTGGACCGATTTCAAAAATTCTTTTACCGTTAGAAAGCTACATTTACACTGAGTAACATAGGCTACTTTTTATCCTGGAAAAAGCAGATCACGCGGGCGGAGCCGCGAGGAAAAACTAGTTAACAATAAATAAAAAGTTTCCAACAACAAGGATCTCTCATTAAACTATACGCTGCAATATGATCATAAAACTACTGCAGCATTGGTATAAGATAAGGGATATATTTCAAATCACTGCCTATCCACGCGTTACATTAATCATTCACTACTTAATTAAAGATTTTGGTAAACTAATGTGGGTTAAAGTGAGAGAGGAGGAGCCTGATTACTGCTCGGGTTACGTTACGAATCGGTTTACCCTCCCATAAGAAGTTATCACTTCAACAAAAGCTAGTCATCACACATACCTTTATAAGTTGGAATGTTGCAGATCTGAGTTGTAGTCCCTCTTGTAGCGACTGTTCTAAATGCGGTAGATAGTGCGTTCGCACTACTTTCTCTCTCGTCAGCGAACATATAGGAAACGATCGTATCACAGTCTGTTCACACGCTGGAAATGCAAATAATTATTAAATTATAATATTAAATGATATTAAGATTTTTTTCGATAGTGTGTAAAATCTGCCAACCCGCATTAGGCCAAGGTGGTGAACTAAGGCCTAACCCCTCTTATTCAATAGAGAAGGCCCGTGCCTAGCAGTTTTAGTCATTAACGGGATTAAAAGTGAATGAAAGATTTCCAATGGCCATTTGTTCAGTTTAGTGTTAGTGTTTGATTAATACCCTCCAATAACATATTGTACGATAATAGTGATCCGGAACATAATATTCAGATAGTATACAGGCGGACTGGTAGAGCCATGATGTAGACAGTTCTGTCTACGGCATTAATGGGCCGGCTCGACCGGGTCGATACCACTGACGTACAGAAAACCGACGTGAAGTGGCGGCTTGATGCTGCGTTTCGTACGGTGAGTGGGATATTCGGAGGCCCAAGTCCTGTCTCCGTCCTCTTCCCAATCTCTTAATTATTCCTTCCTTTTAAGATCGGCAATGCTCCTACGATTCTTCTAGTATTGTGGGCGTATATGGGCTGTGGAGATAACTTACCATCAGGTTACCCACTTGCTCGTTTGCCGTTCTATGCTATAAAAAAAAAAATATGGGTGCGTGTACTTATGTACGCGCGTGAGAAGTTATACTTCTTTGGCATCATTAAATAACCAATAATAAGTATTTAACATTAATAATTTAATAATATTTAGTGTTAATTATATTAAATAAAAGTATTTTAATTTATATCAACATATCCACTCGACATGATAGAAGTACATTCTACTCTCTTCGCGTTTATGCGAGCCTGGTACTTTTTACGGCAACATGTTCCGAATAAGAAAAAACCTAAAGAGTTTTTCTTTGTCCAAATCGTCATTTGTTTATTAATTACGGCTACTCGCCATGAAAAATGGACATTCTACTCTCTTCGCGTTTATGCGAACCTGGTACTTTTTTTACGGCACCATGTTCCAAATTATAAAATAAAAACCGCATCTATATATTATTATATATATATATATATACATATATATATATATTTATATTTATATTTATTTATTTATATTTTTTTTTTTTTTTTATTTCACTCATCATTTTTTCATAACGCGCCTAACTTCATACTGCTCTCGCGCCTAACTTCATACTGCTCTCGCGCCTAACTTCATACTGTTAATTTTTTGTGTCACAGGTGCGCGCGCATCTTAAAATTTCACTCTCATCATTTTTTCATAACGCGCCTAAAGAAGTATAACTTCAAAAAAAACTTGCACATATATCTCAGGATTGATAAATAATCTGTTTAGAAGTTGGTCGAAATGTGATGTGTGAGTTGTGAGGTGTGCGGTGTAAGGTGTCAGGTGTCACGTGTCAGGTGTGTGGCGTCAGCTGTCAGTCGTCAGGCGTCAGGTGTCAGTCGTCAGGCGTCAGGTGTCAGGCGTCAGGCGTCAGGCGTCAGGCGTCAGGCGTCAGGCGTCACGTGACAGGTGTCAGACGTCAGCTGTGTAGTGTAGTGTTGCGTGTAGTTACCGTATGGGTCGGTGGGCGTGCCCTTGAACACGAGCCTGTAGTTGGTGAGGAAGAGCGCGCCCTCTGCCGGTAAGAGCGCTGTGGCGGCGGGCGCGCGGCCGTCCGTGACGAGGAACGCGCGCAGCGCCGCCGCCGCGCCCGCCTCGCCGTGGCACAGCGCCGGCGCCACTATACGCGCCTTAACACACATACACATACATTCAAATAAAACTCATTCAAACAGATCTTATCGATAGATAGACACGGGGCGGACTGAGGTGTAGGTTGTCCCAAAATATTAATGTTACTTTATCTATCTTCAGTTTAAAATTATTAAGGTTTGATAATGGTCTGATCTACGCAGAAAGAGCTCACGGTGTCATGAAGTATGGCAGATAGTCTTTTGGGTCTAGTATGGTCTTTTCGCGATAAAATCCGATTCAATTCCTACGGCTGAGTCGTTATTCTCAGACCAATGGACGCTTCTAATGTACAGCTAGAAACATTTTAATGTTATTTATCTTATTACTGAGGGGTTATGTTTTGATTGTTCCAATTTATACAAAGCTCATAGTTCGTTACCTGAGAATTATTGCAACTACTCAAGCAGCTGTAATAACCGCGGTTACACGTTAACTCAGATCACCGTAACAGAATTTAAGGGGCGTATTTACTAACATTTCTGCATAACACACTCCAAACTTCAAATATATAAAATCGATTTCTTATTGAAATAAAACTGATTTAAACGGATTTTATCGCAGTTTTATCACTTAATTTACCATTAATGAGTAACATTCGCGTAAACGTAAGAAATCATTATCGATTTCTTATGGTTACACGAATATTACACATTGAAATTAAACTAATTTAAACGGATTTTTATTGCGGATTTTTGAAGTGATAACTTCTTATGGGAGGGTGAACCGAAACGTTCCGTAACGCGGGCGGTCCATCGACTAGCCAGCGTTAGCCGACCTCCCTGGAACATCGATAATTTCGAAGTCCCAGGTGGCGTCATACAGTGACCAGTCGGTTTTGACCGGACTTTCACAAGGCTTTGACCGGACTTCGACCGGGCTTTGACCGGACCTTGATCGGGCTTTGACCGGATTTAGACCGGACTTTGACCGGGCTTTGACCGGGCTTTGACCGGACATTGACCGGTCTTTGACCGGGCTTTGACCTGACTTTGACCGGGCTTTGACCGGACATTATGCGGGCTTTGACCGGACATTGACCGGGCTTTGACCGGACTTTGACCGGGTTTTAACCGGACTTTGACCGGGCTTTGACCGGACTTTGACCGGGCTTTGACCGGGCTTTGACAGGGCTTTGACAGGTCTTTGACCGGACTTTGACCGGGCATTGCCCGGACTTTGACCGGGCTTTGACCGGACTTTGACCAGACTTGGACTGGACTTTGACCGGACTTTGACCGAGCTTTGACCGGACTTTGACATGACTTTGACCGGATGCCGTAACGTAACGCGTTAAGGGAAGCCAGACAGAGTGGCGCCGTAACATAACGCACGGCGCCACTCTGTCTGGCTTCCCTTTCTCTCACGCATACGGCAGCAGTAGGCAGGCTCCTCCGCTCTCACTTTAACCCACATTAGTTTAAGTTATCACTTCTGTCGAGCGTCCCGAGACGCACACCTTTTTTTTTTATTAATTTTGATCACGACGTTTCGAAAGCTTTCAGCCTTTGTGGTCACGCGGTGAAATCCGTTTAGATTAGTTTTATTTCAATATAACATCGATTTAACGTTGAAAGAAATGATCGATTGATAATTAACTAGTGTACAATTTGTATCATACAAATATAATACAACCGTCACTAGAGAGTTTTGGCGGAATTCTGACATTGCTTATTTTAATTTATTTCATAAACCAGTTTAGAGTTGTGTTTGTTGTACAAAAGTGGTGTAGATTTGTGCAATAAACATTTACGGTGATGAACTGTGTATGAAAACATTGAAATAAGTGAATTAAGCATCGCACTGGAAGGAATTCACACCAAAACTCCAACAAGACTTTGAAACCTCCACACCGATATTTCATCGTTCTTGTGAAGACTTGACAATAATTTATACTTATCATTGGCGAAATGACTAATAATGCGAGGCCATACATTTAAAAGAAGAAGAACAACAGTCACTACTCACAGTGAAGTTGGGTAAGGTACCTTCTGCACGGGCGGCAGTCTCCGACTCTCCCGCGCGACCGCGTCCAGCGTCTCGAGGTGCATGTGCACGACGCCCGGGATCATCTGATGCAGGCATCGCACGTGCTCCGCAGTCACTCCGCCTTCCGTGCACACCTGCGATTTTTTTTTTGTATAGCATAGTCCGGCAAACGAGCAAGTGGGTCACCTGATGGTAAGTGATCTCCACCGCCCATGTACGCCCACCATCAGAAGAATCATGGGCGCGTTGCCAACCTTAAAGGAAAGGGATAATTAGGGATGGGAAAGGGGAGGGCATATGGGCTTCCGAATATCTCACTCATGGTACGCAACGTAGCAGCAAACCGCTAATTTACGTCGGTTTTCTGTGAGACAGTGGTAACGACCCGGTGGAGCCAGCCCATTCATGCTGTAGACAAAACTGTCTACAGCGTGGCTCTACCACTCAAAAATGTGATCACGTCGTTATTATACTAGCCCTATATTATTATTACTATTATATTAGCCCTAGGACACCACTGCTGGGCACGGGCCTCCTCTACTGAATGAGAGGGGTCAGGCCTAAGTCCACCACGCTGGCCCAATGCGAATTGGCAGACTTCACATACCTTTGAAGAATCTTATCGAGTTCTCAGGTATACATGTTTTGCCTCACGATGTTTCCTTCATCGTTAAAGCAAACGATTAACAATTAATATACACTTAACTCAGAAAAGTCAGAGGTGTATGCTCTTGACAAGGTAGAAAAATAGTTGTTTACCTTATCGACAAATCTAGACACCATTTTGATGACGTTATTCCCTGCTTCACCGGGGTCGGCCTCTTCGAACCCAGACTCCGCGTCCACACTGTCAGACTCGGCGACACTGCGAGAAAATAAATATACATCTACTGTATAAATAGCACGTAATTACACTACAATTTGAAATACAGTTATAATAATACACTGATACTAGTGGAAGAAATAAACAAAGCGATGGTAAAGTCAGCACCAAAAGTCGATAAATACATTCAAACCAAAACCCCTAACATAGCAAGATGTACAGAAGTCACTAAACAAGATCAGCGCTAAATTGGATGAACATCGTTTAAGGTTGAAATTGGCTGAACACCAGATTGCCGAAAGTAGCCGAACATTACACGATCATGAGATAAATTTACAACTATAGTTACATAATGTTGTTATTTGTGAAAATAAAAATTTTGCTATATTAGCACTGACAATTCAAATTGAATTTAGTGCTCGAATTCAATATAATACGATAGTGTTGAGCTACTTTATATAGTCTGGTGTTCAGCGAATTATGTATGACCTTATACTATCATCATCCAATTTTGGTACCAGTATTGTTAAACAAATGATAAGTGGGTCACCTGATGGTAAGTGATCTCCACCACCCATCATCATCATCATCACCAAGTGAAGTGCCGTCCAGTGAATCAATTAAAATCTAGTAAACTTATTATTTAAATACACGATACCTGTTAGTGATACTATTGCTGGCTCTATCCATGTCGTCCCCCTTCGTCTCGGCCCTCCTGCCGGCGCCCTCTAGCGGCAGCAGCAGGTACACCATCCTATTGGCGTAGTGTATCGCCTGGCTGTATAGGGTAGACTCCTCACTCGCTATTATCTCTCTTTGTTTCTCTGTAATATCAATTTTGTTACATAATTGATTATGTTTTTTTTTTCTTTTAAAGCCTTTACGGTCTTGAATACAAGCCTTTTGTCAATAATATAAACGAGAAAAGTTACGTAGAAATTAATAATGGAAATGTATTCGTCATAATGCTTGTTTTTTGACTAAAACAATAAATTAGAGCGCCTTTAAAGATTGAATGATAATAAATTACATTCCAAAGGGGAAAGGAATCAGTTTTGTTCGACAGTTAAACGTCCACTATTGGGCTACACAATATAAGTGGAACTCACCGGGTGGTAAGCTCGGCCAGAGCCTCATTTGTTCTGCAGCTATCTCCAAAGCACTCGGCTCTTGAGCTTTAAGTAAAGATATGTATTCTTCGTCGTCTCTGAAACAAAACACTTTTTTAGACTATTGCGGTTAGTATTCATATTATAATATTCATTTAATCGGGATTTAATTTATGTGACGGTAAAAACTAACAGTTTTTATTTCGAGAATAATATTATCATCCGACTGTCTCGAGGACGCAGTTGCATTGCGTATCCGGTACGACTGCTGTGCTGTCTCAGGTTCGATCCCCGGGTCGGATAAGAGTTGTATCGGCTTTTTCAATCACGAAATGCGCAATATCAGCCCGGAGTCTGAAATTTGTGCCCGATATGGCGAAAGGCTCGCCCCATCATGATAGGGACATCACATCATGGGACAGAAATAAGCTCGGCGAAATGTGGATATGTAGGTTACCCCTCTCTGTTCCCCTTCGGGAATTACAAGCGTATGTATCTATGTAGTGATAATATTAATACGTGAATATCTAAGATTGTCACACCTTTTAAAGTACAATTAAAAAATAAATGAAATTTATAACACACGAAAGGAAAGATGACATAGATTTTCATAAAGAATCAAGTCTTTTGGAATGTAAAATAAAGTAAATATACAAAAATGTTTTTTCCGTACAAAATGCTTTAACCAATGAAAGCATTTTGCCTTATCTGCAAGGAAAAAAATATGTAAAAAGAATCGTGTCGAACATGTTTCTAGAACACTTACGTCTGTTCTCAGACTTCTAGAACATTCTAAGAAGCATAGTAACACCCGTTGAATCGTGGTTACCTTGGACTGGGCACCCTCTGATGGTGTGTGGGACTCGGCAGGTACAACGCCTTGATATCCTTCTGTACGTCCTGGTAGAACGCCGCCTCCCAGAACTGCTGGCTCGTCCATACTTGATGTTCCTAAAATAACAATGAATACCTAAGCATATATCGATAATGAATTCATAAGCAATTTCTTTAACGCTTTTATTTCCTTCGGCATCTATAATAATCATGCTAAAAATATCGATGAATCGATAATTTTTAATTGTTTTATATATCGATATTTTATTGCGATATATCGGTATTTATATCAACAATCAAAAACAATATTTTATAGAATGCCAAAGTATCGTCCAAATGTCCAGCCTATATATTAACTTTTTTGAATTTTTGTACGGTATGGCTTAAGAAGCATATCATGAAGTGTCGAGGCAAAAATTGTGACAATTGAATTAAATATAAGTTCATAATATTTCTTTATCCTTCTTTCATCTCCATCCCATGGTTGCCTGTAAGGCATTGACCTGAGCGATAAGGCCGCCAATTGTACTTCTCATCTTAGTCACAACTTAGTGATCTGTCCTGTACTCCTTGTGTACAATAAAGTTTAAATAAATAATATTTGTACTCATGTCTCGCCCGGGCTTCATCATAAATTGAGAAGTCGGTTATAAGAACCTACTAAGTCATTTCTTTTTTATTTATGGCTTTCGCATTATTATGCATTTTGCCAGTGTCAAGTATAATTTACTCTCAAGTTATTTTTACAAGAACGATGAAACACGGGTGCGGTCGATTTCAAGGTCTTGCCGGAGTTTTGGTGTTAACTCCTTTCAGTACGATATTTAATTCGCTTGTTTCAATGTTTCCATACACTGTTCATCACCGTCAATGTTTATTGAACAAATCCACACCACTTTTATACAATAAACACAACTCTGAACTAGTTTATGAAATAAATTAAAATAAGCGATGAACTGCACTGTCAGAATTCCCGTCAAAACTTCTAAGTCATTTATAAATTGTCATCAACAACAGACCTGTATGCACATGTAAGCGTATTGTATGACGCCTGTACACAGTTTCCTGCAGTATGCTGTAGCCAGCGGCAACATCGCCGCCGCTATCGAATGCTCGTCGATCGCAGTCGTCGACTGAAGCGCGCAGTTCATCAGCCTGAAATAAAATAAATCTATAGATTTACATGTTCAACTTACAACGGTGCATTCAATTATACAAGGTGGTAGGTCCCTCGTATGCGAGAGGCCGTCTGGGTTGGTACCACCGCTTTGTCTAATCTGCCGCCAAGCAACAGTGTGTAAGCACTGTTGTGTTTCGGTTTGGAGGACATTGAAGCCAGTGAGATTACTGGGCATTGAGATTTAACATCTTATGTCTCGCGATGACGAGTGCAATTCAGTGCCATGCAGTGCTTTGTAATTCAAAGTTATGTGTGGTGTTGCTTCTGTTTATGGGCAGGCGTGGCGCTTACCATCAGGCAAGCGCCTTGCTCGTCTCGTCGTTCAATGTAATAAAAACAACATCTTATTTCAACATTTGGTACTATTACTGTGAAATACTAGTATCGTATACTATAGATTTTCTGTAACACGTTGTATGGACCATATCAACTCGTGTAATCTCCCGTTTAAGGACACACTTGTCTGTGTTCACCTTGAGCTCTAGGAGGAAGTGTATCGTGGAACAGTGGACACGGCATGTAATGGCTGCTAAACATGGCATATGATGTTATATAAATATCCCATACAATCATATTAACATTGATTAATAGATTTCTAGCAACACATATTGTGCTGTAAAAATGTATAAAATATATATTTTTGGTTTATTTACTTTTGCTGTCGTGTATGGACAGTACGGTCCCATGATTGTAAGTGATATTTTTTATCCTATTGTAATAAAGCAACAACTGAGAATATTAGATCCCACTAGTCATATATAAATTCGAGACAAAAAAGCAACTAAGAAATCTCGTTAACAATCGAAGCTCTGTAACGAATGTTCATGCAGTTAAAATATTGCTCTTAAAGGTCTCAAGACCAGTTCCCAAAAGTGTACATATGTTTTAATTTAAAATATTATTATTAAAAACTAAAAGTATATATAAAATCAGAAAAAAAATTATGGGTGCGTGTACTTATGTACGCGCGTGAGAAGTTATACTTCTTTGGCATCATTAAATAACCAATAATAAGTATTTAACATTAATAATTTAATAATATTTAGTGTTAATTATATTAAATAAAAGTATTTTAATTTATATCAACATATCCACTCGACATGACCGCGTGGCCACAGCTAAGCGCGGCGAGCGGCGTGCGGCGCGGCAAGCGGTGAGCGGCGAAAACAAATAGTGTAGACAACGTGAAGTATGCCATAGCTACGGGCGACGCGCACGCGTCGCCGCCGCCTGCCGCGCCTCGCTCGCCGCGCCGCCACCCGCACCGCTAGAAACTGTGGCCAGGCCCTGATAGAAGTACATTCTACTCTCTTCGCGTTTATGCGAGCCTGGTACTTTTTACGGCAACATGTTCCGAATAAGAAAAAACCTAAAGAGTTTTTCTTTGTCCAAATCGTCATTTGTTTATTAATTACGGCTACTCGCCATGAAAAATGGACATTCTACTCTCTTCGCGTTTATGCGAACCTGGTACTTTTTTTACGGCACCATGTTCCAAATTATAAAATAAAAACCGCATCTATATATAATTATATATATATATATATATATATATATATATATATATATATATATTTATATTTATTTTTTTATTTCACTCTCATCATTTTTTCATAACGCGCCTAACTTCATACTGCTCTCGCGCCTAACTTCATACTGCTCTCGCGCCTAACTTCATACTGTTAATTTTTTGTGTCACAGGTGCGCGCGCATCTTAAAATTTCACTCTCATCATTTTTTCATAACGCGCCTAAAGAAGTATAACTTCAATAAAAAAGAAATTTATATGGCAGTAAATAAATTGAGGGTGAAAATATTGCAATACATCGGGCACTACTAAAAAGCGACCTATTTTTCCAGGGTCCCGGTCTATGGAACATACTGAGTATCAAGAATTACGAGCCCAAGATAGAAGACGATTTGTACATGAACTGCAATGCGGTGAAGAGGCGACTCAACCGAACGCATGAGGGTTACAACGTCACGTGTCACTTGGACAAGGACTTTGACGAGTCGTATGGGGTAATCAATTCATATTATCAGGACAGCACTTGGAGATAGGCGTTATTTATGTTAGATAGGCGTTTGCTGGTGGTAGGATATTCATATCCGTAGAGATTCACAAAGATCCACCGTACACAAGGTGTTAAAACCTGCCATAGTGATCCACACGCCTTATGTGGATCGCGTTCCAGGATCAGTCAGTGTATATCCGGTTCTCCCGAGAGGCTTGCGACATGACTTGATGGTTGATTGGAGCGGGTATAGGAATACATCCTTATATCTCTGTGCCTGCATCGGTCATCCGCCTGTCCTGTCGCAGGCCGCTCGATTTGCTTCTTCTTCCGAAGAGGGAAGCTTTTTTCGGATTTTTATACAGTTTTCAGCAATAGATAGAGTAATTCATGACGAAGGTTTATATGTATAATACATACAGAAAAGTCGAAAATTCAAAGATTTGTAATGTGATGTGGTAACAAACATATTTTTACCCGTGCGAAACCGGCGCGGGTCGGCAATTTATTTTATAAAATTCAATTTTAAGTGGTATATTATTAGTGCACCATCACATCCCTATCACACATTGTCCAACAGATGCTGATAGACATCTGCAAGAAGGTGGACGGTGGCTGCAAACCATTCCAGATGTTAACAGACGAGAGCACTACCCACTTCATGGAGAAATACACCAACGAAAATGTGAAAGCGTTCCTCATCGCAGCCGGAGTTGATCCACCCGAGTATCCTGTGCCGGCAGTACGTGTTTCAGACATTAGACTTCCAAATTGTCGATATCAAGTTCCCAAAGAAACATATAAGAGTGGTAGAGCCACGCTGTAGACATATTTGTCTACAACATGAATGGGCTGGCTCGACCGGGTCGTTACCACTGTCTCACAGAAAACCGACGTAAAGTAGCGGCTTGCTGCTGTGTTTCGTACGGTGAGTGAGATATCCGAAAGCCCAAATCCCCTCCCCTATCCATAATTACCCCTTTCCTTTAAGGTCGGCAACGCGCCCATAATTCTTCTGGTGGTGGGCGTACATGGGCGGTGGAGATCACTTACCATCAGGTGACCCACTTTCTCGTTTGCCGGCTTATGCTATAAAAAAAATATATATAAACATATTTAAATAATACTCCCAATGCACAGAGTAGTTACTGTTAGATATTGTAAGTTATTATTTTTTAGCTTCAGACGTAGGTTTGTATGTTAGTATGTTTATATGTAACGGAATCTTTGAACATGATTTTGACCTCCTTTAAAACGTCGAATTAAATCGAAATTAGGCGTACTTATCAAGGACCGATGACAATGCAATATGATAAAACGCTTTTATTTTCCTGGAAAAGCAAAGTAATATTAGCTTAAAAGATGACAATAAACTAGAGACATGTTGATAAATATTATAAATATGAAAACAGTGATCAGAGGTGACGAGCGTACCAACATGCGCGACTAATATCGAGGTTCAATTCCTATTTTGTTGGTAGCTTTTTTTTCGAGACTTAATGAGCGGTTAAGCAGACGGCTTCATACTGTTAATTTTGTGTCACAGGTGCGCGCGCATCTTAAAATTTCACTCTCATCATTTTTTCATAACGCGCCTAACTTCATACTGTTAATTTTGTGTCACAGGTGCGCGCGCATCTTAAAATTTCACTCTCATCATTTTTTCATAACGCGCCTAACTTCATACTGTTAATTTTGTGTCACAGGTGCGCGCGCATCTTAAAATTTCACTCTCATCATTTTTTCATAACGCGCCTAAAGAAGTATAACTTCAAAAATTGCTTATATCAAAACAGTGTCACAATTGACGGTAAAACGAAGCAACAACAAATATTAATAGATTTGGTGTAAGGAAGAATGTATGACCAGTGGGTATATCTCGATCTCTCTCGCATGCCCGCAGGGTGATAGTGGTGACGTCACTGTCTGGTATACCTTTTCTGTTTTCTTTCTTTTGAGAGACTTTCGGTCTCACAACACCCAGACCCCGGAACAAATATATGTGGATCACATAAATGTTTGTGTCGGTGCGGGGGTCGAACCCGCGGCCTCACGCTTCACAGCCGGCTAGTCGCCTGCTGCGCCACGGAGGCTGTCTAACCTAACTTTAACCCAGTATCTGCTTTTTATTCCTCAGGGTTCATACAGAGTGGATAACTATATTATAGACTACTGCAACCTCCCGCCCAACTGTCCTTACGGAAACTACGAGGCCACAGCGTGTGTGGTGAAGAGCGCACAGAGAGTAGGCTGCGTCGCGGCCATTGTGGAATTTGTTCAGGACGATAATGACGTATGCGGCTATGAATGACGCAGTAGAAATTTAATGTATATAATATAATGCATATGATAATAAATTGTACCACATCAAAGATAAGATGAATATTTATTTAATTCTTTAAAACTATAAAACCAATTTTAAGACATACAAAGCAATTAAATCATCTTGTCTCGTTTCTATATTATATGAAATTGTACTCGGCCGTAAGCAACGAATTAAATGACTTCTTACCCTAACCTCGGTTAGTGAGAGCAATAAACTTATTGTCAATATTTTTGGAAGTGTTGCTGAAGATGATTACCAACTAAACATGTTAAAACAGATTGACGTAAGAAAACACTAGATTTACGTAAATTAATCACAAACAAACAATAAATGATATGTATTCATCCACATTGGTGTTTTATTTACGATTAGTCCATTGAAAAGTTACATTTGGGGTTGCGTTTCTTAGAGGACGCAATATTATTTTTTTGATGTGTAGGGGGGGTAAGTGTAAAGCTAAAATCAAGTTTGTGGGGTCGCCACCCTTGTCCCACGGCCGCCATCTTGAAAATAGGGGTTGAAACGGTTTTTACGATATATCTCTTAAACTATTTGTCTGATAAAAAAAAATTGTTAACGTTTTTTGTTGCTAATTAAATTCTCTATAACTTTGGTCCAGTAACTTTTTGTCGTAAAACTATAAATAAAAAAGTTATAAGTGAAAATGTTCAGAAATTCGAGAAAAAAAATTATATTTTTCGATATAACTTTTTTTTTATCATTTTACGAAAAAACAATATCAGACCATTTTTGTAGATCGTTTTTTAAGGAACAACTTTTATAAGCAACATTTTTTCATTAAGTCAATAGCTAAGGTTTTACAGCGCTCCGAAGTGAGTACTATTTTTCAGTACTCTTAACTATACATATTTTATACATGGGTACTAATAATGTGTCATCAGTTATTTATTTATTTTTTTTATTTTGTTATTATAATTCTTTTAATTAGTAATTTTGCAATGTTATTAATAATTAATTATTGACTCTTTTCCTCACCACCCACGAGGTAGAGTCTGGAGGCGCGTTTTTTTTTACGTGGTATCCCCTTGGCCTAATCCACGGTGATTTTATAAATTTGAACTACTCCGTCCTCGGTCTTTTCGATGGACCAGGCTGCAGCTCAGCATCTGATCGGTTTTCTGAATCAAATATCAGTGGGAGAACTGGAGAAGGAAGGGGTGTCAATGTCGGCGGTTCATCATCGAAGTCATTTTCATTTGTTAATTCTGAGAGTTCCATTACGTTACTGCAAGTCTCTCCAGAACAATGGAAGCACACTGCGGAACATTTTAGCCCTGCTTTTCGACATCCACACATCGCTCCACAGTTTCCTTTGCATTTACAAAAGATCAATTTAAGAAGCTCAGGGGGTGCTGGAGGTTTAGAGCTCTGCACTGGCATCAATAATTTTCCACATTTTTTCCAGCCCCAGTCTTCAGGATCATTATTATTACCAAGCCACGACTGGACCTGATGGTAGACTCGGAAAGTATGAAAGCGAGCTGTGTCTTGTGTTGGAGGAAGTGAAGATAAATTAAATGTACTTTTTGTCACTGCCTTGGCGAATTGTTTGTATCTTAGGCTGTCAAGAGAATTATCATCTTTATTTTTTTCTTTATTACATTTTCACTTATAACTTTTTTATTTATAGTTTTACGACAAAATGTTACTGGACCAAAGTTATAGAGAATTTAATTAGCAACAAAAAACGTTAACAAATTTTTTTTATCAGACAAATAGTTTAAGAGATATATCGTAAAAACCGTTTCAACCCCTATTTTCAAGATGGCGGCCGTGGGACAAGGGTGGCGACCCCACAAACTTGATTTTAGCTTTACACTTACCCCCCCTACACATCAAAAAAATAAAATTGCGTCCTCTAAGAAACGCAAGGTGAGGCCTAAAAAATGTAACATTTCAATGGACTAGATATAATTATTATTGAACAAGCTTTACATTACGCGCAAAATAATTTGAAGTAGCAAGTACGGCGCGGCGTCGCGGCGCCGCGGCTAATGTTTTCAGAGGCTAAAGAATAAGGCTGGCTGGCAACCTAATAGCAGTTATAGTTAAGGTTTACGTCAAATTTGACGATAACTGTAACGCTGACTTTAACATTAACTGCGGAATGTGTTGCACCATCGGATTCCGATACTACTAGATTTCTCGATTAATTCTAGAAGCAGGGACATAATATGATTTTGGAGCACAGACGCTTTAGAAGATATATCGGGATGGAGGTTATACATCTGTTTTATATATATTTGGTTGATATTTAACTTAAACAATAGCTTTAACCAGCTTCTTGGTTCAGAATCTTGGGCGGTTACGGTTAACAGCTAAAATTATGACGTCATCAAACATTTGTCAAATGGTGCAACTAATTTTTTGCTTAACCGGTACTTTAACATGTTTGTCATTGCTAAAGTAAGATGGTGCAACCCACACTAAAACTTCAACCCGGTCAAATAATTTTGCACTAACTATAAGGCCGAACTATTCTACTCATAATAAGATTACATAGTTCGCGCATACGCTAATGGCGCACGAATAGGGAATCATTAAGGTCGCTGTGAAGTCATCGCTGGACGTCCGATGAAAAGCAATATACTCCCACCTTCGCCCCAGTCTCAATGTTATTAACTGTAATAAAGCCAGTCACTAAATGCATTACATATACACTCATGGATAAATAAAAAAAAAACTTCTTTCAAATAAAAATTAAATAAAAACTGTTTTGCTATTTGTTTTATATTGTATTGTGTAATATTCATATTCCAAGCTAATTGTGAACATAACAAGCATTAAAAATATTATTTTCTTCTTATTTCTCCTTTTTATAACCTTTTATAAGTGCTCCTTTAAATGTGTCCATGTGTACATATTCATTTAATTATACCCTTAAGGGCCTTCCGTGAGCAAACGACCTTAACTGACTCGCGCCATACTAAATCATGTACTTGGTGGTGCAGAATATGCACGTATGTAGCGAATAATTGTTTTAAAAAATCAGGTTTTGGTCTTTTCGAAAATTTAAAACGGGAAAAATATTCGTTATTCAATAGCCTATCTAGTGATGTTAATCTCATTTGAAAACATTCTGTACTTTAAAAGGAGACGCACGGAATCTTTGCATTTTTCTCATTTTTATGGTTCATTTATAACGACAATTTAAAAATATATATCAGCATTAACATGAATTTGAATCGAACAAAGTAAAGCTGACAGATTGTAGAAATATATTGTATATTTTTCTAATCAATATTTATTTTAAGTAATGAGTAGATAGCCTCTAAAAACATCGATCGCGCGGCGTTTTGCTGGGGGCATGGCCTTAATGAAAAAACGCAATCCACTCGAATGTAATTAGCCTAACAATACAAAATCGATCGTGTATAAACTATATCTGGTGTGGAACATCAAAAAATGTTAACTATGAATTGAGTACATATAATTATGTGGTTGGTCGTGCTAGCGGTATGATCATACCAACATATTTACACGGAACAATGATTATATAATGATGGGTTGTGTGAAATATTACAAACTGTATGGAATGGTCATGGCGATGTTAGTACTGCTGTTGTGCTCTGTACCGCTGATTGCGGCTTGGGGAGGCACGGACGATATGATTGTAAGTATTTTTTTTTTAATAATACCGACAATACAAAATTATATATAATACAAAATTATATAATACTGCCGCACCCACTGCCGGCCATAGGCCTCCTCTTATTTATTTATTAATTTAAACTTTATATACAAAACATGTATATCGGGGCGAGGTCCAAGTAGATACGTCAGAGAGGAGGGTTTTACAACCCTTACTCTTCACTTCATATAGTCAAGTTGTACGGCGTATGATTAGTCTCGATAATAACGACACAGGGTTATCACACTATTGTTTATTCACTCTTTTAAGCTACCACCGGCTCGGAAGGAAAGACGTAGGTGGGAAAGAGCCGGCGAAAGAAAAACCACCCGTGTTACAATACTAACTAATTATTAAGATTAACACTGTCTTCAAATGACCTTATCAGCCATAATTCTAATAATTAACTACTGTTTCGACTCACGGACGGAACTAGACTACTTTTTAAATGGCAAGACGCCATCTTTTATATAGAGGGATTTCCAATCTCCCTACTTCAAAAATAGAATTACTAAAGTCAAATCAGTAACAAATTAAAACCGAAATAAAGACAAATCAGCAACATATTTAACAAGTCGAATTAGTAACATTAAAATCGATGCAAAGCCAAATCAGCAACATACTTAAATTTATAAATTACTTAATTATCAATATTACACAAAACGGTAAAACATTCTAATTCTCCAATATTCATTAAACGATGGTCAAATTAGTTGCTTATTATATTTTATTACAATTATCTCACATATTTATTAAGTGTCGGCTATCAAATCAGTGTCTTATTTTAATCACTCCGACACGGCCATTCTGCAATAAGGTCGCCTCTGACCTTAAATCATTTCTGTCTAGTTATCTTAATCACTCCGACACGGCCTTTACAATTAAATCTAGGTCTTATGAAAATCTTTTTACGAAAATTTGGAAATTGTCCTTGTCCAACGAATGTGTAACATGATTACGAATGTGTAACATGATTCGGAGGCCCCTGTCCTCAACGGATGTGTAACATAATTCGGAGGCCCCTGTCCTCAACGAATGTGCAATATCATTCGGAGGCCCCTGTCCTCAACGAATGTGCAACATGATTCGGAGGCCCCTGTCCTCAACGAATGTGCAACATGATTCGGAGGCCCCTGTCCTCAACGAATGTGCAACATGATTCGGAGGCCCCTGTCCTCAACGAATGTGCAACATGATTCGGAGGCCCCTGTCCTCAACGAATGTGCAACATGATTCGGAGGCCCCTGTCCTCAACGAATGTGCAACATGATTCGGAGGCCCCTGTCCTCAACGAATGTGTAAATGATTCAACGAATGCGTAAATGATTCAACAAATGCGTAAATGATTCAACAAATGCGTAAATGATTCAACAAATGCGTAAATGATTCAACAAATGCGTAAATGATTCAACAAATGCGTAAATGATTCAACAAATGCGTAAATGTTTCAACAAATGTGTGTAAATGAATTTTGCAAGGAAATGCTCATAGCATCAGCAGCCACTTGTAAGTAATCGAGGGCGTACGGTAAAATCTATTAACGTTGAGCAATGAGAGAAATAAAAAGGAACAATAGAGACCAGAAGAACTGACCAAAATTTCAATGGACATTCGCTTACGTGGAATCAAATAGATTAGTGAAATAAATAGAATATTATGTATATAGGCGAGGGATCTGACACGGTAGGTGCCACCAATCTCTACAAGTTATTGCCTGGACCAGTTTGTGCTAGGCCGTATTACAATTGCTTTAGCAGAGTCATTGGTGCGAATTAACCCTTTAACGACTCCTACTTATTATTATAACTTTTTTAACATGATGGCTTATAATTCAATTTATTCTATTCACAGAGGACAAACTCGTGTCAGGATTTACCAATTGTAGGCCTTACTCTAAATGTACTTGTATAGAAGCTTAGTATGATTAACCACGACGGTATTTCTACTACTGTAACGGTCAGCCAAGCTGAAGGCTAGCTACTATAATAACGACCATGATTTTAGAAACACCGTTCGCACAGAATAAAAAAAATCATATCTAAACAAAATAACACGGCCTCTCCTGACGCGTGCGTGTCCTCGAGCAACAATGAGAAAATCCCGGGAACACAGCTGTCAAGTCAATAAGTTTAGAGGAATACAATGCAAATGATTCGTTTCTAGGCGGAGCCTGCACTTAATACCACGCCGCACCACTGACGCTGTGCCGTATTCTTCACAAGAACCGCTCAGTCGTTGCACTTCACTGCTTTCATCTGCCTGCATGACGCACCCAAAGAGCATTTTGCACCTCCTGCAACAAAAATACACGGCAGAATCACATAGTTCACAATTACATGCAAATATTTGTCTTGGGTGCGGGAATCGAACCCGCAGCCTGATGCCTATCCGCTGCGTTGCGGAGGCCAGCTGTCATCTGATAGTGTCACTTATATTACAAAATTTCAAGCGCAATTTAGTTGTGTTTTATGCACCGCTTCGACCAATCCTGACTAATTTAAACAATCGCTTTTGAGGTAAACTTTGTGAAGGTTGTCAGAGTAAGGCTTAATATGAATTCTAGTTTGGGATTCGACATTAATATTACTGTTAGAAGACATAAAAGAGAATTAGTTCACATAGATACGCATCAGCTCTTAGATGTCTTCAGCAGGGCGTGCAGACAAAAAACCGGGCAATTCCTCTGGACAGACCTCTTCATCATCGTCGGCGCCAGGCTCACCACAGGAGCTCACTCACTCACAGCTCCGTTTGAACATAAAACACATAAGAAGAACATTAAAAATGGTTATTACAGGTTCGTGTGTGTCTGAAGCATAACTTCTTAATCCTTTTATTTTTAAGTAATAAAATAATTGATTCGACACTTAATATCTTCAGACATAACACGAATAAAAATAAATCTCAGTGCATCGTGAATGACAGAATTTGGACTTCAATCACTCCCCATACACTACCACATGACACGCCATAGTGACAGTGAAATTGCAGGAGCGCGTGTACGGCTGATGCCATAGGTGGTACCCGGAAGCAAGCGAGAATCGGCTTAAAAATACTACTCACACTACAGGTAGCTGCGAAATTGCAAGCGCGCGTGGAACTCAAACAGCCTTATTAACGGGGGCACTGCTAGACTACGCCGCCAGTATGGAAGATATCTTCAAGGGGAAGTCATACGTCTGTCACCCACATATCTTAAGACCAGTTTACAAGACCCAAGAACTAAGAGTGTACTCCCTAAACAAACAGATTAGAACCCTGTAACCGGGCTATAGTGTCAATTCAATGCCCCAGTCCCAGCCATCAGAGAGTCAGGTCCGATTGATCGCCACGAGTACTAAAAACATCCTTTAAGGGAGAAACGTAAGTTTACCACCCACACATCTTAAGACTCTGTAATGTGGTCGAGCAACCAAACCCAATATCCCTAGCTCGGGTATATGCATAACACGGCATGATACTTCGCCTTGCGTACACTTATTCACGCACAAGCATCCAGTTTCAGCAACCACGTAAGCCATTAATGCTAACGCCGGTAAAGCAGAAAACCGCCACACGCGCTTCGATAAGCGCCTCCCAGCGTTACTTGTCACCACGGCTTCTGAAAACAATCATCAAAACGAGAAGGCAGGCGATTATCATGATTATGAGTTTTTATGAAATTCTCTCCATACTAAAGTGTGCCAGGCAGAAGCCTGATGCGTATTGGGAAATAAGTTTTCCAGGACAGGAACCCGAAAGACATTTCGTTAAAAAGTTGTAAAACTGTTTTAAATTCAGCAGTTCCGCATAACGATCGCAAGTGATAAGTTTTACTGGAACACGATCGTAAACAGGAATTATAGTAACGATTTCTTAGGAATTACAGTTCTTGTAATTATCACAATAAACAGAAGCACTTTTCGGTTTTTTTTTTGAATTTCTCAATGCGATATGAATGAACAGTTATGAAAATATCACGTAAACAAATAAATTTCTTGTCGGGTAGACGATGGTTATCTGTGATTCTACAAGGGTTAACCATAATTGCCACTAAGGCGCAATCCAGCCCAAGGTTTGTCAAATTTGACGATAACAGTGACGTTGACTTTAACATTGACTGCGGAATGTGTTGCACCATCGTGTTCTGATAAAACTAGATTCCTCGATTAATTCTAGAAGCAGGGATATATTATTTTGGAGCACAGACGCTTTAGGAGATACATCGGGATGGAGGCTATAATTGAACTATGGCACAGATATTTAATCTAAATAATAGCTTCAACCAGTGAACCCAGATCGGTTATAACAGTATTAACAGCTAAAGTTATGACGTCATATAACATTTGTCAAATGGTGCAACTCATTTTTGTGCTTAGCCAGTACTTTAACATATTTATCATTGCTAAAGTAAGATCGTGCAACCTAACTTTATTGTTTACAAAAATATCTAAAAATAAATAATAAAATCATTTGGCATTTAGCCAAAAGCTTTAACTACAACGTAAAAATTAAGAAATCTACACGCCATTATCTTCACAGATAGGCAGAAGCAAAAAACATTTCAATTACTATTTTTCTTTTCAAAAATGTAGCAAAGATCTACTTCAATTAATCACAGATTGTAGTCAAATACAATAATTGTAAGTCAATCTAATAGATTGTCTAAGCAAATTGATATTTTGGTGTAATCGGGCTCGCGTTTCTAGTGTAATTGGTGCAATCGTCAATACTTAAACTTTTATTCTACGAAACATTGATTCATAACAAACAAAAAGAAATTATCGTTCGCATCTGCAACGACAATCATATCAGAATAGATTCCTTGCATTAGGTATTTAGTGAACGGTGAGTACACAACTCTTGATAGCGAAAATCCATTTTGTTTTCGGTAGGTATTAGCAATGGGTCGGGGTACACTATAATAATACGATAAACTTTACACCGACGGTCACAAATACGAACTTTAAAATTCCTAATTTAACAACTCCGATTTATCATTCATCCTATCTTTATAATTCCTAAATTTCAATTTCCCAATTTCAAATTCCCCATGTTTATAATTACTATTCTCAAATTACCGAGTTTCAATAGATCGAATAACAAAAAGTCCGACTACTACTACTAGACTAGAATTATCGAAACATCAAAAATACGAATTCAACAATAGAGGGCATCTGGAGCTCGGTGGCCGCTGCTGCGCGGCACGCTCGCTCGCCTTCGCGCTTTAATGGTCACAGTTCTAGCCCAACCCAAATGATCCACTAACAATAAAGGGGGATCTGGAGTTAATTGCCACTTTTCTAACCTAACCCCAAATAATTCAATAACAACGACGGTAACCGACGTTAACGTTACTTATAGATTTTGAATATAAAAGCGTAACTGAATATTATATTAACTGAGTCAGAATCCTAATTTTAGCAGTTTATTCGGAGTATTGAAAATCGGAATACCATTTTTATTTGAACCGAGAACCCGTCAGGCATTTGATTCCCCGAACTTATAAAAAATCGGAAGCACACAAATCGCATTTTCGGTAAAATAAATTTTGTAAATTTTAATAATAGACATTATCATTTGTAAGTATTATGAAATTCGGACTCTCGAAAATCGGAACATCGAATTTGGAATAAAATATTTCGGAGTAATAGGTACTTCAAATTACTTTTTGTACGCGATCTACATAAAATGGAATGGTCTTGCCAAATCCTCGCTAATACTCCTAAATGCATTCGATCACAGTCGTACTGCAGAGTCGCTTTGTAAGCCGTACGGGTGAACCACCACATCGTGGGTACGGCGTTATGGTTCAACACCGGGAATTACAGCGCCGGTGTCATATTAGTAGAACTCTTCCATTATAGACCTAGATAAGCTCTTACAACAATTGGTACACGCTTAATAACTTTGTAGGTGTGGACACAATCATCCCAACCATTCTGTCTTTGGGTTCGAACACAACATGCAAGACTTTTCGTGTCCATACGCAGTAAACTAACAACATGTTCGAAATAAATTTAATTACTATAAACAAGTAACTTTCGAAATATCAAGACATGGACTTGTTAATAAATATCTGGTAAATTTACTCATTTACATTTCTGAAAACATCAAATTCAGGAGTGCAACGATCTTTAATAATTGTCGGGTAGATAATTATTCATTTACATTTCTGAACACCATCAAATTCAGCAATGCAATGATTTTAAACTGGATAAATTTTTGAATGGCACTGGTCTGCCACTCCATGAACCACCGTGATCTCTTACCAACTCATCACATGGCAATATTACATGCCTTTTTTGTTTTTTAACAAAAATCCAATAAATTGGAATAGACTCACCAAATTACTTGTAGACAGTCGCAATTCATCGGGCGTGTTAAATGGATAGGCTGTGGGCCCATCCCACTTCTGATATCGGGGCGAGGTCCAAGTAGATACGTCAGAGAGGAGGGTTTTACAACCCTTACTCTTCACTTCATATAGTCAAGTTGTACGGCGTATGATTAGTCTCGATAATAACGACACAGGGTTATCACACTATTGTTTATTCACTCTTTTAAGCTACCACCGGCTCGGAAGGAAAGACGTAGGTGGGAAAGAGCCGGCGAAAGAAAAACCACCCGTGTTACAATACTAACTAATTATTAAGATTAACACTGTCTTCAAATGACCTTATCAGCCATAATTCTAATAATTAACTACTGTTTCGACTCACGGACGGAACTAGACTACTTTTTAAATGGCAAGACGCCATCTTTTATATAGAGGGATTTCCAATCTCCCTACTTCAAAAATAGAATTACTAAAGTCAAATCAGTAACAAATTAAAACCGAAATAAAGACAAATCAGCAACATATTTAACAAGTCGAATTAGTAACATTAAAATCGATGCAAAGCCAAATCAGCAACATACTTAAATTTATAAATTACTTAATTATCAATATTACACAAAACGGTAAAACATTCTAATTCTCCAATATTCATTAAACGATGGTCAAATTAGTTGCTTATTATATTTTATTACAATTATCTCACATATTTATTAAGTGTCGGCTATCAAATCAGTGTCTTATTTTAATCACTCCGACATGTATAAAGGTGGACTTAATGCCAGAGGCATTCTCTAACAGTCAACCTACGGGTGATGCAGAGACGAGACAATGTGGGTGTATAAAAGTTATAAAATAAATTAATACAATATCAAATATAGATAAATACATAATATACAGATATTAAATACATGTTAATAAAGAAATACATTTTATATATTACATAAACATACGTTGCATAAATACATTTTATACACTAAATACATACATTACAATCTTTTATGTTTTTTTATCCTCTTATTTCTCACTGTTGGGCAAAGGCTACTCCATTTCCTTCCAGTTGAACAGGTGAAAAGCCACCACCTAACTTAAGTGGATAGGGTGAAAATACTTCCCTTCTGCCCAGATGGATAGAAAGAAAAAAATCGCCACTGGGT
Source organism: Amorpha juglandis (assembly GCA_949126905.1). NCBI lineage: Eukaryota > Metazoa > Arthropoda > Insecta > Lepidoptera > Sphingidae > Amorpha > Amorpha juglandis. Next base: position 7,288,455 of record OX421386.1, on the reverse strand, counting down.
GTTTTCTGATGATAGCCGACAGTATTGTAGCAAGCTTAGGAAGGTGTGACGACCTAGACACCTTCGAAACTACGTGGCAAGAGCACGTGTGGACAATTAATATTTCCAACTCCTCCCTAACCTTCTATCTGATTAATTTCGTTGCGGGACGAAGGCATTTAGGCATTCCCAGAGACTCACCGAGCTTCACTGCTCGGTGTCAATAAAAATGCGTGCCACTGTTGATCCTAGTGCACAGGAGTTACAGTGGCGGGTGTGAGGGCGGGATAGTCTCTAAAAGAGCACGTGTTCCCATTGGAACTTTAAAGCAAGTCAGAACTTATGAAATTTAAGATGCGCGATTGACTGACACCATGAAATTTTATTTTTATTATTTTAATATTGATATAAATAGATTTCAAAAATATTTTACATATTATAACCATGCATTTAATGTTTACATACATACATACGCGCCTGTTTCCCATAGGGATAGGCAGAGACAACGGACTTCCACCTGCTACGATCCTTACACATAAGTTATAATTTATAATTTGTAAATATATTAATTATCTTTTGTGAAAATTACATGTTTATCCAACTTCAAAGAGTTGAGTATAATTTAAAATTTTCAACCCAGAAGCATACGGGCGCAAGTCACACGTAACTTATGAATGTAATACGTCCTCATTCTACTGAGGTGAAGAAATTTAAAGTAAGTCTCTCCAAAACTTGTACACAGTAAGTTTGTCTGTACTTCCCAGGGCGAAGGTGAATGGATAGTAAAGAAAGTGTCGAAATGCCCGGATGACGATAAGTACACCAACAAAATCGAAGTATCTAGAAGAAAAGTGAACCGGACTCATGATGGTTTCAATTTTCATGGAATTTTGGATTTCACGCTGGACAATAGCCGCGGTGTAAGTTCTACAGTTCATATTGACATATTGGTATGGCCTTTAATAGCAACAAATAAATTTTAAAATATTCTATTACAAAAATCTATTTCGTTATAATTTAATTTCGATTATTAGTTTCTGTTACAATAATCAATTTCGTTATAATTGAATTTCCATTATTTTGTGGCATGTTTCCATGTTTTGCGGCAAATTCTAGAGTTTTTTTAATCCACCTCAATGACGAGACCCCTTTAATATCCTTGAAACCGGAACACAAATAGCTGTGGTATCTACCCAGACGGCCTCTCGCATACGAGAGCCACACCACAAAGTAAATGATTATTTATAGATCTTCATAGACGCGTGCAAGTACATGGACGGTGGTTGTAAACCGTACCAAACGTTCGCGGACGACTGCGCGTGCTGCTTTATCAAGAAATACGCACAATCTAATATGCAAGACCTTCTGACAATGGCGGGGCTCGACCCTCCCGACTGTCCCATACCAAAGGTAATTTACGTCTGCTTTTTACGACATTTAGCATATATTTCATAATAATACATAGACCTCAAGGACGAAGTGGCCCTACTACACTTTGTTGGTGATATGATATTCATATCCGCCCGGATAGCGACCACCGTACACATGGTGTTAAAACCTGCCATAGTGATCCACACGCCTTGTGTAGATCGCGAGCCAGGATCAGCTAGTGTATATCCGGTTCTCCCTAGGGGCTTGCGACATGACTCGATGCTTGATTGGGGCGAGTATAGGAGTACATCCTTGTATCACTGTGCCTGCATCGGTCACCCGCCTGTCCTGTCGCAGGCCCCTGGATTTGCTTCATTCCTCTCCGAAGAGAGTTCTATTCCCAGTTCGGACAATCACAGGGACCTACCACCTTGTAACACTTGTATTATGTAACAATAACATTAATTTACCCAGGGAGAAATCAACGTGACCGACTACGTGTTCGACTACGACGTGTTGCCAGCGAAAGGTATATACGGAACGTACGACGCGACCGTATACCTTCTCGGTCCGAAAGCGGGACACAAGCCACCGGAGCGTCTAGCCTGCATTATAATGACCGTGCATTTTGACAAAATTTCCGATGATGAAGATTAGACTATAGACGACGACGCGAGAACCAGAGTTGTCTATGTACTATACTATTAAAAATGTAATTATTAAAATTAAAAACTAAAAACGTAATTTAAATATTGTATTATATGACATGGCCGAGTCAAAAACAGTAGGCTTATGCCCCAATACTGAAATGAAACTAAGTCAAGCTTTTAAGATCGTTTTAAATATGTTGAGGTTCTATTAGCTGACCAAATTGTATGAAAATAAATAGCCGTTAGCCGTCATACTTCGGACAGTAAGTGTTTAATTAGGTACCGGAAGTTAATAAATTCTAGACATTCTTAAATTCCATGCTAATTTTATTCATTTGTTATTACGATCGATAAAAAAATGCACCGTTACATGCCGCACGGGCAGAGCTTGCCAGGTAACCCGCGAGCTAGACATAACTGTGGTGACATTGGGTACTAGACATGAGTGTGGCGACAGTGTGTACGTACCTGACGAGCAGCTCGAACTGGTGGTGGTGCAGCAGGTGCTTGGGCGCGGGCAGGCGGCGCGCCAGGTCGCGGGTGAGCGCCGCTAGACATGAGTGTGTACGTACCTGACGAGCAGCTCGAACTGGTGGTGGTGCAGCAGGTGCTTGGGCGCGGGCAGGCGGCGCGCCAGGTCGCGGGTGAGCGCCGCTAGACATGAGTGTGTACGTACCTGACGAGCAGCTCGAACTGGTGGTGGTGCAGCAGGTGCTTGGGCGCGGGCAGGCGGCGCGCCAGGTCGCGGGTGAGGATGAGCTAGACATGAGTGTGTACGTACCTGACGAGCAGCTCGAACTGGTGGTGGTGCAGCAGGTGCTTGGGCGCGGGCAGGCGGCGCGCCAGGTCGCGGGTGAGGATGAGCTAGACATGAGTGTGTACGTACCTGACGAGCAGCTCGAACTGGTGGTGGTGCAGCAGGTGCTTGGGCGCGGGCAGGCGGCGCGCCAGGTCGCGGGTGAGCGCCGCTAGACATGAGTGTGTACGTACCTGACGAGCAGCTCGAACTGGTGGTGGTGCAGCAGGTGCTTGGGCGCGGGCAGGCGGCGCGCCAGGTCGCGGGTGAGCGCCGCTAGACATGAGTGTGTACGTACCTGACGAGCAGCTCGAACTGGTGGTGGTGCAGCAGGTGCTTGGGCGCGGGCAGGCGGCGCGCCAGGTCGCGGGTGAGCGCCGCTAGACATGAGTGTGTACGTACCTGACGAGCAGCTCGAACTGGTGGTGGTGCAGCAGGTGCTTGGGCGCGGGCAGGCGGCGCGCCAGGTCGCGGGTGAGCGCCGCTAGACATGAGTGTGTACGTACCTGACGAGCAGCTCGAACTGGTGGTGGTGCAGCAGGTGCTTGGGCGCGGGCAGGCGGCGCGCCAGGTCGCGGGTGAGCGCCGCTAGACATGAGTGTGTACGTACCTGACGAGCAGCTCGAACTGGTGGTGGTGCAGCAGGTGCTTGGGCGCGGGCAGGCGGCGCGCCAGGTCGCGGGTGAGCGCCGCTAGACATGAGTGTGTACGTACCTGACGAGCAGCTCGAACTGGTGGTGGTGCAGCAGGTGCTTGGGCGCGGGCAGGCGGCGCGCCAGGTCGCGGGTGAGCGCCGCTAGACATGAGTGTGTACGTACCTGACGAGCAGCTCGAACTGGTGGTGGTGCAGCAGGTGCTTGGGCGCGGGCAGGCGGCGCGCCAGGTCGCGGGTGAGCGCCGCTAGACATGAGTGTGTACGTACCTGACGAGCAGCTCGAACTGGTGGTGGTGCAGCAGGTGCTTGGGCGCGGGCAGGCGGCGCGCCAGGTCGCGGGTGAGCGCCGCTAGACATGAGTGTGTACGTACCTGACGAGCAGCTCGAACTGGTGGTGGTGCAGCAGGTGCTTGGGCGCGGGCAGGCGGCGCGCCAGGTCGCGGGTGAGGATGAGCTAGACATGAGTGTGTACGTACCTGACGAGCAGCTCGAACTGGTGGTGGTGCAGCAGGTGCTTGGGCGCGGGCAGGCGGCGCGCCAGGTCGCGGGTGAGCGCCGCTAGACATGAGTGTGTACGTACCTGACGAGCAGCTCGAACTGGTGGTGGTGCAGCAGGTGCTTGGGCGCGGGCAGGCGGCGCGCCAGGTCGCGGGTGAGCGCCGCTAGACATGAGTGTGTACGTACCTGACGAGCAGCTCGAACTGGTGGTGGTGCAGCAGGTGCTTGGGCGCGGGCAGGCGGCGCGCCAGGTCGCGGGTGAGGATGAGCTAGACATGAGTGTGTACGTACCTGACGAGCAGCTCGAACTGGTGGTGGTGCAGCAGGTGCTTGGGCGCGGGCAGGCGGCGCGCCAGGTCGCGGGTGAGGATGAGCTAGACATGAGTGTGTACGTACCTGACGAGCAGCTCGAACTGGTGGTGGTGCAGCAGGTGCTTGGGCGCGGGCAGGCGGCGCGCCAGGTCGCGGGTGAGGATGAGCTAGACATGAGTGTGTACGTACCTGACGAGCAGCTCGAACTGGTGGTGGTGCAGCAGGTGCTTGGGCGCGGGCAGGCGGCGCGCCAGGTCGCGGGTGAGCGCCGCTAGACATGAGTGTGTACGTACCTGACGAGCAGCTCGAACTGGTGGTGGTGCAGCAGGTGCTTGGGCGCGGGCAGGCGGCGCGCCAGGTCGCGGGTGAGGATGAGCTAGACATGAGTGTGTACGTACCTGACGAGCAGCTCGAACTGGTGGTGGTGCAGCAGGTGCTTGGGCGCGGGCAGGCGGCGCGCCAGGTCGCGGGTGAGCGCCGCTAGACATGAGTGTGTACGTACCTGACGAGCAGCTCGAACTGGTGGTGGTGCAGCAGGTGCTTGGGCGCGGGCAGGCGGCGCGCCAGGTCGCGGGTGAGGATGAGCTAGACATGAGTGTGTACGTACCTGACGAGCAGCTCGAACTGGTGGTGGTGCAGCAGGTGCTTGGGCGCGGGCAGGCGGCGCGCCAGGTCGCGGGTGAGCGCCGCTAGACATGAGTGTGTACGTACCTGACGAGCAGCTCGAACTGGTGGTGGTGCAGCAGGTGCTTGGGCGCGGGCAGGCGGCGCGCCAGGTCGCGGGTGAGCGCCGCTAGACATGAGTGTGTACGTACCTGACGAGCAGCTCGAACTGGTGGTGGTGCAGCAGGTGCTTGGGCGCGGGCAGGCGGCGCGCCAGGTCGCGGGTGAGCGCCGCTAGACATGAGTGTGTACGTACCTGACGAGCAGCTCGAACTGGTGGTGGTGCAGCAGGTGCTTGGGCGCGGGCAGGCGGCGCGCCAGGTCGCGGGTGAGGATGAGCTAGACATGAGTGTGTACGTACCTGACGAGCAGCTCGAACTGGTGGTGGTGCAGCAGGTGCTTGGGCGCGGGCAGGCGGCGCGCCAGGTCGCGGGTGAGCGCCGCTAGACATGAGTGTGTACGTACCTGACGAGCAGCTCGAACTGGTGGTGGTGCAGCAGGTGCTTGGGCGCGGGCAGGCGGCGCGCCAGGTCGCGGGTGAGCGCCGCTAGACATGAGTGTGTACGTACCTGACGAGCAGCTCGAACTGGTGGTGGTGCAGCAGGTGCTTGGGCGCGGGCAGGCGGCGCGCCAGGTCGCGGGTGAGCGCCGCTAGACATGAGTGTGTACGTACCTGACGAGCAGCTCGAACTGGTGGTGGTGCAGCAGGTGCTTGGGCGCGGGCAGGCGGCGCGCCAGGTCGCGGGTGAGGATGAGCTAGACATGAGTGTGTACGTACCTGACGAGCAGCTCGAACTGGTGGTGGTGCAGCAGGTGCTTGGGCGCGGGCAGGCGGCGCGCCAGGTCGCGGGTGAGCGCCGCTAGACATGAGTGTGTACGTACCTGACGAGCAGCTCGAACTGGTGGTGGTGCAGCAGGTGCTTGGGCGCGGGCAGGCGGCGCGCCAGGTCGCGGGTGAGCGCCGCTAGACATGAGTGTGTACGTACCTGACGAGCAGCTCGAACTGGTGGTGGTGCAGCAGGTGCTTGGGCGCGGGCAGGCGGCGCGCCAGGTCGCGGGTGAGCGCCGCTAGACATGAGTGTGTACGTACCTGACGAGCAGCTCGAACTGGTGGTGGTGCAGCAGGTGCTTGGGCGCGGGCAGGCGGCGCGCCAGGTCGCGGGTGAGGATGAGCTAGACATGAGTGTGTACGTACCTGACGAGCAGCTCGAACTGGTGGTGGTGCAGCAGGTGCTTGGGCGCGGGCAGGCGGCGCGCCAGGTCGCGGGTGAGCGCCGCTAGACATGAGTGTGTACGTACCTGACGAGCAGCTCGAACTGGTGGTGGTGCAGCAGGTGCTTGGGCGCGGGCAGGCGGCGCGCCAGGTCGCGGGTGAGCGCCGCTAGACATGAGTGTGTACGTACCTGACGAGCAGCTCGAACTGGTGGTGGTGCAGCAGGTGCTTGGGCGCGGGCAGGCGGCGCGCCAGGTCGCGGGTGAGGATGAGCTAGACATGAGTGTGTACGTACCTGACGAGCAGCTCGAACTGGTGGTGGTGCAGCAGGTGCTTGGGCGCGGGCAGGCGGCGCGCCAGGTCGCGGGTGAGGATGAGCTAGACATGAGTGTGTACGTACCTGACGAGCAGCTCGAACTGGTGGTGGTGCAGCAGGTGCTTGGGCGCGGGCAGGCGGCGCGCCAGGTCGCGGGTGAGGATGAGCTAGACATGAGTGTGTACGTACCTGACGAGCAGCTCGAACTGGTGGTGGTGCAGCAGGTGCTTGGGCGCGGGCAGGCGGCGCGCCAGGTCGCGGGTGAGCGCCGCTAGACATGAGTGTGTACGTACCTGACGAGCAGCTCGAACTGGTGGTGGTGCAGCAGGTGCTTGGGCGCGGGCAGGCGGCGCGCCAGGTCGCGGGTGAGCGCCGCTAGACATGAGTGTGTACGTACCTGACGAGCAGCTCGAACTGGTGGTGGTGCAGCAGGTGCTTGGGCGCGGGCAGGCGGCGCGCCAGGTCGCGGGTGAGCGCCGCTAGACATGAGTGTGTACGTACCTGACGAGCAGCTCGAACTGGTGGTGGTGCAGCAGGTGCTTGGGCGCGGGCAGGCGGCGCGCCAGGTCGCGGGTGAGCGCCGCTAGACATGAGTGTGTACGTACCTGACGAGCAGCTCGAACTGGTGGTGGTGCAGCAGGTGCTTGGGCGCGGGCAGGCGGCGCGCCAGGTCGCGGGTGAGGATGAGCTAGACATGAGTGTGTACGTACCTGACGAGCAGCTCGAACTGGTGGTGGTGCAGCAGGTGCTTGGGCGCGGGCAGGCGGCGCGCCAGGTCGCGGGTGAGGATGAGCTAGACATGAGTGTGTACGTACCTGACGAGCAGCTCGAACTGGTGGTGGTGCAGCAGGTGCTTGGGCGCGGGCAGGCGGCGCGCCAGGTCGCGGGTGAGCGCCGCTAGACATGAGTGTGTACGTACCTGACGAGCAGCTCGAACTGGTGGTGGTGCAGCAGGTGCTTGGGCGCGGGCAGGCGGCGCGCCAGGTCGCGGGTGAGGATGAGCTAGACATGAGTGTGTACGTACCTGACGAGCAGCTCGAACTGGTGGTGGTGCAGCAGGTGCTTGGGCGCGGGCAGGCGGCGCGCCAGGTCGCGGGTGAGCGCCGCTAGACATGAGTGTGTACGTACCTGACGAGCAGCTCGAACTGGTGGTGGTGCAGCAGGTGCTTGGGCGCGGGCAGGCGGCGCGCCAGGTCGCGGGTGAGGATGAGCTAGACATGAGTGTGTACGTACCTGACGAGCAGCTCGAACTGGTGGTGGTGCAGCAGGTGCTTGGGCGCGGGCAGGCGGCGCGCCAGGTCGCGGGTGAGGATGAGCTAGACATGAGTGTGTACGTACCTGACGAGCAGCTCGAACTGGTGGTGGTGCAGCAGGTGCTTGGGCGCGGGCAGGCGGCGCGCCAGGTCGCGGGTGAGGATGAGCTAGACATGAGTGTGTACGTACCTGACGAGCAGCTCGAACTGGTGGTGGTGCAGCAGGTGCTTGGGCGCGGGCAGGCGGCGCGCCAGGTCGCGGGTGAGGATGAGCTAGACATGAGTGTGTACGTACCTGACGAGCAGCTCGAACTGGTGGTGGTGCAGCAGGTGCTTGGGCGCGGGCAGGCGGCGCGCCAGGTCGCGGGTGAGGATGAGCTAGACATGAGTGTGTACGTACCTGACGAGCAGCTCGAACTGGTGGTGGTGCAGCAGGTGCTTGGGCGCGGGCAGGCGGCGCGCCAGGTCGCGGGTGAGGATGAGCTAGACATGAGTGTGTACGTACCTGACGAGCAGCTCGAACTGGTGGTGGTGCAGCAGGTGCTTGGGCGCGGGCAGGCGGCGCGCCAGGTCGCGGGTGAGGATGAGCTAGACATGAGTGTGTACGTACCTGACGAGCAGCTCGAACTGGTGGTGGTGCAGCAGGTGCTTGGGCGCGGGCAGGCGGCGCGCCAGGTCGCGGGTGAGCGCCGCTAGACATGAGTGTGTACGTACCTGACGAGCAGCTCGAACTGGTGGTGGTGCAGCAGGTGCTTGGGCGCGGGCAGGCGGCGCGCCAGGTCGCGGGTGAGCGCCGCTAGACATGAGTGTGTACGTACCTGACGAGCAGCTCGAACTGGTGGTGGTGCAGCAGGTGCTTGGGCGCGGGCAGGCGGCGCGCCAGGTCGCGGGTGAGCGCCGCTAGACATGAGTGTGTACGTACCTGACGAGCAGCTCGAACTGGTGGTGGTGCAGCAGGTGCTTGGGCGCGGGCAGGCGGCGCGCCAGGTCGCGGGTGAGGATGAGCTAGACATGAGTGTGTACGTACCTGACGAGCAGCTCGAACTGGTGGTGGTGCAGCAGGTGCTTGGGCGCGGGCAGGCGGCGCGCCAGGTCGCGGGTGAGCGCCGCTAGACATGAGTGTGTACGTACCTGACGAGCAGCTCGAACTGGTGGTGGTGCAGCAGGTGCTTGGGCGCGGGCAGGCGGCGCGCCAGGTCGCGGGTGAGGATGAGCTAGACATGAGTGTGTACGTACCTGACGAGCAGCTCGAACTGGTGGTGGTGCAGCAGGTGCTTGGGCGCGGGCAGGCGGCGCGCCAGGTCGCGGGTGAGCGCCGCTAGACATGAGTGTGTACGTACCTGACGAGCAGCTCGAACTGGTGGTGGTGCAGCAGGTGCTTGGGCGCGGGCAGGCGGCGCGCCAGGTCGCGGGTGAGCGCCGCTAGACATGAGTGTGTACGTACCTGACGAGCAGCTCGAACTGGTGGTGGTGCAGCAGGTGCTTGGGCGCGGGCAGGCGGCGCGCCAGGTCGCGGGTGAGGATGAGCTAGACATGAGTGTGTACGTACCTGACGAGCAGCTCGAACTGGTGGTGGTGCAGCAGGTGCTTGGGCGCGGGCAGGCGGCGCGCCAGGTCGCGGGTGAGGATGAGCTAGACATGAGTGTGTACGTACCTGACGAGCAGCTCGAACTGGTGGTGGTGCAGCAGGTGCTTGGGCGCGGGCAGGCGGCGCGCCAGGTCGCGGGTGAGGATGAGCTAGACATGAGTGTGTACGTACCTGACGAGCAGCTCGAACTGGTGGTGGTGCAGCAGGTGCTTGGGCGCGGGCAGGCGGCGCGCCAGGTCGCGGGTGAGCGCCGCTAGACATGAGTGTGTACGTACCTGACGAGCAGCTCGAACTGGTGGTGGTGCAGCAGGTGCTTGGGCGCGGGCAGGCGGCGCGCCAGGTCGCGGGTGAGCGCCGCTAGACATGAGTGTGTACGTACCTGACGAGCAGCTCGAACTGGTGGTGGTGCAGCAGGTGCTTGGGCGCGGGCAGGCGGCGCGCCAGGTCGCGGGTGAGCGCCGCTAGACATGAGTGTGTACGTACCTGACGAGCAGCTCGAACTGGTGGTGGTGCAGCAGGTGCTTGGGCGCGGGCAGGCGGCGCGCCAGGTCGCGGGTGAGCGCCGCCCTGGCCGCTGGTGCACGCAGGGCCCGCAGCACGCCCGCCATGGACTTGCGCGCGTCTGCGTACCGGCACTCGAACAGCGCCGCCACGCACCCGCTCAGCACCTGCGACACCACACAATACGCATGACATACGTACATACTAGTGAGGTGCCGGATATCCGTATCCGTATCCGCGGATATCCGAAGAGAAAAATATCGGTATCCGCGGATATCAGATGGGAAGAATATCGGTATCCGCGGATATCCGAAGGGAAAATATCGGTATCTGTTGATATCAGAAGGCAAAATATCGGTATCCTCGGATATCGGCGTCATTTGGCGTTTACGTCTGTTTAGAATAAAATCTAATTCAAAGGAGAAATCATGAATGAAAACAGTCGATCTCCGAAAAAAAAAAGGAAAGTAATGGTGATGGTAAAGAGACCTTTAATTTGGATCTAATTTAATTTAATCTACTAGTAGAGGTATGTTGAAAAAATGAAATGTCATTTATCCACAACCATTACTTATTTCCACAAATAAATCATACCTCTAATCTTCTCGCAGAATTAGTAAGTAACAGTTGCCCGTATTCGCTGGCGCCGGTAGGTGGGGCTGACAACGGCACTATCCTCGGTTGGGGTGGTCTTAAAGCTGCTAATCTGTAATAGAATATATTCAGGGGTAAATTTAAAGAAGGAAAGAAACAAAACGTTATAAATAGCAGACAATTTAATCATTAATTTAAATAATTTACAAGGTGGTAGGTCCCTCGTATACGAGAGGCCGTCTAGGTTGGTACCAAGCAATAGAAAGAAAGAAAGAAAGATTTATTACCAACATAATAGCATGCAACTTAAATATGATGTACAATTTTAATAGTAAAAATATTAGCCTAATAAGTTGCACGTCGTCATGATGGCAAAGTAGATGGCAAAATAGTGTGTAAGCACTGTTGTTTTGGTTTGAAGAACATTTAAGCCAGTGAAATTACTGGACATTATGAGACTTAACATCTTATGTCTCGGGGTGACGAGCTCTGTACAGTGCCTTGCAGTGCTCTGTAATTCAAAGTTCTGTGTGGTGTTGCTTCTGTTTATGGGCAGACGCTGACCATCAGGCGAGCACCTTGCTCGTCTCTTCATTCAATCAAATAAAAAATGTGGGTGGTAGGTGGTGGGTGGTAGGTGGCGGGTGCTGGGTGGTAGTTGGTGGGTGGTAGTTGGTGGGTGGTAGTTGGTGGGTGGTAGTTGGTAGGTGGTGGGTGGTGCCTGACTTGTGTTCGTGTCCGGGCCTGGCAGCCAGCTCGTGCATGAGGTGCGTGACGGCGCGCGCGTCCAGCGTGGGCAGCGGCGGCTGGTGCACGCGGCCCGACGCGCCCGCCGGCGGACGCAGCACACGCTGCTGGAACGCCTGCGCAAACACACACAACTGGTCACAAGGAGTTTTTGGCGGGAATTCTGACAGTGCAGTTTTTTTTTTTAATGGCAGCTGTTATACATTATGCCAGTGTCAAGTTAGGGACAGTGCAGTTCATCGCTTATTTTAATTTATTTCATAAACCAGTTTAGATTTGTGTTTGTTGTATAAAAGTGGTGTGGATTTGTTCAATGAACATTGACGGTGATGAACAGTGTATGGAAACATTGAAATAAGTGAATTAAGTATCGTATTGGAAGGAGTTAACACCAAAACTCCGACAAGACCTTGAAATCGACCGCATTCGTTTTTCATCGTTCTTGTAAAAATAACTTGAGAAAAAATTGGTGTGTGTCGTGGGACACCAGGTAGGAACGAAGTTCCTTCGGCTAATGTAGAATCGACACAAATTGCAAATAAATTACTTAAAATAAAAAAACATCGTAATTCAAATTATCAACTAAAATAACAAAATATGTCTCTTTATTTTTGTTTGACAACATAAAATTACATAGAAATAGAAATAAAAACAAAAAGACGTGTGGCACTCGGAGACTGCCGCGGTAAAGCTATTGTATAGCATTTTTTATCAACTTATATGTAATTATAAATAACTAGCACACCCGGCGAACTCCGTTTCGCCACCAGATGGCTTCGTTTTATGTAACATTTCTCTACTTAAAATATTGGTTTGTAGTACATGCTATGTATCAGAGATGGCGCTGTATTTAAAAAATGATTTTCCCTATTTTCCCGCTTTTCTATTGAAATTTTTCCTAGATTTTCGTTGCTATAAACCTCACGGAGCCCGAGACCTTTCCAACGAATGCAAAACCGTGGAAATCGGTTCGTGCGTTCTGGAGTTATATCGTCAGGAAGGAAAACCCGACTTATTTTTATATAGTAGATAGATAACGAGCTAGCGTAATCTTTTAAAAATCGAAGGAGATATAAAAATACTTCAACTATAACTGGCTGAATGAATTTCATTTTAAAAAAAGAACTAACGCTGGCTGGTTATGCGACTGTCGCGAATGCGCAAGTCTCATTTAACGCTTTTATTCTTACGGTTTTTTCTTACAGTTTTACTATCACATTTTTTTCAGTTCGGTCACGCAGCGAAATCCCTATCCCCTCCAAGCCTGCCGTAAGGAACTTCGTTCCAATAAATTATACTTGACACTGGCTAAATGCATAATACTGCGAAAGAAATAAATAAAAAGAAGTACTGGTCACAAGGTGGTAGGTCCCTCGTATGCGAGAGGCATTTTACTATCTTATTTCAGCGATTGAAGTAGGTTAACGATACAGAATAAAAATTTTATAAATCTGCTAATGATAAATATTAACACTTCATAGTTATTTAGACATAGGTATTATTAAATGTAACAAAATATGTACCTGAGGATTCGGGTTCTCATTAAGATGTAACTGCATAGCTAAGTCCTGTATGTGTTGTAATTCTAATTCTGGGTTCAGAGATTCTAGCCTCAGCTGCTCTGGTAGATTTCTGAAAAAAATAATAATTCATATACAGTGTTATTTTGACACCCTGTTACTAAATGAAACCACATATTCGTCATCGCCTCTGCTTACCTTGTACCAAACATGAGGCTTGAGCTTGTAGTAGTTTTGCCAAAAAACGTGATTTAAGTTTTGAGCCTTTTAAATCACGCTGTACGGTTTTTGCACTTAACTCTATTAAATAAAATGTCACAGCTGACGATGTTATTATAAAACACAAACGCTTAAGAAGGGCAACTTCATACATATGAAAATACGTCTCAGACTCACAAAGACGCTCTCGACACATTCACTGAAAAAGTTGCGACAGTATTACTTAGTTGATTGATAATGACAAAACGTAAAAAAAAATGTGTTTGTGAAATGCACATATCTATAAATAGGTAACACAAATTTGACTAAAAACAAATAATCATTATAAAAGTTACAAGATTCGATTTTACTTAGGATTTTATTACATTTCATAGGGTAATCTAATATTTATTTCAATTCCTAATTACTATTTTGCGCCGTTTGCCTTCTGTACGATTGGCGTTTTTATAAAACGGGCACATTAACCTTGACGGTATAAAGCTCGCAATACATGCTGCCGAGTGATGACTAACACCAACGTATAGATAGTATTTTTGGGTATCAGGATAGTATCGTGGGTATCAGCAACTACGAGAGACTTTTGGTCTCACAACACCCAGCCCGGGGTCTGGGTTTGTTTCGGGAAACAAATATTTGTGGTTCACATAAACATTTGTCTCGGTCCAGGGATCGAACCCGCGGCCTTTCGCTTCACAGCCGGCTACTCGATTGGTTTTCGATAAACTTGCCGAACGTCTAGGCACTAGCGCTTGCCTTGTATTAATTTACCTACACTCGTGTTGGCCTAAGCTCGTCCGACATGTATTCCAAGCTTAATGGTAATGTATGTGTGTGTGTCTCATTCATTCGATGACGGGTGTGTATGTTGAGTTTTATATGTGTGTGCGCGCGTATACAGACTGTTTAAAATTAATCTAATGTTAACGGCATTTAATTTGTTAGGAAATATTATTTTTTTATTTTGCCTTTAATAAGAAAGTGTCTTAGCTCAAAGTACTTGTATTAACGAACACTACACATGGTTTCATTTAAGTATAGGGTGTCAAAATGACACTGTATATGTAATTGTTTTCATTTACTTATATTATATAACAATTGTTTTGAAAACATGCATGTTGTATTCACTTCCAGAAGGGCATACACATTTGTGCGATTCCACTTTCATGCATGTTATTTGCTTAGCATATAAGTTATGTATAGCCCAGTTTAGTGGATCTAATAAAAAAAAAACGACATAGAGCCAGTTCTAGAGGCAAATCCCAGGTTTCCTTTCCCTGGTTACTATTGCCGGGTTCCCATTCCTGAGTTTCCATTCTCGGATAATCCCGTGAAATTGAAAGATTCTCGTTTCGGGAATTTAGTGTGCGGGTATCCCGGTGGCTTCAATAAATAGTCATAAACCGAGGCTATAATACCCACTGTACAAGGTCGTCGAAGATGTCAGTGGGTCGCCAGGGAGGTCCCCGCTCAGCCACCAGCCCGTTGAAGAACATCGAGTCGAGCAGACGCTGCGCGAACGGGCACTGCGACAGACCCCGGCTGCCGAGGAACCCGAGCTTGTGGAAGGTCAGTACCGGCGACGGGTGGATCCGGATTATCGTCAGGCAGTGTCTGTAATCAAAGAAATTTAATATTAGCTATATTATCAAAAGCTTTTCAAAATATCTTCTATAAAAAAATCTTTTCTCAAAGCTGCTATTCAATGAGGGCCAAATACTTTATCCGAACATTAGAGTGTAGTCTGAAATGCGTGGATGCGAGTGCGGATTTTGTCCACACACAGAAAGCAGTATTTACTAACTAGCTTATTACAAAACTAGCTAGCTATTTGTTTTTTATTTGATTGAAGGCGCTCGCCTGATGGTAAGCGCCACGCCTGCCTATAAACAGAAGCAACACCATACAGAACTTTGAATTACAAAGCACTCCATGACACTGTACAGCGCTCGTCACTCCGAGACATAAGATGTTAAGTCTCATACTGCCCAGTAATTTCACTGGCTTCAATGTACTTCAAAAGGAAACACAACAGTGCTTACACACTATTGCTTGGCGGCAGAAATAGATAAAGCGGTGGTACCAACCCAAACGGCCTCTCGCATACGAGAGACATAACACCTTGTAATTTGTTGATTCAACATTGAATGACGGCACACCTCATTTTACATTAGAATATCTATAGTTGATAATTTACTCACCGATACCCCTGCAGCAACTTGGCCAACGTCCTCATGAACACCGCCCTGATCTCCTTGTCTAACATGTGAGGAGGCGACGCGGACGGCGGTGGTGGGGCGAAGGCAGAGTCTGCAGACCGAAGCTCCGGCTGAAGCACCAGCGCTAGGGCATCTTGTAACGAGGACAGCAGCTTGCCTTCAGGCCGGGGGATGTTCACACCGGCCGGTATGTGTAAGGAACCAACGTCCAGATCTGCCACGATCACGTCCAACTGAAACAGTTAGAAAGAGACATGACACATTTCATATTCAACTTTTTTTTAAGAATAGCCCGCAAACGAGTTTGTGGCTTACCTGACTTAATGTCCACCACGCAAGAATCCCTACAATATTAGAAGAATAATGGACGCGTTGCCGAACTTAAAGGGAAGGGATAATTAAAGTATGTAGAAGGGGAGGGTGTGTTTGGGAACAGGGATTTTTGGGTGCCTTATTTCAGCTTAAGTATATTCTGCATAAAAAATTCACCACATCGCTGTGTAAAAAAGTATCCAAACGAGAAATGATGATTTTTTTATTCAGTTTTAATTATATTTCAACCAAACTTCGTTATTCCAGACATTGCCAGCACTGAACAGTTCAATGAATGGTAGAGCCACGCTGTACATAGTTTTATCTACAGCATAAATAGGCTTGTTACCACTGTCTCACAAATAACCGACGTAAAGTAGCTGCTTGCTATTGCGTTTTGTATGGTGAGTGAGATATCCAGCAACCCAAATTCCCCTTCCTCTCCCAATCCTTAATTATCCCTCTCCATATAGGCCTGCAACACGTCCATGATTCTTTTGGTATTGTGGGCGTTCATGGGTGGTGGAGATCATTTATCCTCAGTTAATCCACTTGCACTGAGAGCAGCGATAGCTCAGTGGAGAGTGGTATGGACTGTCGAGACGAAAGTCACAGGTTCGAAACCAACCCCAAGAGCATAGACCACTGACTTTTATAAGTTACGTGTATATTAATTGTTAATTATCGCTTGCTTTAACGGTGAAGGAAACATCGTGAGGAAACCTGCATACCTGAGAACTCGATAAGATTTTTTGAAGGTCTGCCAACCCGCATTAGGCCAGCGTGGTGGACTAAGTCCTAATCCCTCTCTCTCAGTAGAGGAGACCCGTGCCCAGCAGGGGAACATATACAGGGCTAGTAAAATAAAAACCAATTGCTCCTTTGCCGGCTTATACTGTAAAAAAATACTTACAAACTCTGACACCTCCTCCTTGAGGCTGGAATGTACGCCGATGAGGAACGGTGTAGGCGTGGCGAGGACCTCCGAAAGGCCGGCCGGCAGCAGTGGGATGTACACGTGCGCGTATCGGAACGGAAACATCAGAGCAGCGAGAGCTCTACACGCGGCGGCCAGACGCGCCGCAGCCAATGATACCACCAGGACCTTGTGCTCGCTCATTACCGCGCACCATAGTGTTACCGCGTTGTGAATGCCTGGCAACACCGGAAATATAATTACATTAAAACCCACCTATAACAAGTAGAAAAATAAAATTGCTAATGGATGAGCTTTAAACATAGCTAAGAACCATCTCGATGAATCTAGATTTCGAATAATAATGGCATTAAAATCGATCATTTAGGCTTACGATGACACAACACTCCATTTTTGTTCGAGGTCAAAAAAAGAAAATAGAAATTCGGAATTTAAATATTGCCTCAAGTCAAAATATTAATTTCAAATTCATTTATTTTGCTACAACCATGGTTACAATGGCAATATAAAGTAATAATACATTTTTAAGTATTGACGGCAAAACTATTTAGAACAGTGCAAAAAACATCGAAAACTGACGACGATTATAGAAATGCTGACTCTCATTGGCTATGATAACCTACTAAGTAACTGGCTATAGCTACCTTTTTCTGACATTAGCTAGTTTACTTCCAAAACAGCAATTCACAATTATTAACCGATATCGCTGTATTTTTATCATTCTTAGATATAAAATGCAAAAAAAAATATTTTGACACGGCAACGACACATTGCACCTGCTAGTAATTGCTTCTCCTTTTATGTGCTTATGTCAAACAGTGCTTAAGATCGGGCGAATGGATGAGTTCAAATAGGAAGGCGGACCCTGGCTTTAAGCCGGAATAACGCCAGGCGGATAGAAAGGACGTTGCATATTGGTAGTCGCTATAATCATTATGGTCTGCCTTAACTGGATGAACACAGTATCCTCCGGACTCCGCGGAATGAATCTATACAGTTAACCAATATTCGCATATCAACCTAACATTCGCACATCAACACTCACCGAGCAACCTCAGCAGCATGTAGACAGAGGTGTGCGTGATGGGCATCGGCGGTGCCGCCGGTGGTTGCAGCGCCTGCCGGTCACCGGCGCCGATGCTGAACCGCACCTGCGGCCCGCCCGGCTCCGGCACCATCACGCCGCCCAGCAGGTTACCCACCAGCGTCTCCAGTGGCACGCCCAGGTTCTCCACCCACACCGTGTAAATTATGCCTAAGCAGTTCTGGAACATGATATTTTATGTTCATATTAGTCCTTTTTATAGCAGATGGTAAACCAGCAAGTGGGTCCCCTGATAGAAAGTGATTTCCACCGCCCATGAACATTCACAATACCTGAGGAATACCATAAATACGTTGGCAACCTTAAAGGAAAGGGATAATTAAGGGATTAAGAAGGGCAGTATGTACGTAACAGTAAGCCGCTACTTCACGTTGGTTGTTTGTGAGACAGTGGTAACAGCCCGGTCGAGCCGGCCGAATCATGCTGTAGATAGAACTGCCTACAGCGGGGCTCTACTACTTCAGAAGGTTCGAAACTTAAGCAGTTTTCAACTACAAAGTGACTGATGGAATAAGATAGTCTAGTGTAGTTCGGACATAAACTATGATTTACTAAAAGATTAACTGCTCCCGCCCTATAGGTTCTCGTTTAGGAATAAAACACTGGACTATTGCACTTACAATTATTAATGACATTTATATTTTATAGTACAACTGAATAAGTGGGCGTCTGACGTCTGTATGTTCGAAGATAAATGGAACGACCCGTACAATAGAATTTAAAGCTCTTAGATTTTTTAGTTTCCATATCTAAAGGTTTTCCACGTAACCCTATACCAGAGCCTCCGCCGTCTGCCTGTCTTACGTTTAAAGGGCTCTATATTTTGAACTTGAGTAAGTAGTAAAGTGTAGAGTTGACATTTTCACAGAATAAGTGTAATTAGAGATTCAGATTTTAGGGATTACCATAACAAATAATAAAATTAAGGGTTTGGATACCGGATACTCGATGCACGAGACCAGCTCGCACTTGACCCGTATTTGTTGTTTTATATTTACTGTACATAATAAAATAACGAGAAACTATTCCTGAAAAGGAGATGCAAAGTACAACAACAATGCAAGTACACTTACAATGCAAGTAAGTCCAAAGACGATGCAAACAAGTCCGGTTCATCATGATGAAGATTAATTGATGACAAACTCACTCTGAAGGTATCGATGTAATCCTGCCGCGACACGATGACGAGACATTTGGGCGCGTACATGATGCTGTGGTGGGTGATGTTCGGCACAGGCCTCGATGACTCCAGGGACTCCTCGTCCTGTAACAAACATACATACAGTTTTATTACGTTTGTAATTAAGTTAACCGACATATTCTCAAACTTATTTCGTCTACTGCCCTGCCCACTTTGAGAATCAATTATTTTCTAGCGCCCCCCGATATTAATTTATTTTAAAGCTGGTATATCATATGATAAATTATTTTTCTAAGTTAAAACTTACATCCTTAGACTCTTTACCGTCCCCTGAAAACCTCTAGCACCCACAAGGAGACGTTATGGCCCACTTTCAGAAATACTGTCTTAACTTAAGGATATGTCCGAGAGGAAGTCCGATAGTCATGAAAGATTATTGTAAAGTCACCGTCAACGTTAAATGTATACTACGAAGAGATTAAGCGTTCTATATCTTCGTCTCAACTTAACCGATTTTAATGAAACTCTTCGCAGTTCCTAAATTGGACTATAATGCGTTTACGCTATGTAAATGACTATTCAATGGCATCTGCATCATTGGTCAAACAAATTAAAAAATATATAACACGAGACGTGTTTGCGTTGTATTTAACAATTTTAGATTAGTATAGATAAACAATAATTAGGCTAAAAGCATAATAGAGTATGCCACTGAACAATGTAATTATATGTAATGTTGTTATTATAACGCTAACGGTCTTGTCTAGACGGTACACATTATGTTAATTACGGTGTGTGTTATTTGCATACAAGTTTTAAAGATGACCTTCAAACATGTATGTTTTAATACTTAAAGAACAACAATAGTTATCTACACTAATATTATAAAGAGGAAAGATTTGTATTTTTGTATGTAACGAATAAACTTAAAAACCACTGTACCGATTCGAAAAATTCTTTCACCATTACAATTCTACTTTTTATCCCGGAAAAAGCAGATCACGTGGGCGGAGCCGCGAGGAAAAGTTAGTTTGTAATAATGAAACATGAATGGAAGAGAATTCTGTTAATTTACATCCAAACAAAGTTCAAAGGGATCACACACAAAGTTCAAAGGGATCACACACAAAGTTCAAAGGGATCACACACAAAGTTCAAAGGGATCACACACAAAGTTCAAAGGGATCACACACAAAGTTCAAAGGGATCACACAAAGGTCGAAAACCGTACGAGAAGTTAATCGAATACTCAAACTTTACTCTTTTATTAGTATCAGAAAAAAGTCTAGGCATGGTTTCTTAGAATATCAAAAATTGTTATAACCATTATAGTATATATACCTATATCACAATTTTCTCTCTTACAATGGCGAAAACAATAAAAACCACACAGCATACCAAAGTAATCCCAGTTTTAATAGCACCAAACCACTTATACCGAAAGTATTACCCGAATACGAGCGCTATTAAAATGGGGAAATGGGAATTTTTTGCCGGATTGCTCCCTGGGGCGAAACAAATGTAGGGAGGCGGGGTTAAAGATGCCATCCGTCCGCCTTCTCCCGGATATGTTTTAGATTGTCAGCAATATGTGGGCTTCCGAAAGCCGATAAGGGGTATCTATGCATATCATTTAGAGTTTTAAAAAATTACTTTTCAATAAAAAAAATTAAAATCCTTTTTTCAAAACAATAACGACGTCCGCCTACAAGGTGGACAGACGACCTGATAAAGGTCGCAGGATGCAGGCCGCTTCCAACAGGTCGGTCTGGAAATCTTTGGGGGAGGCCTATGTTCAGCAGTGGACGTCCTGTGGCTGATGATGATGATACAAAACAATCATTCTATTGTACACGATTTCTTTAGCTATCTACTATCCGACATCTACATATAGTGGTGGCAAAGCTGGGGGCGGTAGGGTGGTTATACCTGTGGAATTTCATTTGGCTCGGTCGACGAGCACGACAGTAAAGAACGAGCCGGGCGCGCAAGATCGTTCCGCTTTCAATTAGACATTTGGGAACCGTAGACATATTTGTAGTTTTATATTTCAAATGTTTTTTCTTATAATTCGTTGGTTTACTGCAAGAACGCATTAACTGACAAATACATAACTATGAATTAAGCCATTTTTAGATTTAGTTATACTGTTTTCCCTATACATATATTCCTATATGATTATGTTAAATGTTTTCTTTAACATAATCATATCTAACATGATATAACTAAATCTTAAAGTGGCTTAATTAATAGTTATATAACTAAATCTTAAAGTGGCTTAATTAATAGTTATGTCAATTAATGAGTTCTTGCAATATACCGATATATATCTGACTCAAATATATGATAACACAGCCAACAGTCACACATAGGTAATTCCAGGGTTCGAGGATATATATCCGATATATATCAAACTGGTTTTGACGATATATATCAATGGATATACTTATCAAATGTTTTTTAATATATTGCGATACAAAAATGGTTTAATAAATTAATATTAAGTATTTTTTTGCGTTTGTTACTGTATTTCTACTTCCCAAATGTAGATGGCTTGGGAGTAGAGTTAAAACATACTCCCTAATGGTAAGTTCTAACCCATTAATGGCAACACTTCTGCCGTAAAAGAAGATTTTATGTTTTTTAGTTGATTATGCCTTATCTAAAAGTAGATTTTGCAATATGCAAACAGTATTCATAAATAATACAATAAAATAATAATACGCCTTTCATACAAAATGGATATATATCAAACTTGATATATATCGGATATATATCATAAATATCCGATATTTTGATATTTATAATAAACTAGATGACCCGGTGGACTTCGTATCACCTACATATATTTGTGTAATATTTGTCCTGTCCCTGTCCCTGTCCCTGTCCCTGTCCCTGTCCCTGTCCCTGTCCCGCCCCCGTCCCTGACCTGTCCCTGTCCTGTCCCTGTCCCTGTCCTGTCCTGTCCGACCCGTCATCACGGCAAGCTTCGCAACACTAACAATCCGGTTTATACCTGCGCTTATAGATGTTTCACATCAAAAAGACATCAAGTGTTTCATACCCAGGAACAGTTTGTACTGGAAAATTAAGGTGTCGTTTTTAGTGTTTTCCTTTACCTATTATTTATGTTACTCATTTTTTCTCACCGGGTAAACCTTCCCTGAACTTCCACAAATATTTCAAGATCAGAATTAGCCAAATCGGTACAGCCAGTCTCGAGTTTTTGCGAGACACACGCACAGCGATTCATTTTTATATATATAGATAGATATCGGATATTTTCGAACCCTGGGTAATTCTGACCCTACAGTTAGCCTGTATCGTGGAAACCAGAATCTACGAGACACTAACGGTCCCACAACACCCAGACCCAAAAATCATATTTTTAGATCACACAAAATTTGTCTTGATGTGGGAACTGAACCCGCGACCTTTCGCTACGCATCCCACTGCGTCATAAAGGCTGCCAAATATAACAAGATCACTTTAATATCTCTCACTAGGATTACAAGACTTCCCCATTGGTTGGGTAGCGATCGTTTAAACAGATTGGATACCGTAAATAATTTAAATCAATTATAGAGCTTAATGGCTTAGTAACGGCTTAACACTATTACGAGTAAACATTTTGAGTACTTCTAATCCGGGTTGTAAACCGATGCCTTACTAACATAACGATTTTTATGTGATTTTCAACCACTTCGTACGAGTCAAAATAAGTACTTAATTATTATATCTTAAATAAGAAAATATTACAATAACAGGCATTTCTCAAACAACATTTTTATTTTTTAGCTCTATAATTATGAATAACTAGCTTTTGCTCGCGGCTCCGCCCGCGTGATCTGCTTTTTTCCGGGATAAAAAGTAACCTATCACCCAAGTCAGCTCATACCCTGTCTGTATACCAAATTTCATCAAAATCCGTTCAGTAGTTTCAGCGTGATTGACGGACAAACATCCAAACATCTAAACAAACAAACTTTCACATTTATAATATTAGTAGGATAGGATTTTCCTATTTGTGCTAACCAAAAGTGTTATTTTTAAATGTTATGGTCACTTTCTGTCTGCAGTAGATAATAATGTCAAAATAATATAAAAATAATTATATTACATTAACTACATTATTCAATCTCCATTTCAGTATTATTTCACGTTATACAACAAAACGAAATAGTCTATACAGGCCTTCAATTTGGCAATGTATTTAGGATGAAATTTATCGGGTGTCCCTGGGTATGTAGGCAGGACACTTCCAACTGTTTCGTTCCAAGGCCGTCTGGCATTATGTCTGTACATTTATAGCTATATAATACACAGCGTATAAGGCCCACCGCAATTGAATGCCTATTCATAAGAATTTTGCATCACACGAAACTTTTTTATATCCTAGCACGGAAAAGTGACTACATCGGACCTGATGTTAAGTACAGTGCAGATGAAAACGACAGTCGGCAGCATTATGCCGGCCTGAAATTATTGGGTATACAATAGCTGACCCCGGAACACGCAACTGCATATTCTGAAATAGTCTAAATCGTTCGTATATTGTGTATTTTACTTACAAATATCGGACACAAATGACAATATGCGCAGGGCATAAGAATCGATCCATCAGTCGCTACTGCCCTAATAAAAAACCCAACGGTTCGTGAAAGTGTGAAAATAAATTTGGTGCTGACACGAGATTACTTGAGTTACATTTTTAGTTTTATACGAGCTTAGTTGTAAATTAATATTTGATTGAATGACGAGACGAGCAAGGCGTTATTAATAAGATTATACGTAGTCAATGACGTGTGCTTACACCAGTTATGGAACAATAAATTATAAACAAACCAATTATTAAAAATATGTTTGCTGTGTTCATATGTGAGAATCTTTTTTCCCCACATAATAGATACAGCAAATATGTAGTTCTTTGACCAGTAGTTATTTAATACTAATGATGTATGTACATAACATGTCCTTAATAATGACTAAAATAACTCCGGTGATCACAACGCTAATTGAATGAATACTACGAAACGATACTGAAAAAATAGGGAAAACAATACAGAAATAAAATATTCCACAACAATTTAAATTATTTTTTAATTGAATCGTCGCGAAATTATAAAATGTCGCACATTCATGCTAGCTTATCAGTAGCGTGAACACATCAATTTAATTAATATTTTACTGGCTTATGAATTACACTGCGTACTTGAGGTTAATTATTGTTAAACTGTCTCACTGAACCTTTATAGTACGCGAAGAGATCTACTTATGTTTCGAAGCATCTGCGGTGAGGAACGTCTGCATCGCAGTTCCCAACCGATTCAGCAAACTCACAAGTTTATTCAATGCTGAGTACACTGAAAAAGGTAACTCAACGTACAAAATATGCCGGCTCATTGAAATGAAATAGTTCATCAATAATGTATGCAATTTAAATAGCGCTTATGAAAAGTCAGTACAAAAATAAATGAAACTCTTCCTCCTTTCACGAATATTGAACAATAATTACGAGACCACGACACAGCTCGAGACGATAAGATTTAGTAACCTTAGTTAAAGTAACAACATTTTTGAACCTAAGTATTTACTTCATCAGGCATTTGCCTTATTTTTAAGATACGTATTTTATGTAATTGCAACTACCAAAACTGACCTATCCCTTTTAACTCCTATTAATTACTCATTAGGGTAACTTTTAGATACTATTACCGCTTACTGAGACCTGATAGTTCATTTCAGTTTGAAAAAGTGATGATATCTGCCAAAAAGATACGCAGTCCAAACAAACCACGATAATAGTAAAAAAAAACAAATCCACTGGAAGCTAAAGTCAAACAAATCAATTTCCAATATTTCAGCAGCAGGCAGTGGAAGTTTAATTCCGGTTTGAGTCTCCGGCGCGATCCGTTGCAGTGGAGGCTTGCTTCCGCCGGCGTCGAGGATATTGCACAATTATAACCGCGGAACGACCTGCCACGTTCAGGGAGTTGATGCGATACTCTGGCTTATAGTTTAATGCAGAAACCCATTTCAGTTTCAACGCAACGACGGAATATCTATATATATAAAAGAAAGTTGTGTTAGTTACACCACTTATAACTCAAGAACGGCTAAACGGATTTAGCTGAAAATTGGTGGAGAGATAGCTTAGAACTAGGAGACGGACATAGGATACTTTTTATCCCGTACTACCGCGTTTCAGTCAAGTCACTATAAAACGTGGTATAACAAAAACACATCTGACATGACACAAAACGCAAATGACATGATATTTATATGACATGATAATATCATCAGTAATTTGTTTTCTCTTTGAATCATCATTAACAATGCCGCGACCAAGACGATCAAATCTTTCCCGACAAAACTATGCATTTGATCATGAGATGAACTTTAGCAAAGTTGTTGTGCATGAGCCCACGAAGGTTTCTGAGAGGGTACGATCAATTTCGACACATGGCGCCACTGTTAGGCTACTTTTATCCCGGAAAAAGCAGATCACGCGGGCGGAGCCGCGAGGGACAGCTAGTATTATATAAGAATTTAAATTATCCGGCTCGAAGGACCATTTCAAAAATCATCCGAATCTAAGTTAATATCTAACTAACTTTAATATAATCGCTAGATTTTTACCATATATCGATTTACACTTATCAATCAAACGCGTTTAGTGTTTAAAATCAATATTGAATTTTGGAACAAACGTTATTCCATTCGACATATATATGTTTAATTCGTCACGGTAGCCAAGTTTTATTACTGTATAAACGTAGACAAATATAAAAGAGCTGAAACTTACGAGTCAAATATCTTGTAATCGATATAACTAATGCTCCCGCCACACATGTAGTATTTGCCAAGCTAATGTGCCGTTGTTTGAGCATGTGTACGCAAATGTTAACAGCTGCACGCTGTTACGTCAATGCAAACAACATGTCCGATTAGCAAAGTGCAAAGTGGGATGATTAAAAAAATTGGTGTGTGTCGTGGGACACCAGGTAGGAACGAAGTTCCTTCGGCTAATGTAGAATCGACACAATATGCAAAAAATTCAAATTATCAACTAAAATAACAAAACATGTCTCTTTATTTTTGTTTGACAACATAAAATTACATAGAAATAGAATAGAAAAATAGAAATAAAAAAAAGACGTGTGGCACTCGGAGACTGCCGCGGTAAAGCTATTGTATAGCATTTTTTATCAACTTATGTAATTATAAATAATAACGAGCTAGCGTAATCTTTTAAAAATCGAAGGAGTTTTTTTATATACTTCAACTATAACTGGCTGAATGAATTTCATTTTAAAAAAGGAACTAACGCTGGCTTGTTATGCGACTGTCGCGCCTGCGCACTTCTCATTTAACGCTTTTATTCCACGCATTTTTTCCACGCATTTTTCTTACGGTTTTACTATCACATTTTTTTCAGTTCGGTCACGCAGCGAAATCCCTATCCCCTCCAAGCCTGCCGTAAGGAACTTCGTTCCAAAACCATTGTTGTTTATTTTTTGTCTAGACGGGTCTTTTTTAGCTGAAGACAGATTTTTTCAATTGTAGGCAGCGGCTTGGCTGTGCCCCTGGAATTGCCGATGTCCATGAGCGGCAGTGATAGCTTACCACCAGTCGGGCCGCTCTGCCAATCAAGGCAATTAAAAAAAGGCCAGAAAACGAACAAATGGGTCTCCAACAGGATCTGGATAGGTCCTTAAAATGACATGAAGGTTCCTAAATGACATTTTTGGAACATTAGATTTGTGAGATTTGCCTGTCCAAGGTCGTGAAAAATGTGACCCCCTCTCTAACTTTTAAACTACAAAACCCACACCATCCACAATTTTGCGTAACTTGATATAGTGATTTTTCCAAAACACCTATTTCAAGTTTATTATACATCATTATTGGCACCCACTCCACTCCTCCACTACACTCTACACTCCACTTCACTCCAACGTTTACGCCGCACGATGCTGCGATGAGATAGCATGCATTTCTGACTCCGCTCACTGACAAGTTCGAGCTGTAACGTCACGTCGGCTACCGTATCTACTCTTATATACACGGTTTGTTCTTACATACAAGGACAGCGGGCACTAGTCTCATAATCTCCATCAGATGAATTATGGTAGATCATACGAAAAGAAACAATACCAATAAATTGACAGCCTCCGTGGCGCAGCGGGCGAGTAGCCGGCTGTGAAGCGAGAGGCCGCGGGTTCGATCCCCGCACCGAGACAAATATTTGTGTGATCCACAAATATTTGTTTCGGGGTCTGGGTGTTGTGAGACCGAAAGTTTCTCGTAGTTCCTGATACCCACGACACAAGACTCGTATCTTACTGTGGGGTCAGGACACTGACTGTTGGGTGTATATTTATTTATAATAAATGATTGTAATTTAACTTTTACCAAAGCAATTTTTGTACAAAGAATTTGCAGTTTGCAAAACACAATAGAATGGCCGAAAAGGTTAAAAGTATTCACCGGCCCAAAGCGAAATCCCGGGCTAATAAAAAGAAATCACGAACTTTCACATTTCCCGAAAAGTACATTTGCCTATTTGCTTTCCCTTTACAATGCGAGAAAAGGACTAAAGGATCCAAAAAAAGGTATTTCGAATTGTACGAGCTAGAGGCGAACAATTCGTTTGAACAAAGGTTTATTGAGTTACGTAAAATCTATTGGTTGGTACGTCAGCTGAAAAGAGTTACGTTTCATACAAATAATAAAAGTTTATATTACTGTTAACAGTTTAGAGATTTTGCCAAAAGTAGAATAAGAAAATTAACTACAAAAGAAGCGTTTTTCATTTGCTCGAAAGTGGCAGTCTTTTTTACCAACATTTTCTCGTTGTGGGATTTTTTTTAACATTAACCTCGTATCAGTTTTAAAAGGCCTATGAGTTCGTAAATACATACAACGTGTTACAGAAAGGAGCGGTCATGAGGATCGTTATATACACCTGACAGTGAGTGTTTATACACCGGGTGTTATCAAAATCTAGTCACCCTAAAATTTAATGTTAATTTTATTCTCTCGTTTATTACCATCAATGATATCGATCACATTCCTATAATTTAAGAGAATTGCGTCATGGAGAATAATGCTAGAGAAAAAAAATCTCAGCTGTTTATTTAGTGTCGTCCAAAGTTGCGAGTCAATATTAGAGAGAATATTAGATAAAAAAGAAAATGGTTTATTTATGACTACTTGTATCGTACACTATACGTTGTTTCAATATGACCACACCTTTATAAGACGTTGTATATCAAACGGAATAATTTATCCAGGATAAATAAAGCAACCATACGCATGTTCCTTAATATATTTACATTGAAGCCTCAGACTTCAAGATCTTCACATCTTATGTCTCGGGGTGACGAGCGCAGTTCAGTGCCACGCAGTTCTTTATAATTCTAAGTTGTGTGTGATTTTGCTTCTGTTTATGGGCAGGCGTGGCGCTCGCCTCATCATTCAATCAAATAAAATGAGTTCTTTACACACTGTTTGACAAAACAAAACTAAGCTAACGACCGTGCACATATCCGCAGCTATATGAATTATGCATAATGAACCGACCCACTAATTGCCTAATTCAATGCAACACCGTCCACTAACCACCATAAGTTGGATTACGCAATATAATTACGAGCGGGACAATCTGTTTCGTATATAATTTTTTAGATTGCTATAACCGCCTAAATTAACGGCGATAGCCTAGCGGAGAGTGGTACGGAATGTCGAGACGGATGTCGTAGGTTCGAAACCAGCCACAAACTTTTTGAAGTTATGCGTTCATTCATTGTTAATTTTGCTCGCTTTTAAAGTTGTGAGAAATCGTCATGAGGAAACCTGCATACCTGTGAATTCTCTATAAGAATTTCGAAGGTATACGAAGTCTGTTAATTCAAATTAGGCCAGCGTGAAGTTATAACCTAATCCCTTTCATTAAGAGAGGAGTCCCGTGTCCAGCAATTGGACGGGTGATATAAGATTTATTCGCCAGGGAATCAAATAAATTTATTTGCAAAAATTTTACTCACAACAGCTACAATTCTGAGATCTTTTATCACTAAAATATTTTTTTTAGACCTGGTTGAATCTAGGAACCACGGTTCATATGCACATAGCGTAAGTGTTAATCTATCGATATACTTACGCACTAATCAGTTCTATTAAGAAAAATCTAGACATATACACAAAAAACTAGTATTCAAAAATCACAGTTGTTATTGACATTTCGTGCAAAGGTCGTGAAGTTACATAACAGTTTTAATTAAATGCCCAAAATAAACGTGACTCATCAGTTTCATTATTTTTAAACATTACATTTTTATGTAAATTCATTCCATATACAGTAGTCAGCAACTGTTTAACATTGTAATATTAGTTAAAGTATTTGTTAATTCATTACATCTACATACAACTTTGTTGACATTCTTTAAAAATCGTTCTGTAACAAAATAATTAATACATACATACGCACTCACGCCTGTAATCCCTGAAGGGGTAGGCATAGGTATAACCAGGATACCCACATTTCACCGAGCGTATCTTAATCCCATGATGTGATCGAGCGAGTCTATCACCATACTGGGCACAATTCCAGACTCTGGGCTGATAATAATTAATACACCATATTAAAAGTCATTTTCCAAAGAAGTTCTTCTTTCTTTTTGCCTGGCGTTATCGAGGCTATAGCTAGGGTCCGTCTTTTCATCATGATCATTCGTCATTGATCCCCACAACCCGTAACGGGAATCAAGTTTCTTCGGTTTGTCAACAGAGTGTACCATGCAGGTGAGGTCGGTTTTGGGCCTAAGATGCTGGTTGTCCACTTAAACAACTACGGTTGAGTTTCTTAGGACTTCTCAGACCAATGGGCATTCCGAAGAACTGTGAGAGCCGTTATTATGTAATTACCATATTATTGACATGCAAAAGAGCCCGTTGTGGCCATTTGCAAAAAAATCTCCATCCCTATCGTTAAATGTCAACGCACCAATAATTTTTAATGAAACATAAAACCTTCTAGATACCAACACCTTTTCTTAAACCAGACTATGGATAATTAAAAACAAACTTCAGCCAAATGCCAAACCACATCGTAAGTCGTAACCCGACCCGAATGCGAACGCATTTCAATCAAGGAAGCAATCCCAATGTGGAATTCCCGCGTGCCGAACATCGTCGGAATGCCGCCGGGAATTCTGCACGCTAGTGAATGATGTTTGCACGCTGATTTATAAGTGATAGAGTCACGCTGTAGACAGTTTTGTCTACAACATTAATGGACCAACTCGACCGGGTTGTCACCATTGTCTTACTTATCAGACTCCGGGCTGATACTGAGCATTTCGTGATAAAAAACTCAATTTCACTTTTCCCCGTCCCTGGCATCGAACCCGAGGCTCCAGCACAACAGTCATATCGCGTACACATTACAACTGCACCACTGAGGCAGTCCATCATCATCATCTCGGGTAGAAATCCAATCCAGTGGAAATAAATAAAAATATATAAAACCCAACAGTCACACACATAGTCCTGACCCCACAGTAAGATACGACTCTTGTGACGTGGGTATCAGGAACTACTACAGACTTTTGGTCTCACAACACCCAGACCCCGAAACAAATATATGTGGATCACACAAACAGGGATCGGACCCGCAGTCTCTCGCTTCACAGCCGGCTACTCGCCCGCTGCGCCACTGAGGCTTTCAATAAAATGTTTTTCGGACCGAAAACACAAATTTTGAACAGTTTTTAACTAGTAAACATTAAAGACTATCCGGGATATGGAGAATGTAAGCCATAAATCCCAAAAATATTTTTCGCCCTACAATATTTAGAATCACGACAACGATTTGTCTTCACACGATATTAATGGGCATACGGGACATTTTTACAAACATTATCTGTTAAATTCACAAACAATAAACAACTTTATTCGCAGTATGCAAGGTTCTAAATGCAACGGTATATGAATTTGGTGCCGGAGTGCAGACTGCAGTCGCGACTTCCTGCGATCAAAGCGCATGTCTTACTCCCCTGCACGACAGTATTGTAAACAGCAGTCTATTTAACGATTCTAAGAAATTAATTTAGTACTGATTGTGAAAGTATAAATATTTAAAATTTAACAAGAACACAAGAAAGTAATGGCTAGGATACCGCACACAACACACGGCGCGTTTATTTTTCAGCTTTGCAGGATAATATCCGGAATGATTGATTATATACATACTCGTTCTGTAACAAAACGTACGTCGTTTGAAGCGAATAAAATTTTCAAATTAAGTATACCACCATTACATTAAAAAAATCAGCCAAGTCACACAAGACCCCACTAGTTATTAGGAACAACGAAGGATTTATAGATCCACAACATCCATACCCCAAGAAATATTTGTGGGTCACACAAACATGTGTTTCTGTGCAAGAATCGAATCCATCCTATCAGTCAATCGCTCGCTGCGCCATCGAGGCTGTCTAATATCATCAAAGATTACTAAATTTCACATCGAGACCAAGAATACGTAGGTACTGCAAAGAAATCTTCTAAACAGAAAAAAAATGAAAACGCCATTAGCAATGTAAGCAAGTAACACAATTGCTTATATACGAGTAATTCCGATATGGAGAGAAGGAAGAGGATCGAAATGTACAATGCATGGTTATACCTTGGGCTATTCAAAGCCAAGTTTGATTACAAATCCCATGTATGGACGTCTAATCAAACAACTATTAAATCAAAGTCAACCTATTCCATCAGTACCCGATCAGTTTAATCCCTCCATTTGAAAATCTATCAAAACAACGGCACCGGCAAATTAGCAAGAACAAGCGTTCCGCAGTCACGTCCGCGTACGCGTCCCACGTTGGGAAACGGTACCAAATTGTGCGGAATTAACACGTAACATGGGCACAATTAGTTAGGACGAACAGTCTGTGGTGGCACGTGCTCAATTAACTACATAGTAGTGCCACTACAATCATGTACTGGATATTTGCGGATGATTGTGTAGGGAAATGGATTGTGGAAACTAACAAAACATTTCTAAACTAAAATAGAGTTATGTAACTTGTGGCACTGGAATGAATGAAAGAGGTTAGTTCAAAATGAGGAACTGGAATGAGGAGGTTTTTAATAGCATAAGACCAATGTGACCAACGACATCTCCTGAATAGCCAAGATACGAAAGGTATGAAAAAGTTTTTTTATTAGTCTGAATGACGAAACGAGCAGGTTTGCTGGCTTAATGTAAGCGCCACGCCTGCCAATAAATAGAAGACACACAGAACCAACACAACACTGCATGGTACTAAACTGCGCTCGTCAGCCTGAGATATAAGATGTTAAGTCTCATATTAGCTCAGTAATATCACTGGCTTCGATAGACAATGCGGTGTTACCTACCAATACCCATACGGCCTCTCGCATACGAGGGACTTAACACTTAGTATGGGATTTATCTTCTTTGTACCCGAGGCCGGCAAAAAAGCAAGTGGGTCACTTAATGGTAAGTGATCTCCACCAACCATGTACGCCCACGATACCAGAAGAACTAAGGGCGCGTTGCCGACCTTAAAGGAAAGGGATAGTTAAGGGAATAATTATGGTGAAAATAAAAATTAAATAAATAAAATAAGAAAGAAAGAGAAACGATAATGGGGCACTCATTAAAATAACAAATAATCTACGAATAACTCCCCATTTAGGTGGGGAGAGTTCATCCACCAGATGATCAAAATAGCAGTTCCAAATATTATCATTGAAACTGTGACGCTAATAGACAATTAGTCTAGAATATGCAAAAATAAAAAGTATAACACCAGCATCGTACGTCGCACTGTGTCTAGGCCGGACAATTGCCCAGACGGCCTAAGTTATTTTAAGACTTGTTAGCGTGTGGGACACAAAATCCGACACGGTTAATTAAGGGGGGAAACCACATTAGAAGGTTTAAAAAAACGATTTTTTTTGAATTACATAAATCGTTAGCTTAACTATCCAAGAATACGCTGTCAAAATTTCAAAGCAAAATTCGCATTCGTTTGTGTTTTATGAGCATAGAACCGAGTGCACATCGAGTACAGAATACAGGCTCTAGCGCAGATAGGGCGGAACACTACCTCTGGTCGTCTTGACCGGTTTAACCTCACAGTCGCTTTGAATACTAACGTTCAGAAGAGAATGGGGACTCGACTCGGAAACATTCGAAAAACTAAAAAGCTTGGTGGAAAAGCAAACTTACAGAGTCATTAGTAAAAAAGCTCAGCACTTATGGAGTGGCGATTCATATAACATAATATAGATGGTGTGCAAAACATGAAATAAACAATTATGGCGACATACTATCATATGATTTCCACGGATGAAAATCCTCGATACGTGTATTGAAGGAGGGAGAAGACAGCTGGTGTGAGTGGCAGAAACGAATAGCCCTTGGAATGGAACATGAACCGCACCGTACTCCATTGCACCGCGACGTACAAAAGGAAATTCTTGCGATATATGAAGATTTATCAAGGGATGAATTCATCCCTGCATGAATCCCGGAATGGATCTCTTCAGTAATTATTGGATAGATGTTTAGGTGGCCACACAAATAATGCGGCTGAAAGTTTTAATTCCACTATTTGGCGATTAGCTCCTAAGCATTTGTACCTCGGACTAAAAATCGTTGAATTTGCATCGTATTTAGCAGCGGGCTTATTCAATGAAGGAAATTTATCCCTTCCAATGGTCATGAAGGCAGTAGGAATTTTAGTAGGTACGCAAAGCATCAATTATGCCGAACAAATGGATATCCAGCGCGTGAGCCGGTAGAATCGCCATGGTTCATTGGAGTCGACGGAAGGTCGGAATGCTCGAAAAGCACTGCTGTAAGCGCAAAAAGAAGCCTATGGGGAAGAAGAAGGATTACTATATGGTGCTGGAATTGCAGATTAATAGGTAAGCATTTAACATTATTGTTAACTGCCTTCAGTTTTTAGTTACCGGGAATTTATTTTTCAAACGCGTTTATCTCGAAATGACTTTTTTCACATTTGCGTGCACTCTAACTCAAAAAGTATAGAACCGATCCTTATGAAAATTTACAGCATGATTCTTTATAAAATTACGAATTATATGAACCTACTTGTGAGATGATGTCATGATTTTAAGGGCAATTTTTTTTGCATAATTAGTGAAAAAACATCGTGAAAATCTAAATAAATTGTTCCAACGCCTGCTAATGTTTTAATTTTCATTATTTTCACCTGGATTGAGGTTCATATTCTTAGAAAATAAGTTATTAATGTAAAATCAAAACCTTTTTAATTTCAGATGAAAAACGGAATGGCTACACTGTACGCAATTGGAGTAATATACTCAAAACCTTCCGCGGTCATCACAGCGTAACTTTGTTATTTTTGATTGAAATTATAAAAAAAAAATCACAAACACTGTTCGAAATATGAATAAAATAATGTAAAAATTTGATTAAATTCTAATTATTTTTTCCCACCCAAAAAAAATCTCAAAAACTCCGCGTCAAACAGCCTCCTAATGTGGTTTCCCCCCTTAAAGAGACCAATTTAGTAGCGGGAATTGTCGCTATGGATTTATGTCTTCACATTTTCCCGTGATTTTCAGTCAACATTCCGGCAGCAAATGTTCTATCCTCTGCCCAAATCACTATTCCCAGATTACCTGATTTTCTTAAAAAAATACTAATCTATTAATATTCTAAAAGAATCTACTATTTTTAAGAATGATGTCTGTAGGTCTAAAAGACCTCATAAAATTTTAAAAATCTCTAAGAACAATTGTATACAAAATCTTTTGTATTGTTTAAGGTAGTTTATGCGTCAATCTTGCGAAACTAGTGATTTACAGGTTTTATACCTTATTTCTCTTGATATTTTTGCATTGGCAACTCTGTGCCCAAAAAAAAACGGGAAATGTTAGTGACCAATTGGAACATGTATGAAACTAGAATAAACCCAAATTTCTGCATACCAAAATATCTCTTTACAGTAGCAGCATCCAACGGTGTCCCTTATGACATATGCATGCTCATGAAATTCTGAACAACCACATGTGAAAGAACATTAGCCGTACTTAAACGTTCCGTTGTAGGAACCGAGACAGCGACGTACTGCTGGAGCTATTTTGTCTAATATGTAATTCATATTTAATTACGTGTTTCAAAATATTCTTGTGCACTCGTAGAAAAAAACATAACAAACGTAATTAGTTGAAGGTCGACGCAAGATTAGCGACGACAATTGCATACCGGACTAATTGTACAAAAAATTCTTACCATTGTCGTCTTCACGTACTGATGCTCGTAACATAATGATTAGATAAAAATCTACTAAGTACGTAGCTCAGTTTGTAACAAACATTTTTGGCAGACTTTATAGAGCAAGAGCCCGTGAGTGCCAGACCTTCGTATTTTAATAAAAGCTGAAAATTTTTCTATGTGTGTCCCTAGTACTGGTAAGAATGATCCCCACCCATGAAGCTCAGGCAGCGGTGGCTTTGGCAGGTAACAGGTGACAAAGGTGTATAAAATTCCATCTCAAATTTATCATAAAATAAAACTTAATTTTTTTATATTTGATTCATAATAATATCAAAACTCGCGTTGCTCATTGCCAGACAGTTAGTATGGTTGCAACCCTCTGCCGGACACCCTTAAACTATTATAATTTATAATTATACTTACGTTATATTATAAAACCTAAATTTTATATATAATTTTTTGGGGGCCTATTAATCTATGTTTACAGAATTGCCGGACAGTTTCGACGGTTCTATCATCTTGCCAGACGCATTCAAAGTCAAAGTTTCGGGGAGCAAGGAGCGTATACAGTAACTAGTGCGAGTGAGACAGAGCGCTTGGTTTATTGCGGCCCTTCACTGCGCATCAGCTGTTGTTTATTGTAACTATCTGGTGAACGGCTATGCTCATAATAAATGTATTATTTTTCTGTGCAGTTTATAAAATAAATGTGATCA
Source organism: Amorpha juglandis (assembly GCA_949126905.1). Taxonomy (NCBI): domain Eukaryota; kingdom Metazoa; phylum Arthropoda; class Insecta; order Lepidoptera; family Sphingidae; genus Amorpha; species Amorpha juglandis. The sequence continues at coordinate 7,252,847 of OX421386.1, read as the reverse complement.
GTTGTAATAAAGTGCTATTATGAGTGACGAAAAAATAGTTTGGTTTGTTTGTAAGAAAAATGATGAACATATAATAATATTTTCTGAAGAAACTTTAAAAAAATGCCAGACTATTCTTACATTACGAAAAATACATAACACAATGGCATGGCATATGGCAAATCTATAATTATAAAATTACATGTCCTGACTGACTGACTGATTCATCATCGCCGAGCGCAAACTATCAAGGCTACAAGCATGAAATTCGGACCCACTAAGAAGGGATTTTAGAAAATTCCACCCCAAAGGGGTCAAAATAGAGGATGATAATATGTATGAAAGTCCATCATTTTGAAAGTTACATAAACAAAATTTTGTATTTCGGTTATTGACGTAAAACAAATAAATACGTGTTTCAGGAATTTTGGAAATTTTATTTAATAAGAGATGAAAAGGGGGGTAAAAGTTAATGCGAAAGTGAGTTTGTTTGTTACGCTTTCACGCCTAAATCACTGAACCAATTTTGATGAATTTATCTACAGGGATAGATGGGACCCTGGAGACGGTTACAGGCTACTTTTATCCCGGAAAATGCTGTTCACGCGGGCGGAGCCGCGAGCAAAAGCTAGTACATAACATAGTACAATTCATTGGCTTTACAATTTTGATAGAATTTAAAATAATAAACTTCGTAAAAATGAAAAATAATATAAATAAAATTATTAGAGTTTCGATATGATTGAAGTTGTATTAGAACAATTTTACTGAGTATCGTTTTAAATATTTGTTATTCAAACTGTAAAAAATTATTTAATGAAATTTCTTGATTAAGAAAAAAATAAACTGCACAATTTGAACTTGATAACAGTGGATGCGCAGTGAAGGGCCGCAATAGACCAAGCGCTCTGTCTCACTCGCACTAGTTACTGTATACGCTCCTTGCTCCCCGAAACTTTGACTTTGAATGCGTCTGGCAAGATGATAGAACCGTCGAAACTGTCCGGCAATTATGTAAACATAGATTAATAGGCCCCCAAAAAATTATATATAAAATTTAGGTTTTATAATATAACGTAAGTATAATTATAAATTATAATAGTTTAAGGGTGTCCGGCAGAGGGTTGCAACCATACTAACTGTCTGGCAATGAGCAACGCGAGTTTTGATATTATTATGAATCAAATATAAAAAAATTAAGTTTTATTTTATGATAAATTTGAGATGGAATTTTATACACCTTTGTTACCTGTTAACTGCCAAAGCCACCGCTGCCTCAGCTTCATGGGTGGGGATCATTCTTACCTGTACTAAGGACACACATAGAAAAATTTTCAGCTTTTATTAAAATACGAAGGTCTGGCACTCACGGGCTCTTGGGCTATTACTCAAAAGATGACACGTTGTCAAAGAATAACTTCTCTCATCGGTTAACATTTTTCTTAAAGGATCGGCTTAAAGTGTGCTCTCACAGACAGAAACACTCATTCACAAAAAGCAATGTTATATACCTCTTTTTTGTCGGGGGTTAATTAAATGGGGCAAATAAATAAATACAGGAAGGAATCTGGTTGACATTATCATTTACTGTGACAACAAGACTAAACAAACCCATAAGCACAGAATCCGTCACCACGCCTCTTCCCTCCGTATCCGGTACACGTGTAAGATTCACGAGTGGCGTTTTATGGCTGCCAGTAAATACGTCGACGCATGTGCTGAACCGTGGGGGTCAATGCACTTGCCCATTCAACATTCGTCTAGAAACTGTATTGCAAGCACCCTGACGATTTCAAAAGACCATTATTCTTCAAAGACCATTAAAAACCAAGAATTTTGAGAATGAATACGCATTCACGACTGTAATACCCGAAGGGGTAGGCAGAGGTGTAACCAGTACACCCACATTTTGCCGAGCGTATCTCCGTCCCATGATGTAATAGGCGGCGAGCCTTGGGCGAGCATTGGGTGCTACCGTCGTATATCGTAGCTCACAGGAGGTGTAATGGTGGATGTATGTGGGAGCAATGGTGCCAATATGCAAACTCGTTAATAGATAATTCACATATAAGCTATATCACAATTGACTTGCTTCTTTATGCTTAGGGAGCTTTCCCTAAGCATGAAGAAGCAAGTCAGCGTAACAATGGCTATTGTCAAGATATGCACCGTCTTACGTCGATCAACATTGAATTCATACTGCATTGCACTATCAAAATAGTCACTTTTCTGTGTCAAATAAGGGTAATAAAGGGAAATATCGGTCAAATATATATATTTTTTTATCCGAGCACGGCAAAGTGACTGCACTATACCTGATGGTAAGCGTAGTGCAATCCAAAAAACCAGCGACCACCAACAAATAATGAGTTTATCAGTGGTCACCAGTCATGCCGGCCTGTATAAATGCTTCTTCCTTCTTCAGAGAGTGAAGACTATGGTAGGTTTTAACACCATGTGTACGATCACGGTGTACGGTGGTCGCTAAACGGGCGGATATGAACATCTTACCACCAGCAATATTAAACCTAAAAGGCATTACAAAATGTAAATTCCACTATACAATATTTTCATTCTAAATATTTTTTTTTTTTTTTTTTTTTTTTTTTTTTTTTTTTCTTTTTTTTTTTTTGCGGGTAGGTGTGGAAAGTGTAAACGTTTTGAAAATCAGCTGTTAAATTATTTTTTATAAAAATATAAATCGTAAAGTTTTAGATCTTTAATTGAGTGATTTACATAATATAAAGGTCAAGTAAAGAAAAACTTACTCAAGTGACACTATATGTAAAGTTTTCTATACAGTACACCACCTGCCAGCAAGCACCTGCACATTTTCTTATTAATAACTTCATTGAAACCATAAGAAACACTTCACTATGGCGCAATTAGCCAGTATACAAACCACTCAGAGCAAACTCGAAGAATGCTTCAAGCAGAGGATGGCCGAACTCGAGGCGAAGCTGCAGTGTGGAGGTCCAGGCAAGGATACAGTGGCTCGAGTTGCTGAGGAGTTCCGGACGTTCCGAGAAATTATGTTCGAGATGCTTCGGCTGTTGAGGCAGCAAATTGCAGATTGTGAGCATACTGTGGATGCCATTGAAACGAGACACCGGCGGAAAGCGTTAGTTTTCCTAGGGGTTCCTGAGACCCCGAATGAAAACTGTACTGCTGTTATTCTGGGTGCTGTTAACAACAAAATGGCCTTGAAGGATATAACAGCAAATAATATATCTGCATGCCACCGTATCGGAGCACCAAATCAGGATCGCCACCGGCCAATTCTTGCTTGGTTCTCGCATGTAGAACATCGTTCCGCAGTATGGAGGGCTAAAGCGAAGCTCAAGGGCTCGTCGACGTCTGTGAAGGAATTCCTGACAAGACCTCGTCAACAGGTTTTCTCCAAAGCCCGGCAGCATTTCGGTATGCGTGCGGTTTGGTCACAAGACGGCGTCGTAATTGTCAAAGCCCCTGATGGTACTCGTCACAAGATCACCTGTGTGGACGAGCTCAGTTCTTTAGTGGAGAAAAATCCAAAAGCTGCGGAGACCTCTGCATCGTCAGCGAGGAGCGATGGGCCTGTGGCAACCGCTGGTTTAAGCCTCAAGCCTCGCAAAAAGTGATTGTCGTGTCTCCAACTTCTTTACGTTCGCGCCTTTTAACTTTTTAAATTTTAATTTAGTTTCTGTAACTTGTGTACACCTCACATTTAACTTTTACAGTAGTCTATGAAATCACGTTTGTTTGTATTTGTTTATAAGTTAATACTGATAAGTTACCCTCTTAATATTATTTACCCTCATTTCTCAAATGTAACTAGTTCTGTCAAGTTGACGCAACATACGAAAATTTTCGTTCGGAAACCTTTTACAAATTAGTGTCACTTGTCATGTTTTATTGTTTTTAAATATTATTATTATTATTTTTTTAACCAGGTTGTGATGTGTGTACATGTTGATGTTTTCTATTTCTTATGTCTAATTTGTATGTGTAGGTCGGCTGGCGGGTGGTGCAGTGATTGTAGTGTTGCACCAAACTGGTAGTTGATCCATATATTTTTTTTTTTTTCAATTAGTTTTAACGCGTTTTTATATTATTTATATATAAATATATATATATACCTATATTTTAATATTTATGTATGGTGATGATTATTTTTATTCTGCAGAATCTGCTAGTTCATCTAATGATGACAGTTTTTGCTCGGTAACTGATGGCCTTGGTGACTTGGTGCGTCAAACATTTAACCAGCCAACTTTTAACACCTTCAATGTCTGCCATATTAATGCACAAAGCGTACCAGGCCACTATAGTGATTTGTTGGATACTTTTGAAAGTGCCAGCGTTCATGCCGTCCTGATTTCTGAGAGTTGGCTCAAACCTCATCTTCCTTCAGCCCTCTACCCTCTCCCCGGCTTCATTTTGATCAGGAATGATCGAGTTGGAAGGAGAGGTGGCGGGGTCGCTATTTACTTGCGCAGTGAATTTAAATATTCTATTGTCGCCTCCTCATCTCCTCTTTGTTCTCTTTCTGCGGAGTATCTCTTCCTTGAGGTTTGGGTCAGGGGAGTGAAAACCTTACTTGGCGTTGTCTACTGTCCCCCATCTCTCGACTATTTCTCCAGTCTGGAACCAGTTCTGGAATCCTTGGGATCAGAATATGTTCATCACATCATCATGGGTGATTTGAATACCGACCTCCTTGCTCACCACTCTTCTCGGTCCCGAAAACTCCTTGACATCCTTGAGTCCGTTAGCCTCCATGTCCTCCCTCTGCAAGCCACTCACCACAACCCTGATGGTCATGACACTTGGCTTGACCTCATCCTCACTTCTGCTCCTTCCCTTGTCTCCTTACATGGTCAGCATCCTGCTCCCGGTTTCTCCCATCATGATCTTATCTTTGTCTGCTATGCCCTCAAGCCCGCCCGTTCCCCCCCCAAGGTTTTGCACTTGCGTAGTTTTGGTCGAATGGATGCGGATAAGCTCTGCAGAGATGCTGCAAATTTAAACTGGGACGAAATGCTAGCAGCTGTTTCTGTAGATGAGAAAGTTAATATTTTTAATGCTAGCGTCCTTGCACTTTATGACATACACGCCCCTGTTAGGAGAGTCAAATTGAAGCGTCCTCCCGCACCGTGGATAACTCGAGGGGTTCGGATGGCGATGAGACGAAGGGACCGGGCCTTTCGGAAATACAAGAGAGATCGGACGGAGGAAAACTGGTGTCTTTTTAAGACTGCAAGGAATCGGTGTAATCAGATGGTACGTAATGCTAAACGCCGTTATATCCTCAATAATATCTCCTCGTCTTCCCCTGCCAGTATTTGGAGGTTCCTTGGGACTTTAGGTATTGGTAGGGGGAAAAATAGAGACTTCCATGGCTTGACTATTGGTTTGGATGACATTAATCGTCATTTCTCAACCGTTGCCTTAATTGATCGCCAAACCAAGTGTCGGACCATGGATTTCTTAGCTGGTTTGCCTAGATTTAATATAGAATCTTTTAAGTTTTCTCCAGTGCCACCGGGTGAGGTCAAAAAGGTTATCCTCTCCATTAAGTCTAATGCGACCGGTTGTGACAACGTTAGCCGTCGCATGTTAATTCCTATCCTGCCCCATATTCTGCCAGCCATTACTCATATAATTAATGCTTCCCTTAGTACTGGTATATTCCCATCTCCCTGGCGGAAGGCCTATGTTGTTCCTCTTCCAAAAATCTCAAACCCCTCACACGTGACCCACTTTCGACCTATATCTATACTTCCTTTCCTCTCCAAGGTGCTGGAGGCCTGTGCTCATAAGCAGGTGGCTAGGTTCGTACACCTAAATAACTTGTTGTCTCCACTACAGTCTGGCTTTAGGCCTGGCCACAGCACCGTTTCCGCGCTCCTTAAGGTGACTGGCGATATTAGGGCGGGCATGGAGAACACCAAAGTCACTGTGCTGGCTTTGGTTGACTTCTCGAACGCCTTTAATACCGTCAGCCACGATATCCTACTTTCAATCCTCTCCTACCTTTCGGTCTCCCCCACGGCACTGGAATGGTTCTCTTCCTATCTTCAGGGGCGCCAGCAATCGGTGCGTCTTGATGATAAATCATCTAATTGGTGCAACATAGACTCTGGAGTCCCTCAAGGCGGCATACTCTCCCCATTGTTGTTTTCTGTTTTCATTAATCTCATTACTACAAACCTTCAGTGTGCGTATCATCTTTATGCCGATGACTTGCAGATTTATGCTCAAGCTGGAGTCGATTGTGTGGCCGAGGCAGTAGAGAAAGTAAACAGGGACCTGGCACACATCAAAACTTGGTCTGACAGCTTTGGTTTAGCTGTAAACCCCACCAAATGCCAGGCTATTATAGTCGGCAGTTCAAGGATGATTAACAGAATAGACACCTTTACCGTTCCAGCTATTATATTTAATGGCTCAGTCATTCCTTGGTGTTCCACTGTCAAGGACCTTGGGCTACACATAGACTCCACTCTGAGCTGGCGATCCCAGGTGGCATCAGTTAGTCAGAAAGTTACCGGTACTCTTCGTTCTCTCTATCGCCTAAAGAATTTCCTTCCGTCTAAGACCAAGACTATGCTAGTTCAAGCTTTGATCATTCCCATAATCGACTATGGTGATGTGTGCTATTTTGATCTGAATGCAGATCAACTCAACAAATTCGACCGTCTTCTTAATAACTGCATTCGATTTATTTTTAACCTTCGCAAATACGACCACATCTCCTCTTTTCGTTCGCAATTGAAATGGCTTCCTGTCCGCCAACGCCGTTCTTTGCGTGCCCTAACTACTCTTTTCTCATTTCTCACGTCGCCTTCTCCTCCTTCTTATCTATCTTCCAACTTTCAATTTCTTTGCGATAGTCATGACAGGAACCTACGCTCTTCTAGCAATCTCCTTCTCAAGTGTCCCCCTCACACCTCCGACTTCACACACTCTTCCTTCTCCATTCAATCTATACTTCTCTGGAACGCACTCCCCCTCGAAATCAGGTCGTCAACAACCAGGCTTGGATTTAAGGTCAGAGTCCGGCAGTTACTTTTGGATGAAGCGGCAGAATCATCACATTAGTTACTATGTTATATTAGTGTATTATATTATATGTATTATATATTTGACTAATATATTTCAGTATGTATTTATAGTTATTTATTTATATTCTTTAGGTATTTATTATAAATATTATGTGTATGTATATATTATTATTATTATTCTTTTTTGTATATATATATCTCTTTTCTATTTATTTTTCTTTGCTACCTTTACACCTGCCATGTACATCTCTGCATCACCCTAAGGTTGACTGGGAGATAATGCTTATAGCATTAAGTCCGCCTTTATACTACATGTATATAAAGTGTTAAATAAATAAATAAATAAATATACATTGCCCCGTCCACGCCGGTGCGACTACTGAAGTTTCCCACACATCGTGTATGTATATTTAATTGGACAGCATCCCATTAAGTCCCTATTTATACGGCGGGAGCGACCTACCAATCTGGAATAAAGCGTTGTTTGATCGAAACTTACTAGGGTTACGATATATCGTGTTGGTGATGGTTTAATCTGGCTTATTAGTCAAAAAAAATCATGACAACTATCCTATTGGGTAGTTGACATGATTTTTTTTAACACGCTCTTATTAGCTTCAGTCGTATGTTTGTATGTAACGGAGTCATTGAACATGATTTTGACCTCCTTCAAAACGTCGGATTAAATCGAAATTTGGCATACTTATCAAGGCCCGATGACAATTTAATTTAATATTTTAAAGAAAAAATAAAATATTGTATTATAGTTTTTTTTAAGTTTAAGCATGTATTACATATCTTGTTCCCGGTTTACAACTTCAAAGTTTGACTTTTGTATTTGAACTTGTCCCACATTTGGTAAGTAGTATTCACTGCGAGGTGGTGAAACAGGCGCTAAATTTAATTTACAAGGAAACCTAACATCCAATGGGAGTGGATTATATTCCCGGTGTATGTTATGTTAATTTGAAATATGTAGACCACATCTGCAAAGTTTCGTCATAACCGGCGCTGTAGTTTCAGCGAATTGGGACAACAAACGTGTTTCTCATTATGTTTGTATATTTACATTTTAACATGTAGGTACACTAGGGTTGCCAACTCTCGAAAGGACCAACCCGGAAGAATTGTATGTTTAAGAAATATATAGTAGGTATGCTGTGGTGTTTGAAAGAAATCAATAATTAATTTTTTAATTTATATTTTTTTTGTTTTGTTTACTAATTAAATACTCATTCGGTTCGGCCGTCGAGCGACCGATGCATTTAATTTTTAGAAAAACCGGAGAAGTTATTGCTCTCCGGGAGGTCGGGAGATTAACCATTATTACCGGAGTCTCCCGTGCAATCCGGGAGGGGTGGGAACCCTAAGGTACACGGACTCGTAACTCAGTTTCCATCCGAGCGGATTCTGCAGTTATTTTTGAATGTTCTTTTACCGACTAAAAAGGGGGTTTGCAATTCGCCTGCATTAATGTTTTTTTTATGTATGTTAAATAATGTTCATGTATAACTACGTTTTTTTTATGTATGTTAAATAATGTTCATGTATAACTACGTATTTTTTATTATTATTAGTTTGATTGACCAAACGAGCAAGTCGCTCGCCTGGAGGTAAGCGCCACGCCTATCCACCTAGTGGTAGAGCCATGCTGTACACAGTTTTGTCTACAGCATGAATGGGCTGGCTCGACCGGGTCGTTACCACCGTTTCACAGAAGACCGACATAAAGCAGCGGCTTGCTGCTGCGTTTGATACGGTGTGTGAAATATCGGGAAGCCAAATCCCCTCCCCTTCCCAATCCCTAATTATCCCTTTCCTTTAAGGCAACGCGCCCATGATAGTGGTGAGCGTACATGGGCGGTGGAGATCACTTACCATCTGGTGACTCACTTGCTCGTTTGCCGGCCTATGCTATAAAAAAAAAAACAGAAATCAATTTAGGACAGATTGACACAACTAAAACTTCATGACGTCATTGACCTATGTTTAACCGACTTATTAATTAAAGCAGAGGGACTCATAACAGTGCTTACATACTGTTGCTTAGCGGCAGCAATAGACACAGCGGTTGTACCACCCCAGACGGCCTCTCGCATACGAGGGACTTACCACCGTGTAAATTATTGTAGAATTAATAATATTGTAAAATTGTCTCATGTCACATCGTACAGTTCCTTTATTGTAGTTATGTAACAACATACAAAATTCCCAAACACGTTCCAAAACCTGCTAGGTTTTTTTTTAACATTTCCGTACAAAAACACTCCAAACTGCCACCCGTGAAGGAACACGGCCACCTGCTGCCTGCTGGATGTGATTATTCGCTTCCGCCCTTCGACCCCGTGTGGATAGTCGTGCGACGTGCATATGCATGCAACGTGACGATAATGAGTAACAAGTTGTGGTGAACGCGATGTTGTAATATACGCATAAATAATTGTACAGTAAACAGATTGTGTTGTTGTGTTGGAATTTACATTCGAAAGATGTAACTAACATTGGAAATAAAAAAGTAAAATAAGTTTTAACAAAACTTAAAAACCGTCTTCAAAAATAACAATTTCTATAGGTCTCTGGAATCAGTGACTGTGTCGCTGTCGGTCAACTGAAATACACGTCCCAAGACCTGCTAGGTTTTTTTGTAACATTTCCGTACAAAAACACTTCAAACTGCCACCCGTGAAGGAACACGGCCACCTGCTGCCTGCTGGATGTGATTATTCGCTTCCGCCCTTCGACCCCGTGTGGATAGTCGTGCGACGTGCATATGCATGCAACGTGACGATAATGAGTAACGAGTTGTGGTGAACGCGATGTTGTAATATACGCATATATATTGGACAATCCATATTGGAAATTTTTAAATATTGAATTTTAATAACCGACTACTTGAGGGCCACCTACACCCTCAGGTACAATATTTCAACAATTTTAGTTGAATTTCACTTTTGAATTTTAAATTTTAAATTTTTAAATTTTAAAATCTGACAGCTTGAAGGCCCATTACACCCTCAAGTTTTAAATTTTGACGCGTACCCCCGATAGCAATGTTCCGGACACCATCAAAAAGAGGCGCAGCCAGACCGCTGTCGCCGGAGTCCAGTCCCGAAGAGCCAGCTAGGGCAACGGTCGCGCAGGCACGGCTGAGCATTGAGTCAAAGCTTGATAGCTCAGACCCAAAGCCAGTCGAGCAGGCGCGGACGATGCCAAAGCCGAAACCTAAAGGCTCCTATAGGGATAGGACAACGGAGGCCTCCAGCCGCCTAAACCGGATCCGCATGTCCATTAACATGAGCCGCAACACAAAAACCGAGATCAAGAACGAGATCCTCGAATCGGCGTTGCGACTCATGCAACTAGTAAAGGACGCGGAGGAAGGCCGCAAGTATAAAGGACAGGAAGAAACGAAAGAAACACAAACAGAGACAGAAGAGAGGGTAGTAATAACCACAGAAGGAAATAGAGAGACTGAAGTACTGAATAAGGAATTGAACGGAAGATTGGAAGAACATCTAAGAGTATTGCACGAAACAAAGGAGGCCATGGAAAGAATGAGAGTAGAACTCAGCAGGCACCACGAAGAAACAATAAGTCAAAGGACTTATGCGAGTGCTGTTGCCGGTCCCCCAAAAGCCAGAGCGGCTGAGGAGGCTACGGCACTGCACTCGATCGTGGTGACCTCCAACAACGACCGTGAAAAAGGGGAAGAAGTTATGGAGAGAGTACGGAAGGCCGTGAAAGCAAAAGAAGAAGGCATAAGAATAGATAGAATCAGAAAAGCCAAAGATGGCAAAATTATTGTAGGATGTCAAGACAAACAGGAACTCATCAAAATTAAAAGAAACATAAACAAAAACGAGAAAGGACTGAATGTCGAAGACATCCAAAATAAGGACCCTCTAGTCATTTTAAAGTTTGTGTTAAACTGCCACTCCGACGAGGAAATAATAAATGCCATAAAACAGCAAAATAAGAACTTACTGGACAAAGTAGAGACTGAGAAGCAGCGAATGGAGATAACGCACAGAAGAAGAGCAAGAAACTCACTGTTGGCTCACGTAATCCTGCGAGTGTCGCCCCAAGTCTGGCGTGTCTTTACAGACACCGGCGCATTGTTTGTGGACGTCCAGAGAGTCAGGGTAGAAGACCAGTCACCGCTTGTCCAGTGCTCAAAATGTTTGGGCTATGGACACGGGAGACGGTTCTGCCACGCCTCTCTGGAGGCCTGCAGCCACTGCGGCGGGCCGCACAAAAGAGCTGAGTGTGCGGATTGGCTCGCAGCAAAGTCACCGACTTGCTGCAATTGCCAAAGGGCAAAGCTGGCGGACGTGGGCCACAATGCTTATAGTGAGGAGTGTCCAGTAAGAAAGAAATGGGATTTACTCGCAAGATCGAGTATAGGTTATTGCTGAAGTGGAACATAGAACACTGGATGGCATTTACGAATACACCTTGGCCAACCAAAGGAAGAGAAGGGAAGGCAAGAATGGTCGCTATAAAATTTAATACAGTCTCAAAAGGAAACGGCAAGGTTGTGTTGGCGCTACCTTTTGAAGAGTAGACCAAACAGAGAGAAGATGAGGATGAAAGAATGTGATTGAATAAAAAAGGAAGTAAGGTTACTAGAATATATAACATAATGTTATATAAAAATAGTACATTGTAGAATGGCGTTATATATAGTAAAGAAAGAAATAAAAATAGGAAAGAACCTTAGAAGGATTGAGATGAAGCAGAGCCATATAAAACAGATGGAGTGGCAAGTACAAAAGGAGAATAGAAAAACAGGAAGTTGAAACAAATAGCTGAAAAATGTATATATATATAGTAAGATTATTAGAAATAAGATTTGTAAAAATAAAAATGGATATATGAATAAGATAGAAGGATTAGGATAAATTGGTGTTATATAAGATAAGACAAAAAGTGAAGAAAATTGGAACATTCAGTGAACTCAATTTTACAGGGGAAGTAATTTATTGATGCATAAGGGCCCTGAAATTTTAATATCGGGGGTACGAGAGTGGGGCATAGCGCCCCACAAAAAAAAAATATATACGCATATATTGTACAGTAAACAGATTGTGTTATTGTGTTGGAATTTACATTCGAAACCTGTAACTAACATTGAAAATTGAAAAATATAATAACTGAATAATAGAAGAGTTTAAAAAATGTTATGAAAAAAAGAATAAAAGTATAAAAAGTTTTGAGCTAAAAAGTTTTTTTTTATTTTATTCAATAAAGAGACGAGCCAAGCGCTCGCCTGATAGTAAGCGCCACGCCTGCCCATAAACCGAAGCAACATTACACAGAACTTTGAATCACAAACCATTGCATGGCATTGAACTGCGCTCGTCACCCCGAGACATAGGATGTTAAGTGTGCCCAGTAATTTCACTGGCTACAATAAGTAAAAAATAACAATTTTTATAGGTCTTTGGAGTCAGTGACTGTGTCGCTGTCAGCCAACTGAATTGCAATTTTTTATAAACCGGCTAATTAATTAATTCACATCTGACTAATGACTTCTTATTTTAAATAACCACTGAAAAGAGCATCTACTGAAACAGTAATATTGTATATTGAAACATATTTGAATTCACGGAGCTGAAGAGACAATTTGGTTGAATCACACAGACTACCTAGCCAAAGTCCGCTCTATAGATCTCAACCACATACGTACAGATATAACAATAAAATATCTGACAACTCAATACATGAATCACGATAAACGTGAAAGGCGTAATGAGCGTGGACAGTCGGCGGTCGGTCCCGGGCCCCGGACCGATATTTATAGGGCATTTACGTCCACCGCGTCTGGTGGGTCCTGGGAACACTGTGGGAAATGTGCGTGAGACAGTGTTGCCACATGGTGCATTTGTCTTCATGAACGTAAGTAAATAAATCTTTCGACACGATAAAAAACGATTTAACGTAAAATCGAGTTTCTTCGTTCGGATCGGTCCGAACTAGAGAAACGTTTTAACTACCCGCCAATACGAAATCACTTTGCATTACCAACTACTCATCATCATCATCATCATCATCAGCCACAAGACGTCCACTGCTGAACATAGGCCTCCCCCAAAGATTTCCAGACCGACCTGTTGGAAGCGGCCTGCATCCAGCGACATCCTGCGACCTTTATCAGGTCGTCTGTCCACCTTGTAGGTGGACGTCCAACGCTGCGCTTGCCAGTACGTGGCCTCCATTCCAGAACCTTTCTGCCCCATCGGTTATCGGTTCTGCGAACTATGTGGCCTGCCCACTGCCATTTCAGCTTGCTAATCCGCTGGGCTACTAATACTAATAAATTAGTATATTAGTATTATTATGGCAACTACTCATACTATCTTACATTTCAGAATATATAATTGCTTAATCGCTCAATTGAATTCGTAAATTAAAACAATGCCAAAGTTGCTTGCTAAAGACAAATGTAGCTAGAAATAACTAACGTTTAATTTTTTCGATACTATAGATGACTATCTAGAGGTCATATAAATCAAATGATTCAAATTATTCGTAAATCCGAGGCTGTCCTCGTAGAAACTGTCTACATCAATATCAGAGGCTTCGCCAACTGGACAAACACTGCCTGTAAGAAAAAAAATATGTCTGCAAAGATATAGAAATAAACCTGATTTTATTGCTGAAAACGGACAACAAAGTCAATTAACTAAATTGAGTTTATTTTGTATAAAATAAGTTTTCATGCTGAACTAATTGGATCCAACTCAACTTGAAATAACATCTTTTACATTTTATTATTTTCTTAATTTATAACTCGCGTCTGTATTGTGTATTGCGGAATAGTTAGGCAGAAGTACATCCACAATTCGTACAGACTATTTCGGTCCCATGACATAATAGGATTTCATAGGATCAACCTGCTTGTAGACCACATCGCATTTGTTTTTTTAAAACCCACATACAATCTCACCGACATATTTGAATTATTTGTTGTTATTTACTATGTGTTACGTCGTTTGTTAAAAAAAGTACATGATCTAATATTATATCTGTTAGTAGTCTCTAAACACCGATAGCCCAGCAGGCAGTGGTACGGACTGTCGATAGGAAAGTCGCAAGTTCGAAACCAGCCCCCAAGAGCATGCACCTCTGACTTCTAAGTTACATATATATTAATTGTTAATTATCGCTTGCTTTAACGGTGAAGGAAACATCGTGAGGAAACCTGCATACCTGAGAAGTCATAAGATGAATGTATGTGAAGTCTGCCAACCCGCATTATGCCAGCGTGGTGGACTGAGGCCTATCCCCTCTCATACAGTAGAGGGCACCAGCAATGGGACGATTATAATACAGAGCTAGTATTATTATACATATATACAGTCTCTAGCTGTAGTACATAACAATGTTATATATACATAATACCCATTAATGGATGATCGTTAAGGTGAACGAAGATTGCCGAAGCGTATAATCTGAATCGTGATACTGTATTTTAATTCCATTCTGAGTACAACGCACTTAAATTAAGCACTCGAAACTACCATCTAAGAGGCAACCTTGCGCCACATTCGTACACAACCACGACTATTCCTGAGTGTGAATGTAATACTGGTCTGTTTACCTCTTTAATTCCAACTAAATGTTATAATGTTTACGTTATCTACGGATTCGACACAGATTTGCATAATCGATGCTCAATACTTATTTGTGTGTATTTTTATTTTATTTATATTGACTGACGAGGATTAGGGAATGTATTCGTCTTATGATGTTTGTGATGACGATATTATTTAACCCAATTTCAGGGCTGGTGGGATACCTGATATTTTTTTACTACTGAATGGACAGCGACCAGTGTACACATCGTGAAAAACCTACCACAGTGGCTCATTCAGGCGAGTCGCGTTCCGGGATCAGCCAGTGTGTTATATCTAGTAATTTCAGGCCGGCATAATTCTGCCACTCTTAAAGGGCCGCAATGTCTCTTGAAAATCGACATTATATTTTGACTGCACTGTACTTAACATCAGTGTAATCACTTGGCCGTGACAGAATAATAAAATAATCAATCCAATAACATAATGCATGTTCCACTGTACGCTGGTATTTATATAAAGTTAGTCATAAACTTTATTACCTATTTAAAAATGACGTTAAAATTCTATAAACGAAGCTGAATCACAAATATATACCTCTAGATCAGAAAATAAAGGGAAGGATAAATAATCGCACTCAAGTCATACATCATAACATAGTAAAAAAACATACTATTACATACGTTAGTAGATGCAAAATAATTATTAACATACAATAAGAAATGCCCACTCAATGCAATTGTAACAAATCTAAAGCATGAAAAAATTCGTTCTACACAAACGATAAGGCTCTCACAGTGCTCTCACACCTTTACGCACATACATACATACAAACAGAAACACAGGTAAAAGAATATCATAATTCATAGCCGGCGGGGAGGTTAACCGCAGTCCGCAGCCCGTTTGTAACGCGATACTCGCAAACCGGCACAACTCTTGTTATTGAGCTACACGGTTTACTGTCGACAAGAACGCTACAACCATTATTTTCCATGATTATATGAAGCAGTATTTTTTTTTATTTCAGTGATGTATGTATGTATTATGAAGCAGTCATTTGTCGGAAAATGCAGTAGCAACCGCTCCGAGGGGCGAGGAGCTCTCCACGATGCTTGTGAATTCGTGTCGATGCATGATTCGAAGCTATTTTGCTGTTCCATTAAGTCAACGAAAAGAGACACTGAACAAGAGTGAAAGAGAGATCGCACAGTATGGCATCTTTTTAGTTACCGAATCTCGACAGGTTCGTATCCACCCATTCATGCTGTAGACAAAACTAAAACATGACTCTACCACTGAAACTACAGCGTGGCTCTACACCCATATATCTATCAGATAGCAACAGTATATTAACCAAGCAGAAGCAATATGTCGCGCTGTCTCTATAGCTCTTATTTGGCGTACTTTCTTTGTATTCTCCATACGTACGTGTTTTATGGCGGGTTTCCTGCGTTTGTTTCGACGCACTCGATTGTATAACGTTAACTTTACTTCGGTAATAGGTCAGCTATAAATTAACACGAATGAATGGAATTCATGGCATTCTGTGGGTGAATAAGATCACGTACTTTTAATATTTAGTATATATTAGTTTAGAAGGTTTTGGATACTACATAAAATAATGTATTTAGAATTGATATATGTTGACAGACTTATGGCGTAGTTGGTGATAAATCGGCAATGAAGCACAGCATCGAGACAAATGTTTGTGTGTTCAAAGAATATTTGTTTTTGGTCTGGGTGTTGTGAGACCACAAGTCCCTCGTAATTCTTGATACCGACGATACAGGTTAAATCTAGTATGAAATCAGAACTATGTGTATCTGTTGGATGTGTATTATGTTTCGGTATTAAAACGTTTTCTTTCTATTTATACACAATTAGTGTTCTACTATCATGAATACATGACACAGTGAAACTATTTAGTTTCTTCACAGCTGCTTTTATATATAGCAACGGAATCCTATAGCGATAGGACATGCAGACGCCCTTGACTCCGCCAAGTGCGTGTCCTTAGTTATCATATATCAAGCGGAAGCTGCCTGCGACGCCGCTTTACCCGATGATAATAACAATGGGAGCAAAATGGATCAATCATAATTTGCATTTTCATTTAACACTGTCAGTGTTACAGGATTAAAATATTAGCATAGACAATAAATATTAGGGATCTACGAAATAGGACGGATGGCGCGATCTAAAATGTGTGCGCCCTAGTACTGCAACTGCTAGTAGTTTCTATACATTGCGTCACGTTATTGTATTTTTATGATTTGAAATTATTTTTACTGATTTTCAAAGGACAAGACGGTATTGTTAGTAGTTTATTTATCTTTTAATCCCAAATAGTAAGTTCCTTTTGCAAGATCTATCTAAAAAGTCATAAAGGCTGTAGCTAAATCTAATAATTAACATAATATTTTTATTCCAATTGACCGCATTGCGTCAAACGAAACCATGGAGTATTTGAAAATAAATAAATTCTCGAAACGATTGGTATCGAATGATTCAATGAAACAGTATTTGGATATTGATGGTTATATTAGCGAAATACTCGTTAAAAGGATTACCACCTAAATCTGTAGGGATAAGGAAGGACGGTAGGGGTATTCCCATTAAAACCAAGATGGTCGTGACTACACCTAATGGTAAGCGTAGTGCAATCCAAAAAACCAGACTTACTTCGTCTGCGGGCTTGGTTGGTGTGATGGCGACGGTCTCGTTGAAGCAGAGACACGCGCAATAGTGCCGGTTCGCGTCCACGTCGGTCAACACCGACACGTAGAACCGAGGCTCCGAACGCTCCGTGGACAGCGCCCATCCTTGCGGTTGGCAAAACTGAAACAATACAATCACATCAGGGCATGTTTGAATTTTGTTTTAACCCTCGACAAAAAAGACCGGATGTTATAAATTTATTTGTCTATCCATCCCGTCCAAATGTCTGATAAATGGAAATGTCCGAAATTGTTTTGGTTGCGGCAAATAAACATACCATAATATTTTCTGTATTATATATGACGTAACTATTTCAAAGTAAAATAATTTAATATCATAAAATAAAACATAAACAATAGTTTAATATCAACAAACATTCAAGAATATGAAATCTAAATCGCCAAAAATGTATATAAGCACTGCTATGTTTCGGTTCGAAGGATATTGAAGCCAGTAAAATTACTGGGTATTTTGAGACATCAGATATCTTAGGGTCAGTAGCGCAACTGCAGCAGTACTTAGTAATTTCAAAGTTCTTTTTGGTATCTATTGGTTATTGGTTTGGGTATCTCGCTTATCGGTCAAAGGACCTACTTGTCTCGTCATTAAGGCGATTAAAAAAATCGAACTCACCCATCCTATACCCTCGTGGAATGGTACGTCGTCCCAGTTCGTCTCGGGGAATCGTTGCAGAACAACGCCGCTGTTCAGGCCGCCTCCTTCAACAAAAAAAAAACAACAGACTTTAATGATTTATTTATTTCAGGAGTAGATCTAGATCATCCAGAGGACGATCTAAACCGCTGGCCTGACGTGTTAGAGGACAACATGAAACCCAATGGTCTGGATGGAGAATGTTCAAGACCGGGATAATTAAATACATCAGTGTAGGGATATATCGATGTATCAATATTTTTTCTGTGATAGATCGATATTTTTTATTTGGTATCGAAATCATATCTAAACCGATATTTTTTTGAATAGGATGCCATGAAATGTCGCCCATTTTAAGATACCAAAGAAGACGAAGAAGAAAGAAGAAGAAGAAGAAAGGTCATCCAAACGTCAAGCCGATATATCCATATTTTTATCGAGATATTTTTATCGATACGATATATTATTGCATTATTATACTTTTTACACTTCCGCCATAACTACGTCAGAGTAGACACTGGCCAGAATCCACGATAATACCAAACAGAAGAAGATACGGTTCACATTTCTCAATATCCTCTATTCCGATACATCTTCAGCACATCGAACCTTTATTGACTGCAAGGCCGTAATGACTTAGAAGTTTTCGATTTTCCTCTTTCAGCTCCGAACTCCATATCAACGACTCCAAGGTCGCCGCATCAATAGAACGGGAAGCAAACGTATAGAATTACAACAACTATACATTACAATGTAATCAATGAATGAGTAATTGAACAACCGGTTGCTGTAACGGTTCGTACAAGGCTACTGATAACTGAATGTATACCGATCGATATTTGTTTTTCTTTCGTCGCGTATTAATTTAAAAAAAGAACACCACCAATCCGGATTCGAACGGCCTTGGGCGTAACTGTCGCTTCTGAGCTGTATCTTCTTCCAACTGCTCTTATCCCACTCGTAGTGGGGTCGGGCGCCAGATTCTTTTTAACACTTGATTTAATACAGAAAAGATTTGGCTTGTAGTTTTTACGACCGACCGCCTGCCTAACGTCAACCTCGCTAGGGAGAAAACATATTCAGATCCGAAAAAAAATTGTGGATCGCCACATTTGTCTCGGCGCAGGAATTAAACCCATAATCTATCGCTTCACAGCCGGCTACATGCTCCCTGCACCACGGAGACTGTTAAAGCTA
Organism: Amorpha juglandis; assembly: GCA_949126905.1. Taxonomy (NCBI): domain Eukaryota; kingdom Metazoa; phylum Arthropoda; class Insecta; order Lepidoptera; family Sphingidae; genus Amorpha; species Amorpha juglandis. Next base: position 7,233,676 of record OX421386.1, on the reverse strand, counting down.
TATATGCAGTTTAGAAATTATTGAGTATAAAAGTATAATAGTTTGACAAACCCTTACTCGTGGACCCGGTGATTCGACCCATTAACCAGTCCACGGTTTCTACCAACCAATTTAAACGCATATAGAACAAATTTATTGATAGTAAGATTGCTACACGATAATAACTCAACACAAACTGAATCGCATTACAAACCAATATTTGGTGCCGATTAAAACACCAAAGTGGTCAAAAAGACATTTATCGAATTACAAAACATTAAAACTTTTTGATTAAAAACTTTTCAGGGTGTAATTGCTCAAGCAACTTATCAAAGGAAAGCCAAACGTCTCCATAAATAAAATTTGTTTCATTCATTCTCCTTGCTATCTCTGTGCCCAATTCCTTTGAGGGAGCAACGTGTCTTTTGCCGAGAGATATGAAAAAAGTTTTATTTGGTGTGAAATTTAAACGGTACCTACGGGTTGCGTGATATCGGCCCATTTTGGGCATAGTTTGAGGGTGGTTTTGCCCCACACAGTGCATGTCGGCAAACAGTTCTCGGATAATATAATAAATAACGTAACATAATCTCACGCCTTTATTCCCGAAGGCGTAGACGGAGGTGCAACTAGTGGTGGACCTACGTTTTGCCAAGGTTATTTCCGTTTCATTATGGGATAGAGGGCGAGCTTATCGCCATAGGTCAAATTCTAATACTGGACAATAGATGTGTGATTTTTCGAATCGAAAATCAATCACTAATTGGTATTGGACCTAATTAACCCAGGACTCGGTTCTCAGCCTTGCTACGCTGCCACTAGACTAAAGAGGCAATTGGAAATTTTGCGCCAATTTTTGAGTCAAATACACCAACAGTCACACACATAGTCCTGACCCCACACTAGAATAAACCTGTAACGTGGGTATCAGGAACTACGAGGGACTAATGGCCCCACAACACTCACCACGAGCAAAAGCTTATCTGTGGTAATTATTTGTGTCAAGGGTATATCATGGTTCCAAATATCATTCCAACTGTAACAACCAACTAAAAGCTACCTTCTAGGACACTGTGAGACCGGATTGTAGTTAACAGGAATTACAAGAATGCAATATGTTTAATGACAATAAAGTGAAAGTATGTCAAAAACGGAGATAAATGTCAGCAATATTCGAAAGACCTCGACATTAATTAAGACATGTCATTTTTTGCACCGTGTTACGAGCCGCTCGATAACGGAGAAAGTGTTTGCTCACGACACGGATAAGATAACATAATTTGTTATAATCGAATACCAACCTGTCGTTGATATAAATTGGCAAATTTTGGATATTTCAGAGACTCTTTTACTGTGACCGTCTTTTAATTGCAGAAATGTTAAGCATATAAAAAATATTTATAAGCATAATTCTTCATATTATATTATATGGTAAATGTGGAGCGATACCGGATCGGACACGATCACTATCCGAATTGGACCACTATCTCACAGAAAACCGACGTAAAGTAGCGGCTTGCTTCTGCGTTTCGTATGGTCAGTTCTTAATCATGTCTCATCCCTCCCCTTCCCAATCCCTTAATTATCCTATTAAGTAGCCGAACGAAGGAGATAAACAAAACCAATGCTTGCTAATGACACAATATTTAATCCCCGTGATGTTGTGGGCGTGGCGACGCCACATAATTATGCAAACATTCATATATACACCACATATCCACTTCATTTAAAGTTGGTACCGCATACAGGATTCCTCTGGTATTGTGGTTGTTCATGAGCAGTGGAGTTCACTTACCATCAGGTGACCAACTTGCTAGTTTGTCGGCCTCTGCTATTAAAATAATAACTTTCGGTCTCACCATCCAGACCCGAGACAAATATATGTGGATCACATACAAGCATTTGTCTCGGTGTGGGGATCGAATCCGCGGCCTCTAGTTTCACAGCCGGTCACTCGCCCACTGCGCCACACAGGCTGTCAAACGTAAATTATTGCATAGGTACCAAAAACCGGGTAAAAGTATACCAAGGTCCGTATTTACAAACAACATTTAGGTAAGTAAGCTCTTTGTGAAGTGTCGAATTCATGTGTACATGGTGGGCTATTATGAATTAGCGCCAAAAACTAACCAATGACGTTTAGAGAAATCGTCACTATGCGTTCGCGCTTACTATGAGACCTCATAGTAACGTCTATGAATACATTGTCCTAGGCTATTCAAGAAGTACCAGGGTTACTGGTACCGAACTGAGCTCAGTACAAGGAATGGAAATTCTAGGCATCGGACCGGTTCTGCAAGCTCTATCCCAAATATTAAATATTGCCAAAGCTCAGAACTATTATTATAAAACTGACCGGATGATTTTACAATTCATCCTCAACGTTGAGACGGGAGTTAATTATAACTACCCGGTTTATATAAAGGCAGTGAACAATGCTCCTTTCGAGATCAGATAAACTATTCATCATTCAGAGCTCACAAGCCCCGTATTGTCGAGAGGTGCTGTTCGTTCCTAACTAATTTGTTATTCTATCCACAAATACCTACGTCTTAAAATATTCTCGTGTTTCACTTCGCAACGTTTTGGTATTGTTGAGGTGAAATTGGAATTTCATATTTTAAATGATGCGACTAGAAGAAATGATTTTCAAATTGTCAACATTAAACTCTACTACTATTTATAACCCTACTACAATACAGGGTTCGAAAATATCCGATATTTATTATAAATATCAAAATATCGGATATTTATGATATATATCCGATATATATCAAGTTTGATATATATCCATTTTGTATGAAAGCCATATTATTATTTTATTGTATTATATATGAATACTGTTTGCATATGTGTTGCATACACATACTAAAATTATAAAATAAAAAACTCGTGTTTGGATAAGGCAAAATCAACTAAAAACCATAAACTCTTCTTTTAGGGCAGAAGTGTTGCCATTTATGGATTAGAACTTACCATTAGGGAGTATGTTTTAACACTACTCCCACGCTATCTATATTTGGGAAGTAGAAATACAGTAATAAACTCTAAAAATTACTTAATAACATTAATTTTGTAAACCATTTTTGTATTGCAATATAATATAAAAAAAATATTGATATACAGGGTTATTTTTAAAACACTGACAACCTCGCAGGAGTAGATTCCTAAGGTCATTTGCTACTACTTTTGTTCTACAACTTTTCATAATTTGTTAGATTTTATTCTCATACAAAAATAATTATGAATTTAATTTCCGTCTTGAAAGTTACCTACGCTCTGCGCGCATCGCAGATTACGTAATACACGCAGCGCGCGCGTCAGTTCAATGACCGGCCGCGCCGTATCGATTGATAATACCTACACCCAGCCATCAGCTGATTTCACTATTGCACGCGCGCGAGCGCGCGTCGGGTCGTTCGTTTATGACTGAAACGTAGAGTGTAGACGTACGAACACAAACACTACACAACAAAAACTTGTAAAATCATTTTTTTTCTTATGTATTGAGTTATGTCCAAACTCGTAGAACAAAAGTTGTTCCTTATGGGGTCAGCTATATGGCCCTGCGAGGTTGTCAGTGTTTTAAAAATAACCCTGTATATCGTCAAACCCAGCTTGATATATATCGGATATATATCTTGATATATATCCATTGATATATATCCTCGAACCCTGCTACAATAGTTATAAACACGAAAGTTTGGATGATCGTGAGTTTCAAATTTGAATGTTAGTTAAGTACGCCTTAACGGCTGAATAAGTTATGGATGAAATTTGAATTAGAACATAGGCTGTGGACATTTTTTAACCCCGGAAAAGAATGGAAACAAAACAGTGCTTACACACTGCTGCTTGACAGCAGAAATAAACAAAGCGACAGAACCAACCCAGACGGCCTCTTGCATACAAGGGACCACCACCTAGTGAAATTAACAGAATTAACAAAATATAAAATTCAGAATGATTAGAAAATGTATCGACAACTTAGCCACTTCGCAAAACAACTGCCTGTATGTCTAACTACGACCATTAAACTATTCCGGTCAAATATATCATCGTGTTAGTAGAATACAAAAGGTATGAGCAGTTAACACGCAGTAACGTACCGTGTGCGTGCGTGGAGTACGGGCGTGGTCTCGATACATAGACCCAGAACTAGCCTATAGACCTTGACCTAATCCAGCTCAACTCGTGAACTTACAGAGAGACAGATTAGAATAGAATTGTTCGTGGAATTGTGGTTGTTTAATCATCACATTAGTCTAATTGCAGAGTAAATATATGAGTTGTGAATAGAGCGATGTGTTTTTGACTCGATGAAAACGGTTTGCCCGATATTTTTACGTGTGGGTTGGCACATATATATTTCTGCCGCCAAGCAGTGTATAAGCACTGTTGTGTTTCGGTTTGAAGGACCATTGAATCCAGTGGAATGATTAGGTGTCACAAGAGCAATGCTATACCATAAATGCAAATACCTCCATTAAAATTCAAATTTCTGGGTGGTCTTCCTACTGTTCATGTATAGGCATAGGAGATTATCATCAAATGAATAACTTAATCTGCTCGCCATTCAGGGTCATAAAATAATAAAACAAAATATGGATACAGATAGGTATTAGTATTGATTTTTTCCTAGCGATTGATATCCAAGTTAATTAGTGGTAGAGTAATTAGCTAGCATTTTTCTACAGCATGAGCGGGCCGGGCAGATTGCTACCACTGTCTCACAGATTACCGACGTGAAGAAGCAGCTTGCTGTTGCGTTTGGTCCATAAGTATGATATCCTGTGGCGCAAATAAATAAATCCATCACGATTTACAAATATAAGTAGTATAAATAGTACTGTCATATGGCAACTGACTCTAGCAGATTAACGTACTTGTTTCCTAGTCACTATTAATTTGGTTGAAATGTAAGCACATCTATTGAAATTCAACATATTTTGTTACATGTTATCGAACCTACGAACAGACCCATTAAGATGATAAGATATACAGACTAAAACCAATCGCTTATGATTTTTATAATCAACAGGATAAAGCACTTAAGTTGTAAAATTAGAAATTGTTTTTGACAAAACGACCCACAGATCCAATGTTGTTAGAAAGTCAGCGATTACGGCTGTCTGAATTGTCTGAATATCGTCGACCGTCATTACGAGTTACCGACGCGAGACCGACTGACGAGCGAACAAGAAAAAACATCCTAGTGTATGTAGATCTCTGCTGCATTTTCTCCTCTATTCATGTCCATTTTAATGATTAATTTGTCCGTGCAAAATTTCGCTTTCAGAAATGACTCATTCCAGAACAACAGTCGGACAGGAGTCGCGACACTTTGATAAACTTTGTCAATATTTCGGTTCAAGATTTGAACGATTTTAATTATCTATGTGTCTTTTAATTACCAATGTGTATTTATAAATAGCTTGATAATTTCTATAATAAATACAAAAAGATATTGCATTTTGAATTTATTTTCAGATTTAGGAGCTCCAGTAAAAGATGTATTAATAGAGAAGCAGAGTATAATAATATCATGTAAATATACTTCATTAATTTTAGAAAACCGCAGCTACTGTGAAATAATATACAAAGCAATAATAGATAAACATGTAATCATGAAAACAAGCTATGATATTTTGAATGCAGAATCATTAGACGTCCAATTACCTAGACAGCCCATTCATAAGAACCCTTGGTCGATTCGCACCGTGGCCTGGGGCGAACTGTTCGTGGTGGGAGACAACGAAATACCCTAAGTAATGTAGTTGTTGTCCATTCTCAAATTTATTCGATTCTTCCAGCTGATAAATATCGGATAATCATCATGATAATAAGATTATCATGAAAAATATTGATTTTAAATATAATAAAATAAATGATTTACGTTATCAGTATTATTTCAAACTCATACACCAGAGACTGCAGTCTCGACATGTATCGGTCGTTATTAAAGTAATTTTAACGATTTTTGATAGTTTCAAGATTTGAAAATATCGATTACTATCGGTATGCTAACACATTCAACTGGTAACATAGGTTTCGACTCCGGTCGGTGTCTTAGCGACGGATTTTGACAGCGTGATAAGTTTGCATCATGGCATGGGCAAAATTGTCTCATGTCATAAACGGGTAAGTAATCATTTTCATGAATACGTTTTGTTAATATTCCTCAACGGCAACCGATTTTTTCGATAATATTTGATATACAGTATATAATGATTTTGTCGTTATCAATGTCGACACTGCATCCCCAGAACTCAATTGTCTTTCATCTCCGTCAGTTTCCATTATATCACATTTAATCATAATAGAAACAACCCAAACAATTTAAATTAAATGGAACAATCATGAAAAGGGTCATTCATTACTCATTCATCACGTATTTCATAAAGTTTAAATACATGTAAGGTACAGATGGTGTAGGCATATGTCCTTAGGTCCGAAGGGTGTCAGGGCAGGTCGCGTATGTAATATTAAGTGGGCTGTTATTAATATTTATGTTGTATAGCGGTTGTGACACTTGTTACATGAGTTCAGAAGTATCTGGCATGAGGAAGGGCGGCCCTGCAATCGATTTTTGAATTATTTAGGCTCACTCGCACAACAATACTTAAACATAATTAACCACTGAGTATGTTTACGATACGTCAAATCGTATGAAAAGTTGACATTACTGAACATGTTTAGCAGTTACGATTAAGGATTGTCGTGCAAGTCGGCCTTCAGTATTTAGTTAGACGTTTGTTAATAGTCATGTCTATAATTAGATACATATAGAACAAAAACAAGACGCTAAAAAAGCCAGACCATCTACGATCATACCCTATAATTTTGTAAATGATGTCTTGACCTGCCCAAATTGTAGCAGAAAATTTTCTGCAAAAATCGGGTACATTAGTCACTTATGAGCACACCGTCGGAGGGCTGAACAACAAGCCTCGGCGTCATCTCAATATATAGATACTTCTACTATCAGTAATTAGAGCCTGAAACAGTCGCTGTGGCTGAAACCGGCTAAGAAGTCATCAATAGTCATGTACGAATATTATAACTTGTATAGTCTCATCAATAGTATGTTTCTAATTTCAAACAATAAACCCTACGTTATTGTTGAATATTTTTATGGTTCTGTGTAACCAATCGAAATGGAATTATTACAAAGCCTACCCCCTATCTGACTGACTGCTAATAATAGATAAATAAATAGATTTAGTGTAACTGCCGAGTGTATTTTGATGATGCTATGTATACATTAATTGATACTAATTTCTATATATATACATACATATAAGTTTCTTCTACTTTTGTACTGACTTATCATAAGCGCTATTTCAATTGCCTACACGATTAATAAACTATTTCATTTCATTTCACTGTATTATATGTATGTATTTCCTACCTCTAAAGAGTTCTATCTTTTGAACAATAACGAGTAGGCGGTGAAGTTTTCAAATGAAATGTGTTATGTCGGAAGTCTTAAATACATATAATAAAAAAGTAAAAGTTAACGGGGGGTATAGGTATGGGTCCGAAATCCTCGATGCGCAAAACCGACTCGCACTAAACTGATTTTCTAAATCTGTTAGACATCACAAACTAGGTAAACTACATACAGAAACACATGTACATATTATAATTTTAATTTAAAGCTAGTTACATTTGCATAAGTAATGACTTTTAACTATGAAACCAGTTTAATTAAATATGTACGTATTCATAAATAGAAACCGTATACATATACTCGTATGTGTGTGATTTAAAATCTTAATAATTATGATATAGATCTTTATGAATATAAGTTTTTGTAAAACATCCAAAGCGGATGTAATAATTAAAGAATGTATGCAACACTACTGTTTTATAATGTGGAGATAGCTTAGCCGGAAATAGAGTAACTGTCTAGACCAGTGTTTCCCAACCTTTTTTAGGCCATGCCCCACCTTCACATTTTTTTGTTTAATTTGTCACCGATATCTAGCATTGCATTTAAATAACCCAAAGCGAAAGGGTTAAACTCGTGTCGAATCCATTTTTAAATTGCCCCCCTTAACTATCAAATTGCCCCCCTGTGGGACGTGGGCCCCACGTTTGGAAACACAGGTGTAGACGGATGTCGTTGGCTTGACTCCAATCTCCAGGGCACGCACCTCTGACTTCCATGTGTATTCATCTTTAATTATCTCTCGCTTTAATGGTGAAGGAAAACACCATGGGAAAACTTGTATACACGACTTATTTGTAAATATAGTAATACCCCGGACTTACGCGATAGGTGGGACCGAGCTATAACCGTGTAAGTCGAATTCGCGTAAGTCGGGGTACAACTTTGCATGCACTTTTGAGTGACAGAATTTGAGGTTATCAATAAAACACAACGTACGTAAAAGAATTCAACGCAGAACACGTTCGAACCTGTCGTAAACGGACCACTAACATGGCGAAATAGGAGAGCTGATGCCCGCCCATCAGAAATAAAAACCGCGTATCTCCGAATTCGCGTAAAACTGGGTAGCGTAAGTCGGGGTATTACTGTATATCAAGATATTATCATCAAGATATTAAGCCTTTTCTCATCTATTTTGCCGGTCATAATGAGATATACATACATACATAGCTATGCAGCTATACATACTATACAGATAAGTGCGACTCGTTTGAAACGGCAAGCATTGTCTTCGCGTCAGCGTGACGTGTTGTCATTTGGTATTCATGTAAAAGTAAACACACTGGGTCACCTTTTTAGTACGTTTTGTGTTGGAAAACACTGTAAGTGTACGGTCAGCGGATAATTAACTCTTTCCATGCGACAATAGCGCGGAATTAACTTTGTTATTTACCGTAATAAACCGTAGCACCTATTTTTTAATTTATTTAATAGTTTGACGAGACGAGCATGTCGCTCGCCTGATGGTAAATGCCAACAGTGCCTGCCCATAAACCGAAGCAACACCACATAAAACTTTAAATTATAAAGCAATGCATGGCACTGAACCCGTCTCTTCACTACGAGACATAAGATATTAAGTCTCATAATGCCCAGTAATTTCACTGTCTTCAATGTCCTCCAAACCAAAACACAACAGTGCTTACACATTATTGCTTGGCGGCATTAATAGACGGCGCCGTGGTACCAACCCAGACGGCCTCTCGCATACGAGGGACCCACCACCTTGTGAACCTTGTTTCAGTGCCACTAGTGTATTTCGACCGTGACTATACGAAGTGTATAGACGCCGGCTGAATCGATCTGAATGTCCAAACATAAAATGTACGGAATGCTCATCAGGTATTCATTAGGAGCGGCTGGATTCGAGGATATCATGCATATTGCCGCTCACGTAACCAGACGACGTTGTTCCATTTATTTTAGCAGTACTGGATGCGGCAATGGACGTTTGGTTCGATAATGATTTCTTACGTTTACGTGAATGTTACTCATTGAAATAAAACTAATTTAAACGGATTTTATTTTTATTTAAACTTTCGAAAAGTCGGAACCTAAATTAATCTATTTGACTCGGTGGCGCAGTTCGCGGTACGCTTGCGGTGCCGAGGTCTCGGGTTAAATCCCGGGTCAGTTCAAAGTGATATTGAGTTTTTCTATTACGTATCAGCCTGGAATCTGGAGTGGTGGTCAGTATGGCGATGGGCTCACTTTCTATCACATCATGGGACGGAAATATGCTTGGCGAAATGTGGGTGTACATCTCTGCCTACCGCTCCGGGGTTTACAATCGCAACGTGTGCTGTTATTGGTGAAGGAGTTTAAATATTTTAGTCCATACTCCGTGATGTACTTAATCAAATTTACAATAGAGCAACACGCAAGTAAAAGATTTTTCATCAAAATCGGCCCATACTCTGCGGCAAAATTGAGGTACATACGTTAAGAACACCCATCGAATTTGAGAACCTCATCCTTGAAATAAAACTAATTTAAACGGATTTTATCGCGGTTTTTTATTAATTTTGATCCTGACGTTTCGAAGACTTTTCAGCCTTCGTGGTCACGGAGTGAACCTCATCCTTTCTGAAGTCGGTTGAAAAGAAACTTTACCGTATACTATAACATCAACGTCAAATCGCTACATAAAACGAGCGTTGAACAACCATCGCCACTTGTCGCATCATTACCCGATAGACTGCAACCATTTACCGTAGAGAGCAGGAAAAAACAACCACAACAAAAGTTCACGCTGCAGTTGCGCAATGGAGGCTAACAGGTCGGTATCTTGATTGAAGGCCGGCGGCTGATCACGCACCGGGGAACTCACAACTAATTGATATCACTCGTAGATTACACTCCGATCCGGATTGTGAATGTAAAACTGAGTTTGTAATTAAGACTGCGTTTCGGTTTACGTCATTTATTTCTCTTCATTCACTTTTCTTTATTATTTCGCTCACAGAAAACCGACATAAAGTAACGGCTTGCTGCTGCGTTTCGTATGGTAAGTAAGATATCCGAAGGCCCTAACCCCCTCCCCTTCCCAATTCCTCAATTATCCCTATACTTTAAAGTCGGTAACGCTCTCATGATTCTTGTAGTACTATGGGCGTACATAGTTATTTATTACCATTTACTTATCATCAGGTAATCCACTTACTCGTTTGCCGACCTATGCTAAAAAAAATAACAGTTTGTAAATTGCCTGACGAGCAAAAAAATTCATTAGGTGCATTTTGTTTTAGAATTTTAAATAAATACTGAGATTATTTATAACAATGGAGTCATATCGAAATTGTAAGCATGTACACAGAATAGAAGACACAAATAGTAATTGTTCTAAAGATTTTATTCATAGTCTATCCATAACCAAATCACGCAACAATGACATGCAAGAATGAGTTGAATTATCTATAACTTAACGTTCACAATAAATCATGCATTAGATCTTACGTAATTAAAAGAGTTACACTCTAGATGTAATATAGAATCCGTTATGAATGAGTACTCGTACATGGTGCTATGTTTGGCGCCACGCCAACCCCACCTGTACATGCACTCAGCTAATTGTGAAGGTCAAGTTGCAATTTATTTGCCTCGTGTGGTTCTAATAACAACTTTAATAGTTTCTTTTAGAATTACGAGTACTTAGATATATTAGTTCCGCAATAAATTTTGCAGTACGACTTACACCCGGTTTCTCAAAGGCTGATTAAATGAACATTCAACTAACAGAACTTTGATTTTAATAGCCTTGTCGAATCAATTCTCGAATTGTATACTCGGATACTCGTATCCGAAACGTAATTTTGTGAAAAATTTATTAATATCTGATCTAATTTAATTCTAATTTAATCTAATTGACACACCATTAGATGATAGAATTATCTTCGAATCTTCCAGAAATCCAAAATGGCGATTGACACATGATTTTTCGTATTAAGTTTGAAAGCTTTGTTAACTAACAGGTGTGTCAAATCAAAAGCGTTAAATACGCTTTAAGCCACTCAATTTTGACTTGACATGAAATTTGACAGATGATTAGTTAATTTTTACATTGATCAGCCTTTCTATCAGAAACCGGGCATAAGAGAACTTTAGAAAGTAAAATAAAATTCATATGTAAGCTGTACTTACCTACTTGATATACAATGCTGTAAATTTTACGGAGATTTAAAATTAGCTAACATCTAGCAACGAAATAGCTACTGTAACGCCATCAGATTAAGTAGTTAGTCCAAAATGACCATAGTCCATGTGCGTAGGCATTACAATCTCCCATCCTCTCATACTATACAGCCTCCTACGTGTAACAATCCATTCTGATTGTGAGACGAATAGCCAATCAATATATCGTCAAAATTTACAATACATCAATCAATGGCGTTACTGAATAATTGGTTTAATGCTTGCTGGCGTCAAATACCAAAAGAATTATGAAATAGTGAATTCATAACTAAACCTGTTATAAAAGCAGGGAAATAAAATGTCGTCATAAATAAAAAAGCGAAACAAATAATCAATGATAAAGCAAGTTTGAATTAGAAAGCAGTCACCGAATAATCTAATTAAGATAGCAACCCGCGACTCACGGGCCAGTTGAAGCCTATTTAACATTCTCGTTTTCAGCCCACATTAAGATTCTAGCCAGCAACCGTCGACAGTCGCGAGCCGATGACGTATTCCGACTGTGTGGCTATGCTAAGTACTACTGGAATTTTTTTTTTTTTTTTTTTTTTTTTTTTTTTTTTTTTTTTTTTTTTTTAATAATTATAATAATAATTTATTTCGACCAAAATAATGCTAACACATTTTACAAGTTTACTGCGAGACCCAAACTAAGCGTTTATGCTTGTATCTTGGGCCTCTGGAGCACGAGTAACAGAAATATCATAAGTGTATCACTGTGAGAGGATGCAATAACATAAATTATTATATTTGAGGGACTAGGACAGTGTTAGGGCATAAGGTGAATGAGGTTAGTATTAGGTGTATTGGTGATTGTATCATATGTTATGTGTGTGTGTGTGTGTGTGCGTGTGTGTGTACAGATATAGAATTTTGTGTTCAACCAGTAGAAGTATGACAGTTAGAAATTCACTCTAGTAAGTGTTCTACCTCAGTATATGAGAGTTTCAGTAACCAATTTTTAACTGTTTTTTTGCATATGAAGGCATTGCTACCTTTTATGTCACAGATTTTGCTAACTTTATTGTAGGTATTAGGGAGTGAAAAACTTGGACAGCGTCTGGCCAACTGAGATTTACTAGAAATAAGCGGAATTCTGTAGGTTCGTTTAGTTATTAGTTCCTCGTAATCAGGACGACATCTTATGTGGTGGTGAGTTTTAAGAGTAGCGTTTAGTACAAACAGGTGTCGTACTCTGAGAACTGGGAAGGCTTCGTAGAGATCATCAGTAGGGAAACGAAAAGGCTTTTTGAGCATTACCTTCAATATAGCTCGCTGAGCTCTCTCTGCTTGAATCAGATAGCTTTTCCCCGCGGAACCCCAAATTGTTATGCAGTACTGTATTATTGTTTGACATAGGGCGGTATACACTAATTTTAGCACATCAAAAGATGAACAATCCCTAAGCCTTTTCATAACGTGAATTAACTTTCTTAGTCGCCCCGAGAGATCCGATATATGCTGTTTGTAATTTAGATTTTCGTCCACCGTAACGCCTAAGTACTTCAATGCTGATGTGCGATCGATGATACTACAGCTACATGTAGAGTTGGCTTTTGAAACATCGTCATAACAGTTATGTAATTTTATGACGAAATCTTGCGGAGGACTAGATAAGGCAGTCTTGGAGAAGGCTATAAATTTAGTCTTTTTGACATTAAGTGTCAGAAGATTGGTGTCCAGAATTTTACTAATTTTTGTTAGACCATTTTCAGCATGGGTCTGCGCCATTTTCCAGCTAGTACCGTGAAATAGAATTGCGGTGTCATCGGCATATGCAATAATATCTGCGTTTTTAAGAGGCTGTTTTAGGATGTCATTTACATATAGTGTAAACAGGGTAGGTCCGAGTATACTACCCTGTGGAACCCCAAAATCTACGGAAAGCTGCTTACTGATATTATCTTTAATCTTGAGACACTGCTTACGATTAGAGAGATAGCTCTTGAACCATTCCAAAGATAATCCTCTGATACCTGATGATTCAAGTTTTTTCAAGAGCAAATCAATCGAAACCGTGTCGAATGCCCTAGCAAGATCTAAGAACACTCCGATACAGTTTTCGCCATTTTCGACAAAGGATGACACCGAGTTGACGAGAAGCGATACAGCATCTTCAGTCGACTTACACTTTCGGAACCCAAATTGACGGTCTGAAATAAGATTATTCTTCTCCAGAAATGGTACCAAACGATTGCTGACAATTTTTTCTAGCACTTTGGAGAGAACACTAAGTAAGGCAATGGGCCTGTAGTTGTCTGGGATTCCTTTTTGTCCAGTTTTGAAAATAGGCGAGACGATTGCAATTTTCCAGTAGTCAGGGAATTTACCTGAGGTCAGACTTAAGTTATAAATGTAAGTTAAAGGTATAACGAGGGAAGGAAGAGATTTCTTTATTAAGGCAACAGATAATTTGTCTAAACCTGGGGAGCTATCATTTTTGAAATGGGATATTATTTTAGAGATCTCGTAAGCATCCGTGGGATTTAAAAAGAGAGAGTGGACCACAGATTTTTGTGCTCTATATGATTTTGTAAGAGATTCTTGAGTCTCTTGAAGCCTATTTAGGATGTTATCAGCTAGGTTTTTTCCTACTGAGGCAAAATATTGATTACAAAAATGGAGTGAGGTAGAAGGATCTTGTTTACATTTTAACAATTCGTCAGCACTATTATAACGAGATGACGGCTGACAGATGTTCTTTATAGACTTCCATAGACTTTTTGGGTTGTCTCGATTACTCTCAAGTTGTTGGTTGTTATATACATTTTTCAGTTTACGTAGCAGCTTGTTACAAAAATTTCTGTACCTTTTGTATATTTTTTGGCGGTCAGCGTCGTTAGGAAAAGCTTTAGATTCGATATGAAGTTTGTCTCTATGTCTCATACACTTAATCAAACCAGGAGTGATCCATGGTTTAATGTTTATCAATTTACGGCAGGTTTTTACCTTATGGGTATGTTGGCTTATTACTTTGTCAAGTATTACGTAGAATCGTGATAATGCGCTATCCACAGATGGATCATTTAGAACGACTAGCCAATCTGTTGTGTTAATGTCAGTTACGGCTGCATCAATATCAAATCTCAGTCGCCAGCGAGGTTTATGTTTTCCGCGGATCCTAGTCAGAGATAATCCGGCTATTATGATGTCATGATCGGTAATTGAGGATTTGCATACTAACCCAAACGCGACCGAAGGGGATCGTATGAATGTGTGATCCAAACACGCTTGTCCTCTTGTTGGTTTGGAAATTGCGGGAAGTAAACAATGTGAAGCCATAAGGCATAGGTAAGTGGATACTTGATTATGTGTTGGATTACAAATATCTATGTTCATATCCCCCGTTATGATTAGATGATGATCGCGGCTGAGGTTATGCAAAACACTGTCAAGGGAGTGCAGGAAAGGTTCTATTATAACTGTTGAGGGGGATCGGTAGATGCCCAGAATTGTTATGCTTTCATTTAAAGTTATAAGCAAACTGTCGGCATCATTAATGATTGTGTATGAAACAGTGCATCTATAGGAGTTTTTTATGAATATTACAACTCCACCGTTTTTATTCATTTGACATTGAGATTGATATGAGTAGTAACCAGGTAAATCCATCGTAGAATTTGATGAAAGCCAGCACTCACTTAGTACTATAGCGTCTATATTAGAGTTGAGGCGTTTGAGTGTAATGTAGAAGTCATCGAAGTTACGATTAATACTTCTTATATTGAGCGATAATATTTTAAAGTTATAGTTACTCACTGACAGGAATTCTTTACACAGTTCTGGCGATTCGTAGGAATGACATATAATCGACACGGTTTCGTCAATATCGTTCGAAACGTCAAGTATGGCCATATTGATGTGGTAAAAATGTTGATACGTGGTATAACTTGAATCGAGTCATTCCGGGCAGATACGGTATAAGTCCTGAGGGTGAGCAACCATTACTTTTAAAGCATAAAAATTGTGTTGTTTTGTGACTGTATAGTGCAGTGTTGAGTAATATAAGAATGTGCGTTGAATATGTCATATGGGTGTACTGTCTTTGTCCATGCTTACATTTATTGTTTTTATTTAAGGTTATTAAATTAGTACTTAGAATAAAAATTAAGGGCTTTAATAAGGTGAATCTAACTACAAGGGTTATATGTACATGCGTGTTAATCGTTATTGTGCAGTTAGAAAAATTGGGAATTATTGTGGTAATGTTGTTGGTAAACTTCGGGTAACATAATTTACTATCATTCTTGACCGCGTTCGACGTGACGGTGCAGCTCTTCCATGTTTCTGATAACGATTGCGGGATGTCCTTCATTGCGTCGAATGTACACGGAGCTGTTTTTGATCCAGCAGTATTTGATTCCTGCTCCTTTACAGCGTAGACGTGCAATACGAAATAATTGACGATTCTCTTGAGTAAGGCGTTCGTTAACGTAAATATTCCTGCGAGCGCCGGCGACATCTATGTCAGAACCGCTTATATTACGCTTGCTTCTTGCGGCTTTAAGAAACTCATCCCGTTGATGACGCCGTAAGAATCGAACGACTAAAGGACGAGGAAGATTTGCTATAGAGTCGTCCGGTAAGGCAATACTTTTTTCCCGGCGCTGGGGTCCAACACGAGTTGCGTAGTCTATATCTTCGAATTGCAATGGTACTCCGATTTTCTGAGAGTAGACTTTGATGATATGCATTGGGTTTTCATTGGGATTTTCGTTAACACCAACAATCTCGACTTCGTTTCTCAAAGATACTTGGTCTCGCCAATTTTGTTGTTGACGAAGTTCAGAAATCGTATTTTGTACTGATGTTATGATGGTTGAGCGTTCATCTAAGTCATTAAGTTTACCTTCAGCTAGAGACAAACGGTTTTCATATTCATCTAGGCGAGCGTTACATGTTTTAATATGTTCCGTTAACAATTTCATTTGTGACTTGATTTCCCCAACGTCCCCGCGCAGTAGTCTCATCTCAAGGGCGAGAGCAGATAGTGAGTCACTGTTTGGTGATGACAGTGGAGAATTCGGAACTGTTGTAAATCTAGTTATTTCACTGTCTATCTCAGTAAGCGACAAGGCTTGGGTACATGTAGCGGACGATCGTACTGGAGTATTTGTGTTGTCCTTCTTAGGTTGTTTGGCTTGGCATAGCGGACAAATCCAGGTTGATTTCATTGCCTCAGTCAGCTTCTTGGCGTCGATTAAATTAACGCATATTTGATGGAAATTGGTTGTACATTTCGAGCATTTGATGTGTGGGCTTGTTCTAATAGATTTTGTACAAGCTGCGCAGTTATTAACCATTTTGGAATATATTTACGCTTGAATAGTGATAGGCGGGTAGTTTGGTAGGAATGCGCGGTCACTCAGCAGGTGTATTGTGGCAGGTGTATTATATATTGTGTCTTGATGTGACTCACCGCCGTCGGCAGACAAGGATGATTTTTTTCTGCAGTGGATCCCGTCTCGCTTCAACTTGAGGTAGCGCGGGGCGAGGAAAGGTAGGCGCACGGATTTCGCTACACTTAGTTTTAAATTAATTACTTTATCTTCGTTAATTATGCACACTATTATAATTTTAGATAGAGTTTATATAAGGGTGAGAGTTCCGTGCGAACTACTGTGTAATTTAAGAGCGCAAGCGATACGTCTACTCCTCTTCAACACAAAACTCGTACTCTATAAAATTTATACTAACTACTCTATTTGCCTTTATTATTGACATTTATAAATTTATGAAAAAATGCGATTGCCTGATTTATGCCGTGTGGCAATCTATAGAGTGATAATATTTAATATTCCGATTCGTTAAAAAACTGGGTGCAGGGTTTCGTTATTTCTCATTAACGAGGTCTACGAAAAATTGTATAAGAAAGTTAGCGACAAAAGTAAATTAATTTTCATTAGGTAAGAAGACAGCGCGGCGCGGCGCGGCGCGCAGCTCGCTCGCGTTATATGACAAAAACTTTCGTCATAATCTGAGAACTTAATACAACTCAAGGAGACCGAACAATATTACGTAAAAAATACAGAAATAGTAAATTATATTTTTATAATAAATGCAAAGTTTGAAATTATCAAGACAAAAATGACTATTGATACCCATATCCTGAATTATCCGATAAACGGCGTGATATTATACAGTGGCAAATGTTATTACAACCAATCCTTATTTCATTAGAACAACAACGTTGATTAATAATAAATGTCTACACTAATATTATAAAGAGGAAAGATTTGTATTTTTGTATGTAACGAATAAACTTAACAACTACTGCACCGATTTGAAAAATACTTTCACCATTAGAATCCTACATTATCGCTGATGAACATAGGCTATTTTTTATCCCGGAAAAAGCAGATCATACGGGCGGAGCCGCGAGGAAAAGCTAGTCATAAATAATTAACAATCAACATTATTATGCAGTTTTAGAGTTTAAAATCTTCCACCAACCGTTAACATCAACTGCCATACATTTAAACAACGGATACTATGACATGAGAAATGATAATGAAAGTCACACCGAACATAAATATCACATGAATCATTGCGTTATTAAGTTATTGTACAAACAGAACGTCGGTCAACGTATCATATTAGTCATTACACGACATGACGTAACCATGTGATGTCAGGCAACACCGAGGCCGGTCGATAAATGTACTAATTGCTAAACCAAAATAAGGAAGCTAACACAGATATAGATCTACATTCTAAATAGAGTACTTCAGCCTGTATGAAAACCAAGCGTGCCACAGTTTTTTGTACCTACTGTAACGTTACAATTAAGCATTATTAGTAATGAGAAATATCCTTGAATTTTGTTAAGGGTTTTTACAATAATCTAGTGAGCGATAATCCTATTTTTCGTGTGTATCTATATATAGGCTATCGTCTTACAGCGTTAACACGTTACACGTACGCGTGCTCGTAATTTTATTTAGATTTTGGTACGCGAAGTAAGTACGTGTGTCATCTATTAGATCTATAACTTGAGTGGCACAGCCACGCAGTGGAAAGTTTTGTTTACAGCATGAATGGGCCGGCTCGATCAAGTCGTTACCAGTCTCACAAAAACCCGGCGTAAAGTAGCGGCTAGCTGAAGCGTTTCGTACGTTGAGTAAGATATCGGGAGGCCAAATCCCCCTCCATTCTCATCCCATTCCTTTAAATTCGTCAACGCGCCCATGATTCTTCTGGTATTGTGGGCGTACATGTGCGGTGGAGATCACTTACCATCAGATGACCCACCTGCTCGTCTCCAGGTATATACTATAAAAAGTTACAGTCTGAGGATTGTACAAGGTCGTTTAGTTGGTGTATTAGTACACTTCTATAACGAGTTATAGTAACACTGCTGGCCGTAATATTTATCATGAATAGCAGTCAGAGTTTCCGAGGTAGGTCATAGATGATTTACGAAGGTTTCTAGATGACAGAAACTTTATTGGAATGCAACATCTGCCATTAATCACTTCTGGTCACCCGGTTGTGGTGGACAAACCACAACTACACCGTTTCTGAGGAATGTTTGTGTCAGACAAGCAACTATATAATAAAGTAGCTGTAAACATATTATAATAAATCTTGGCTACATCGTGGTCATATCTATATACGATATTATATAATGAATGAATTTGTAAATCATCTAAAAAATGAGAGGAAGTTTGTCTTCCCGGCTGTGGGACTTTAAACAAATAGAAATGAAAACGTTCTTAATAATAATATCGGATATCTGAAAAACTTTATTATACTGCATCTAGATTAATAGCCATTCTGCTACTTAAATGTTTTAGCAATATTTAAGAGGCCTTACACAAAATACTGGTTTAGATAACAATAGAGAAGGTCACTTCCGTTTATGAACTCATTCTATTGTGGTGATGGTAGACAATCTAAATCTAACAAACGAAATGTTCGGCCGCAATGCGATGTAAAATTTTACTATTGTTAACTCTTGTAAATGGCCTTGAACCTGATATATTTACAATAACATTGTTAATGGACCCTCGCATACCTTTCATAGGTCTTTGATGGTTCCATACTATTCCTAAACTGAAGGTGAATCCAGGAAGGTGTCAATCGTTCTGAACCAATTCCATTCTAACATTTAAGGCCATGCCCCCAGCAAAACGCCGCGCGATCGATGTTTTTAGAGGCTATCTAGTCATTACTTAAAATAAATATTGATTAAAAAAATATACAATATATTTCTACAATCTGTCAGCTTTACTTTGTTCGATTCAAATTCATGTTAATGCTGATATATATTTTTAAATTGTCGTTATAAATGAACCATAAAAATGAAAAAAATGCAAAGATTCCGTGCGTCTCCTTTTAAAGTTCAGAATGTTTTCAAATGAGATTAGCATCACTAGATAGGCTATTTAATAACGAATATTTTGCCCGTTAAATTTTCGAAAAGACCTAAACCTGATTTTTTAAATCAATTATTCGCTAAATACGTGCATATTCTGCACGAAAACTCACACAACAAGTACACGATTTAGTATGGCGCGAGTCAGTCAAGGTCGTTTGCTCACGGAAGGCCCTTAAGAAAACCTTCTGCGGTATTACATTTCTGGCGTATGTAAAACCAACTAAGTTTGATTAAATCATCTATACTCGTTGATTGTAATTTATTTTTCCGTCTCACGTTATTGTTATCCAAGCATATTTATTAGGATTTTTCATGATTTCTCCCGAGAGTTTCTAAGGTATGTGAAGTTTACCAACTCGCACTAGGCCAGCGTGGTTGATTAAGGCCTAATCGCTTTCTTATTGGTGGACCATGCCAATGCCTAATTGGTCCGATATTATTATGATAAAATATTTTCCATACAAAACATGCTAGTAAAGAAGCTTGTTAATCAACCATAATGTACGATTCACAGCGTTCATTTTATAAGTAAGTCATGACAGTTGGAACAAAGGGCGGGCCCAATTCAGGCAGCCACGGCGGTCGACCAACGACTACATAGGTCGATCGCATCAATAGCTCCCGGCGCTCATTACGCTTGCTAATATTAGACCGGGTGCGTATAACTACTGCTACATACAATCAAATTTGAATATCTTTATTTCTAGTCAGAGCGATGAAAGATTTCAATCGCCTGATGGTAAATGATATCTTCCGCCCATGAATGTGGTCATACACACAAAGATGCGTTACCGACTTTAAAGGCAATGGAGATTGAGAAGAGAATTTGAGCCTCCGGAAATCTGAAACACCGTATGAAAAGCAACAAACCTGGTTTTCCGTGAGACAGTGGCAATAACCGGACGAGTCAGTCCATTCATGCTGTAAACATAACTGTCTACAGCGACACACTGAGGTTTCAATACTCGAAATGCTCCAAGTATTAATCTGCTTGTATCTTTTTACTTATATAAGTGGGCAGCTCATAAGACACAACATTTAGATAGAATTCAATTCTAGTGGCTCATTCACGAGAATTTACGATGGAACATCGTCCATCGCATTCAATTCAAGTGTTCGCACATTCGAGCTTCAACTAACTTATCGAACTGCAATAACACTCCAATAAATTTAGCGATACGTTACAATGAATATTTAAATCGTCCGACAAGACAATTTGTTACGATTTATATGCCACTACAGTGAACAATGTTTAACGAAATGGTTGGTGGCAATTGATACACAACTAATAGGTATAAATCTAGGACCAATGTGATCGAATCTAGAAGTATTCAACGCGCATCGTGGCGCCCAAGGCTGAATGAATTAGGCGTCAATTTAGTGAGACGATGCCTTCTGCGTTTAAACTTACGTATGACGGAATGTTGTATGAATTTCAAGTTGTTAGCTCAGTTAATGATGGTCAGATTATGCGATCATTGGTTGGAATGATGCGACTAAAGGCCTTTTTGAGGCACGCGATCGAGACAGAGTCCGCGACGCGTGACGCAAGTCAGACGATATCGTCATGTTCGTTTTGTATGAAATTGTATAGAAAAAAGCGTGTTAAAAAGTCGCGCTTCGCGATCTTCTGTCGCGATAGCGGACGTCAGACGTGTTGCTGTCGTTTTGAGTAACGGTGTCTTGTATCGAAGTCGCAACTCGACACAGACCTTTAGACTATATTATAACTATTCGATAATTATAGATAAACTATGATCAACATTGAATCCTCATTTTATGAGAAAATCGCGGAGATCTTTACGTAGTATAAAATGAAGTCGCTTCCGCTGTCTGTTATCTTAGATCTTTTAAACTATTCAACGGATTTTAATGCAGTTTTCAGCAATAGATAGAGTGATTCATAAGGAAGGTTTATATGTATATCACGCTAGGACAGCAGGGTAGCTACATGTTGATGAAACCGCGATAATCCGTTAATTATGACTTTATATTGACCAACCGTTTATCATGACGAACTGCAGTGCGAAGTGTGGGTTTCAAACTTTTTTTATCCTGGCACGACAAAGTTACTACTATGGACGTGATGTTAAATACCAAATATGGTCAGCTCTTTACTTCGACCGTCATGAGGCATTGGGTTCCTCGACGGTCGGCAGAATTATCCCATGAAGGTTATAGAAATAATAATAAAAAAGAATAGAAATGAAGGTTATAGAAACTCACATAATGACTTGTCTGAGAATTCTCGGTGTTTAAAGAATTTTCGTACACATATTTGAAAACATTTTTGGCATCGCCTTGCAAGTGGGAGAACGTGAATGGAATAAGTTCAAGGTCGCTGTTAACGGCTGTTTGGGTTTATATCGTGGTTAACGACATTCTTCATTGACCGTCCACACATTATTGTGTTGTTATATGTAATTATAGGGGTTAGTAACATGTAGGATGACTCGTAGTGTGGTGTCAGGACTATGTGTGACTGTTGGGTGTAACTATTTATTCATTATTTTTTATCACGATAACAATCTTGATAAATATATGGCTGGTGGTAGGATATTCATATCCGCTCGTATAACGACCGCCATACACATGGTGTTAAACCTGCCATAGTGATCCATACGCCTTGTGTGGATCATGTTCGAGGATCAGCCAGTGTACATCCGGTTCCGCCGAGGAGCTTGCGACATGACTTGATGGTTGGTTGGGACGGGAATAGGGGTCCATCCATACATCCTTATATTGCCTGCATCGGTCATGCGCCTGTCCTGTCGCAGGTTCCTCGATTTGCTTATTCCCTCTGCGAAGAGGGAAGAAGCATTTATACAGGCCGGCATGACCCTAGTGACCACCGATAAACTTATTGTTTGTCTGTGGTCACTGGTTTTTTGGACTGTACTCTTTTACCATCAGGTGTAGTGCACTCACTTTGCCATGCCCAGATAAAAGAATGTTACCTTGGTTTACTCATTTTTCACACTGGTAAACATATGTTACTTGTAATAATAGAGGTGCCATAACCTGCATTTATTAATGTTTTATACAATTTATTTACAAAACCATTGTTGATTTCCTGTGATTTTCTGACACTAAAAAAATACCCAAGATAAGACTTTCAATTTCTCAAAAACAGCAAATTGGAATCAAGTCCTACTGTGAAGTAAAATATGCTATTTTGAATCAGTGTAATATATATTTTTTAATATTAAAGTATTGTGACATTATTGTGTCCCTTCTTTTGAAGAACCATAAAATCAACCAAAAACAAAACCAAGAAACAATTGCAATGATATAAACATCAGGCAATGATTAAAGCAATAATTATTATTGATACACAATATTGATATACAATCATGTATATCACATACATAATCCACATGAAGAAGATGTTCCATTTTATTAATTCTAATATTTGTACTTCCCACTCAAAGTGGTTGTAGATTTTATGCTATTTTTGTCAACAAATAATATTGTATACATTTTTTATCGAAGCCATAACAGATTACGTAGTACTCATTTCGTATATTAATCAACTTGCTACTAACAAGGAGGTTTCATCAACATCATCCGCCACAGGACGTCCACTGCTGAACATAGGCCTCCCCCAAAGATTTACAGACCAACCTGTTGGAAGCGGCCTGCATCCAGCAACTTACATACATTAGGATTAGTTCATACCAATTTGCTTGATAATATTATCATGATGATTATTGGATAATTACTGTGGTAGTAATTATGAGACATTTATATAGATAATTACATACCTACTCTGATAAAATGCTACAGTAAAAAATCATACTTAATATTTAAGAATGGTTAATAAAACTGATACAATACAGCAATACTTATGATAAAGCTATCTTAAGAAATGATTATGGGAATGTAGTGACTCATAGTGTTGTAACCATTGATATAATTTATAGGGGTTCAGAAAATGGATTCAATTTACCACTCTAGGGGATTGACTTAGTCATATTCCACAGAATTTATAACAATGTTAATATGTTTTTGGTAATGTGGTAATATACTTTATACATGTTTACTTAAATATATTCCAGATATATGTTTATTTTATAAAATCATATAATTTTGTTTAAAAGCTCCTGGTGGTCATAATGTAGTGAGTTGCTACATTTATTTATTTATTTACATTAAGCAACTTTTGGTAGGGGGAAATCTTATGCGGTTGCATCACCGACGTGCTAATGTGTACATGAATAACACATTGTATACACCTGACCATGTGCTGTGCACATTAGACACTATTTGGATGGGTCAAATTTTGCGAGTTTGCATCACAGACATGCATAATAGCTGTATATGTGTAGCTATACAGCTGATGTATTGTGCAACATTAGTGCTGTGTAATATGTGATTTAGTAAAAAGTTTAATGGGTATATACTGTACTTTGTTGAAATAGTCTTTCGAGTTTGATTATTATCTTAATTATGTAAATGAAAGAATCACTGTGCAGTATAATAGTAGTACTGTGCAGTATACAAATATTTTTAAGTTGAAAAATAAATAACGAAATTTTAAGTTATAAGCTTTTATTTCTATCGGTAGTCACTATGACAGCCAATTTTTTATTTTATGTTACTCTATGATGAATAATTTTAAGGTAATATAAAACATGGTTTGGATACCAATGAGCCCAAAAACAGGTTCAAACTTTAACACATTCCAGCGACGAAGGGTATTATGATTTGAATTCAGAAGTTTCGCGCCAACACAACTATGACATCAGTATTTCAATGTAAGCGGATCAAGAGTGGATTTTACCAGTAGCATCACTTACTTTCTTTCTCGTGGTCGAATCCCACAATAACGAAATAGTCCACGAGCCTGGACATGGCAATCCTACGGCAACATCCGAGCACACACACCACAAAAACACTTATTAATTAAATTATAAACATTTAAACACATTTTATACACCGAACGGTCGGCTCATTCATATTAGAAACAAAAACACATCCCCAGATGGCCAATATACGCGACGCACAGTATTCGCACACCATACACTTCACAGAATGTAAACAACACTTTCATCTATCGCCAGTCGAAGCAGTTGAACCACTATTACAAGTAAGATTTTATATTGCCCAGATACATAGGTTAGCTGTACTGGTCTGTCATACGAAACCGGTTTTCACGTCGAATAATTTCTCGAATTTTAACTTTCGTGTGAATATCAAGCGTAACATATAGAACAAATGGTCAATTAGTTATAATAAATTAATTTTTATCGCGTCAAACAATGTAGTCCTTTTCTTGTACGACCGACATGTCTAAAAAAAACTAGAGATGCGTGAACGCCTACGGTTTACTCGAATGAACATATGGATACAACTAACTTTGTGAGTTAACCGATTGTATAAATAAAAAATTGAAAAATCTGAATGAAGACATTGAGAAACTTTAGCTGATATTAGAAATAATACATCCAAATGAAAATTTAACATAACAACTATTGTTACCGTACAATTAGTCATTCATGGATATTATAAGAAAAAAGTATATAGAATTATTACCATCTATGAAACAAAGTCATTTTATACAAATACCTGGGGTTCGAACTTATTGAAGATTTAGTTTTGAGTAACTTGTTTTGTCCATAGCTCTACCCATGAAAATCATTTTTTTTATAAAAACTCCTCACTCACCCCTAGTTTACATATAATATAATCAAGTAGAGATACTAGTTTATAACAAAACTTACACTTTTATAATTTTCCGTGTGGCAATAATCAATTATTTTTAAATGCCATGTTTCTTTATTATTAAAATTTATAATGAATAACAAAATTCATTAATATGTAATTACTTACATTATTATTTATTTATTATTATTATTATTATTACATGTATTCATGCTTCGAATTAGAATACATGCTTTGTAGATTAATGGGGTGGGGCAGTGTTTTAATTACTTACGCTCATTATTATCATTAAAACTGGTTTAATAGTTTGGTATTGAAAACATAGCATACAGACAGACATTTATACTAAAAGATATATTATATATTATGTTTGCACTAAAGTAATTTACATTATAAATGAGATGTAAAATAAACGTCCGAAGTTCTCTCAACAGGAAATAATAATCAGTTTCTATGACAATGAAAACGCTTTATAATACAGTCAATTTGGTATCAATAATACTTTTCGAATATTAATTTAACAAATTAATAACTTTAATAAATTAATAAGATACATTCAATTATTCGATTTAAAAAAATCACATAACTTATATCACATTTCACAAACCTTTTGCCCGCCTCTATAAAAATACGACATTACCAAAAAGATTGCCAGCTTATAAAATGAGACTCATTTGTCTTGAAGAGTAACATAATACAGCTAATTGTTAAAAAAAATAACTGTTTAAAATATACATTTTGATAAGCATTTTATATTCAAATAAGTATCAACATAAAAAAACTAAAAAAAAACAATCTTATGTAATTTTCTTGTAATTTGAGTACCTATCTACAAAGTAACATGTGATAACATATTTAAAGATTAATACCAAAATATCATAATTAATACCAATATTTGTCGGTATTAGTTAATATATTCTTCAAGTAATATTAATAATATTTCAACTAATATGTGAGTATTACAGCTTGGCAAAAAAGAGTATGGATTTAATGAGGGCGCTTATGGATTTAATATGGCAACACGGTATACTACGACATAAATTGTTTAGATACTTGTTATTTTTATCTATTGTTGTTTAATAGGCTTTAGTGGGGTGATTTCAATTGCCAGCTAAAAATTATTTTTTGGAGGATAAAATAGTGTCAGATAAAAAATATATTTGTATATGAGATTTATCTTCACTAATATTATAAAGGGAATGATTCTTTGTAAGCTTATAGGCTATATTTCATCCCGGAAAAATATATAGCGAGAAAATTATCCTGGAACAATTTTATCACACAGGCGAAAGCTAGTAATATATATTACGAAAAAAAGATATTCATTACTTACACAATTTCTATATATTTTTTACACAAAGTCTTTGACACTTGAAATTTAGTTTCGGAGTATATCGAGTCTTAATCCCTCAGATGGAACAGAGGGCATCCATAGTGGCAACATAATATTATGAACCCTCACAGATTTTTTTGTTTTTATAATTTAAATTATTAGTCTTCCTCGCTGGGGGGAGATCCAGATTCGAACAGGTTTGATAATTTAAATAAAATACCATTGTAGTAGGAAAATTAACCCTTCAAATTATAGGAGTACTTTGAATTTATTCCAATAAAACAAATTAACATTTTAATTCAATCAGATTCCAAAAGACTTTCGTCTAGATATTCTATCCCAGAAAGGTCTATTGAGTCTTGACTAGACGATCCTGCAACAACAGAATCATCTGAATCACCCGAATATGTATCTGTATCGCTACTGCTATCTCTGAGGTTAATGACCAATTTTTCTATGTCGTCATACATGGTGATTCATTTACAATTTTAATAGCATGTTTGCATGAGCTTTTCCAGTTTTGGCACTAATCGCGTGGAATGCTTGTCCAGCTGACATCTGTTGGAATGACATATTATTGATTATGAGTTCAACTTAATAACATTATGAAAATCTAATTATGAACTAGATCTACCTTTATGTCAATGGACCTTACGTTGACAGAGGCAATCTTATTTTGTGATTATCTCGCGATAGCTCTCATCCAAATAAATATTTTTTTGGAGTTCTATTGGTAAATTCCCATTATGCATTATATTTTTTTTAATATTGTTCCCTCTTTGCGACTATGTTAATGCCGCTCAGACTGTTATACATTTTTTATATGAGAAACCCAGAGAATGTAATATCTTTCTTAAATGTCCACGACTTCCATTAAATACCAGTTTTTCTTTAACTACAGGTAATACGTTTCGTATTGTAGGCACCTGAGAAAAAAGAAAGTATTCATTTATTACATAATACTGTATTTATATTTGTTTTTTATTATAGGAAGTAGGAATAATATAAAATATATTACATATGTACCTGTCTTTTACAGTATAGAAGAAATGAAGCTTTTATCTTATTGCGCATAGATCAAAATTATAGAGATCTTTCTTTGGTCGACTTTTCCTATTTTTACCAGATGTAGAAAAAACGCCTTAATTTTTTTTCACCTTCTTCAAAAAAAATTCTTGTTTGACTGTGACTGATTTGACCGATTTACCTAAAAAAATACCAAACATACATAAGAATACAAAAACAATTTTTTAAATGTTCAGTATTACAAAGGATCAAAAATATTAAGTCAGCTTATATTAACACGTAAACATAACCTCAGTTATTCTTTTGTAAACAAAACAAAAATCTCTTAAATTGTATGTTACAGGTAATTTAAACTAGTGCAAAATGTATAATTTAACTTGTTAGATGTAAATAATTTGCATAAATACCTGTCATATCGGCTGTTCTCTGATAAACATTGTTAATTTGAGACAAAACTTGTTCCGCTTGAGATTCAGCCAAACATCGTAAAAAACTTGATATATCACGGCTCTACCACTACAACGAACCGTTTTGTTCATTTTAAATAACAAAACAAGCAACAACCGTACGAGAATTTATAGAATTTTGTATAAAACTAGTTGGCGCAAACAACAATGACACAGAAAGTACTAGCTATTTGACAGCAATGACATTTTTAATAGAGTTGCCACAATATATTTTTTTTAGTTCCTATTTTCACCGCGTCATACTCTTTTTTGCCAAGCTGTACCTGACTTCATAAATAGAAAAAATATGGAATATTAGCATTATATATTAGTTTCCACTCTAATTACCATTGATCATGAGTAACGGCACTAAAACCCAACTAAAATAAAAATATATATTCAAGTAGATAAGTTTCTATCTTTATCTTGTTTCCTCTCGTTAGGTACGTATCGCATGTAAGTAAAAAGAGAAAATGACAAAAAGTTAAAGGTGCGTCTTTAATTTGTACTATTTGTACCAATAAAGAATAGTATAGAATTGATAACCCAAACAAAATATTGATGTTTTGGTGAGTCAATGAGAGTGATAACCTTTTATGCAAACATTTCCGCATTACGGCATATTTGAACCATGTCGGAGATAGCAAATCAAGATATTCCCGGCTTGAAACAGAAAAAAGTGTTTAAGATAATTGTTTTAGGAGATTCCGGTGTGGGAAAAACTTGTTTGACATATCGCTTCTGTGAGGGGCAGTTTTTAGAGAAATCAGAAGCTACGATAGGTGTTGACTTCCGAGAACGAAGTGTAAAAATTGCGAATGAAGATATAAAGGTAATTTTTTGTACTTACGTATAGGTATCAACATAATTAGTTTACATGTTACCTTCCAGTTCCTAATGTCCAGTCGTACGTAAGCTTTAATTTTTATCAGAGTGTTATGCATAAAACTTACCCCATTTAGGTAGCTAAAATTAAGAGTGATAACATGGGATTAAAACGGTAACAAGTTTAGGTCCCAAATTTCTGCCAAACTAGTATATATATAAGCTTATATTCAAGTATAGCATGACTTTTACCTATTTAATAGTTCTGACTATTTTTTATTAGGAGGTAAACTTGCATTTGATGGCGACTCTGCCTGCGTGAGTCTTTATGAGGTAATAAGAGCTGTGAAACACCTGACCTGTTATTTTATTATGCAGTATCTATGCTAAATTTCACAGCCATATATAAAAACCATTATATATTGCTGAACCATTACACTCACTTTTCTATAATTATAAATTACCTGAAAACTAAATTAATAGTTACAAGGCTGTTAAAACATACAACATATTACAGAAATATGTGGTCATATTTAAAGTCTGTACAGACATAATTGGTGTTTATTTACCTGATTTAAATGAAATCTAGATATCCTAAATTTTTCTGAAATGGCTGCACTGATTTTGAGGGGACTTTCACTGGCAGATAGCTGTTGTAACAAGGAGTAACTTAGCTACTTTTAGTTGAGAAAAAAATATAGTTTTCGAAAACAAAATGGGATATCACAAAAAATCATTGAAAATTTTAATGATATTGAATTCAAATGGGAAGTTATATGTATACATGCATTATATACTTTTTCTATATTTCTTTTATTTATTTAAACTAAAAAACTACATATATTTCTACTAGAGATGTGCCGATTATGACTTTGGCCGACTAGCCGACTAGCCGATTAGTCGGTTGTAAAGAGGCCGACTAGTCGGCCGACTATTCGGCCGAGCCGATCACTGTTTGGGGGATATCCGTGACGCTTCGTTTACAGCTGATCCGCGCGCAAGTTGCAACCGCCGCCTGCGAGCGTGTCGGAACCTATTTTATTTACGTCACATTGTTTCTTGATTTTTGCTTCTGTATGGTCAGAGCGGTTTTATTGTGTAAAAAAAATATTTTTATGTAAAGATAATACCGGTATTGTTTATTAAAGCGAAGAGCTCAATTAATCAAATTTTAGCATGTCAAAAAGAAAGTCTCGTGTATGGATTTTTTAAGAAGTGTAAGAAGTTGGATAAGCGGCGCTCTTTGCCGAATAGTCGCCGACTACAATAGTGGCCGGATAGTCGGCTTTACCGAATAGTCGCCGACTAGTCGGCACATCTCTAATTTCTACTATATTTTATTATTTTTAGTTATTTGTTTAAAATTAGCATAGGTATTTATTTATTTGAA
Source organism: Amorpha juglandis (assembly GCA_949126905.1). Taxonomy (NCBI): domain Eukaryota; kingdom Metazoa; phylum Arthropoda; class Insecta; order Lepidoptera; family Sphingidae; genus Amorpha; species Amorpha juglandis. Next base: position 7,202,986 of record OX421386.1, on the reverse strand, counting down.
ATACAGAATTAATGAGTTATTGTAAACTCTGCAAACTGAACAATAACTTTTTGTTAAATACCATGTCGACAAAGTCACGGGTAACAGCTAATACGCTATATGTTGCTTAAATTTGACTACACTTTATATTGAGTATATCATGTTATTGTAATGTATGAGTTTTTTTCCTTTATTATATTATTAGCATTCTGCAACATGTCTTATTTTTGTATGGTGCTGTTACAGCTTCAGCTATGGGACACAGCAGGACAGGAGAGGTTCCGCAAATCAATGGTGCAACACTACTATAGAAATGTACATGCCGTAGTCATCGTTTATGATGTCACCAAGCCTGAAACATTCCATGTAAGTGCATTTAAAAATCCATGTAATGCAATTAAAGTTATTTCTGCATATTGTTGCAATATAAATTATTGCATTCACTGGTTCCCCTGGCTCAGTGCACACAAAATTAAATAAGTAAGAGTCTGACTGCCTTTAGTCCTGCCGATATGTCAGTTCAGACATGCTGCTGATTTCTATCTGTACTGTGAAGTGACAGTAAAAATTAATATTGTTTCCTTCAATTCATATGATGTAAGTCATACTTCTTTGTGTCAGTGAGGATCAGTGCTTTTAATACCTATCAAAGATACACTACTTGTATGAATATCAAATGACAGTCAACATTTTTGTAATTTATAATTCACAAACATAGATTTTGGGATCAAACTGATAACTGCAAAAATTACGGTCAAGGCTTGCACCAATGAGGCAATATTTTTATATAAATATATGTTTGTCTAGTCAATAGCGAGTTGGATGCAAGAAGTGGAGTCGCACGGTCTGATGAGAGCCCCGAGGGTGTTGGTCGGCAACAAGTGTGACTGCGGCACGCCTGAGTCGAGGCTGGCCACTACTTACGCGCAACGACTGGCCGACAAATACGGAATGCCGGTAAGTAAATATGATACCCACGGGCGCCGCCAAGATTACTGTCAGGGAGGTGCATCTGCTATTAACTAATATAAAATATAGAATTATAGACAGCCTCCGTGGCCCAGTGAGCGAGTAGCCGACTGTGAAACGTGAGGCCGTGGGTTCGATTCCCGCACCGAGCAAATATTTGTCTGATACACAAAAATTTGTTTCGGGTCTGGGTGTTGTGAGACCAAGTCTCTCGTAGTTCCTGATACCCACGACACAAGACTCGTATCTTACTGTGGGGTCAGGGCTATGTGCGTGACTGTTGGGTGTATTTATTATCTATTATTATTATATCTAGTCCTGTGAGGTTGTTGGTGTTTTAAAATTAATTCTGTATAAGAGACTTGATTATCATAAGTTATCAATGGTTGTGTCATTTTAATAAGCTTGTGGTGTTTACCTATAAGTAATTGTTACATTTGTAAATGTTTTTTTTTTGTTATGTGTTCTTTCTTTAAAATATAAATGTAAACAATTGTTTGTAAACCATAAAAAAAAATATATAATATTGTGCCGATAAACGAAGCGAAGTGGAGAGGTAACTAAACAGGTCAGTGTAATATAAAATTTGTCTGTCAACTTTCCAGCTTTTCGAGACTTCCGCCCTCCTCGAGTCCGAATGTGACAACGTAGAGTCGATATTCATGACTTTAGCGCATAAATTGTACTCTAAACAACCTCTGAGAGTCGTCAAAGTAGCGGTAAGTATATTTAACTACATTTGTCTATCGTAGAAGCGGCGGGTCTGTCTGTCATATGCTATCAGAATTGAGTATCTTTTTAACAGAATAAAATAATGGCGCAGGTACTCTTTTCTTTTATTTAATTTAATTTAATGACGAGACGAGCAAGGGGCTTGCCTGATTGTAAGTGCCACGCCTGCTCATAAACAGAAGCAGCACCAACATAATGTTGAGTTACAAAGCACTGCATGGCAATGAACTGCGCTCGTCACCCCGAGACATAAGATGTTAAGTCTCATAATGCCCAGTAATTTCAGTGGCTTTAATGTCCTTCAAACCGAAACACAAAAGTGCTTACACGCTGTTGCTTGGCAGAGATAGATAAAGCAGTGGTACCAACCCAGACGACCTCTCGCATACGAGGGACCTACCACCTTGTTAATGAGAAAAAGCAACAGTATTTTCGGTAAGTCGGAATCACTCCTGCCATTTTTTTTTTCAATATCCTCATTTACAGGGAGAGGTGAGCCACGGAGTCGTGACTCTACCGCGCCAGAGAAGGTCAGCCACGTCCAACGACAATGGTTGTCTATGTAGTTAGATTTAAAATAATAAATCAGAGTCCAATAAGTATTTTACGAACCGTTAGTTCTTAGGTTCTATTTCCAGTGAGGTTTTATCGCCGTAAAGTCCTTCTCTTGCTTTGTACTTTGATATAAGTTATAAAACATACAGTAAGAAAAACAATGTGGATTGCACGATCAGTTTTTAAAGTTTAAGTAATGTTTGTACTCATTTACTGATTTTGTAAATTTTATAGTATATATACAACAGGTATATATACAGGTATATATATTGGCCGCTTCCAACAGGTCGGTCTGGAAATCTTTGGGAGAGGCCTATGTTCAGCAGTGGACGTCTTGTGGTTGATGATGATGATGATGATGATACAAATGATACTGCGTATAAATAACTCAATACCATTACTTGCTATACAAACTTGTAACTTTAATGAACTGATAGTGCAAACCACACTTAAAATTATGAATGTGTAGCTGAAATGTAACCTGTATGTTGTTTTATTTTTATTAATATAAATTACTAGCTAAATGACTTGACTGATTTGAAGTTAGTCACGAGTAAGGTCGCAGCTATTATTAAAGTAATTATTTAAGTGACTAACTTCAACTCGTATAATTACTTATTTAAAATTAATATTAATAATAAATATAGTAAATTAATACAATATGACAAAATGATTTTCACAATTTTATATTGAAACAAAATGGAATATATTAATGATAAATGGAATTTACTCTAGATATATAAAACGTTACTTATAAACGTTATTCAAGCACTGATTAGTTAAACGTTGTTTGTCTCTGTCTTGCGACTTTATAAGTACGGTTGACAAAAAAAACGTGTGCGTCTCGGGACGCTCGACAGAAGTAATAACTTAAACTAATGTGGGTAAAGTGAGAGAGGAGGAGCCTACCTGAGAGAAAGGGAAGCGAGACAGAGTGGCGCCGTAACGCGTTACGTTACGAAGCGGTTTACCCTCCATAAGAAGTAATCACTTCAAAAAATAAATATTTGACTAATATGCTTGAACAACATTCATAACTAAGACCTATAGTATAATAATAAGAAATATTAAGTGGTTAAAAACAAAAAAAAATATTGTAGAAATAATCTGTGAGCCAAATAACTTGTGATTGTCTTCAAGTTGTCCTTATGGTGGTAGTATTTAGGGTAAAACTGAGTCTAGAGTCGTAACAGATTATGTATTTTGACATATACAAATCATGTGTTGAATATTATACAATTCATATTTATTTATGACACTAATAACAGGAAATAAAACAATAATAAATAACATAATAACAAACAAATAATAATAATAATTAATAACATTAATAACAGGAATAAGAATGTGCCAAGAATAATAAATTTGTCTTCCTTATAAAGTGCATTTATGGTGATCTTGAAATATAAATCCTTAATTTGCTTACAATCGATCGGATTTGGTAAAGGATCTTTATCCTAGTATCCAGATCAATATCTGAAATAAAACAAGTCAATATAAAGATATATAGCAATTTGCCCTGTCAGAGACGTAAGAGACGCACTCATCTGTCAACACAACAATTAATTCTATTTTATGTAACCAGGGACCACCCTAAGGTCGACTCGGAAAAAATGCCTAAGACATTAAAGTCCGCCTGTATACCATGTGTACAAAGCTTTAATAAATAAATAAACAAATACCTATATTTCTGGGTTACAATATATACCTATAATAATGTTATCGGTATTTTTAAGGTAACCGTAATTTATTTATTCTCTAATCTACTACCATAGATTACCATAGTGCATAGACGAGTCGACATTGACGCCTGTACTGACTCGTATAATCATCGGTAGTCAGCCTTTAGGTGAAGCGATTAAGCTTTGTTCTGATCACCACCGGCAAGCACCCACCTTGGTCAAAACTAAAATGTAGGTATAAAAGTTAATTTCCCGGTATGTAGTTGGTACCTACAGACATCCAATACGCATGAAATAATTTGGCCGGTGTGAAGTTAGTAATGAGTGAAGCGCAACTATTGTTTTCAGATTAAAGGATGGCAGGAGACAAAGATGGCTAACTTCAGCGAAACCATGTTATTTCGTGTGTATTCTAAAACGATAGGATTTAGAGTATGTGAAATTCAAACGATTATTTAATTATAAGATATGTGTTATTTATTTTTGTATAAGATTAGTTCGATAAGATAGCGTTAGTGCGATTAATTATAAATAAAAAATATTTCATCGTTAATATTGTTTATCTTCTCTGTGTTGACTGTACACATATTTCTCTTGAATGACTAAATTACAAAGCACTGCATGACACTAGACTGCAATCTTCACTTCGAGGCAAGTTATTAAGAGTCTACAACGTATGCCGTCATAATTCTGGCGACCGTCTTGCTTGTTTGGTCATTCAACGTAATCACAATATAGGTACTGGATATATCTTGGAGGTCACTTACGCCTTGCTATGTTTTACGTGCATTTTTAGGACTATAACCTTTAGCAATCATTATTCATTATCGAGTTCTAAAAATAAGCCACTCCAACTTAGAGTACAAGTCCATATTATGGCACGAAATCCGAATTATCTTGGGTGTCATTGTATCAGATCAAAGTACCTACCTGCATATTCGGTGTTGTTACAAACGCTAAAAAACGGGGCTAGAAGGCTATATCAGCCCATCTGAAAAAAAGCCTAAGCACTGGTCCACATTTATATATCCGACAAATTATCTGATGACTTAAATCTAGTTAATTCCCGACTGGAGACTAGTTATAATTTAAAATTATAAAACTAACCAGATGTGACCCCGACGTGATTTGAACACGCACGCAACCTTCTGATCTGGAGTCAGACGCGCTACCGTTGCACCACGGAGTCAATATAATTTCAATCGAAAAATTGTAACCACTTGCACATAATAGCATTTTTTGTAAATAATATTGAATTGAATTGCTATTTCACAGCTTCCGTGGCGCAGCGGGCGAGTAACCGGTTGTGAAGCGAGAGGCCGCGAGTTCGATCCCCGCACCGAGACAAACATTTGATAATACCCACGACACAAAACTTGACTCGACTCTGGGCTCAAGATTATGTGTGTTATTGTTAGCTGTATTTATTTATTATTATTGATTACTAGCTCTCTGTCCTTGTCCTTACAAACTTTATAACCCCTCTCTATGCTTAGAATTTGAATTACGAGAACTCCCTCGATGCGTAGTGTAAAATGAATACACTCAAAATTCTTTCGCGTAACGGTTCAGGCTGGGCGATGATGTGTAATTTGGGACTTTCTTTTTATAAATATAGGCAAGATATATTATTATAGTCCCTGGATATAAGTATTCACCGTCATGGAGTGTAGCCACAGACTTGAGTTGTCTGTGAGTGTAGCCAACTCGTTTTTTTTTTGTGGTTTCGCTTGCTGTAAGCCTGACGAGAGTCGGCTGTATACAGCTTCACCGGACTTTCGGGTGAGCGCTTTAGGCGCTCTCAACCCTTGACTAAGTGACCACGCTGAGGACACCCCCTTTGGGGTACGGACCTCGGCTCAGGACGGCCACTGGGGGAGGGCAGAGACATCTGCGATTATTGGTTTAGCGGAGTATTAAAACTACTAGTTGTTATCATCATCGGCTCGCGGGCTGGTACTAGGGTCAGGGGGGTTTTGGGGAACGCGGCGCGGTCCTCGGCGGCGAGGACGGTAGGTCGGTTTTGTGCAGTGTGTTTTCATGTATTCCTCTCTCCTTCGGATGGCCAGAGTGGTCGCATCGTCCGAGTCAGTGAGGACGCTACGCGGTCGTCTCCACTTTGCACGGTCAAAGAGAGTATATATTGACACTCTACGGACGAGCGGGTTCGGATGGTGGGCGGCGCGATCGAAATAGCGCTTGCTGTTCATTTTCGTGAACTGCCGGATGGTCGGCAAACCCATGTCCACGTGGATGTTGAGATTCCTCACATACCACGGGACCCCAGTGAAGCCAACTCGTCGCTCGTTGGTATGATAGTGAAAAGCCGATCGGAGGGAGCTATTTTCTTCTCTACCACAAGTTGGTAAATATTTTAATTCATATGAATTATTTCGGTACTTGAAAATGCAATCGTCGTAGGCATGCATGACGATTGAAATCACTGTGTCAAGTATTGCGATAAAGTATTCAAACTTCAAACTACGTTTTGTTTATAGAAGATACGACCCGCAAAGAATATTAGAATGTTTACAGGCGTACATCTTGCTATCGGTAGACGTAGGTTCGTTACTGAAATTTTCGTATCGCCGCCTGTCGACAGCTGCCTCCGACCAATATCGTAGCTTGAAGCTGTAGCGACGCGACAGATCGGATGCATCGGTTTGTTGAATGTATCAGTGGTAGATATTGACATGCAGCACTGGCCACAGTTACCTTTGCTTTGGCAAAATGCAATTTGTCTTTAGAGCGCATAAGTTACGTTATCTTCAGTTACGGGATTTTTTTAGTAGCCCTGTTATTATCTTCACTGCTAGGTACGGACCTCCTCTACCGAATAAGAGGGAGAAGGTCTAAGTCAATCACGCTCGCCTAATGCGATTTAAAATTCTCACGATGTTTCCTTCACCGTTAAAACAAGCGATAAATAACGATGCATACACACGTAACTTTAAAAGACAGAGATGGATGCTCTTGGTGCAGGTTCCCATCCTGCGACTTTCATCTCGACCACTCCCTGCTGAGTTATCACTTCTTTAAGCTATTAGTCCTAACTGAAAATATTTTGCAAGACAAAATGACACCTAAGTCGCAGGTTTCCCTTAATTTGGGTGTGAGGGTCACCGATCATTTCATACATTGTAACCTATGGTAGAGGAGCCCACGATGCTAAATGGGGATTTACTCGAGCGTCGTAGAGACCTATTGGGATGCAAAGCTTAGATGATATGAAGAAAAAAATGTTATATGATATATACCTTTACATCGGTGGGGGAAGCGGCTATAGATTTTTAAATATGTAAAAAAAAACTGTTGCATGGACATCCTCGAGCGCGTCAGATATTGATAGCATCAATGCCCTACGTATTTTTAATAATGTACGTATGTTAATCTGATCGTTTGCATGATGCGGGTGGTTGTATTTAAGAGTTGAAAATGAAAAAAAAAAAAAAATAATCGAGCGCGTCAGATTTTCTAAGGGAGTGTTATGGCCGGCGCTCATTGACGGCATGGCACGGCATGGCACGGCAGGTCATGCTGCGGCATCCCGCGGCGTCCCGTGGCATGCCGTGGCATCCTGCTGAATGCCCAGCCACTCTCTCTCTCTCGCGCACCGCGGCAATCCGTGGAATGAAACAGCATGACACGTCTGGCCGGAGCATCCCGCGGCGCGTCGCGGCATGCCACAGCATCCCGCGGCACGTCGCGGCACTGTGGTATTGAAATAAAGTAACGTGAATTCTAAACTCGTGGCAATAAGATTCAAAATAACTTGATTAGTAATAAAATCCTTTGCCATGCCATGCCGTGCCATGCCGTCTATGAGCGCCGGCCCTTAAGTGCACCAAAAAAAAGCTCTCATTCACTAATCTGATGATTTCGATGGGACGCAAACTCGCGGCCATTTTCATAATGTGCAAAAAAAATTCGCCATTTTGAAATACTCAAGCGCGTCAGATTAAGATATATATAGTTCATCTTTATATTCTAAACGTACTGTCTCATAATCTGACGATTATCTAGAGGGATTGGCCTGATCTGACAAAAAAAAATTTGAAAAACGGTTCACCTTAAAGGCCATCCCTGCAATTTCCCGCTAATTCCATTCCTGGGCTCTTAAAATTGTACTTATGACGTTTTGGAGCTCAAAATATAATTTATGTGCTATTTTGAGCTCGCTGAGTTCAAAGAAATAATATTTCTATGCATTTGAGCTCTCCCAGCTCGAAAGTCTGATAGAAGTTTCATAGAACACTATTTTTGGAATTTTCAAACCGCAATAACTTTTGAATGGATCAACCGATTTTCACGCGGTTGGCGGCATTCGACGCAGTTTTATCATCCTCATAAGTAATTTTGCAATTTTAATTGATCGAACCACAAATTTCGGAGTAATCCCGAAAAAACACTTTTTCGGGTTTCTTTCGTTCACGATATCTCTCGAACGAATCAACCGCTTTTGACCAGCTTGGTGGCGATCGACGTGGTTTTTCAAGCTCAAAGGCGGATTAGTTTTTGAAGTTGATCGATAAAGCCGGTTAAAAGTTATTCCAAAAATTATATTGCAAACACGTTGTAAACAGTATGCCACGAGTCTTTATGATCAATGATGGCGTCATGGCAACAGAAACCAGAGTGGGGACGGAGTGAGAGAGTAATAGATAGAGAAAGAGTGAGAGAGGAATAGAAACGCGGAGAAGGAAATGTAGGCATCACGCAACTGCACGCATTTAACTTTATCGACGAATTTTTGTTATTTCGGCTTGCGGAAATCGTCAGATTATATATTCTTCATTATTCTTGAATTATTTCCTTCAAAATAAAAAAAAATTTAGCTACGCTCGAGAATGTCGAGATGACGTTTTTTTTTTACAACTTTGTTGCCCTCCGCTTTTTTTACGTCACTCTCAAATTGTCAGATTAGTGGAATATACACTTTTTAGGATGTAATTAACTCACCCTACCTTAATCTGACGCGCTCGAGAATTTCTGATGGTCAATTTTTTTTTACTAATCTGATCCTGTATCCTTCACGGGCGGCCTTATATATGGGCCTCATGTTTTGTGGAGGTACTTAACCGGGTACAAGGTATCCCCCTGTATATTAATCTGTCGCGCTTTAGTAAATCCCGAAATCCCCGCTTGGGCTCCCCTACCACTATTAATATAAGCCAATGACGAAATAACCTTACAAAGACGTTAAGGATATAAGCAGTAACATAATGTAAGAAGGATGTCAGTGTAAATAAATTAAATAAATTATCTTTTCTATGTCAGAGCGGACAAAAAATACAAAAAAATATTCCATAATAATTTTATTTATATTAATAGATTTAATGTCTAAAGTTATTACAACCATATGTAATTAGAAACACAAAATATCACCGTAATCTGTAGATATTAGACAAACTTTTATATACCTTCTATATATTTGAAACACTATACAAAATTGGTAGTTACTAACTGCGAATATGTCGATTTTTTCTACCGTGTTTTTGAAATATCGTAGTGTCATAGGCTGTCCGATATTTATTCAGCGCACGAGTGGTATAACCCACAAAATGTGAAAACTGGGTGCTGAAATAAATGTAATTACACCAAATAAATCCATAGGCTACGATAGTACAGTAAAAAAGGTGAATAGGAACAACACTGGCTTAGTTTATATACACATATAAAATGACAAAATGTAATTAACCTACAAAAAAATAAAAAACTTCTACCTACACATTTGGGACAAAATTAAGCTTGAAATAACATTTTGGTGGATCCATCTACGTAATAAACTCAATATTTGTCCCGATTCACGCGTCCATTCCTATTTACCCCGTTTTACAGTATTATTGGTTCTTAACATAACAAGCTTACACCTTTCCCCCTTACGTAGGGGTGCCAAACAAGGGCCTTACCGAGTACAAATTCCATCCATGTGTGACCTGTCAAATCGGAGACTCAAACACAAATTGTAGTTACCTGATCTGGGGTTTGAACAAAGAATCCTATTCGTTTCTCAGTCTATGTTGCCTGGTGCTAGAGCATAAAGCGGTATATTTTATTTACTGCTAAACCTTTTTTAAGCTTTCATGAAGAATGTGTTATTAATCTAAGATGACGAATAAACATTGTTATTTCATTTTAGTGTAGGTATGTAATTAAATAATACACCAATTTCCAATTTTAGTTTTCAATTTTATAAATTAGGCCACCTTTCTGACGCCTTAAATGTAGCTACAGGGTGACAAGTTTCTTCTAGAAAATTCCGCAATACTTTCGTGGTGGATAATGCTTAGAGATCATGTTTATACACGGAATACCTTTTTCAATTTAGGAACATCTTTGGCCTGAACGAGTTATGTAACATTTATATTTGTCTTCGTATTTAAAGTTGCATCAAGCGAAGAAATCTGCCTTAATTCAAAACGTAGACGAATAACTATTTCAAATTATAATTACTGCTCAAATATCAATTAGCTATATTGAATATTGTAAAAACATACTTGGTGCATATTTAGGCAAGAATATACCTTAATTTAACGAATTATAAATAAATATATATATTGGTTAGCTGCTAAAATGGCTCCAGTCCTGAAAACATTAGTTGATGATGTAGTTTAAATTAAGTACTTCATGACGCGAAATATTATTGTTTTATGTTGCGTTTTATGTTAGAATTTGTTTTTTAAACGATCGATAATATAGAATAAAATATTACTGCGGGCCGAATTTTCAATGTCCGAATAAATTTTAAAGCAGCTAAAGCTCAGCGGAGAGTGGTACGAACTGTCAAGACAAAGATCGCAGGAGTTCCGTTCGAAACCAGCACCAAGAGCATGTAGCCCAGAAGTTATGGATGCATTCATTGTTAGCGTGCTCTAACGGTGAAGGAAACATCGTGAAGAAACCTGCATACCTCAGAAGTTCTCCATAATAATTTCAAAAGTATGTGAAGTCTCAATTCTCATACCAAGTCTCATTAGACCAGCGTGATGGAGCCTAACCCCTCTCATTCAGTGGAGGATACCTATAGCCAGCAGTGGGACTTGTGTATTAAAGGGCTGGTTGTTTATTTATTTATTTGCTAAATAACGCATTAACCTGCTAATTTAAAAGTACCAATTCGACATAATTACGCTGCTCTGTACATTATATTATTATTGACATTGAACCGTGGTCATTTTATATTATACCGTCCTGTATTTTAACTGATAAATAAAGTTTATTTGGAGATTATAAATTCGGCCCTAAAATCTCTTTTACCTGATAGACTCACACATTAAATTGCGCGACGTTTATAGACGTCATAACCAAGCTATACAGAAAAACTCAGTTACTTTCCCATCTTAAATATTCTATAGTCATATTAGCTTTTACTAAAACGCAATGTAAATTAGTTTTTTAACTAGATGCGTATCCAGGGTATAGTTAATAAGATACCTTCAAAAACTAAGCTAAAATATATCACTAGTGCCAGTTATTACCTTTCAAGCTTTGCTTCATTTTCCAACTTTATATATCATGCTAAAATGCGATTTCATTTTTGTCTATTTCTCCTAAAATAATCTATTCATGTATGTGTAACAATGATCATAGTTCAAAATACAGTACTATGATTAAAGTTATAAGCTACTCGAATGTTTGTTTTTTATGATTTAATGCGAATATGCAAACAATTATTGACTTTCCAGGAGCCATCACGCACACAACAAGGAAATCAATCGAAAGATTGAAGTGGGATACGGGAACGTGAAAACATTCCTTTATCTCACTCCAGTGGGATAGGGCGTAATAAACTTTTCAAGCATGTTGCAGATTTGGCTTATTGTTAGTTTTTATGACCGGCCGGCAGCCGTTATCCCTCTCTGGGATATAAAATAATTAATAATAATTAATCTAATTTTAGTTGCTCTATATTGAATCGTCATCGCCCTTCATGTTTCCTAAGATTAACAAAGATCCCGAAACGCATAACTTAAATCATATACTCTTCTACCATCTGCAGTTAACTCGCTTGCAGTGAAGTCGGCGCAACATTCCTTTTAACACATTTTACAGAAAGATTTGACTTGTAGTCTTTAGTTTTTTACGACTAACCGCCTGTCTGAAATCAATCCCTCTCTAACTTAAATTCTATAAAATTTCTATCCATAAAAGAATTGCGTTAAAATTATTGAATTTTCGGTCGACTTTTTCTGCAAAAAAAGCAGTATATGAGAGATAGAGACGAAATATTCAATACTTAGCACTTTTATGTACGCATATGTCTATAAAATCAGTGTCCTTAAAACCTGGTGTATATGTGTTTTGTATAATATCGAATTTCTAAAGGTGTATTTACCCGCAGTCACTTTATGGAGCAAAATTTAGTAAGTAGCTTTAGTAATTAGCTAAAGGTCTGATAATGTTATATTGCAATTTGCTTCACAAAAACTAACCCCAATGTGGACACACCCAAAACTAAGTACACGACAAAGTCAATAAAATTCATATTCATTTATTTATTGTCGTTTTATACTAAACGACAGTTATAAGCATTATTTACAACAATTTGGTTTATCTTAATTCATAGCGAAACGTGATAATTATTTATCGTAAATCATTAAGAATCGTGTCGACTGCACAGTTCACGGATAATATAATATGACGTATGTAAACTATAGCTTACTTGATGAAGATGTTAAGTCTCATAATGCCCAATAATTTCACAAGCTTCAATGTCCTTCATACCGAAACACAATAATGCTTACACACTGCTGTGTGTGCTTAGTGCTGCTTGACGACAGAAATAGACAAACCGAAGGTACATAACAGCGACGGCCTCTCGCATACGAGGAACCTACCAGAGTACTACTAGAGTATGCATGTACTAAAAATTGGCACGCTTGGTTTCCATACGGATTGTTGTATTTAAATCATCTATATTATCCGTGATCTGCGGTCGACTGGTTAGCAAATCAACTACTATCTAATCTGAAAAAATATTTTTAAAACAATTACAAAGTAATACCATTTTATTTCCTCCGAATATAATACGAAGTAAAAACGTCAAACGTGGAATCTACATTGACTAACCAAAGCATAGGACTAAGACATAAACTAGATGAAGCATGCTATTTGCGTGCCAAATTTGACGCAATTCGATACCGTAACGCGAGTTATAAAACAATCTATTGCGCACTGCTGTGACGTCAGTCATAGAAGTTGGCACGCTTGGTCTTCGTAGATATTACACACGTCGTCTGTTTATATCAATGTCTGTTAAAATTATAATTTTAATTCCAAGTGACGTGTCAAATCCAGTAAGTCAAAATCGGTATTCATAAATCGTTTACGAGAAATATTTATTTAAATATAACATAGACGGTACACATTACATGATAATGACAACGAAAACATATACTAATTGCGAGATAACTTTATCGTGGATGGACAACGTCGCGTGATAAACTTATATTAAACATTTATTTTACATTGCAATATATTTTAGAGTCGTGTTTAAAATTGTATATCGAATCCAACCTACTACAGTACAAATGACATAATGTGGAAAAAAATTAAGCGTCCAATTGCAATACGACGGAATTACACGTCAATGGTACGAGAGATAAATGAGAAAGACGTTAAATCACGTTTAGAAATCGATGACGTCCAATAACGTCATGTGAGAATTTGATGACGTGTATACACGTTACGTATTTTTAACATAACGTGTAAACATGTAATTTAAGAATGAGATGACGTCAAATCACGTCATGTAAGAATTTGATGACGTGTATACACGTTATGTGATTTTAACATACCATGTAAACCTGTAATTTAAGAATTAGATGACGCCAAATCACGCCATGTAATAATTTGAAGAGGTGTATACACGTCATGTAATTTTTAAGTAACGTGTAAACATGTAATTTAAGAATTAGATGACGTCAAATCACGTCATGTAAGAATTTGATGACGTACATTCACTATCCAAAAACTTGATTAATTAATTATTAGACGGCGCGACATTGTCCATTACGAATGTCGACAAGTCCACAGTCCGCCCGGCGTGGTGATGCGGTGGTGACGGTGGGTGAATCAGAAGTTCTGCCACGCGATGGTGGCGAGCATGTTGGTGTCGAGCGCGCGTGCGATCCGCTCGTGCAGCGAGTGGCTCAGCCACAACGTGCGCAGCGACTCGTAGCGTTCGGGACATAGGTGCAGCGGATTGCCGCGGTTTAGACCCTGTAGAAATATATCTTTTTTAATATAATATAGCACATATAATATAGTTTCAACATTTTCTTTAACAAACAAAGATTAATATAATCATTTCAACAATGGGCAGAGAAATAGTTGAGTCTTTGTTGCATTTATATAACATAGAACGGCAAACGAGAATATGGGTCATTTTGATGGTAAGTGATCTTCACCGTCCATGTACACCCACAATACTAGAAGAATCATAGGCGCGTTGCTGACCTTAAAGGGAGAGGATTATTAAGGCATTGGGAATGGAAGGGGGATTTGGGTCTTCGGATATCTTATTTATCATACGAAACACAGTGGCAAGCCACTACTTGATGTCAGTTTCCTGTGAGATAGTGGTAACGATTCGGTTGAGCCGGTCCATTCATGCTATAGACAAAATTGCCTACAGCGTGGCTCTACTACCCAAATGTTACATGATGTCCGTAGTGGTAACAACTCGGTCGAGGTCGGTATGGAATTCAAACTATTTTTGAAACCTATAATATATCACTTAGATACAGTCAAATTTGAACTCTAACGCCAGTTCATAAGACTATATCGCTAGGGAAGAACGGGCAAGCAAGTGTAAATAAAGCATAATAATATAAGTATGTGATATGCCTTTGGCATTAAGTCTGCCTTTATACATTTAGGGCATTACTAATAAACGTTGTATACGAGTGTCATACTTACAAAGTGTTTTGTCTCGCTTCTTCTTATAATAAATGTCACTTAACATAGCAAGACAAAGTACTGTATAACTATTACCAACATATACAACGTTTATTAGTGAGGGCTTATCTATACTAATATAATAAAGTTGTAGAGTTTGATTGTTTGAACGCGCTAATCTCAGGAATTACTGGTTCGAATTGAAAAAATCTTTTTGTGTTGGATAGTCCATTTATCGAGGAAGGCTTTAGGCTATATAACATTACGCTGCGACCATTAGAAGCGAAGCATCAGTGAAAAATGTTGCAAAAACGGGGAAAATTATTCATATTTGAAGGCTTCCGTTGCTAAGCTACCCAAATAATATTATTTGAAGGCTTCCGTTGCTAAGGTACCCAAATCTATACTAACATTATAAAGCTGTAGAGTTTGATTGTTTGTTTGATCACGCGGGCGGAGCCGCGAGCAAAAGCTAGTGTGTAAAATAAATATGAGTCTGACCTGATCCGTCTCCCCGTAGGAGTCGAGGTAGGGCGCGGGCAGTTTGGCGCCGCGCGCCGGTGCGGCGATGAGCAGCAGCTCGCAGTTGCGCACGCGCAGGAACAGTCCGACCCCGCCGCCGCAGGAGGCCGCGTGTGCCACCACCGCGCCCACGCGCTCGCTGCCACCACCACCGCCGCGGCCAGACTGTCACAACACAATATATACAATATACTACATACATTATACACATTGGATTATTTTAAATACGGTGCAATCTAAATATAGGACCCTCTATATACAAACATTACTTAAGCATTTTATGTGGTGTATGCTCTTGGGGCTGGTCCCGAACCTGCGACTTTCGTCTCAACAGTCCGTACCAATTCCCGCTGAGCTATCGACTTAAGCACACTTAAGCATTGATTAGCTCAAAACTTTCTGAAGTGATAACTTCTTATAATAGGGTAGCTTCGTTAGCATAACACATTACGGCGCCACTCTGGCTTCCCTTTCTCTCACGCATACGGCAGTAGAAGGCAGGCTCTTCCTCACTTTAACCCACATTAGTTTAAGTTATCACTTCTATCGAGCGTCCCGAGACGCACACGTTTTTTATTTTTTTTTAATTCTCTATCAACGCGATTTATAAAGTGGTTCGAAAAAGAAGAAAACTGTGTTTAACTAATCATTAATAAAATAATATATAAGTAAGGTTCATAATGTCGACCATCAAGGCGTCAACATACTTCGACGGGAGGCAGAATTATACCGGCCTTCAATCGCTAGATATACAATGGCTGACCCCGGAACGCGACTCGAAAAACGAGCGAACTATAACTAGTTTTTCATCATGTATAGCGATCCAACTGGATATGAAAAAGGATTAAGTATCCTCCCACCAGTTCCATACACCATCAGCATCATACATCTTGCATTACCCCAAGGGTATAAGAATAAGACTTTTATAGTGTGAGGATCTAAATTACTACTCCTGGTTATCAAAACATGTTTCAGTACTAGTCATTTAAATCTAAGAATATAATCAGCCCTTTGATTGAACATAAAACCTCAATTTCACAGCCAATAAATACAGCCGTTAAAGCAATAAAGCCCTAATAATTTACAAGTTCTACTCTTACCAACTGCCTACTTCGAATTACATGAAATAACTAACGATTCAACTATCAACAGTATTGATATGAAATTCCACTGACCCTGGGTATCTCTGCCTGGCAGCAATAACTCTGTGAGCACATGATCTGTCCACACACAAGACACATGGTGGGGTTCTTGCTATCTTCACGATCCGAGTTGGGGCAGGGGAAGTCAGACACTATGTTCATTAACTCCGAGAAGTCTTCTGGCAAGGTAATCAGCTTCGGTGGCTCGCTGGGAGACACCACTGTTTCAGGAAGTATTTCTCCCGTGAACCAATCGTTGGAGAGAGCTGCCCATTCGTTCACCTTCTTCCTGGCTATTGGGTTGTCTATCAAATCTTTGAACGTAGTCGGCAGGTCCAAATAACCACACATCACCTCCCAAGTGTCCCCGTCTGGCACAGTCAGCTCTGTGGGCGGGTTGATATCGCTCAGAAAGTGGTAGAATATACAGCAACACCTCACGAATGCGTGGCACTGCTTTTTAATCTTGTTCCACACTTCATTCGGATTGAGTCCGTCTGGCAGGTTTCCTCGACGCAGCTCCTTCATTATCGACAGCAGATTCTCGAGGTCCGGCTTCGCGTTGAATGTCTCCTGCCCTTCCATGGGTTCGGCGCAGGACGACACATCAGTGACTAGAAGTGCACGGAACAAGTCCGCCCGTAGAGCCTGCAGAGTGATCTGCCGCGCCAGGTGGTTCGGTCTGGCGGTGGTGCCTTGCTTGCAGAACATGGACGGAGCGGTGAGCACGAGAGCCACCATGGTGCCGAACACGTCGTGGGTAAGTGGTGAGGTACACTCCAGGGTGTTGAGGCTGCTGAGGGCGTGGTGAGCCAGGTGTTTCGTCGAGGACCAGATGGATGGCACCACGGCTGTCAGCCTGATGAGAGCTTGCAGTGCGTCGCGGAGTCTGGACGGCACTTCGACCAGGAGCGGTCGGTTCTCTGCTTGCAGGAGTACGTTGGTGCTGATGATGGTGTATGAGGTGGCGCGGTAGAGCGCAGCGCTGGCTGCCATGTCGCCGTACTCTGACACCGGCAAAACCTGGTGAATTAAATTACCATTAGATACTAAAATAAGCAGCAATAGCTCAGCGGGGAGTGGTATGGACTGTCGAGACGAAAGTCGCAGGTTCGAAACCAGCCCCAAGAGCATACACCACTGACTTTTCTAAGATACGTGTATATTAATTGTTAATTATCGCTTGCTTTAACGGTGAAGGAAACATCGTGAGGAAACCTGCATACCTGGGAATTTGATAAGATTTTTCGAAGGTATGTGAAGTCGGCCAACTCGCATTAGGCCAGCGTGGTGGACTTAGGCCTGATCCTTCTCATTCAGTAGAGGAGGCCCGTGCCCAGCAGTGGGACGAATATAATATATAGGGCTAATAAAAAAATAAAAAAAAAAACTAAACTAATTATTTGGTACTGCTACTGCAGCTACTATAATTTCTACCCACATCAGCAAACTCCTGAATCAGCAGCTTAGTGTTGACGTTGTACTTCGGTATCTCGCCTTCAAAGTGCGCCAGGAACTCGGCAGGCAGGAGGTTTTCCGAGTGAGTGGACACATAGACCTCGGTCTCATCAGCCGACTCCTCTTCCATATCCGAGGACATGGCGCCCACACTCCTCGCACGTGCCTGGCAATGCATGTCTTCGCAGATTTCCGTACAGACGTGGACCGATTCCGCACACACTTGGTGTTTGAGTTTCAGTATCATGTCGACTGACTCTCTGTACATTTCCTCGGTGAGGGGTGGTGGGGTACCGCCTGGGAGGGTTGGTCCTGGTAGAAGAGGGAGTGCAGTGTTGCAGAGCCGTTCGCATAGAGGGCACAGGTATTCTTTCTTCTCGACGTCGAAGGCAGCTGGCTGGCGGACGCGGTAAGGTCTGCAAATAACGATACTATAGTTATGGTCTTACATTAATAGGTAGATAACAATTACTGCAGCCATGGTTTACAGGGCTTTTTTCGGTCACATATGATAAGTGGCGAAGTTATCGCCATACCGGGCACCCAATAGAATTCCAGGCAAGTTGTGATCTAAATATATAAAACTAATAAGGTGACTGACTGACATAGTGATAATAATAAAAAATAATAAGGTGACTGACTGACATAGTGATCTATCAACGCACAGCCCAAACCACTGGAGGGATCGGGCTGAAATTTGGTATGCAGGTATCTACCTGTTACGCCATAACATTTGTTATGGCGTAGGCATCCGCTAAGAAAGGATTTTGATAAATTCTACCCCCCCAGGGGATAAAATAGGGGATGAAAGTGTGTATGATACTTTGTCAATTTTAAAGGTTCACGCGGGCGGAGCCGCGAGCAAAAGCTAGTTAGATATAAAGCTAATTTAAACGGAATTTATCGTTTTATTAAATTAAACTAAAAATACCGCGATAAAATCAGTTTAAATTAGTTTCATTTCAATGTGCAAAATTCGCGTAAACGTAAGATACCATTAACTTGTGATTTTTACTAATTGTAAAGAATTTAGAAACCAACAACATTCAGAGTCGAAACAAAATATTTGTATCGACGTTCTCCCCTTTGATAGAGGAAGTGGACAACAGTTTGGTGCGTGCGTACCTGCGGTTCTCCTTGTCCTGCACGTTGTCGACGTACTTCCGCCAGCAGCGTGCATGTAATGCGTGTCCACACGACGAGACGTGCGGCTGCGTGCCGAGACCGGCGCGCGCCCACGCCGTCCGACCCGCGCTCGTCTCGCCGGGGATACACCGCCTGGAACAATTTATGTATTCGCCATTTTTTTTTTGAAGTGATAACTTCTTATGGGAGGGTGAACCGAAACGTTCCGTAACGCGAGCGGTCCATCGACCAGCCAGCGTTAGCCGACCTCCCTGGAACATCGATAATTTCGAAGTCCCAGGTGGCGCCACACAGTGACCAGTCGGCTTGGACCGGACTTTGACCGGACTTCAACCGGACTTTGACCGGGCTTTAACCGGACTTTAACCGGGCTATGACCGGAGTTTGACCGGGCTATGACCGGAGTTTGACCGGACTTTGACAGGTCTTTGGCCGGACTTAGACCGAACTTTGACCGGACTTCGACCGGTATTTGACCGGACTTCGACCGGACTTTGACCGGACTTTGACCGGATTTTGTAAAGTAACGCGTTCAGCGCTACTCTGGCTTCCCTTTCTCTCACGCATACGGTAGCAGTAGGCAGGCTCCTCCTCTCTCACTTTAACCCACATTAGTTTAAGTTATCACTTCTGTCGAGCGTCCCGAGACGCACACATTTTTTTTTTTTAATGGCATAGGCCGACAAACGAACGAATGGGTCACCATGGTAAGTGATCTCCACCGCCCATGTACGCCCACCACCAGAAGAATCATGGGCGCGTTGCCGACCTTAAAGGAAAGGGATTATTAGGGATTGGGAAGGGGAGGGGATTTGGGCTTCCGGATATCTCACTCACCGTACGAAACGCAGCAGCAAGCCGCTACTTTACGTCGGTTTTTCTGTGAGACAGTGGTAACGACCCGGTCGAGCCAGCCCATTTATGCTGTAGACAAAACTGTCTACAGCGTGGCTCTACCACTCATGCTAGTTTCTTTAACTAGCAGGCCACACGCCTTTAGCTATCCCGCCCACACACCCCTGCCACTGTAACTCCTGTGCACCAGGATCAACAGTGGCACGCATTTTGTTGACACCGAGCAGTGAAACCGGCGAGTCTCTGGGAATGCCTAATGGCCGGCGCTCATAGACGGCATGGCATGGCAAAGGATTTTATTACTAATCAAATTATTTTGAATCTTATTGCCACGAGTTTAGAATTCACGTTACTTTATTTCAATACCACAGTGCCGCGACGTGCCGCGGGATGCTGTGGCATGCCGCGACGCGCCGCGGGATGCTCCGGCCAAACGTGTCATGCCGTTTCATTCCACGGATTGCCGCGGTGCGCGAGAGAGAGAGAGTGGCTGGGCATTTAGCAGGATGCCACGGCATGCCACGGGACGCCGCGGGATGCCGCAGCATGACCTGCCGTGCCATGCCGTGCCATGCCGTCAATGAGCGCCGGCCCTTAATGTCTTTGTCCCGCCTTTGGCCGAACGCCTGATAGTAAGTGACGCGCCTGTCCATAAATAGTAGATAAGAGCTTTGAATTTCAAAATACTGTATGATACTTCAATGCATTTATCACCCAGATACATTAAATGTTAGTGCTAATGATGGCCAATAATTTGGCCGGCTTCAATGTCTATTAGACCAGAACACAATGCTTAATTAAAGACTGTTGCTTAGTGGCATAAATAAACCGACCGGTGATGCCTACCAAGATAGCCTATTATTACTGGAAACGATAATAAAACATCGATACTATAATAAAAACAATTTAGTGAAGTCTTATACATATTACTCTACAAAATTAATAACCATAAATAAGTTACGAGTTTTAAAAATACCTCTAATAAAATAGAACAGTCTAAATAATCGGGCGTCGACATTTACTCGGTATCGATAGTTTTGTAATTCGTTTCGCCAAAGAAAAACAGCGATCATCGATATTCATTACACTATAGTATCGATAACAAAGGAATTGATTTTAATAGTTCGGAATATACCTGCGATCCAGCACACGTGACTGCTGCACGAACGTGACGAGCACCAGCGGATCGCCCATCGCTTCCACACGAGCCTGTCTTACAAAATGTTAATATTTTATAGCTTTCAGTGAAATACTCATCCAAATCGACGCATGAATATGTAAACAATACAACTGCGTCACTGAGGCAGTAATTATGTGTGTATTATTTTATTACTATAATAATAAATGTAAAAATTTGGATGTTTGTGAATTTAGATGTTTGTTAGTCAACCACCTTTTAGCGGCAGAACGGTTTTGGGTGAAATTTGGCACACAGGTAGACTTGATTCGGATTAGAACATAGGGTACTTTTAACTCAAAAAAGACCCCTTGCGCAGGCGGCACCGCGGGCAAAAGCTAGACTAAACCGCCCTCACACCCGTCACTGTAACTTGTAACTTCTGTGCACCAGGATCGACAGTGGCATGCATTTTTGTCGACACCGAGCAGTGAAGCTCGGCGAGTCTCTGGGAATGCCTAAATGTCTTTGTCCCGCAACGAAATTAATCAGATAGAAGGATAGGGAGGAGTTGGAAATATCGGTCGGGCAAAAGCCAGAGTAGTGAGTAGTGAGTATGACCTCCTCCTGGCACATGATGCACGTCCGCACCGGCTCGGGCACGCCGCCGCCCCACACGCCGAGCGCCGCGCCGCAGTACAGCGGGCGGATGTCCTGCTCCTCCGCTGTCACCTTCACACAGGAACAACAATACATAATGATTTCTTACGTTTACGCGAATGTTACTCATTGAAATAAAACTAATTTAAACGGATTTTATCGCGGTTTTTTATTTTAATTATGGTCCCGACGTTTCGAAAGCTTTTCAGCCTTCGTGGTCACGGGACCGCGCGCTCTCCGCCCTCTATCTCGAAAACGGTTCACCGTATGAAAAAAAGTTTTAAACAAAATTTGTAGAGAATTTTGTATTCTACAATATTGATAATGGATACAAATAGCAAAAAACCCATAGGAAATGAGATATTTACAAAAAAAGCGATTTATGTGACCTTTGACCTTGAAATTTAATAGTTGCGCACACGCTACCATATGTAGGTTTTGAGACAACTTTTAGGGTGTCAATATACAAGTATTTACAAACTTAACAGCTGGGTATCTCGGATTCCGAGGTGAACTTACTAAAATGACTGGACCATTAGTTGTTTTTTGGTTGAATATAATTATGAATACGGATGATGCTAAGCAAGATAAAGTATCGCGGCCGAAAACTAAGTTAGGTATTCTAACATAACTCAGATTTTTTTTCGTTTGAACATTCCAATTGTCACGTACATATCACCCATCAATAGCAAGACGTGCAAAGATGAGCTGAAATATCTGTACCTCGGTATTGGTCTCTTCAAACAGCGTCGCGTTGTTTGAAATGAAGTTGTTCATTTGGGTCTTCATTTGCGCCATAACTTTTGCACGACGCTCCGCCGCTAGCTTCGCGCGGCGTGTTTTTTCCGCTTCTGCAAATAAACACATGACTTTAGTATACCTTCCTTTTTACAATTTTATTACACCACTAGATGACCCGGTGAACTTCGTATCACCTACATTATTTGTGTAAAATGTGGTCAAAACTTAATACAATTGTTTCATTTACATTAAATGCAATTAAGTGAGGTACTGCACCATTGTACGTGAGGTAGCCCGTCGCACATTTAATTGACCTCGACGACCTAAGTCAGGTCGTCGTCCACCTCCCCCCGGTGGGACAGTCCTGCCCCTGTCCCTGTCCTTGTCCTGTCCCTGTTCTGTCCTGTCCCTGTCCCTGTCCTGTCCTGTCCCTGTCCTGTCCTGTCCCTGTACTGTCCCTGTCCTGTCCCTGTCCTGTCCCTGTCCTGTCCCTGTCCTGTCCCTGTCCTCTCCTCTCCCTGTCCTGTCCTGTCCTGTCCCTGTACTGTCTCTGTCCTGTCCTCTCCCCTGTCCTGTCCTGTCCTATCCTATTATGTCCCTGTCCTTGTCCTGTCCCTGTCCCTGTCCCTGTCCTCTCCTCTCCTCTCCTCTCCCTGTCCTGTCCTGCCCCTGTCCTGTCCCTGTCCCTGTCCCTGAACCTGTCCCTGTCCTGTCCTGTCCTATCCTGTCCCTGTCCCTGTCCCTGTCCCTGTCCCTGTCCCTGTCCCTGTCCTGTCCCTGTCCTGTCCCTGTCCTGTCCCTGTCCTGTCCCTGTCCTGTCCCTGTCCTGTCCTGTCTAGTATAGCGTGGCGACCCGTCATCACGGCAAGCTTCGCAACGCCAACAATCCGGTTTATACCTGCGCTTATAGATGTTTCACATCAAAAATACTTCAAGTGTTTCATACCCAGGAACAGTTTGTACTGGAAAATTAAGTTGTCGTTTTTAGTGTTTTCCTTTACTTATTATTTATATTACTCATTTTTTCTTACCGGGTAAACTTTCCCTGAACTTCCACAAATATTTGAAGATCAGAATTAGCTAAATCGGTACAGCCAGTCTTGAATTTTGGCGAGACACACGCACAGCGATTCATTTTTATATATATAGATAGATAGATTTTATACAAGGAAGTGTCAAATGTGTTATGTGCATGTTGTTTTTATAAAATTAACTAAAAAACTACTAGACCGATTTGAAAAATTATTTCACCATTAGAATCATACATTATTCCTGATGAACATAGGCGATATCGATAATATAACGGTGCAGAATTACACGATAAAAAAGCTATAAGAAATTAAAATGAAGACTAGACGTTAAAGTTACCTGCTGCTTCATCAGTAGCTGGTTTCTCCTCTTGATCCACGTCCATGTTCTCTCCATCGCCAACGTGCTCGTCGCCTTGACCCAATAGAGTTCTGTAATAATAAATACAAATAATTTTAATCCTAAATTAATGGGCATAATAAAAAAATAAGGAAATTCGTTTTATGCTATTGACGTGACGTAAAATATTATATTGATGACGTGTCGTGACGTGTGAGATTTATTTTGCTCGGAGGGTCAAATAATGTTTTGTTTCTTTGCTAGTTGCTCTTTCATGTGTTAGCTGCTGCAGCAGGCTCACCAGCCCGGCACGAGCTGCACTCTCAGTGAACTATATCGCTATATGTGATGAGTGTAGTGTAGTGTAGTGTAGTGTAGTGTGTAGTGCACTCACTTGATCCTGTTGAGCACCCATCGTGCGAGCGGTCGGTGCGCGTCGATGCGTGGACACGACACCAGCTGCTGCAGCAGGCTCACCAGCCCGGCACGAGCTGCACTCTCGGCGAATGCTAGGAACTCGTAGTGACCGCTCTCCTCGTCACGGACTGCGTATCCCATCAGGTGTAGTGCCTGAAAACGACCATAATCACCATCATCAGTGTAACCACCATCAGTGCCTCAACGATGAGGTTCAAACGATATAATCGATAAGAGCCGAAAATAATCGATACTTTAGCTAACGATACACTATTTCTATATAAAAGTATAACGTATCATTATCGATGGTTTAATCATCAAAACTCGATACTTGGATGAAAATATCTTCGATAGAAGGCCCCAATACATCGAGCATCGATACTGTGATGGTGTAACAGTATATCCTCAGTTTCATCTCCTCAAAATAGCGTAACTTCTATACTCGATATTATAAACAATTATCGATTTGATTATACAGTATCGATACGGTATGCTACGATATCAAATTAACAATCAGTATTTATACTTCTAATGTTAAATTTTGGCTGCATCGATTATCGAAAATCAAATCAGCAGTATTTATGCTTCTAATTTTATATCATGGCTTCATCGATTATCGATGATTTCGCAGTGTTACAATATAACGTGTTTACCTTGTGCACTTGCGTCTCCGAGAAAGACCTGGCGCGCAGGTCCTTGGCACGTTGCAGCACAGTACGCAGCACGTGCAACGCAGCATCACTCTGCAGCAGGTGTGCCACCAGTCTGAACGGACCGCTCAGCAGAGGCAGTGCAGGCGGTGGGCAACACTCCCCTAGACCTATAACAATACTTATACAACTTAACAGACTTCAGAAAAGGAGACTTCATTCAACACATATTTGGATGAATCTTTTGTAGTCGATAGTTTACATCGACAGTAGTTGTTGCAGAACTGATGGTGGAATACGAGTGGAAAATTGGAAAGTCTTCAATGAATGCATTTGAAATCCAAGATTTAGTTATCAATTCAATCAAACTCTTCCGTTACTGAGTGACTGACTGACGGACAACACACAGCCGAAACTAATGAGCGTAGAAAGATGAAATTTGGTATGAAGGTTTATTAGGGAGTGTAGGGGAGCACTAAGTGAGGATTTTTGGAAATTCCATTTCTAAGGGGGTAGCAAGTTTGTATGAATCAATCAATTTTATAGATGGACACATGAAATAAGGGATAAAAGGTTGTATAAAAGTAAGCCTTTCACGCGGGCGGAGCCGCGAGCAATTGCTAGTAGTTCATAATTTCACATCAATATTTTGCACCAATAACGTTTTCCTCACCGGCAGCCTTCCTCCTGTTCCTCTGTTCCTCCTCGCTCCTGGACAGCTCCTCCCTGGTGTAGTGGTAGAAGAACGTATCGTATTCATCGTACAGGTGTGGCTTCAGTTTGTAAACGCCACGGTTGTTGCCACCAGTCGGTTTGATGAAGTCAGCCACCTCGTGTATCACCGCTTCTAGACCTGTCTCGTGGAGCTGGTCTTCTGGTAACGACCTGGAAAAAACAATTTAAATATTTTTTTATTTATTTACTAGTTTACTAGCAGTAGTACTATTACTGCTCTGCTCCCATGGGTCATAACGTGATATACATATATAAACCTTCCTCATGAATCACTCTATCTATTGCTGAAAACTGCATTAAAATCCGTTGAATAGTTTAAAAGATCTAAGCGGACAGACAGCGCAAGCGACTTCATTTTATATTATGTAAATATACAGTTGATTGTCACAACCATAACAACCACAAAATATTATACCTCGCGGTCTTATCACAAGAGCTAACTTTTCCAGAACATTCTATTATGATATTGTTGCATTATTTTTACTAACCTGGCAGTTATAGAGAGTAATAGCTCATTTTGGTACGCCTATACAATCTCGAACGAGTGGAAGCGCAGTGTGAACGCACAAGTAAGCCACAACAAATTGAGTAATATATTTTATCTACTCACGAATAATTTGTGTCTAACATACATTAAAATACAAGCGTACCTACGCTACGAATACGCTGCGCTTTTTCTATAGTGCGCACACATTCGATGTTAATACTTGTTTCTTTGATTACAAGATATAAAAATTATATATTACGTAATTACCACCCTAAGGTTGACTCGGAAAAAATGCCTAAGGCATTAAAGTCCGTCAGTATACCATGTGTACAAAGTTTAATAAATAAATAAATAATTTAATACAATAAAACACAGTACCGGTTGAGTTCAGAGTGAGGCATTGGCTTGACGCACAGCATCTGTATGATTTCTTTCTTGGTTCTGTCTTCGTTGGTCACCTCCCCCACTCCGGGCACATAGCGCGATCCCACGACTACAAGCAAAAACCAAACGTTTTTTCTTAGGTGCATAACGGTCGATTTCAAAAAACGATCTCAATTCAAATCGCCACATAGACCCCGGAAATCAACTAATCAAATTCGGTAATTTGTACGCGAGATCCTCAAACTGTGTTCTTATTGGCTCATTGAATATCTGAGAGACCTAGATCCCCTCATGGATTAGTTACAATTAAAAATGGTTGCTATTTTGAAGTTTTTAAATTATCGATATTTTTGTCGATATCAACCGGCTCAACCGGGTCATTACCACTGTCTCACAGAAAACCAACGTAAATTAGCGGCTTGCTGCTGCGTTTCGTACGGTGAGTGAGATATCCGGAAGCCCAGATCCCCTCCCCTTCCCAATCCCTAATTATCCCGTTCCTTTAAGGTCGGCAACGCGCCCGTGATTCTTCTAGTGGTGGGCGTACATGGGCCGTGGAGAACGCTTACCATCAGGTGACCTACTTGCTCGTTTGCCGGCCTATGCTATAAAAAAAATGTACGTACTAGTGATGAGCAGTCCGAGGAACTCCTCGACCATGCTGATGGTGTGCCGCAGGGTGTCGTCCTCCACGCTGCGCTGTTCGAAATCCGCCGCCGCCCAATCCAACAGATTGAACTTGTTCAGCACGTGGATTATGAACTCGTTGCTCTCGATCAAAGACGCTCCGATCTGTATCGAATATGGTACATTTTACAGTGTGGCCAAACGAGCTAGCTACAAATATATAATATCGCGACTGTATCTCATTGGCAGAGGCTTTTTTTTATTTGATTGTATGACGAGACGAGCGAGGCGCTCGCCTGATAGTAAAGGCCACGCCTGTCCATAGACAGAAGCAACACCACAAAGAAAGTTGAATTACAAAGCACTGCATGGCACTGAACTGCGCTCGTCATCCTGGGACATAAGATGTATGTGTATAGTCTGAATTAACATTAGCATATAGCTGAAGCGAAACCAAAAGTTTACCCCCTACCAAAAAGTACTCAACGCGGTTAAAGAAGTTTTCACTTCACAAAATGTGCCCAAACGTGTGTCCGCGTGCAGCAGCGTGTGCGAGTGCGTACGCGTGTGCGTGCACGTGTGCGTGCGCGTGTGCGTGTGGGTGTGCGTGTGGGTGAGCGTGTGGGTGAGCGTGTGGGTGTGCGTGCCCGTGCGCGTGTGCGTGCGCGATCATCGCTCGAGTGTATCACGCGTGTATCACGCGCATCACTCACCTGCAACATGACCACGTCGCGGTCGAGCATCTCCGTGCGACACTTGACGTTGTGGTAGAAGAACAGCTGGTTGAGCAGCGCGAACCCGTTGCGCCGCCACATGCCCGCGTGCACCTGCGCGATCATCGCTCGAGTGTATCACGCGTGTATCACGCGCATCACTCACCTGCAACATGACCACGTCGCGGTCGAGCATCTCCGTGCGACACTTGACGTTGTGGTAGAAGAACAGCTGGTTGAGCAGCGCGAACCCGTTGCGCCGCCACATGCCCGCGTGCACCTGCGCGATCATCGCTCGAGTGTATCACGCGTGTATCACGCGCATCACTCACCTGCAACATGACCACGTCGCGGTCGAGCATCTCCGTGCGACACTTGACGTTGTGGTAGAAGAACAGCTGGTTGAGCAGCGCGAACCCGTTGCGCCGCCACATGCCCGCGTGCACCTGCGCGATCATCGCTCGAGTGTATCACGCGTGTATCACGCGCATCACTCACCTGCAACATGACCACGTCGCGGTCGAGCATCTCCGTGCGACACTTGACGTTGTGGTAGAAGAACAGCTGGTTGAGCAGCGCGAACCCGTTGCGCCGCCACATGCCCGCGTGCACCTGCGCGATCATCGCTCGAGTGTATCACGCGTGTATCACGCGCATCACTCACCTGCAACATGACCACGTCGCGGTCGAGCATCTCCGTGCGACACTTGACGTTGTGGTAGAAGAACAGCTGGTTGAGCAGCGCGAACCCGTTGCGCCGCCACATGCCCGCGTGCACCTGCGCGATCATCGCTTGAGTTTGCAACACCGGCTCTGCAACATTACATATTACTCTTTAGTGGCATCTTTAAGCCATTCTCGCAAATTTTCCACTTTGTACCGATTTATAATAACGTCGGGCGTGACGAGGAAGGGGTGTAGCTTGTTCTATATACATAATGTTTGTTTGTATGTCCTTTATAGAATCGTAAACTATGCCTTTGAGCATGTGATGTTCTTTAGCAAAGTTGTTGTGCATGAGCCCACGAAGGTTTCTGAGTTGGTACGACCAACTTTCGACAGATGGCGTCACTGTCATTCCAATGAATTTAATATATTTGTGTAATGTCTTTCCGTCAAATTTGGTTTAGATGGTGGCGTCGAAATGAAGATCGCAAATGCTCAAGATCGGGTGAAATGAGACCGTTTAAGCAGGAAGGCAGACCCTGGTACTAAGCCGGGACAGCACTTGATAGAAAGAAAGAAGAATCGACACAAAAGATATCAATACGACGTGACGTGGATCGTATGATTACACAAGCGTGTGACACGTTACCTATGAGATCCTCGGGCGAGGGTTTGGGCTTGTCCTGTCTGTCGAACTCCCTGCTGTGGTAGGTGAGCCCGTGACGATGTAGCAGTAGATGCAGACCCGCAATGTACCGCGACAGTGGACGGTGGATCGACACAGGTTCCACTGACACGTCGTACGGGATCACCAGTGCACTCTGACCGCCAAGTTCTGCGAATATTATACAAGGTGGTAGATCCCTCGTATGCGAGAGGCCGTCGGGGTTGGTACCACCGCGCCGTCTATTTCTAGCGCCAGCAACAGTGTATAAGGACTGTTGTGTTTCGGTTTGAAGTACACTGAAGACAGTGAAATTACCGGGCACAATGAGACTTAACATCTTATATCTCGAGGTGACGAGCGCAGTTCAGTGCCAATCAGTGCTTTGTAATTCAAAGTTCTGTGTAGTGTTGCTTCTGTTCATGGGCAGGCGTGGCGCTTACCATCAGGCGAGCGCCATGCTCGTCTCGTTATTCAATCAAATAAAAAAATATATATACAAATCCTATAATAAATACGCCATGAGTCTGTCTATTTGTTTATCCGCTTATTTCTCCTAAACCATGCAACAGATTTAGATGCCGTTGTCGTTATTCTCTAAAGTCCGCCTGTATACCTTGTGTACACTACTTTTTAATAAATAAATAAATTATCTAAAGGGAATTTAAAAAATAAAGGTCGCAGGATGTCCCTGGATGCAGGCCGCTTCCAACAAGTCGGTCTGGAAATCTTTGGGGGAGGCCTATGTTCAGCAGTGGACGTCTTGTGGCTGATGATGATGAAAGGGAATTTATTCCGGAACGTTTCTATGTTACGCTATGACTTATGAGAGCAGGGCAGTAACATGCCTGCGGTGCAACTGTGAGGGACAGCTAGAGATATTACAATAATAAAATCTCGTTATATTTTACAATTAGGCCGTTAATTTGTGAAGTGACAATTAAATAAAAATGAATCAATACCTCTGAGCACCTTGGCCGGCGGCGTGTAAGTCTCAGCGTGGCGCCGTAGTGCCATGCGGTATGCGGCTACTGTGAGTTGCTTCTCTGCCGCACACCACTCTAGCGACAGCGTGATACTGTGCGCTAATTTGACGTGCAGGTTGAACGCGGACTCCCATTCCGGTTCGTACTCCATGTGCTGACCGACCTGCGACACAATAATTTGGGTATTGTACATAAGAAAAAAAAACCATGAAAAATTATTATTTCATTTTATGTGATAAGGCCGCCATTTGTGGCACATTTATTTGCTATTTATAGTCTATATTTTTTTATGTGTGTGTACAATAATACGATCCATCTAACTAGCTATCTATCTATCGCTTGTATTGAATGTCTTTCCAGGCACAAAATGGCGCGTGCTCTCCGACCATATAAGAATTGTCGAAATCCTACTCGAAGGACCACTCACCTACCTCACCACTGAGTCCGTGCCGTACATCATGACAGGCAGGTTCATCATCAGCGACAGTCCGTACAGAAAGCCTTTGGGCAGGTGGTTGTTAGCGAACTCCGGAAATACTTATGTATATCACCATCGTCAAAATCCTACTCGAAGGACCACTCACCTGCCTCACCACTGAGCCCGTGGCGTACATTATGACAAACCGGTTCATCATCAGCGACAGTCCGTGCAGAAAGCCTTTGGGCAGGTGGTCGTTAGCGAACTCCATAAATACTTATGTATAAAAGCATATCACCATCGTCAACATCCTACTCGAAGGACCACTCACCTGCCTCACGACCGAGTCCATGCCCTGCATCATGACGAGGAGGTTCAGCGTCAGCGACAGTCCGTGCAGAAAGCCTTTGGGCAGGTGGTCGTTAGCGAACTCCATAAATACTTATGTATAAAAGCATATCACCATCGTCAACATCCTACTCGAAGGACCACTCACCTGCCTCACGACCGAGTCCATGCTGTACATCATGACAAACAGGTTCATCATCAGCGACAGTCCGTGCAGAAAGCCATAGGGCAGGTGGTCGTTAGCGAACACCCGAAATACTTATGCGTAAAAGCATATCACCATCTTCAACATCCTACTCGAAGGACCACTCACCTGCCTCACGACCGAGTCCATGCCCTGCATCATGACGAGGAGGTTCAGCGTCAGCGACAGTCCGTGCAGAAAGCCTTTGGGCAGGTGGTCGTTAGCGAACTCCATAAATACTTATGTATAAAAGCATATCACCATCGTCAACATCCTACTCGAAGGACCACTCACCTGCCTCACGACCGAGTCCATGCTGTACATCATGACAAACAGGTTCATCATCAGCGACAGTCCGTGCAGAAAGCCATAGGGCAGGTGGTCGTTAGCGAACACCCGAAATACTTATGCGTAAAAGCATATCACCATCTTCAACATCCTACTCGAAGGACCACTCACCTGCCTCACGACCGAGTCCATGCCCTGCATCATGACGAGGAGGTTCAGCGTCAGCGACAGTCCGTGTAGAAAGCCCTTGCGCAGGTCATCGTCGAAGGACGTCGGCACCGAACCCAGTAGATACTTCACGTCGTACAGGATAAACTGGGCGCGTTTGAACGCTTGAGAGACGTGGTTGCGGTCGAATTCTAGACGACCCTGTGAAAAAAAATACATGTTATGTATCAGTCAAGCTCGGTGTCCCGCTTTAAAAATCTAACTTATTTGCCAAGTAGCTTTTCCTCGCGGCTCCGATCGCGTGATCTGCTTTTTCCGGGATAAAAAGTAGCCTGGAAATGTTATATTTTACATAAAAATATATAAAGATTACTTATTATCATAATAATAGTATAGCATAGTCCTGACCGCTCACTAGGATAAACTGTATCGTGGGTAAATTACGAGGAGCATGCGGTCGCACAACACCCAGTCCCGAAACAAATATATGTGGATCACACAAACATTTGTCTCGGTGCGTGAATCGAACCCACGGCCTTTGGCTTCGCCATCGCCCACTGCGCCAAAGAAGCTGTCATTACGTAACATAAACAATATACATAATTTACAACATTTTATCGACAACATTTGTTTAAATTTTCTACATAGTCGATAAAAAACAAACAACAGTATTAACATCGATATATCGATATACTCACATTAGTACACCGTCGATTACACTCGCTGACGAAGGTGTTAAGTACGACGAACAACGCGTCCTGCTTCGCGATGAGATGGTGTGCCAGCGTCGGTGTCGTGTACAGCTGGACGGACAATGACGATATCGAGAACGAGTGATCGTGGTCGTCGCGAATGAAGTCCTTCAGTATCGATCCTGTAACCAACAACGTCAAAGATAAAAGTATACAGTTTAAGATTAACTCGAGCTGTATATAACATTTTTATACAATTGAAAGTCGATAAAAATAAATAAAAAACTCAACTCGAGTCCCCTCGACTCCAATCGGCTCTACTCGACTCGACTCGACTCGAATCGATACTCGATAATCGATACCTATCCAAAAAGCGTTTTGGATAGGTAAAATTTTCTGACAGCAATTAATAGTCTATATCACCATCATCAGTGCAAAGACCTCTGAGAAATGGCGACTACTGCGATTATCGATGAGTGCGTGAAACTCTTTCCACATACAGCCAATTTCTCCAACAGTTTTCTGGCCTTTTTGAGCCTGTTTTGTTTTTCGATGCGGTAGCATGATACTAATTGTACAATATCACTAACCATAATTTTTAGTGAAGAGTATAGCCATGGTCCTTTTGGTGGAATAGTCCATGAGCGTGGTGGCTATCAGCAGCCGATGCCACGCGGTCCTCGCGGCCTTCCACATGCGGAAGTCGTTTTGCATGACGCCCACGGCGACCCCACCTCCCCCCACCGCCGAGGTGGAGCCCCAGCACTCCTCGCCGAGCGCCACTTGGCTCACAGCAAGGCGGAGCTGAGGCTCTTGGCTTACGAAGTTCTGGAGCCTGGATCACAAAGTACTAAAGTGGTGCTTAAAAGTAATCGACAAAATTTTATATGGTTTAAAAACGATTAACATAAATAAATTAAAAAAGTTTGACATGTTAAAGCTCCAAAGTGAAAAAACATTTTAATCAACAATATTTCGTTAGGGTAGAACTCAATAAAATATAAAAAATAAATTAATGAAAAATTTCGATAATTACAACAGTCTCTACGACTTACATTAGAGTAAAAATCATAATATTGTACTTTACAATATTTCACATTCAATGCGAATGATACTATAAAAGAGACGTTCCAACAGCGCAACTTAATCGATAAAGAACTATCAACTTCACTCACCAAGTCAGCAGCTTCATGGCGAACATTTGATGCGCGATGACATGCGCGTGCATGACGAGAACTTTGAGCGGGGAGCCCTGGCGCGATGTGAACCTTTCGAACATCGCCGTGCAGCTGAGTACACATTGCAAACATCACCCCACACCGACACTGGCCGTAGTAAAACAGGGGTGCGACTAACGGATCGATGGACTATCGATATCGATATGACGTGCCGTAAGCACTGTAGCACTAGCTATTTATCACAAATATTCGAAATAAATAATAATACTGAAATGTATATTCTCTATTTGGCTGCCACCATCGATATCGATATTCAGTTATGGAAAATTGGAATGAAAAAGACAATCTGATCGTATTAATAATTGATCACAGGAAAACGAACTCAAAAGAACGAATATGCGAACATTTCTTAAATAAGCGTATATAAAGTATCGAATGCTCATTATTATAAAATCGGTAAACAAAAGTGTTGGGGGGTCAAATATAAGGTAGAATACCACACCTAATAATACCTTTAGGCGCGTATCGATTAAAAGCCTCTCAGGAAAGATAGCTAGAAATTCACTTAGTCAGTTGCCCCATTTATAAACCCTTTATATTCTTTGCAAAGTTGATCAGATACACGCCAAAAGGTGTAAGTATTGGGGGATCGAGGGTGAAAATGCCTTACATCTCGATGTCGGTCTTCAGCTTGTCGCAGACCTGGAAGGTGTGGCACTTGATCAGCGCCCGACCCTCGCGATCGATCAGGCTGACGAGTTCCACGGAGTCGCGGTGGTTGCATTTGGTCACGCGTGTCAGCGTTGTTATCACCTGGTGACAATAGCCAAATAAATAAATGAATACATCCAACAGTCACATACATAGTCCTGACCCCACAGTAAGATACGAGTCTTGTGTCGTGGGTGTCAGGAACTACGAGAGACTTTCGGTCTCACAACACCCAGACCCCGAAACAAATATTTGTGGATCACACAAACATTTGTCTCAGTGCGGGATCGAACCCGCGGCCTCTCGTTTTACTACTCGCCCGCTGCGCCACGGAGGCTGGCAATCTATACACTTTCGAATGAAATATAATCATAAAAATCGTATCACTCTGTAACATGTTGCTGGGTTGTTATATAGACATAAAAAAAAAACGCGGCGAATTACTTTTAACTCATGGTAAAATAACAAAAAAAAACTAGCATTCAAGGCCGTAAATCTAGTTTATTGTATATAATAAAATGTATATTCATATTAATTTGGTTATCTATATTAATTAGTAAAGATTATGCAAAATAAAGTATTATTAAACATTTGAAGTGGGTTTTTGAATTAATTGGATTCATAATTATTGTATTTGCTTATAAATGGCAAGTTTAACAAGCGGCGCGACGATGGCCTAGCAGTGTGCTGTACGCACTGTCGAGACGGAAGTTCCGGGTTCGAAACCAGCCGCTAGGTTACGCATCTCTTATTTATTGAAGTCATGTGTATATCCAGTGTTAATATTTTTTTTTATTTAACGTTTTAACGGATTTAACGGTGACAGAAAAAAAGCATCGTGAGAATAACTGCATGCCTAAGAATTCTCGAAGATATGTTAGGTCTACCAAGCCGCATTGGACCAGTGTGGTGGAATAAGACCTAACGTCTTTCATTAGTACCGGTTCGTACCCAGCAGCCAGACAGTATAATACATGGTATACTACATAAGCTCACGCCTTTGAACCCGAAGGGGTAGACAGTGATGCAAGTAGTGCACCCACATCTCGCTTATTTCCGGCCCATGTGATAGGGGGCGTGTTTATCGTCATACCGGGTACAAATACCAATCCCAGGTAATTATTTAGTGATTTATCGAATCGAAAACACAAATTGTGATTGCCAGACCAGGGAATTGAACCCAGGACCACACGGTTTACAGCTTTAGTTCACTGCCACTAAACTAATGAGGCGTTAAAATTATTATACTATAAATTATATGTATTTAAACAAACCTGTTCAAATGTGTGCGTCTCATCGTTGTACAGTACTGTGCAAAAACAATCCGGCTGCTCCAATATCTGAAGTACCAGGTCTTTCTCACCGTCTTTCAATCTGCATTTATAAAAAAGACAACATGTTAGTCATAAATTAATTTATAATATAATAACTAACAGACCCGGCCACGCGTTGCTGTGGCTAAGATATATGTTAAATTATATTGTAGTAAACTATTCAATACAGTGAAATTATTATTGAATGACGAGACGAGCAAGACGCTCGCCTGATGGTAAGCGCCACGCCTGCCCATAAACAGAAGCAACACCGCACAGAACTTTGAATTACTAAACACTGCATGGCACCGAACTGCAGTCGTCACCCCGAGTCATAAGATGTTAAGTCTCATCCTACTATCCTAATATATCCTACTATAATATTATAAATGTGAAAGTTTGTTTGTTTAGATGTTTGTCCGTCAATCACGCTGAAACTACTGAGCGGCTATTGATGAAATTTGGTTGGGTGATAGGATACTTTTTATCCCGGAAAAAGCAGATCACGCGGACGGAGCCGCGAGCAAAAGCTAGTAATTAATAAAACAGTAATGCCCTTCAAACCTAAACACAACCATGCTTACACACTGTTGCTTGTCGGCAGAAGTAGAGGGCACGGCGGTACCAACCCAGACGGCCTCTCGCATACGAGGGACCTACCACCTTGTAACCTTATGCTACTGGCTTAGTATAGATGGTGCACTGACCTGAGATCATTGGGCAAGTTGGGCGCGTGGTCGTGCGTCAGAAGCCTGAGGCAATACGTGAGGCACACCGTCGCCACAATCTTCATACGTTCCACCACGTCAGGGCTGACGCTCGCTTCAGCCTCGCCGTCTTTCGACGCCTGACACACAAATCATACAACTAAATATAATTGTCTATGTATGTAAAGATATCAAGATTTAGGTTTAGCCACGCTGTAGACAGTTTTGCCTACGGCAAGAATAGGCCCGCTCGACCGGTTCCGTACCACTGTTTCACAGAAAATCGACGTAAAACAGCAGCTTGCTTGACCCAAATCCCCCTCCCTTTCCCAATCCCTTAATTATCCCTTCGCTTTAAGGTCAGCAACTGACTATCCGATAGGGCCTGAAGTAGCTCAAGGGGGGAGGTGGGGGGTTGTTCCAGAACGCCTGACAAGGTTTTTTCCGCGTACCACAGACTATGTGTAACAATATATAGATCAATGCTCACAGCGTGTAACTGGCAGAACGGATCCCGTTTCCAAGCCTCCGTGTCGCCACAGTCGCAGCACCCTCCGCCACCTGACTGGCCCATCTTGTACTTGTGGTGTCGATGGGCGGACACCTTGAAACACTCCACGCACAGCACGCAAGTGTTGTCCATGCCTGTGAACAGAAGAAACAAGCCGTGAAGAAGTACTGACAAACATGCTACGGGTTTATCATAGCAATTAGGAATATCGACTATCAACCGACAATAAACTGTATTTTGCACTTAAATTAACATGTTTGTACTTTTGACCTTTAATGTAAAGACAACCTAATTTAAAACATCAAATATTAATTGAAATAAATCTAATTTAAACGGATTTTATCGCGGTGTTTTATTTTTATTTTGGTCCCGAAGTTTCGAAACCTTTTCAGCCTTCGTGGTCACGGGGTGGATTAGTTTTATTTCAATGAGTATAATTCGCGTAAACGTAAGAATTCATTACGAACATTAAATTACAATTTCCTATAAGATGCACCCCGCGTCGACGGGGATAGGATTAGTACAAAAGAAGCTCTCGCGTGTAGCTAGGCGTGACTCCGTGGCGCAGCGGCCGAGTAGCCGACTGTGAAGCGAGAGGCCGCGGATTCGATCCCCGCACCGAGACATATGTTTGTGTGATCCACAAAATATTTGTTTCGGGGTCTGGGTGTTGTGAGACCGAAAGTATCTTGTAGTTCCAAAACTCTTAACAACAAAACTCGTATCTTATTGTGGGGTCAGGACTATGTATATGACTGTTGGGTGTATTTATTTATTATTATTTATTTGTACTTGCTGTGATATCATTTAAGAGCAGATCAAAATTGCATTTTAAATATGAGAAACAAACGCGGACACTTTTAAATTTTTTTACACTTTACGACGCAACCCAATAAGGCATTGTCCGTGTCATCTAACTGCGGTAATGTTGAAGGCAGCCTGAATAAAAGCACACTTGTGCTCAGATTAATATTTCGGTGCGCGAACTACGTACAAATTTAACATTTCGTTGCGTCATCTAATAAATCCATGTCTGTGGTCGCCTAGGTATTAATGTTTTTGCGATTAGTAACAAGTTATGATATGCAAAATGAGGCAAACTTAATTTTAAATTAATGTTTTTTTTTTGTTGAGTATGAATTTTATTAGAACCATTAATAAATTCAGCACATTAGGTGTTTCTCCCCTCCACCTCGCCGTCTTTTAAAGTGGGTCAATATTTCACATTTCCGCGTTCATCACGAGTTTAAATATAGCATATGATAGAGAATATTTGTCAAACTATTCATCTGTAATGAAATTTACTGAGGATATTTTCTCAACTATAAGATTATCGCCCGTATACTGAAACGCTACTTAAGTATTTAAGATCGTTTTAAACAAGTTAAGTCCCTCTTAGCTGTCAAAATTGTATGAAAATAAGTAGCCGTTAGCCGTCAGACAGCTAAGTAACGTTTCAGTATTCGGACATAAGTATTTTAATCATTATTTTATCCTGGCATGGAAAAGTGACTACACTGGACCCGATGTTGAGTACAGTGCAGTCCATATATAATGTGGACCTTGAAGTGCGGGTGGTAGGATATTCATATCCGCCCGGATAGCGACCACCGTACACATGGTGTTAAAACCTGCCATAGTGATCCACACGTCTTGTGTGGATCGCGTTTTAGGATCAGCCAGTGTATATCCGATTCTCCTGAAGGTCAACTAGTGTTGAACACAGAA
The DNA here is from genome assembly GCA_949126905.1 of Amorpha juglandis. Taxonomy (NCBI): domain Eukaryota; kingdom Metazoa; phylum Arthropoda; class Insecta; order Lepidoptera; family Sphingidae; genus Amorpha; species Amorpha juglandis. The sequence goes on along the minus strand of OX421386.1, from coordinate 7,164,586 downwards.
CTTTGAATTACAAAGCCCTGCATGGCACTTAACTGCGCTCGTCACCCCGAGACATAAGATGTCAAGTCTCATAATGGCCAATAATTTCACTGGCTTCAATGTCCATCAAACCGAAACACAACAGTGCTTACTCACTGTTGCTTGGTGGCAGAAATAGCCAAAGCAGTGGTACCAATCCAGACGGCCTCTCGCATACGAAGAACATACCACCTTGTTATTGCTATGATAAACCCTTAGCATGTTTGTTAGTGCTTCTTCACAGAGGCGAGCCCTCCGTGGTAACTGGTTTGCATTGCTGCCAGCTCCATTCGTGTGTTGGGCCTTAACGAGGTTCGAAAAAGCTCTATCTACAAGTATGAACAGGGCCCCTATGCTATAAAACTTGATGAAATTCGAAAACGTAGACCAAATGCAACATCCATAATAATAATATATTATTATTATATTATTTTTATCATAAAATACGGTGACTAAAATAAAGCAGTCGGTAAAAACATGTTTATAAAGGGGAATAGGTTTTATTATTGCAACATGTTATATTGGATTCTTTATGTATTTTTTTTTTGTTTTTTTATATTAATATAATGCAAATATATACTAGGAAAAAAAACAGGAAAAAAAACAATAATTTTCATTTACGTTTTTACTTGCAAATTACATTTTGTGGTAGTAATTTATAACAAAAATATTATTGTAACGCATATGCTAAACCTACTTTATGTATGTTTAGTAGTATATTCATGTTTAAGCGTAGTGCAGTCCAAAAAACTAGCGACCTCCAACAAATAATGAATTCATAGGTGGTCACCAGAATCATGCCGGTCTGTATAAATGCTTCTTTCCTCTTCGGAGAGGGAAGATTCAAATCGAAGGGCCTGCGACAGGACAGGCGGATGACCGATGCAGGCACAGGGATACAGGGATGTACCCCTATACCCGCCCCAATCACCCATCAAGTCATGTCGCAAGCCCCTCGGGAGAACCGGATATTTACTGGCTGATCCTGGAACTCGATCCATACAAAGTGTGTGAATTTGAAATTTAGTCTGTATTTATAATTGCTAGCTCTAAGTTTTCGGAATAAATAAATATAGATAAAGAAACTCTGATGATGATGATGATGATGACGATGATGTACTCACCACACTCCCTGCAGCTGTATGCCGGCTCGCCCTGTTTGAACACGCGGCCGCACAGCGTGGAGCGACGCGGCGGCGCTGGCTGCGAGCCCTCCGTGGTGCCCCATATGAACTGCTCCAGCGGCTCGATTAGCAGCTTCGACGCGCGTTCTTCGTCGAACGACCAGTCTAAGGGAAAATAAAAGAGTTCATATATATATTTTTTTATAGCATAGGCCGGCAAACGAGCAAGTGAGTCACCTGATGGTAAGTGATCTCCACCGCCCATGTATGCCCACAATACCAGAAGAATCATGGGCGCGGTGCCGACCTTAAAGGAAAGGCATAATTAGGGATTAGGAAGGGGAGGGGGTTTGGGCCTCCGGATATCTCACTAACCGTACGAAACGCAGCAGCGAGCCGCTACTTTACGCCGGTTTTCTGTGAGACAGTTGTAACGACCCGGTCGAGCCGGCCCATTCATGCTGTAGACAAAACTGCCTACAGGCAACTGGCTCTACCACTCAAACAACTCATAGTCCAAACTCATAGTCCGCTAATTCTATAAAGCTAAGCTTGGTAATGTGCTTAATAAGCTTGTGGTAATTTATAGCAAAAATATTATTATCGTAACGCATATTCTAAACCTACTTTATGTATGCAAACTTCGTTGCTCCGTTTCGAATAGAATAGGTGCCCTGTTCCAGCGGCTTACTTTGACGATGATTACTACCATACTTGTGAAAACTTGTATGAAAATTATTTTTATTTTTTATCCGAGCACGGCAAAGTGACTGCACTACACCTGATGGTAAGCGTAGTGCAATCCAAAAAAACCAGCGACCACCAACAAACAATGAGTTTATCGGTGGTCACCAGAATCATGGCGGCCTGTATAAAAGCTTCTTCCCTCTTCGGAGAGGAAAGATCACTATGGCAGGTTTTGACACCATGTGTGTGTGTAGTCCGCTAGGCACTGATTTGTCCTGCGTTGTGGTATTGTGCAGGTCCTTCGTTTCGGCATGTGTTCAGCCTATGTATGACCTAATACTCATAACCTGAACAGTAAATTCAATGCTGTTCAAAAACTACTCAAAAAAGGTTGACTCTCGCGAGGATCTGACCGCTATAAACCAATGAAGTCCTCGTTTAGTCCATGTGTCACACTTTTAAAAAACACACTATTTTTTGTTATTACTTTATTATTTTACCTTTTTTATTTTTTGTATAAACGAAACTAGTTGTGTAGTGAATAGGCAAGTTGTATGCAGCGTCTAGAAAAACTCGATGATGTCATTGTGTAGGTAATAAAAGTTTACATGTATGTGTATCACTTTAAGTACCTACCTATAAAGATTTCAATTATGCCGTTTTTGCTAATGGATAAAAACTAGTTTTTGGTCGCGGTTCCGCCCGCGTGAATGTCTCTTTTCGGAATATGAGTAGCTTATGTCCAAATACATGTCATGTTCTATGCAATTTTTTATTCAGATTCGATATGTCGTGATTGATAAACAAACTTAAAAATCGCGTAAACCCATTACAAAGTTACAGACATCCATCCACACGTTTACTTGATGCAGGTGATGGGGTTGGTAGTTATGGAAAAATTATATTAGTTCCAGAAAAATGGGACCACACGGGGAGCACCAGCTTTTCACCAATTTAGAATTTCAAATTCGGTTCACCCAGTCAAAAGTTATGAGGTAACATACATGAAAAAATACACAAAATACAAAATACAGTCGAATTGAGAACCTCCTCCTTTTTTGAAGTCGGTTAAGATATTTCAGTTCGGAATTCGGAATGCGCTCGTCTTCCTGAAATGCATATGATGACATCGCTGTTTTTACTTCCCTAATTTTATCTCCAGATGCGGATACACACAAGTCATACAAAGATGAGAGCATCTAATATACCTATGGACTATACAAATAATGATGAAATAACGTTCTTAGTAACGGCATCCTTTCAGAACGGCTGAACCGATTTGGCTAATTAGAGAGGTTTTAATAGAGAAAAAAATTAAAAGTTGACCTGATTTTTTTTATTATGAACAGCTGGAAGTGCTTTTTCTCTGAGATACTTGTTATTATTCATTATGCATAATGATTCTGGAAAAGTTGCCAGGGAAATTAAATTCGGGACAATCATAATTCAACTGAAAATAAACAACTGTATCAATTCTTCGTGACTATGTAACCAATTAGGAACATTCGAACACTTCGAAACAACGTCATAGCTATATAACATAATGATATGACCCACGGGAGCGGTTCAGTAGCATACAAACTGGTACCTCGCTGGTGGGAGGATACTTGAGCTGGTGGGAGGATACTTGTATCCGACCGGATAGAGACCACCGTACACTGGTGCTAAAACCTGCCATAGTGGCCCACCTTGTGTGGGTCGCGTTCCAGGGTCAGCCAGTGTATATCCGGTTCTCCCCAGGGGGCTTGCCCCCTGATCCTAATCCTTTTCCTTCCCCTCCCCCTTGGCCCTTTGGCAGGCCGGCATGATCTTGCCGACCTACGATGGACACATTGTTTATCGTTGGTCGACACTATTCTTGGATGGCGCTACACTTACCATCAGGTGTAGCGTAGTCACTTTGTCGAGCCAGAATAATAAAAAATAAAAAAATACCTGCACGAAGGATAGCTAGTAACTCATGAAAAAATACTACACTGAACTAGTACGCTAAAGTATTGTTACAAACGTTTACATAATGTTATCGTATCTTTGAAATGCAAAATAATTAAAATTCCGTCTAGAACCTTACTCTGTGTTTTGTATGGCTATGGATGGATTTTTAATGTGTTTTTTCCTTAGGATAGTTAAACGCGCGGTGAATTTTAGTGGCTCTATTGCAATAGTGTGTTTGATTTTTTTAAACACACATTTACCAGTTACTTTACACGTTATTAAGTTATAATAGACATACAAAAAGTAAAGACCTATATACTACGAGTGTCCTAATATTACAGGTAAGGAGAAAAAAAACAATGAGAAACTAAAGAATATTTCATTGTTAATTTGCGTCCTTCTGTAATCAAGTAAAGGGGAAGTACCGCTCCACCCTCCATCTATCCCCATCCCAATAAAGGATCTTTCATTGCGTACATAGATCCAAAAACCTCTGTTCTTTTAGGCCAATCAATCGCATATAACATTTTTAGAACCAATGCTTTTATTTCCCTGACAAGTGTCGAAAACCCTCAAGCGAAATGCCAAGTGGTAGCTTCCGCGTTCATCTCAAATGCGCTAGTTTGAAGACTCACGACCTTGACATTTGCACGAGCGGGATGGGTCAAGTACATTTTGATGTGAAAATTTACCTCTATTCTAGTCAACCATGCAGCGCTTTGTACTACACGATTTTTAATATGAAATTTAGTTCAGTTTCATGACATTTCTTTGTATGTATGTATAGTTTAGTTTCTATTTTAAGCTCGTTGCTAGATTTGATCGTTTAACTTCTTCCATCTATTACACAACGTCTTTAACACCTGCGCTGTTATTTAATTAATTTATGTCACATGTATAAGTCTGGGTACGTACGTACATTTCAAGGTCGCATTTAGATTGAAAGACTGTCGGCCTTGACATTTGCACGAGTGTAGCTTTTTGTTAAAAGAACACTTCTACACTAATCCACAGCGCTTTGAAACATACATTTCCAAGCGCTTCCAAAGAGTCTGCGCTTAAATTAATAGTAGAACAAAAACTCTTTGGTCTCGTGTTCTATAACTAACCAAGTTCTTTATCGTCTTCTTATTGGTTTTTTTTATGATTTCAATGGCGCAGTGGACCAGCAGTTTGTATTTGTGTTTCATTTCCCCATATGACTTCGCCCAGTGACATAATTCTGAGAGCCAGGTCGACATAATTCTGCTTGCAAAATTACTCCACTGGATCTAATGTTAGGTAACCTCGATGGTCGGTAAAATTATGCCGACCTAAAGTTACTGGATATACGCCTGACGGAGCCGCTATGGGGGGTTTTTCCCCATGTGTACAGTGGTCGCTATCCAGCTGGATACAAAGACGATCTAGTACCCTTACACCAGCGGGATTGCTTAGTTGAATATTTATATCCTCATGAAGGTCTGTCAATAGTTACGTTTATGTAAACACATCATATAACTTCCTATTTGAATGAATTTATGTATTCATATTAAACGAATAGGTAATTAATTGTGGCGCGGACAATGCAAAACCACTTGTGCTTAACTGTGTCAGTAGTTTAAACAGATGTATAAAATTACTCATATGTGCCGGTATAAACTGTTTCATTGAAACTAACCTATGTACTAATAGGTACGGGCAAATTGCGTATTTGACTTTCCCACTACTCACTGGAAAATACATGTTACGTCATTTATCCATCTTCTGAAATGTGAGTTCGGATATTTTTCCGCCCCAATGACGAGATGACCCGGTTGCTCGCTATGATGGGAAACGTCTGCCCGAGTCTGTCTGTATAGAGTAGCAACATCACTCAAAGGTTTGAATTGCAAAAACAGTAGGTACTTTGCAATTCAAAGTTCTGCACTGAACACTGCCCTGTGTTCGTCACCTCGAGACATTAGTTGCTAGGCAGTAAAAGAATAATACTTTTTAATATGGGAACACAGCAATGCTTACTTACTGCTGGGCAGCAGTTAAAGAGCAAACCGGTGGTACCTACCATAAAGCCTCTCGCTGACGTAGGACCTATAAGCATGTTTGAAGAATTATCAGACCCGAAAATAAAAGCCAGTGGTACTGCTGACTCATGGCTGAATGCTGACGTAAAAAAATGACACGACAATAAGATTGTGATGCTGAAACACTTACCCAGACATGTCCTGTTCGGTTGCGGCGAGTATATCCTGGGCACTGTGACGCGCCAGTGGTCCTGGAAGTGTGCCGGGGAGAGCACACCGTCCGCCATCTTAGACCGCCATAGCTCCACCACGGCATCAGCTCGGGCTGGCAACGTGAACCTGTCGGGCATCGACTCTTCACTCATCGTTACACTTCACTTGTCACACACCACACAACTTGTGTGACAAGGCCATCGGCCTTCGTTTGTCAAAGTATATAGTTGAATATTGTTAAATGTTTTTATTAAATTATAGAACTTTATTCAGTAAACGCTATAAAAATAAGTTTCTTTTTTTATAAGCACTATTCGATTTATCCTCAAATTATGACAAAAATAATCAAAGACTTTTCATATACACAATAACACTCCAAAACGCGTCCTTTGGCATAAAAACTACGCGTATCAATCAAACAACAATGCGACTGCATCTAATTGGCATATCGCATGGCATCCTAACTTCCCGTAGATCGATTGGACGCTCGACAATTCCGCACACATACAATGCACTCACAACACTTTTGGTCCCAAAATACGACGACCTTTAGTCCTATTTCTTGCAGACATAACAAAGGAAATTCTAGCGACTAAAACGCCGTCGGGATGACAGTCGTGAAAAATCGCGATTCGCGTATATTTTTCTCGCACGAGGTTACGCGGCAAAGGTAAACAACATACTGACCGAATTTTGGCGTAAAGCCACCGCGGATGAGCTCGTATTTATAAAATGAAGATAAAAATATTGAGAAAAAAAAATGAGGTTCCGTGTCGGAACATTGAAAAATGTACGCTAATGTAAATTTCACTAGATTGACAATTTGATGTATCCGTTAGAATTAAGGTTATCGACCAGATAGCTAATTATATACCTATCTGGTCGGTAGGTATAATAATATACGATTAATAAATCTAACATTATGCTCGTCATTACATTAGACTTCTCCGTGTGGACATTCAATTCATTGTTACATTGGTTACCCTGCAACCATACCTTTGTAGGGTTCGTAGCTATACGTACATTTCGATCATATAACATTCAAGTCATTTTTAAGCATCTTGCTTATGAACCTGAATCATAATTAATACTGTATTATGCTTCGCCTCCATTTACACTTACAGTAGAACAGTTCGCGTAGAATTAGAATAGATGGTATTACTCGAGTTTGCACTGCTACATATTTTGCAGGAATATAGTGTTTTATTTGCGGATTTTCTTACTGAAAACAAAATAATAGTCATCCGGCTATTTTCAATGATCACTTGCATAACGACTCTTAAATCGAATTTAGCCACTAAACGTATTTAAGAAAAGTCAAATCGTATGGAAATATGACAATAGTGAACATGTTTAGTGAGTAATACAACATTAAGGATTGTTGTGAAAGCCGGCCTCTCTCTTCAGTCTGCAAAATGGTTGTACATAAAACACAATTCAGTCGAAGAGTTTAAAACAATGCAGACCTGCATTGTAGTTACATCAAACAAGCCTCGGTTTTGATGAAACAAACATGTCTGAATCGTATAGTAGTTAGTACTCGTATATCCGTGCAATGCCAACACAACGAGGAACAAAGAACTAGACATTCATTATTTAAGTCGTGCTACACAATAGTATATCTACATCGTTGATTTGTTCTAGCACGGCAAAATGACTACACTGAATCCGATGTCGAGACTGGAGTCCAAATAAATAAAATACACCCAACAGTCACACACATAGTCCTGACTCCACAGTAAGATACGAGTCTTGTGCCGTGGGTATCAGGAACTACGAGAGACTTTCGGTTTCACAACATCCAGACGCCAAAACAAATAATTGTCTCGGCAACATTTCATTGTCTCTCAAACATTTGTCTCGGCGCAGGGATCGAACCCGCGGCCTCTAGTTTCACAGCTGGCTACTCGCTCGCTGTGCCACAGAGGCTGTAAATATAAATGGTGACCGTCAAGAGACATGGCGTGCCCCGACGATGAGCTGAATTATGCCGGCCTGAAGTTACTGGATATACACTGACTGATCTCGAAACGCGATTCGCCTGAACGAGTCACTAACTGGCGAGTTATTCGCCATGCGTTTGGTGATTTATTCGAGTACCAAAATGCACCGGTACCCACTACCAAAAGTTAATACTTTTAACCACCACTTACACGGAGATAAATTATTGCATTATAGAGGCGAGAATAGAATTGAAAACTAGCTAAAAGAGCCACGCTGTAGACAGTTTTGCCCACAGAATGAATAAGCCGGTTTAATGGGGTATTACAACTATCTCACAGAAACCCGACGTTAAGTGAGCGAGTGAGATATCCGGAGGCCCAAATCCCCTTCCTCTTTCCAATTCCTTAATCATCCCTTTCCTTTAAAATCGACAATGCGTCCGTGGTTTTGTTTTCCATGTATTGTGGATGTTCATGGGCGGTGGAGATCGCTTAACGTCTGATGATCCACTTGCTCGTTTGCCAATGTCTTTTTTTTATAGCATAGGCCGGCAAACGATCTGCTTTATAAATAAACGCCTGAACTCAGAGAATGGCCATGCGGAGACGTCTCTAAACCTGGGTCAGCACTTCTACCCGTAGCACTCGGAGCGGCCGCTCCGTTCGCCATATTATTATGGTTATTATTTTCTCTTATCTATTTTGAACATAAACCGCAAAGTATTTCTGAATCAGCGGACCGCGTTTTCAGACTCGATCCGAATTATAAGAGGATCGCTAACATTGACCGAACTAAACACTTCAATGATTGTATTATGTTACCCAAATAGGTGGTATGTCTCTAATGCTTCATCTATATTTGCTGGCAAGGAGCAGTGCGTAAGCACCGTTGTTATCAAATTACTGAGTATGATGAGACCTTGTGTATATTTGCCGCAAGTAGCAGATAGCAAGCACCATTGTTGTCAAATTATTGGGCATTAATTGGCCTAACTTTTGCCGCAAGTAGCAGATAGCAAGCACCATTGTTGTCAAATTATTGGGCATTAATTGGCCTAACTTCTAATGTCTCGGGGTGACGAGCATAATGGAATTCCATGCAGTAGTTTAAAATGTATAGTTCTGAATGATTTTGCAAGCGTGTCCTTTCCATCAAGCGAGTATCCTGCTCGTTTCGTCATATAGTTGAATAGAAATAATATTTTATATAGTCTGAATATTAAAACTTGTTGCCAGAGATCCTAATTACCTATCGATGCAAGGCTCGTAAATTTATTTTAACCGTCCTCGCACGATTAGAGGACGCGCAGAGGTTTAAGTCTAGACATACCTTTTTTTTTACCACACAGTGTAAAAGGTTCACTGGACAAATGATAACCTCGAATATAAAACGTGCAATAACCATAGAATAATTAATAAGGAACGACCTGCAGACAGATGACAATGTGCTTGTTCGAAACCGGCCCCTAGGTCACACACCTCTGACTTTTAAAAGTTACGTGTGTATTCGTTGTTAATTATCGATCGCTGAGTAGTAAAACATCGTGAGGAAACCTGCGTACCTTTTTTTAAGCCGAGACATTAGATCAGACAAATCAACAATTACAGAGGCAGGATTAACTTCGGAGTTATGTCAGAATCAACGACTTAGAGCGTCCTACCGACTATCACCAAGCAGTGTTCCACTCATTCCTTTATGTCAGAGGCCACGAAATACATGTGTGCATGCAATCACTGCCCGCACAGGAGTCGGCCCTTACATTCGTGGTCAGAGGATAAATCTCTGACGAACCTACTACAATTGATGCATGCATGACACATGTCACTATCTAAGGCCTTTAATGTGCATAACGACGAATGAGCCTTGAAGCCAGATTATGGAGGTCGGAGATCACCTCTCCGGCGTAGGTTTCGCAGACCCCATATGGCTTTGGGGGTGTTTCTCACCCGCTCCCTCACAACCGTCTCTTTTGCAGACTTTACCTACTAGAACGAGTCAACGACGTTCCACCCAAAGATTTATTCGTAAGAATATCCAATGTATGTGAAGTCTACCAACGCAAAATTAAGAAGTGCCGCTCTCATCAGTAGAGTTATTTATTAGTAAAGCTTTGGAAGATTTTTTTGGTTATTAATAAAGGACATAGCAACACAACGCGGTGCCACATGGCTAAAGCTGATGTAACTATAATTCGTTTTTATTGCTTGGACTAATATTGAGTAGTTGGGAACCAAATATAATGATAATATGAATATAATAATCTATATATATAAAAATGAATCGCTGTGCGTGTGTCTCGCAAAAACTCGAGACTGGCTGTACCGATTTGGCTAATTCTGATCTTGAAATATTTGTGGAAGTTCAGGGAAGGTTTACCCGGTGAGAAAAAATGAGTAACATAAATAATAAGTAACGGAAAACACTAAAAACGACAACTTAATTTTCCAGTACAAACTGTTCCTGAGTAAGAAACACTTGATGTCTTTTTGATGTGAAACATCTATAAGCACAGGTATAAACGGGATTGTTGGCGTTGCGAAGCTTGCCGTAGTGACGGGCCGCCACGCTATACTAAACAGGACAGGGACAGGACAGGACAGGGACAGGGCAGGGACAGGACAGGACAGGACAGGGACAGGACAGGACAGGACAGGGCAGGGACAGGGACAGGGACAGGGACAGGGACATGGACATGGACAGGGACAGGGACAGGGACAGGGACAGGGACAGGGACAGGGACAGGGACAGGGACAGGGACAGGGACAGGGACAGGGACAGGGACAGGGACAGGGACAGGGACAGGGACAGGGACAGGGACAGGGACAGGGACAGGGACAGGGACAGGGACAGGGACAGGGACAGATACAGGGACAGGGACAGGGACAGGGACAGGGACAGGGACAGGGACAGGGACAGGGACAGGGACAGGGACAGGGACAGGGACAGGGACAGGGACAGGGACACGACACGACAGGGACAGGACAGGGACCAGGACAGGACAGGACAGGACAGGACAGGACAGGACAGGACAGGACAGGACAGGACAGGACAGGGCAGGACAGGGACAGGACAGGGACAGGACAGGGACGGGACAGGGACAGGGACAGGGACAGGGACAGGGACAGGGACAGGGACAGGACAAGACAGGACAGGGCAGGACAGGACAAGGACAGGGACAGGACAGGACAGGGACAGGACAGGGACAGGACAGGGACAGGACAGGGACAGGACAGGGACAGGACAGGACAGGACAGGGACAGGACAGGGACAGGACATGACAGGACAGGACAGGACAGGACAGAACAGGACAGGACAGCGACAGGACAGGGATAGGGCAGGGACAGGACAGGACAGGGACAGGACAAGACAGGGACAGGACAGGGACAGGGTAGGGCAGGACAGGACAGGGACAGGACTGCCCCACGGGGGGGCGGTGGAAGGCGACCTGACTTAGGTCGTCGAAGTCAATTAAATGTGCGACGAGCTACCTGACGTGCAATGGTGCAGTACCTCACTTATTGCATTTAATATAAATGAAACATTTGTATTAAGATTTGACCACATTTTACACAAATATATGTAGGTGATACGAAGTTCACCGGGTCATCTAGTTACTAATAAAATAGTCATGTAAATACTGAAAACGTTATTTTATATACAATGATTTTAAAGAAATAGAGAATTAATTTATGTGTAATAAATATTAAACAATTTAAATGTTCGTTTACATTTTACAATGAGGTAAAATAAAGCATACCTACTCGTTATAAAACATTTGATAATCAATTAAATTAACCACAAAATTGGCTTCTCCAGGCAATATTATACGCTTTCCTGCCTCGTGAATTATAGTAATCTCGCTGCCTTACGTAACACTGTGTAAAGTGGTCTATGAAAGCGATTTGAGATGAGATTTTAGTCTATCGCAGACCGAGTGTTATTACACTACAGCTACAGCAGATAAAATAATCCAACCGTTAAGCCTACCAACACTAATTAGTAAACGATTTGTAATTTCGTAATGACAACTCATTTTCGTAAAATATGCCTAAGGACTGTATCAATTAAACCAAATTTGGTGGGAGTTAACTTTTTTTGTTCCTAACTGAAACTAAAACGCCGGAAAAATTACCAAACAGAGACGACACAAAATTAATTAAGAAAAAAACTGTTAGCAAATCAAAACAAATAGCAGCAAATAATAAATTCTGATAAACTACTTGATTAATGCATCACTGACAGATTTTCTAACACGAATAGTTTTAATGAATTTTACACTTTCACCTGATGAGATGACGGGGGTGTAACAACAACTTAGGTAATGTGTAAAAAGCTATAACTGCTATGTTCGAATATATATATGACGCTGGGGATAAGATTGTGATTGATTTTCGGAATCAGTAAGATAAACCAGGACCCAGGAACCAGGACACCATTGGCTTCAAATTCAGACCATGAACATTCCAAAAGTTCAATTCAGGTGAAGTTACTTGGAGACGAATTAGCAAGCATACACCACCATCCGAATAACTTGAATACGTACCATAGGATAATACTATCGGGTCAAATAAAAGCACAGATACCCACAACGATTCTTTTTATATCAGTCATATCTTAGCTGTCATGAAAATCTATACATTGGAAGAGATACTTTCGAATTGACACCAAGAGACCATCCCATCTAAGATGTATCTACAAAGATAACGTAAAGATTTTTGCAAAAATAACGCATAAATTTAAACTGTTGCAATCATTTCCACCAAATTTGTTTCACTAAACCCAAACTTATTTGTATTCAGTTGGTAATATTTTATAACCATTTTGAATTCAATATGAAAATATTGTTTCAAAATAAATTTGCTAGGATCTGTGTGTGCATCTTGCTATTGTATAAACTTTCAATCAATGACGCCAACATCAGAATGCCAATCTTATTTTCTTCATGAATAATTCACATTTCGCCTGCGTTAAATCGAAAGTTAAGTTAATACGTTTGCTGAGTCAACGACGCGAATGCTCTGAATTCGTCACGCATGCCTCTCACTGCTCATTATAAACCGTGCATAATTGGTGGAATGAAAGGAGAATCAGTAGATTGTACAGGAGTAACAGAACAGATAATATTACATTTAAATAAAGCTTGGTTCTCCTGAGATTTTAGTCAGTTTAAGTTTTAATAGCAGGGACCGGGAAACGGGCAAGTGGGTCATCTAATAACTGAACACCCACAGCAGAAGTTGGGATTGGAGAGGGGGTAGAGGGATTTAGGCCTCCTGCATATTATAACAATAATAACGTTCGCATGTTAATATGTGAAGTAATTATCTATGAATTGCATTGCCCGATTGTTACACCACAGACGTTATTTAGACGATAAGAGTCTTTTATATTTGAGAGTCACTCTAGGGAGAAGAACCATACCCTTGGATCATGCAGCTATAAATAATAGCAACACCAGAAATGTAAATAACAAACTAAGCATGACACTATACTGTACTCACTGCTCATCATCCCGAGACATAAGATGCTAAGTATCATAAGACGACAGCCTTCGTGGCGCAGCGGGCGAGTAGCCGGCTACGCAGCGAGAAGCTGTGGGTTCGATTCCCTCACCGACACAAATGTTTGTGCGATCCACAAATGTTTGTTTCGGGTCTGTTGTGGGACCGCGAGTCACTCGTAGTTCCTGATACCCACGATACGGGTTTAACCTAGTGTGGGGTCAGGGCTATCTGTGTGACTGTTGTACTCGGTACGAATGAGAGGGGAGAGATGTAAAGTCTCCGGGGCCTTCAGAAAAGGTTTTACAAATTAAGTGTATTAGGGATATTCTATATTCAGCACAAAACACAAGGTTCTACGCAACAAAAATAGACGCACTAAATATACGAAAGTCCTAGAAACATCCAGGGACTGACCTAATTTACATTCGACGTAAACACATTAGCCCATTTTTTTTTTGTCGGATTAAAATGAGAGAGTGCAAATTTTTAGCGCAACCTAAATACCGCGCGTAAATTAAGTGGCACGGTATTATTGGATTATGGATAACTGCGCTACCGCCTACACGAGATGGGTAGAAAGGCTTTGCAAACATTGAATTTTTTGCAACTAGATTTCGACTTCGGTTTTGTCTCGTTATAACTAAGTTTAACGAGTTGACGCCGAACGACGAGGCGGTGCTGGTCGGGTGCCGAGTGGCTCTAATGAGCTATGACCCTTAATGCAAATGATAATTAACAATACACACGTAACTATAAAGTCAGAGGTGCATGCTCTTGCGGCTGGTTTCGAACCTGCAACATTCGTCTTGACAGTACGTACCACTCCCCGCTGAGCTATCGTGTTAAACAAATTCGTAAGCACTTAATTCAATACCACTTCGATTGTAACGCGCGACGTCTTTGTCCCGTCATCAATAACTTTGACAAGTTAGTAAAAAATCCCGACATAACTTTGTTCGACAAATTGATAGATTGTAGAAATTGTGATAGTTAATCGTCTTTCCAACCAAATATATATATGAATGTACCATTATTATCTAATAACGGTGAGAGATAAAAATCTACAAGAATAATGATTTAAACTACAGCGATATATGTCAATGCATACATACACAAACTTCGATCACTCTAATTTTGATTATCTTTAGAAACAATCCTACCCAACTCCATCACAATCAAATTATACAACTGCCAACCCTACACAATACGCACATCAAAATAAAAACCAGCAACCATAATCCAATAAAAAGACAAACATTTACACGATTCACTAGACAATCGCGTGTCTGCAAAGCTAGCAATTCATATCGACGTAACGGGGTCATCCACCAAAAGTTTCAGGAATATGTACGAGTAGAATTCGACTTTCACCCTTTGAAGTTAAAGCTGGTTTTTTATTTTGATAGTATTGACACAAGACCCTGGCAAAGAGCCACCCGCTTGAATACGAAACGATACGTCATCACGCTACCTGGTCTCTAATGAGAGGTTCGGACTCGACATTGAGCCCGCACCGAGGACGGCTGTCACACCGATATGTAATACCAGGAGATTGAAATAAAACTAATTTAAACGGATTTTATCGCGGTTTTTTATTAAGTCACGGGGGGACTGATGATGCGTTTACTGAGATCCTCTTTGATTGCCCAGGCCTCACATCTGTATAAAAGCACGGGCCAAATATAACAATGCAAGAGTCGGGTGCACAAATTGATCTTCGATTAGAGAGAATCTTCTACATTTTGTAAAATACATTTCTAGGTATTTCAATACGAGTCTTAATCTCCACAATGCTGTCCCAATGGTCAGTCAGTCTCAAAACCTTAGTTCTACTAAAACCTAAGTCAAAACCGTCATGCCTTCATATTTGTATTTGCGGGATCCAATCCAGAGTAATTAATAATAATTGTCGAACCAAGTATATGTGATGGTGTAACACAAATAAAATTGTCTCTGTACGGTGACATTGCATGTCATACAAAGTATAAAAACTAAAATTAGCTACCTGCGAACAACGTCAGAACCCCGTCGCGTCGTCACACTACGGTCACGACCTTACTATTAAACATATGTATAAACATACAATGATCAAACAAAATCATCTACACAAAATGTAAATTTATCGACTGTATTATAAACGTAGCGTAAACTGCAAACATAAGATTATTCTTCGTAAGCACCTTTACTCATTCATTGTGAACAAATGTGATATTACGTGATCCCTTGTATTGTAAATGAGAATATCAATATTCATTCAGTAAGTCTAACTAATAACGTAAGTATCCGATTCGTAATAATGTAGTTTATTTTTATGTGGCAGCTTACCAAGACAATGATTGCGTTTATGTTAAAATAACACACCCATTTAATAAATCCTATTAAGTGTAAATGTCGCCATACATTTGGCAATATTTTCTAAACGTACGTATTACTTAGCATAGTATAATGAATATGGCTATTTGTGTGGTTGAAAGTATTCCAAATATTAGTCGAAGCTAGATTTAGATCACAAATCCGTCGACAAGGAAGTCATGGTCACGTGGAATGTTTAGAATAAGTTCAGTATTTAAAAATTGCACTATTCCTTGACCTAACTATCGTTGTAAGAAATGTAATGCAAATGACTAAGCACGATTAAAATAACCAATCACAACAACCGGGAACCTGCTACAATTATTCAAAGAGATTCAAGGCAACTAATTCGCAGGCCACATTCACGCCATGACGTAAAGGAGCCGCGTGAGAGCCTGGCCAGCGCACGAGCAAAAATAGTGTTTTTCAGTTTTATTGAACTTATTTACGCACTCCGTAACGAGGTTTCTAGAACGTGTTTGCTGTATCTTTAATAATAAAACTTTGCGCGTGTATTATAGTTTTTTTCATCTCGGCATACAAGGACTGCGCGAAATTTAAGTGTCGCGTCGCGCGAGTCGCGTATATTTTTACAATGTACGATTTGCTAAGCGTCGTGTCGCGAGCAATTTTTCCTACAGAATACTCAAACGAATAATTTGTTTCATCTTGTCAGAGTAACTGAAATATGACTATAATAGTTAATAACGAGCTTCAGTGGATTTAAGAAACGGTAAGGATTTGGACGCCATATGGGACGATAGATTGGCCCTCTATCGTACAAGTTGAAGGAAAGACAAACATACGCACTCACGCCTGTAATCCTCGAAGGGGTAGGCTGAGTTGCAACCAGTACACCCACATTCCATCCCATGATGTGATAGGGGGCGAGCCTATCGCCATACCGCGCACAATTCCAGACTCAGATTTAGTGATAGAAAACCCCAATATCATTTGACTCGACCCAGGGATCGAACCCGACACCTCAGCATAGCAGACGAACCGCGTACGCAATACAACTGCGCCACTGAAATACACTTGGCTGAAATAAGTGGTTATTTATTAAATCGGATTTCTTCGCAAAATCGCTTAGTAATTCTGGAGCGTTAGTATCTTATGTAAAGTAAATTTATGTTAATGCTTACTTTAAACTGTCCAATGTATGATCGCACGTAGGTGTACGTGCGTCCTTATTCTCGCGATCACAACAGAACAGCGACAAAAAATCGCTAATAAACATTTTTCACACATAATCAAACTAAGCCGTTTGGTGTTACGAATTAAATGGTCCAACTAGATTTATCGTACGACCTCGTGAACAATTTAGAATTTTAAATGTGTCTGTTGATTTACTTTCCCGGGCTCGGAAAGAACAAGGTTTCGCGGAAAAACTTCTTAAATCCGTATGTGTTTCAATCAAATTTGTGATCAATCGGTTTATATTATCTAGTTTGCTTCAAATGTTTTGTACAACAATGATAATTAGGTACATCTAATGAGATTCGCATGTTTCGTTGTGTTCCTGTCTGCACTGTTTCAATCAATTTCACTTCAGCATTTTTTTTAATTGACAAAATTGTTATTGTTATTGTTGCGTATGAAATATTTAACACATAAAATACACTAATATTTTTGGTACATGGGGTAAAGCCCCATCTAAAAATCCATTCACGTTATTCATAACTCCACCTAATCCACACACAAAAAAATAGAATGATACGCGCCTAATGAAATCATGTTATTAACTGAGAACGTAGTTTGTATACCATCGCGTTACCTACACACTGATAACGGCTATCTATACAATTCAAACCAAAATGACTGATGACGATAAACAGTACTGTAACAGTAACTCTTGACGGGCAGACAATACATAATGATGGTGATGATGATGTTATATTGATTCGAGTAAATATCCCGGATACCTACTGGATCGAGTCCTTAATCAAGCCTACACTGCTATACCGACTGAACTACCCGCGGTGGCCTACCTCGACGCAAGTGGGACGGTCCCGGGGGACCCTGAGTTTGCTCTGAGTTGGTGCTTGAACCGCCACTGCATTGTGCCATTTTACGGCCCGTCTCTTTGAGGACTCAGAAGCCGATTACAATAAGGATGCCTTTCAACGTCATCGGCAGTACGTTATTTCATACCTCCCCACATCCTTATCCGCCAAAATAGAAGAATAGTTAATAACAAAGCTATGTATGGGAACTGTTTGATCAAACGTATAAGTCTAACAACATCCTTACAAAAAAGAAACAACTATTAGAAGAGTTTTGCGAGCAGCCAGTTTGTCAGCTACATGGTAGATGGAAAATTAACAACCAAATGTTTGGTTTGATTACAAATTACTCTATCAGATCACAGTAATACAAATGGGTGCACCGGAGGCACTTCTGCTTACGTACAGTATTTTATGTTATTATTATGTTATGACTCTTCCAAGGTTGACGACCGCAACACACGGACTTCGAAAAAACAAGGTACGACTTTTGTCTGACGTCGATTCAGATATGCAATTATCTTCATTATGTTGCAGTACACGAGACACAAAAACACAACAAAGCGCAACCTATTCGTGTAGACGACACTGCACACCGTTTATAGCCCCCGATAAAAAGAGGGCTGTTATAAGTTTGATCCAGTTTGTTAGTCTGTTGATTTGCGTGCGTGCGAGCGAGCTTGCATGTGCATGAATGCGTGCGTGCGGTCGTGCGTGAATGCGTGTGTGCGGACGTGTATGCGAGTGTATATTATTATGTTCTTTTTTTAATGAATAGATTATTCGTAGTGAGCTGTTAAAATAAAATTACGGCACGCGCTATATAGCGTTCTTAAGGGGGGAAACCACATTAGGAGGTTCAAAAAATTCGATTTTTTTTTATTACATTTATCGTTAGCTTAACTATCCAAGAATACGCTGTCAAAATTTCAAAGCAAAATTCGCATTCGTTTGGATTTTATGAGCATAAAACCGCGTGCACATCGGGTACAGAATACAGGCTCTAAGCGCAGATAGGGCCGAGCACTACCTCTGGTCGTCTTGATCGGTTTAACCTCACAGTCGTTTTCAATACTAACGGCCAGAAGAGAATAGGGACGACTCCGAAATATTCGATAAACTAAAAAGCTTGGTGGAAAAGGCAAACTTACAGAGTCATTAGTGAAAAAGCTCAGCACTTATTATGGACTAGCGATTCATATAACATATAGATAGTATACAAGACATGAAATAAGCAATTATGGCGACATACTATCATATGATTTCCACGAATGAAAATCTTCGACACGAGTATTGCCCAGAGGGAGAAAAAAGCTGGTGCGAATGGCAGAAACGAACAGCTCTTGGAATGAAACATGAACCGCACCGTACTCCATTGCTCCGCGACGTACAGAAGCAAATTCTTCCAATATATGAAGATTATCAATGATGGCATGGGATAGATGTTTAGGTGGCGAACACTAAATGTGCCTGATAGTTTTAATTCCACTATTTGGCGATTAGCTCTTAAACATTTGAACTCCGGACAATTGAAATGAATTTAATTGAATTGCGCTCGTTGGATTGGCATCGTATTTAACAGCGGGCTTGTTCAATGAAGGAAATTCATCCCTTCTGATGGTCATGAACGAAGTAGGAATTGTAGTAGGCACGCCAAGCTTCGATTATGCCGAACAAATGGATAAACAGCGCGTTAGCCGGCAGAATCGCCATGGTTCATTGGAGTCGACGGACGGTCGGAATGCTCGGAAAGCACTGCTGTAAGCGCAAAAAAAGCCTATGGGGAAGAAGAAGGGTTACTATATGGTGCTGGAATTGCAGATTAATCGGTAAGCATTTAACATTATTGTTAACTGCCTTGTGTTTTTAGTTATCGAGAATTTATTTTTCAAACGCGTTTATCTCGAAATGACTTTTTTCACATTTGCGTGCAGTCTCACTCAAAAAGTATAGAACCGATCATTATGAAAATTGATACTATGGTTCTTTATAAAATTACGAATTATATGAACCTACTTGTGAGATGATGTCATGATTTTAAGGGCAATTTTTTTTGCATAATTAGTGAAAAAACATCGTGAAAATCTAAATAAATTGTTCCAACGCCTGCAATTTTTTTAATTTTCATTATTTTCACCTGCATTGAGGTTCATATTCTTAGAAAATAAGTTATTAATGTAAAATTAAAACCTTTTTGATTTCAGAGGAAAATCGGAATGGCTACACTGCACGCAATTGGAGTACTATACTCACAACCTTCCGCGGTCATCACAGCGTAACTTTGTTATTTTTGACTGAAATTATTAAAAAAAAAACACAAGTATTGTTCGAAATATGAATGAAATAATGTAAAAATTTCATTAAATTCTAATTATTTTTTCCCACCCAAAAAAAATCTCAAAAACTCCGTGTCAAACAGCCTCCTAATGTGGTTTCCCGCCTTAACTGCCCCACAAGAAAGGTACAAAAACTTGTTGATCGACCTTTGGATTACAATGAATTGTTGCATCGAACTTTAGCACTAATCGCGTTAGATTGAAATTATGTTTGACGACCTACTTGATAATATGCCAACTGAATGGAGACACAGAGTTACGGATACACAGAAATACAGATAGAAATACACATATACATTTTTATAAAATTATAAGGAACACATACACCTCAAATTGGGTTAAGTACTTGTTTTAATACTGGTTTATGGACGGCTCATTGACATTGTTTATAAAGCTTACCTTAATTTATTGAATTACACATACCTACGTCTCATGTGGGAGACTAGAAATCAAATTAAGAAGAAAGTTTATTATAAGTGCAGCGATGCAGAATATGTATCATGTAATCTCCCAAGAGTAAATTGGTATAACTGTGACATAGTTTAAGACATGCTAAAATCAGAATGAATTAGAAGTCAGAAAATCAGAGTTAATTAAATGATTCGGGAAAGAACTTATCAAAATGAAGCGCAAAATTATTCAAACATCTTATTCCTCGATGATTTTCAACGGACAGAAAGGAGAAAACCGATTGCAAAATATAGACCAAGGTGACAACGTTGCAAATGTGTATTTTCTATATAACGTGTAACATAACACAGAGAATACGACAACACACAAATGTGACGAGTTTTACATCACATGTTAAAATATTTGTGGTAAAAAACTTCATTTGATGTTAGTGAGAGCTGCTCAGCTTAAACAGCAAAGTATATACTACTACGTTTAGACGTATCTCTGTCTCCAAGGTATTAAAACTCATTTACCTGTCAGCCGGGATCATGTCGGCGGCGTCGTCTTCCATGGAATCATCGCCGACCTCCAGCTCCAACTCCACCGGCGGCGGAGAGCTCATCTCCACAGATCACCTTACACCGGACACCCTGCAAACATAATATAGCTGATCAAATAGTTCAAGACACATTTGATTTAGATCTATACTTATAAAATTACATGTCCTGACTGACTGACTGATTCATCATCGCCGAGCGCAAACTATCAAGGCTACAAGCATGAAATTCGGACTGTATATTCATTTTGTTATGTAGGCACCCACTAAGAAAGGATTTTTGAAAATTCCATCCCATAGGGTTCAAAATAGGGGATGATAATATGTATGAAAGTCCGTCATTTTGAAAGTTACTTAAACAAAATTTTGTATTTCGGTTATTGACGTAAAAGAGTGGTAGAACCACGCTGTAGACAGTTTTGTCTACAGCATGAATGGGCTGGCTCGACCGGGTCGTTACCACTGTCTCGCAGAAAGCCGACGTAAAGTAGCGGCTTGCTGCTGCGTTTCGTACGGTGAGTGAGATATCCGGAAGCCCAAATCCCCTCCCTTTCCCAATCCCTAAGTATCCATTTCCTTTAAGGTCGGCAACGCGCCCATGATTCTTCTGGTTGTGGGCGTACATGGGCGGTGGAGATCACTTACCATCAGGTGACCCACTTGCTCGTTCGCCGGCCTATGCAATAAAAAAAAATAAAAAAAACAAATAAATACGTGTTTCAGAAATTTTGGAAATTTTAGTTAATAAGAGATGAAAAGCGGGGTGAAAGTTAATGCGAAAGTGAGTTTGTTTGTTACGCTTTCACGCCTAAATCGCTGAACCGATTTTGATGAATTTTTCTACAGGGATAGATGGGACCCTGGAGACGGTTACAGGCTACTTTTATCCCGGAAAATACTGTTCACGCGGGCGGAGCCGCGAGCAAAAGCTAGTTTATAATAATGTACAGATAGTATGCCGTAGTTATAGCTTTTACTGAAGAACACAGGTTTATTTTATTCTGATGGTATTATAACTGCATCTACTAACTATATATACGGTTGTCTGGAAGAGATTGCTTCTAGCAATAAGACCGCCTATTGTCTTCCATAGGTATAGCACCAGCTTTTTAGTTTTAGTTACTTACATTGTAAATGGTTTTCAATAAAGAGTTTTGTATTGTATTGTATAATTAACTTCAAAAGCATCCATACAAATTAGTTTTAACTTTCTAATTTATATTATTTAGGTTTTATTTCTGAAAAGAAGTTACTATTTGAGTACTTTTAGTGATAGAATCATCAAAATGGCTGAGAACCTTCTTTTTTCGTTGTTTAGTGATTTGACTGCGTCGTACAGTAGCCCAACACGACACAATAAAACGATAAGATAAAGAATAGTCAGTGTCATGGATGGATCCAAGCAGTAAAACTAACCTAACTATACTAACTCGGGAACCAGCTGTCGCCGGCGGTCTTTTCAAACCGTTACAACTTAGGAACCTTTAAGAAGAGAGCGTATTCTTTCCTTAAAGGCCGGCAACGCATTTGCAAGCCCTAGGGTGTTGCAGGTGTTCATGGGCGGCGGTGATCACTTTCCATCAGGTGAGCCTCCTGCCCGTTGCCCCCTTTTTTCCATAAAATAAACTTAAATTCTATCATCTGAGTGTACATGATACGACTAAATTGTTGCACTAACTAGATTTGCCACCAGTTTGGTTGAAATGTTGTATGTTGCCGTTTCTCATTTTCAGACGGAAGATAGATTTGACGTGATATGAGTATCACTACGTAGTAGTAGATATACATACGCACTCACGCCTGTAAATCCCTAGGAGTAGGCAGAGGTGTAGCCAGTACAACCAAATATCGTCGAGCTTATTTCCGTCCCATTGCGATAGGTGGCGAGCGTATAGCCATACCGGGCACAATTCTAGACTCCTGACTGATACTGAGTATTTCGTGTTCAGAGAAACACAATATCACTTTTACCCGACCCACAACAGTCGTACCGCGTATGCAATACAACTGCGCCACCGAGGCAGTCGAGTTACGTTATTAGTACTATTATACAGGGTTATTTTTAAAACACCAGCAACCTCGCAGGGGTAGATTCCTAAGGTTATAAGCTACTACTTTTGTTCTACGACTTTTGATAATTTGTTAGATCTTATTTTCATACAAAAATAAGTATTCATTTAATTTCCGTCTTGAATATTAACAACGCGCATCGCAGATTACGTAAACAAATACGCGAAGCTCGAGCAGCTGACGGCCGGCTTTGATGTCGTGCGCGCACGCCACGCCGCGCCGCAGTCTACGAAGAAAAACACGACACAACAAAAACTTGTAAAATCATTTTTTTTTAAATATATTGAGTTATATCCAAACTCGTAGAACAAAAGTTGTTCCGTATGAGGTCAGCTATCTGGTCCTGCGAGGTTGCTGGTGTTTTAAAATTAACCCTGTATAATTACTAGACATTGTGATTTTTTTTTAATTTATTGAATGACGAGACGGACTTAAACACAAGCAACACCACACAGAATTTTGAATTACAAAGCACTGCATGGCACTGAACTGCGCTCGTCACAACGAGACACAAGATGTTAAGTCTCATAATGCCCAGTAACTTCACTGGCTTCAATGTCCTTCAAACCGAAACACAACAGTGCTTAAACACTGTTGCTTGGCGGTAGAAATAGACAACGCGGTGGTACCAACCCAGAAGGTCTCTCGCTTACGAGGGACCTACCACCTTGTAATTGTAATTTCTTTCTTTCTGCCTGGCGTTATCCCGGCTTAATAGTAGGATCCGCCTTCGCATCATAACTTGACGGTGGATTTGGCATTATGTGGAGCGACCCCCCCACGACCCGCAATGGGGACCAAGTTTCGACATTCTCTTCCGTTAATTAGCACAGTGTATGTACCACATGCAAGCGTGATTGGCTTTGGGGATAAGATGTTAGTGGGACACTTAAATACTCCCGACATCGAGTAATCAGTGGTAAAGAGTGGTAGAGCCACGCTGTGTACAGTTTTGTCTACAGCATGATTTGGCCGGCTCAGCCGGGTCATTACCACTGTCTCACAGAAAACCGACGTAAAGTAGCGGCTTGCTGCTGCGTTTCATTCGGTGAGTGAGATATCCGGAGGCCCAAATACCCCTCCCCTTCCCAATCCCTAATTCTCCCTTTGCTTTAAGGTCGGCAACGCGCCCATAATTCTTCTGATATTGTAGGCATACATGGGCGGTGGAGATCACTTACCATCGGGTGACCCACTTGCTCGTTTGCCGATCTATGCAATAAAAAAATAAAAAAAAAAATCACTAAATAAACGAAGGTAAAACTAACAACGAATTGTTTAAACTTTTTTTTAGCTTTTAAAAATGTTTTGTTTTAATATTTTTAGTGAAAGAATTATCAAAGTTGGTCAAATATCAATACTTTCGTCGTTCATTCCTGGTTTTGCTAATTTGTATTTTACAATACTAACTGTATTCAACTGTAATTAAACATGCATCCAAATTATTTTATATAAATTGAGGAAAACCTTGCCAACGGACAGGGAAAACCGCAATGGTGAACACATTATAAAGGCCACACGGTACATGAAGACGCCTATTTCCGGGGAACTCTACTTCCGGCGCTAAATAATTGAGATTACTTTGCGGCCGACATTAATAAAAGCTTTTAATCCGGAATATCCAGACTGATATCTAAAATAATTGAAGTCTAGTTCCGTTGGTAAGGAGATTAAACTTTATTCCTATCGCTTGATTTGCGGGATCGAAGATTTCAATTAGTTGTTTATTCATTTTGATCGTATGATTCGTAACATAAGGATAATAAATAGGTACATGATATATAAAGATATAATATTGTATTAAGCAATAGTGTGTAAGCACTGTGTTTCGGTTTGAAGGACATTGAAGCCAGTGAAATTACTGGGAAGTATGAGACTTAACATCTTATATCTCGGGGTGACGAGCGCAGTTCAGTACCATGCAGTGCTTTGTAATTCAAAGTACTGTGTGGTGCTTCTGTTTATGTGCAGGCGTGGCGCTTACCATCAGGCGAGCGTCTTGATCGTCTCGTCATTCAATCAAATAAAAAAAATCGTAATCATTTTAAATTGACCTTCCTGGTGTACGCCAACGTTTATCATGAACAGGTCAAACTGTATCAACGACGCTTAAATAATGTGCATATCATTTTAATAAAAATATCGCAGTGGGTACGTTGGTTTTGCTTTTCGGCCATTGTTAAACATAGAGCGAACCGAAAGCGTGGCGAAGCGAAGCGAGACAACTAAAGTTCCAATTAAATGAAGACTTATTACATAGACGAAAATATAACATTAGAGAAAACAATCATTTACGAGCCCGCGCCATACGTCATTTGAAACTGTACTTAGGACATGGCCCCTAAAGCAAGAGTATTCTCGACTGTAATTTTTTTTATAGTATAGACCGGCAAAAATGCATGTGGATCACCTGATGGTAAGTGATCTCCACCGCCCATGTACGCCCACAATACTACAAGAATCATAAGCACGTTACCAACCTTAAAGGTAAGGGATAATTAGGGGATTGGGAAGGGAGGGGGATTTTGGCCTCCGGATATCTCATTCATCGTACGAAACGCAGCAGCAAGTCACTACTTTACGTCGGTTTCCTGTGAGACAGTGGTAACGACCCGGTCCAGCCGGCTCATTCATGCTGTAGACAAAACTGTCTACAGCCTGTCTACAGCGTGGCTCTACCACTCAAAAGATACTCCATTTAGAGCTTTATTGTTCAACGTGCGTCTGTTTCACATTTCTATGTGACTGGCAAAGTCAATAAATCTTTAGTGTTTACACTAAACGTTTTTGTTTTGTAATTTCAACTACAGTTCTTGTATATTACAGAGTAAAAATCTCCTCGCCGCGATTTCATATCGCTGTTAGTTTGATAAGGGCATTATGGAATGACGGTCTCGTCAAAATCAATGCAATGTTTTTTCATGCGAATCGACAGATATAGTGATCTTTGATTCTACGATGCCATAGACAGATACACAATCACACACAGACAAAGAATACGAAAAAGTGTTACTAACTAAATGGTCCGAATTAGTCTGAAATAAAATTATTATTAATATTTAAAATTAAGCTGGATAATTTAATCTTAAACATATTATTTTGGTTGATTATCACAATGTGACTTTTGTTACTAAACTATAGTCTAGAACAATAAACAAACGGGACACTCAAATGTCAGCAGTGTTAATGCCCTGTTTATTACTAACAAAATGAAAATAATGCTTATAGCCTTTGGATTTTAGTATCGCCAATACAATATTCTGATTTACATAGCTATTATGTTATTATAATGCAAGATATTTAGACTATTAGTAAGGAGTAGACTGGGCAGAATACAACCTACGACTAGAGAGATTAAGTATGCTTTCGATTAGCGAAACATATTCAACCAAATACCCGCACGATTTGAATTTGACATCACGTTTATGTATACATATAATTCTGTAATTTATATTAGTTAATAGTATAATGTGTAGATGCAGATGCACCTCCTTGAAAGTAATTCTGGCGGCGCCCATGTCCGCAAAAATGTGTGATTTATTTTAAGTTGTACTTATAATTTTTTATTTCATTATGTTTTCCACATAATGACGCGAGACTTTTATCTAACTGCCATAAAAGCCAAAAAGGATCAGCCGTTTTAATTGTGGGTGGATATCAAATTGCTCATGTAAAAACTGATTTTTGGGCAAACATTGCCGAAATGCTATTTTTGTCTATTGGGGACAAGTTAGTCTTATACTGTTGGTGGCAGGATATTCATATCCGCCCGGATAGTGACCACCATACACATGGTGTTAAAACCTGCCATAGTGACCCACACACCTTGTGTGGATCGCCTTTCAGGATGAGCCAGTCTATATCCGGTTCTCCCGAGGGGCTTGCGATATGATTTGATGTTTGGTTGAGGGGGGTTTAGGATAAATCCTTGGGTCCCTGTGCCTGCAACGGTCGTCCGCCTATCTTGTCGCAGGCCTTTCGATTTACTTGTTCTCTTTTCGAAGTGTGAAGAATGATTTAAGGCCGACATGATTCTGGTAACCGGTGGTGATTTTTTTTGAACTGCGCAATAACACAATACACAATGACACAATACAGACAGTTACAATTTTATTATAGTTCTACTTCAGTAAATAAGTAATCAATCGTGCATAAGTAAGATTTATGCTGCTATTTGGAAATTGCATTTTTTTTTTATAGGATAGGCCGGCAAACGAGCAAGTGGGTCACCTGATGGTAAGTGATCTCCACCGCCCATGTACGCCCACCACCAGAAGAACAATGGGTGCGTTGCCGACCTTAAAGGAAAGGGATAATTAGGGATTGGGAAGGGGAGGGAATATGGGCTTCCGGATATCTCACTCACCGTACGAAACGCAGCAGAGAGCCGCTACTTTACGTCGGTTTTCTGTGAGACAGTGGTAACGACCCGGTCAAGCCAGTCCATTCATGCTGTAGACAAAATTGTCTACAGCGTGGCTCTACCACTCAAAAATGTATATATTGTTTATTATGTAAACAGTACCGGTCTGTTCACACCTACATCCGACATCCACGTTTCGTTACTAATAACGAATAGTCGACGAATAGCCGTTCATATTTATAAACCGAATCGTGCTATAATACGATTTGTCGTTGACGTTTCACCGATTTTTAAAGACGAATATATGATCACATTTATGAACCAAATCGTAACTTTGCTTAAAAAGCTTGCGGGGCGGGCGAGCTTCCCATCCTCACCGAAAAACGATTCACAAAAAACATATCCGTGAAATGAATTCGAACGTACCTACCTTTTCCGAACCGATTTTTCACGATTCGAGAGCGTATGAATTCGGCCATAAGAGTTTATGTGCCACTGACAAAATAGAAACGAATCGTATTAAATCACGATCCGGTAAAAATAACGAATCATTGATGTGTGAATAGGCCGTACCACTAATACAATTATATTCAAACTTTATAATGTTCTTAGTAATGTTATTATACTATAAATAGGTGTGATATTTCAACATAATATATTTAATTCTAATAAATTATTTCGTATAACAAGATAAACAAATATACACAATTCGCAAAGTATTGCACAATATGAAATCAAATGTTTCATCACAATTTCAAATTCATTTGACTACTGTTCAGTCTTAGTACAAAGTAGGTACAGTTTCAAACTTTCCTTGCCATTCAAACAGTTGTATCATTCACCGACTTTACAATTTAAATTTGACAAAGTCACAGTCAAGGATAACTTAATTATGTAGCCTGCTTAATATTAATAATGCCACACTGTAGATGGTTTTGTCTACAGATTGTATATGGACTAGTTCAACCAGGGTGAAACCATTGTGTTACAGAAACAATTTGCATTTTTATTTTTGAACTCTTCCATATATTTCTATTTGATTAATTTTTCCCAGAATAAAGACACCTTCACAGAGACTTGTCGAGCTTGACTGGTTGGTATTGAAACATTGGAAATATGACATTGTCGATCCTAGCACAAAGGAGTTCTAGTGGTATTTGTGTAAGCAGGTTGGTCTTGGCTCACATAAAACTGACATCTATTTATTTATTTTTAGTCCTGGTATAGAAACGTGACTACACTGGACCTGATGTTAATAATGACCTGATAAATATGCTGACTTAATAAGTAAGAGGTGTATTATAAGTGTGAACCATTTGTCGTTCTGTGGGTTGGGGTGAGCACCAACTTGAATGTGTTTTTTATTTTAAATCTAATTTAACAAGGATGGATCTTTGCTATGTCTAAATAAAATCTATATCAGCCATTTAAAAGTTACACATGTTTTTCAAATCTAGGGTTTTATTGGTTAGGTTATTCTGAAATAGAAAATTGCTAATGTTCTATTCCTTTCAGCTGTTAAACACAAATCACAAACTAGCAAACATCTAAACATTTACAATATAATAATAGTAGAATAACCATGGATTCTATGGTTAAAATTGTATAAGCACTTAAGCTATAGACCCTTCATTGATTACAATCTTGTGAATTAATGTTCCATACAGTTTAAGTATATGTATGTTATTTTTACATTTCACAACATGCGTTAAATTTTAAATGCCATCATTGAGATAACACATTAGACAAACAATTTAGAAAGCAACAATTTGATGTGTAATTTGCTGTCTCATATTTTATTATTAACATTTACTTGAAGATTGTCAAAGAGCTAAATGTAATAAAATCGTTATATGTTAAGAACAAAGAACTTGTTCAAAAGTGAAAGTGATAATAACTTTACCTTCATACTAAGGATCAGTCGAGATAAGTATTAATTTCCTGCAAAACTTTACTTGAGGTTTTAATGAAATTAATATATATAATATACTATATCAATATTCCAAATCATAATTGTATTGCAAAGGTTGTATGGAAGTGATCACAAATAGGTAGATATAAGACCACCATATGCACTTAATTATTTTTGTATCAAGTTTGTTTTGTATTCTTCTTTTTCACATAAGTTGCTATTCAGTAAAGTGTTAATAAACAAATAAAAAATAGTATAATCATTCCAAACATTTAATTGTTTTATTTATAAAGTAAAGAAAATTTAAGAGGTTTTCAGCTTGATGCATTTACTATTTTTAACCAATTTAAAAAAATGGATAAAAATAACTACAAACATACCTAGTCACCTCATCTTTTCAAACCACAGTAGACCAAAGAGCTGTCACCTGATGGTTACCAACACTGCCCATGAACGTAATCAAAACAATTACTTTACAAGTACTCCACAAATGGCTCTTTTACACATCAATAGTAGACTAATATATTACACTGAGACATATCTACTGGTGCTTCATAAATGCCCACTGGTCTGAAAAGATTCTTCAAGAACTTAGCTGTAGGCCTTTTGAATATTTATTATTTGTTTTTTCTTCTTGAAATCACCAATACTATATTTACCAGAGGAATCCACAGTGAAAAATTAGTTAATTGACATCAACCAATTGTTGCTACTCTTTCAATAATTGCTAAGTGTTTTTTATCCACTTTATCACATAGTGTGTTTATATGGAATTTTCAATGTATGTATGACATATAGTTACATTTTGTAATTCTTTAAATATTGAATTCATCACAACTGTATTTACAATATGTGCATATTGAAAAAATGATGAAAACCGTACAAAGAACAAAGAATCGGTAATTGGAAATCTAAAAATATACATGGTGAATTTTAGATTTTTGTTGTCGAGGTCCATTGTCACTGTCTACCCCTATGGGAAACAGATGTGAGGCTGTATGAATTTTGGATGCACAATGAATATGTTTTCTTAAAAGTATGCCAATCAAGTCAGGTTATAACATATTTTTTCATGTAAAATATTAAATTGTCTAATAAAAATTTTCTACAATTCAACCACTGAATTAATAATAGGGTACAAACTATCAACCAATTGTTCATAAAGTTTTAATTATTATGTTTGTAACAATGTTATAAACATTGTTGTTTATTAGTAACGGCAATTACTCAAATCTTTGTCTAGATTTCTGCTGAGTTAGATGTTGCTGATAACCTTTACTAATTGTAAATAGTTAAACTTTCCATGATATATATGTATCAATATAATATGATATATTTATTGTAACAATTTTCATAGGGTTAATAAAGTCTATGATAATATATAGCTATACATTTATTAGGATTGGGACTTTTTGGTAATTAAATGAGAATTTAGCCTACAATGTGAGTTAGTAGTTACATAAACCTATCTGTCATTGTGGTTCTTGTTTTCTGCTTTTATGTTTCTTGTTTTGTAGTGTGTCTCAAACAGGGTTGAGTAAATGCTTTTCTTTCTTTATTCAAATTCTAAATACAGCTGGATACTTCAAACATTACACATTGTATTTCCTAACCCATAAAAAAGTCATAAACAGTAGTTTCATGTATTTTAAATGTTGACGCATGATTCTTAAATCTGTTTGCAGATGTTATTAGATTTAAAAATGATTACTACAGTAACTTTCCTTTAGGGCCGTATTTTGGTAAGTAAAATCACTATAAAATAGGTAGTTGCTGAATGAATCTATCATTAATCTAAATTAAAGATGTTTGCAAACAATCCAAGGACGATATTGGACGTCATGGTAAGCGAATAGCATGTATCCTAAACTTAACTTGTAATGCGGTCCTCTATGATACGTAATGATACTTCCGCATTTTCCTTAGACAGCTGTACATTTTTAATTAAAACATTACTTGCATATTTCATGCCAAATTGAAAAGTGAAACCCATATATTGATTTGCGACACAAAAACATCGCAACAAGCGCAATTATTACACGCGCGACAGATTTCAGCATAACAAAAGAAAACTAAAATATTACCTTCACAGCTCAATGTGTAAAATCATGCAACCAAAACGGCAATCTTCATCAACCAGCGATTGAAATGTTTGACTGGTTAATTAACTAATATCGTACACATCACAAATTTTCAATATAGCAAATTTTCTCTGGCACGATTCCACAAAAATTTTGACGTTTCATCACAGAGCAATGAACAGTAAAAAAATCACACAACACACAAAGTTTTGCCGCTTTGTAGCGATGAGTCAATGAGTTGTTTAAATTTATTTATGTAATTACAGATGTTATTCGTAGTGTTTTTACATATCAGTTTTAGAAACAATAAAAACAAAAACTATGGACATCCGTTCGACGGACGATATTTTCTGATTAGAGATTTCAATCTTTACCGGAATGGGATGACAATATTTTATCGGTTTTTAATTTTATGCAATTACCGGTTTTATTAATCTCACTTTATAAGAACTTCATCCTTGGATTGTTATATAAAGCATTCGTTTGTTATATATTCAATAGTTCAGTAAAGCTAATACGAGTTATAGTACTTACACGCGCTTGGCAATTACCCACAAGATTGTTTTAATCGATATGCATGATTTAACGTTTCCGATATAACCACATCCCTAAAATGGATTTCCGGTTGACAAACGGTAAAGAACGGATTCTATTTCTTTGTATGGAATGGAAATTAAATAGGTAAGTTATTATTTTAATTTAATACTGTAATATGCGATTTGGTTGATGAATACTTACAAGGTTTAATATAATACTTATAAGGCTAGGATAGATAAGTTCTGAAAAGATTAATTCAATAAAACTTTTTAAATCGATATCAACATTTATTGGTGTATGGTTCACATTGATTGATTAGTGGATCATGAAAGAATCATTGCATCATTGGTTTTTAAACAATAGTAATCTTGTATAATAGACACGATCTGAGGGCTTTTGCCTTTTTTCCATAATATTTAAATCTTATATCAGCAAATACTTCGATGCATAACATTTCAACCCACATTAAGTTTTAGTAGTAATTGCGATAATAATTTTAATTTGCTAAATTCATTTATAATTACATGACTGTAGATGAGCCTTTACTTTAATGAAAAATAAAGCTGACATAACAATAACTCATCTTCTTCCACGGTCCTCCTGACCTTATCCCACTCGAAGTAGGGTTTGGCGCAACATGCTTTTTAACAAATGTTACAGAAAGATTTTGCTTAAAGTTTTTAAGTACCTACTGCCGTCTGCCTGACGTTTGATCCCTCTGGGGAGAAAACACAACCAAACCCCAAACAAATATTTGTGGATCACACAAGCGTCTTGCTTCATGGCTAGCTTCAAAAATTTTGTTTCACGAGTAAAAGTTATAAACCATGCAATAAATACCATATATTTTTATCAACTATATTCTACTTCAACACATTTAACCTAAAATGTAATTTAAACTATCATATTATTTGGCAGTGGAAAATCCAAGAGGCGGATATTTTTCGAGTATCTGCGCCATTGTTGATGGGTAGAATGCCATAAACTTAAATCTTTCTCCCATTTTCTTCGGATCAACCAGCATTTCATACGCGCTTTTGACTTTCTCCCTAATTTCCTCCGTTTTAGCATTGTCCATGAGTACCTGAAAATATATTAATATCCATTACTATATATTATTGTAGGCCTGACTTGCACACCAACCGTTATCCTATTTAACGACTATGTTGACTAATGCCAAATATTCATACGATTTGACGATTTTACGATACCCTGAGCGCCCCTTTAACGCTCTCAATAGTGTTACCGATTCGGTCCTTTGACCCGGCTGTGGTATCGGATGTCGACTAAATATTCACACAAATGTAGGATATTAGTGCCTTCCCAATCTTATTATCATAGAAAAAAATCAGATGTCTAAAAATTACAATTTATATTTCAACTATTTAAAATGTGTCAATGTTCATAAAATAAATCATCTAGAAATAATTACCTTTTCAAATACCTACCTGTAACCTTAATTCAGCCTGGCACCGTTCAAGAAATTCTTTCTGCTTAACAGGGCCTACGACCAGGGCGAAATTATCAGCTCCAGGCGTTTTTGACGCTGCTATCCTGAGCTGGGAAAAGTCTACATCAGCTGTAAGGTCACTGGCACCAGGATTCTCCAATGGATCCACCACTTTGTGTTTGTGGAATCCCTAAAAATATAACATCAAAATTAATAATAATGATATTTTCTAGCCACCCCCGTTGGATATAGCTGGGAGTTTTATTATATGTATTTTTTTAAAAAAGGTAATCAAGGGATTCTATGTTATATTAAACAGAAAAAAATAGAAAGGAAAACAGAAAGTGGTACCATACCATTGCTTTGTCTATGTCTGCTACCAACTAATGTGTTCCAGTATGAAGGACATTAAAATCATATTTAACAGGTAAAGAGTAGTGCCATTGCAATGCTTTTAAGTTCTGTGTGGTGTTGCTACTGTTTATGGGCAGGTAGGGCACTCACCATCAGACTAGTAACTGTCTCTTCCCATCACTCAGGCTGATAAAAAAATGCGTTATATTCAAATGAATAACATACAAAAATAGTATAATTATTATAGTAATAGTACAAGATCCCGGGGAACATTGACCTTCACCCATCTGTTTACCGGATCAAAATAACATTTTAGGGTATAAAATGTGTTGCTGAACACATACCAATAGGGTTGCCTAAAAAAATATGGTCAAGGATATGATTAATTAACATTTAAAAAAATATTTTTTTTTATAATTTCCCTGACTTACCAAAAAAATTAAACCTTCAATGAAAAGTGTACAATGTATACTATCTGTAAAAAATAGGTTGCCTACCCTTTTCTGGTCACTACTACCTGGTTGCCGTGTGCAAACAGGTAACTAAAAAGTGGTCATTGCGCTCATCTAGCTCCTAGCTTTTGCAGGTAGTATACATTGTAGGTTTTCATTGAAGGTTCATTTATTTGGTGAGCAAGTCAGTGAAATAATATCTTCTTATTTTAAAAATAAAATTGGCAAAACATATCCTTGACCATATTTTTTTAGGCAACCCTATTTGTATGTGTTTAGCAACACATTTTATACCCTAAATTATTATTTTCATCTGGTAAACAGATGGGTGAAGGTCAAAGTTCCGCAGGATCTTAGACCATAACATTTAATGCATGGAAGTTTTCACAAAAACAAACCACCTCTCTCTATAATAGCTTGTTTGGAAGAGATCACTTAAAGCATTAAGATTAACCATTGTGATTTTTTTGTACCAGTTTTTTTCTCATTTTCTTGTAAATGTGTTTTTATAATAAAGTGTTTTGTATTGTATATTCTACACACCCTAAAAGTGTCACCCTTTTCTCCCTCATGGCCATAATCAGCTATCAGTGCTAAACCTCCATATGCATCTACTCTCTGTGCAAGCTGTCTGGCTACTCCCAGACTCCGGGCACTGATCTCCAACTCGGTCCTGTCTCCAGCATCTAGTGGAGGTCTTACTAACATCCTAACGGATTGTGTTTCATCACCAGACATTCTATAGTATAGCTTTCCTGCTTCATCAAGATCTATAAGGAGTTCCCGCCAGCCTTCTTCAGTTTTCTGAAACAGAAGGTAGTAGTGTCAACAATTGCTATCAATATCAGACAAATATATGCAATTAATACAAATTTAGATAAATTATATAAAAGATTGGCTTATGTGAAAATATATAAATATATATTGAAATTGTTTGGACATGGACAGGATTTGGATGAATCATCTTTCAAAAGCTAGTTATCATGGAAATATGATTGGAACGATCAGAAGATGTTGGATAAGAATGCATGTAATAATGGGCAAATCACAAGAAACCTTTAACTGGTGGCAATATATATGAAGATGTATGAATATGAATAAGGTGTGAGGATGGTGTCATAACTTGTAGCATTTATAGTCTCTGCATACCCCCATAGCATACAGGGTGAATGTGTAATGTGGGTACATTTAATTGTTATCACATTTACTTACTTCAAACTTATGTATAGGAAGTACATCAAAGAACTCATGTGCTATATACCAGGAGAAATTATTTGGCACTTTCTTCAAATCATTGTACCAATATACTTTTATGCCACTAACTGTTTCACCCTGAAAATGTACACAGATGTATCATTATTTAGATTACCAAAATATAATGATAGATTAAAAGTTAAGCCAATACCAATATATTTCATGCAATATAATGCAAAGAAAGAGAAGGGACTGAGTCAGCAGTATACAATCTAAAAAATGGATCGAATTATGGTCCTTGTTAGTATTCCAATTAATATCATTATTAACATAAAATTAATGAATTCTAATTCACACAGACATATAGTTTTTAGGGTTCCATAGGGAAAAGGCACCAACAGTACCTCACTACTAATCTGTCTGTCTTTACAGAACTCAATCTTTAGAATTGTGATGGTAACAAAGTTATACTTTCCCTGAATACATGATATTAAGTCACACATCATAAAAATACATGTAAAAAAAGTAAGAGTATTGATATGGAATACTTGGTGCATGAGTCCCGTTTGCACTTAGCTGATTTCAGTTAATTCCTCAAACTCTTGGGTGTAAAAATTACACAGATTCAAGATGTTTAATGTGAAAATAACTTCAAGCTACCTCATGGTTATGGGGCTGATCAATATCAACTGCTCTATGTGACATGCACAATCTGTTGGCTTGTACAGCTTGCATGGTAGTTGATATCTCCACAAGATGTAAACTTACATCAGATCCTTTGTAACCCAGGCTATTTAAAACCTACAAAACAAAATCACACTATAATCACATTCAGATAAGAGAATATATAAAAAATGTGTACTAAAATATACTTTCAGGGAATAATTTTATTAGATATAATGATGTTTCATTTGTGCATTTGATTAAGATGCATACAATTCAAATTTCAAGTTTCACACTGCTTGTCTTTAATGTGACTATTAGCTACTTGTGCAGGCCAACAGCAATCTCACGCCTGAAAGCGCTATCACAGCTCCGTGTGCGCGCGTCTTTATGAAATGCACAAACATGTATAAACAAAAAAATTACCCTTAAAACATCAAGCAATAAAGTACCCTTTCCAGGTCCCAGTTCAACAATCTGTAATGGCTTGCCGGGGCCCATTTTTTGTGTCTCAGCGCAGAACCATATCGCTAATATTTCGCCAAAAAGCTGACTAATCTCAGGGGATGTTATAAAGTCTCCACCTTCACCTATAACCTCTTTTTTCATATAATAACCTTCGGTGGGATTCGTAGTGACGATGTGCATGTATTCTGCGACAGTTATGGGTCCATTAAGACGAATTTTTTCTTTAATAATTTCCATCAAACTCGGTGCAGAAGCAGGCGAAGGCATTTTGAATGTTTTCGGATCGGGACGTTTTATTACTTTGTAAGCGTAACCTCTGCCAACTTTTGGTGGTAAAATTAGTCTATTACACATTCTAAACAATAAACTAGAATTCATTTTTGAAATTAAAGGTTATATTTTATCACGGAACATAAATACTTCTCAAAGGAGTATTTTATAGATTTTCATACGAAGTAAACTTTGTTTCATTTTGCTTCTGTCATTTACCAGCTGATGTTTGACTGTTGACACTTGATATCAGGTTGACATAATCTCGAATATGGGGTCTCCAGATTGAGTTTTCAAAATTCCCCCTTATCAACATTTTTTTTTCCACTAAATTATAATATTTTGGAAACTTTTCTTCACGCTACATTTGCTTTCTTCATGTTTTTTCATTGTTTTGATGATTTAAGTAAGACTAGGAAGACAAAATACTTTCCAAATTTCGTAGCACCGATTTTTTCCCCAATCATTTCCCTAGGACTTCTTTTCCACTATTCTTCAGATACACGCTTACGTCGAATTTACTAATTGAACCAATATTAATTGAACTTTATATGAATACAGTGATTAAGGCATATTAGCTTAACGGTCAGATTACCGATACACGAATACATCAAATATTACAAATATTTTATGTATCTGTTTCACCCTATATGTATTTGGCATCTATGGTTTCACCCTTATTCGCTTACGCTCATTCGTTGCACCTTCACTATTGTCAGTTTGACAAACAAATGACAATTAACTTGAAATAGTATTGTGTTTAATGTAAAATCACATGAATTGTTTTCGTACTTTTCAATTACACTAATATTAACTATGGAATAATTTTATTGTTCATAGATTTCTAATTTGCTTCCCAAAAAATAATAAAGAGTCTCTTAAGAGTTGTGATAGTTAGCTTGTTTAGAGGTTATGTTTTGGTTTACCACGTGAATTTAACATTTATTTTTATACCAAAATTAATTTCATTAAGTGCAAATAATAGTAACATGGGCGAGAAAGAAAATAATGAAAGAAAGAAGAAGAATAACCCAGAAGATAACACGAAATTTAAAGATGGGGTCAACCGTAATGCTAGACTGATTGTTCGGAATATATCTTTTAAAGCCACGGAGGAGGCTTTAAGAGATCATTTCGCGCCCTACGGTAATGTGGAGGAGGTTAAATTGTTGAGAAAACCGGATGGCCGGCTCGTAGGCTGTGGTTTTGTTCATTACACTCATGTTCCTATGGCAAATAAAGCATTAACTGCCACAAATAGAAAACCATTCTTAGGTAAGTTGTGCCACTCTACAAATTTAAATTTAACAATAATACACCCAAGAATCACACATTTAGTCCCAACACCATGGGTAACATGTGTAGTGGGTATCAAAACACAGGGAACACACAAACTACAGGGGACTTATGGTCCCATAAAACCAAAATAAAATATGTATTGATCATTCAAAGTTGCCTTGGCAGAGGACTCAAATACACTGTCTTTCATTTCATATAATTACCTGTTGTGCCTTGGAGGCTGTTACTCAC
Source organism: Amorpha juglandis (assembly GCA_949126905.1). Classification (NCBI taxonomy): domain Eukaryota; kingdom Metazoa; phylum Arthropoda; class Insecta; order Lepidoptera; family Sphingidae; genus Amorpha; species Amorpha juglandis. Next base: position 7,126,171 of record OX421386.1, on the reverse strand, counting down.
TCATTTATCATAACAAAAAATGTATAGAAACTGGGAAATATTTGTACACTTTTGTTTTCAGATCGGCCAATACAGGTTGCATGGGCTATTCCAAAACATAAATGTGGAGAAACAATTCAGAACAATGATACTGGCAAAGAAGATGACACTATAGACTTAGAGGATGATAAATCTACAGTAAAATGTTAGTTTTTGGTAGCTATTTTGTTAATTGACATGTTTTTATTTTTTTTATAAAAAAATATGTATAAAAAAAATTACATAACCATATTTTGACTCAAATAAATTATCTATCATATTCTGTCAGAATAGTCAGAATTAGACCTACTTATGCAAAAAAAATACAGTATTAAAATCAATTTAAATTAATGAATTTAGCAAAACAAAATCAGTATCTCCATTTGAACTTGCTGTGGGTTGGTTCCTGTTTGCATAAGTAGGTCCAACTATAAAACCTTGAAATTCTCAAAGCCAGATTTTTTAAATCTCCAAGTAATTACTTACCAGATAAAATATTTAATGTATTTAAAGAGTATGTCAAATTGCTACTTCCAAAAATAGCTGTTGTGTTATCAGACAGATAAAATTTATTTGGACATAGAAAAAGTGTCCTAAATAAAGTTAAATAATCTGTCCATTAAATGTAACGAAATTACCTAACCAAATGACCTGTGAATAAATTACCCTTAGTATTTTTTTTTAGCTCATGGTGAAGTAAAAGAAGAAAAGAATAAAATTAGAGTAAACCGTAATGCTCGTCTCATTTTACGTAATGTATCATTCAAAGCTACTGAAGAAGCATTGAAAGAGCATTTTGAACCTTATGGCAATATATTGGAGGTCAAATTACTGAAAAAGCCTGATGGAAAACTTGTGGGATGTGCTTTTGTTCATTTCAAAAATGTACCTATGGCAAAAAAAGCATTGCTGAACACTAATATGAAACCGTTTTTGGGTAAGTTAAATACATAAATATGTCTCCTTACAACCTCCTCCGTAACAATTGGTTGGAATGGTTTTCTGCAATCATACATACTACATTTGTGATTTAGATATTAATAGAGATATCAATGACATCTTACCAGTCAAATAACACTTGGAAAGTAAGATTTATGATGATGATGTATGCTGGGTGAATTAAACGCTAATGTGTCTTGCTCATCTTAGTCCTTAGAATAGTCCATATCTAGACTTTAGGTTATTAAAAAAAGAAGCCATTCCTATTACTGTTCAAAAAATAAAGTCCTTTACTTCGGTGGGAATTTGCTGAAAACAAAATAAAGCAATATTCATTGAGGACAGAAACGTTTCTCTTCACATTCTAGGCAGGCCAATATCTGTCGATTGGGCAGTACCTAAGGATAAATATATGCAACACGTGGTGAACCGGCAGTTAGAAATGCAGGAGCAGGTCAAGAAGGAGGATTCCGACAGTGATGATGATGGACCACCCCTGACATTGTCTAATGATGACCTCAAACAGGAGATCAAGAGTGAGCTTATTATAACATTTTAATCAATACATAATTTTAAATCTATTATTGAAAGAAAAATATAAAAGTTATTCACATATAATACAGTCAACTTTGAGGGAGGGGTTATTGTCAAAAGAAAAAAAATTGTTACCTTTTTACAGGTGAATCAGATGAAGAGTCTGAAGATGATAAATCTAAAGATGATTCGGCGAGTGATGATGAAGGGAATGCAGATGAACCAAGTGAAGACGATGATGATGATGATGATGATGAAAATGAAGAATCTGATGATGAGGATCAGGATATGGATGATACACAAAGTGAAATTAGTACACAAGCTGAGAGGAAACGGTCAGTATTTACAACAAATGGAAATATACACTCACGCGTAATCCCCGGAGGCGTAGGCAAAGGTTTAACCATTACACCAACGTTTCGTCGAGCGTATTTCCTTCCTATAACGTGATAGGGGGCGAGTCTATCGCTCTACCGGGCACAATTGTGGGCTATTGCTGAACATTTCATGGTAGAAAAACTCAATATTGCTGTCACCCTACTCAGGGATTGAACTCGAGACGTCAGCACAGTAGTCGTAACGCGTACGCATTACAAGCATTATAGACTGACCGTGCCAAAAGATGCTTACCTCGGTAATCGTTTACCGATCTGTGAATGCCACTGGCTTTGAGCGTCTCATATATTGTATTTTTTTTTATAGCATAGATCGGCAAACGAGCAAATGGGTCACCTGATGGTAAGTGATCTCCACCGCCCATGTACGCCCACCACCAGAAGAATCATGGGCGCGTTGTCGACCTAAAAGGAAACGGATAATTAGGGATTGGGAAGGGGAGGGGATTTGGGCATCCGAATATCTCACTCACCGTACGAAACGCAGCAGCAAGCCGCTACTTTACGTTGGTTTCCTGTGAGACAGTGGTAACGACTCAGTCGAGCCAGCCCATTCATGCTGCAGACAAAACTGTCTACAGCGTGGCTCTACCACTCAAATAATATTGTATTGACAAAATAATATTGTAATGGCTTACATAGATTACACTTATAAGTATTGGATTGAATTGCAGTGTGAAATTGAACGACGCCGAGGACGGATGCACTGTGTTTATGACAAACATACCGTTCAGTGTGGACAACGATCAGCTAAAGCAGTTTGTGGAGCAGACTGGCCCTGTACAGTACGCACTCGTTTGTGTTGACAGAATGACCGAACACTCCAAGGGTTCTGGCTTTGTCAAGTTTGTGGTAAGGGGTTGTTATTAATTGATTTGAACAGTATTAAGGGAGTGGCAAATTTTTATTAAAATAAATAAATAAATACACCCAACAGTCACATACATAGTCCTGACCCCACAGTAAGATAAGAGTCTTGTGTCGTGGGTATCAGGAACTAAGAGAGACTTTCGGTCTCAACACCCAGACCTCGAAACAAATGTTAGTGGATCTCACAAACATTTATCTCAGTGGGGGGATCGAACCCGCGGCCTCTTGATTCACAGCCGGCTACTTGCCCGCTGCGCCACGACAACGCTTGTCTTCTGTTAGTTTAGATTTATTGGTAGAAGAAATTTGAGTTGCTTTGTATCGGAAAGAGTTAAGTCACAAATATATTTTGAACAAACCGTGATGTTATGTTATCTTTTAGAATAAAGAAGATGCGGAAAAATTCTTAGCACTACCACCAGCTCAACTGAAACTTGAAGGTCAAGTGATGCAAGTAAAACCCGCTTTGAAGAAGGAGAACTTGCAGAATGGGAAAAAGAAGGAAGCGAAAGACAACAGAAACTTGTACCTTGTGAAGGAGGGAGGTGAGTTTTACAAGTTTGTGATAAATAAAATAATTGGTAAAATATTCTGCCATTAGCAACTGCCGGACAGTGGACTTCACTGGAATATTTCATGTGAACTTATTTCTGTTGACTTCATTATTATGAAGTCCACAGGAGTGAGGCATCAGGGGTTATTATTAATACTTTTACTATAAAGCCGTCATGAGGAAAAAGGGCAAAAATGACATTTATTGCGTAACTTAGATAAATTCATATATACAGGGTTATTTTTAAAACACCAGCAACCTCGCAGGGGTAGATACCTAAGGTTATAAGCTACTACTTTTGTTCTACGACTTTTGATAATTTGTTAGATTTTATTTTCATACAAAAATAAGTATTCATTTAATTTCCGTCTTGAATGTTACCTACACGCATCGCAGATTACGTAAGCAAACACGCGAAGCGTGGGGAACCGAGCTAGCGTTGAAGGTCATCGCCCGAGCCAGCTGAGCGGCGCCTTTGAGTCGCGCGCGCACGCCGAACGCTACGAAGAAAAATACGACACAACAAAAACTTGTAAAATCATTTTTTTAAAATATATTGAGTTATATACAAACTCGTAGAACAAAAGTTGTTCCGTATGGGGTCAGCTATCTGGTCCTGCGAGGTTGCTGGAGTTTTAAAATTAACCCTGTATACAATGATCGATCCACCACAGATCAATACATGGTGCGGCAGTCCCAAATTAGGATTTTTTATGATTGTCAGTTTTTTTATGGTGACAGAATATATGGGTAGTAGTTCGACGTGCTTCTCTATCATCATTATAATGTGTCCACATGATTTTTATACTAGTTCATGTTATGTTAGTTATGTAACAAACATGCGGCTTTCTCATAGATAAGTCGACATCTTGATTTTGAGTTGAAAAGATTGTTGACAGTGATCGTGGCGGGAACAAAGGCGGCGGTCGGTCTGTCTGCGTCAGATATGTCGAAACGTTTAGCTCTCGAACGCAGCAAGACACAAATGCTGAAAAATTTAAACAGGTATGTAATATAATAATTTTATCAATATTCTGTAAAATGTTGTAGACATTAAGGAAGCTTTTTGTATCCTATTGATGTTTAAGTCAAGTATCTATAATAAATTGACGAACTCCATTAGTCCTCGAATATTTAATTTTATGTGTAATAAATAAAATGAAGTGCGGTGAGGAGTGTCGATTTAGATCGGATTTTTGTTTTTATTTTGCATACAACATTTTTATTTGTCAACAGATTCGTGTCCCGGTACCGCTTGGTGGTGTCCAACCTGCCTCCGAACTGCACGGACTCGCGTCTCCGCAGCATCTGCCTGGAGGCAGCCGGCCGGCGCGCCACCATCACCGAGGCGAGGGTCATGAGAGACCTGCGCAGCCCGACGGGCAGGGATGGGAAGCATCCGTAAGTACACAACTGCACGGACTCGCGTCTCCGCAGCATCTGCCTGGAGGCAGCCGGCCGGCGCGCCACCATCACCGAGGCGAGGGTCATGAGAGACCTGCGCAGCCCGACGGGCAGGGATGGGAAGCATCCGTAAGTACACAACTGCACGGACTCGCGTCTCCGCAGCATCTGCCTGGAGGCAGCCGGCCGGCGCGCCACCATCACCGAGGCGAGGGTCATGAGAGACCTGCGCAGCCCGACGGGCAGGGATGGGAAGCATCCGTAAGTACACAACTGCACGGACTCGCGTCTCCGCAGCATCTGCCTGGAGGCAGCCGGCCGGCGCGCCACCATCACCGAGGCGAGGGTCATGAGAGACCTGCGCAGCCCGACGGGCAGGGATGGGAAGCATCCGTAAGTACACAACTGCACGGACTCGCGTCTCCGCAGCATCTGCCTGGAGGCAGCCGGCCGGCGCGCCACCATCACCGAGGCGAGGGTCATGAGAGACCTGCGCAGCCCGACGGGCAGGGATGGGAAGCATCCGTAAGTACACAACTGCACGGACTCGCGTCTCCGCAGCATCTGCCTGGAGGCAGCCGGCCGGCGCGCCACCATCACCGAGGCGAGGGTCATGAGAGACCTGCGCAGCCCGACGGGCAGGGATGGGAAGCATCCGTAAGTACACAACTGCACGGACTCGCGTCTCCGCAGCATCTGCCTGGAGGCAGCCGGCCGGCGCGCCACCATCACCGAGGCGAGGGTCATGAGAGACCTGCGCAGCCCGACGGGCAGGGATGGGAAGCATCCGTAAGTACACAACTGCACGGACTCGCGTCTCCGCAGCATCTGCCTGGAGGCAGCCGGCCGGCGCGCCACCATCACCGAGGCGAGGGTCATGAGAGACCTGCGCAGCCCGACGGGCAGGGATGGGAAGCATCCGTAAGTACACAACTGCACGGACTCGCGTCTCCGCAGCATCTGCCTGGAGGCAGCCGGCCGGCGCGCCACCATCACCGAGGCGAGGGTCATGAGAGACCTGCGCAGCCCGACGGGCAGGGATGGGAAGCATCCGTAAGTACACAACTGCACGGACTCGCGTCTCCGCAGCATCTGCCTGGAGGCAGCCGGCCGGCGCGCCACCATCACCGAGGCGAGGGTCATGAGAGACCTGCGCAGCCCGACGGGCAGGGATGGGAAGCATCCGTAAGTACACAACTGCACGGACTCGCGTCTCCGCAGCATCTGCCTGGAGGCAGCCGGCCGGCGCGCCACCATCACCGAGGCGAGGGTCATGAGAGACCTGCGCAGCCCGACGGGCAGGGATGGGAAGCATCCGTAAGTACACAACTGCACGGACTCGCGTCTCCGCAGCATCTGCCTGGAGGCAGCCGGCCGGCGCGCCACCATCACCGAGGCGAGGGTCATGAGAGACCTGCGCAGCCCGACGGGCAGGGATGGGAAGCATCCGTAAGTACACAACTGCACGGACTCGCGTCTCCGCAGCATCTGCCTGGAGGCAGCCGGCCGGCGCGCCACCATCACCGAGGCGAGGGTCATGAGAGACCTGCGCAGCCCGACGGGCAGGGATGGGAAGCATCCGTAAGTACACAACTGCACGGACTCGCGTCTCCGCAGCATCTGCCTGGAGGCAGCCGGCCGGCGCGCCACCATCACCGAAGCGAGGGTCATGAGAGACCTGCGCAGCCCGACGGGCAGGGATGGGAAGCATCCGTAAGTACACAACTGCACGGACTCGCGTCTCCGCAGCATCTGCCTGGAGGCAGCCGGCCGGCGCGCCACCATCACCGAGGCGAGGGTCATGAGAGACCTGCGCAGCCCGACGGGCAGGGATGGGAAGCATCCGTAAGTACACAACTGCACGGACTCGCGTCTCCGCAGCATCTGCCTGGAGGCAGCCGGCCGGCGCGCCACCATCACCGAGGCGAGGGTCATGAGAGACCTGCGCAGCCCGACGGGCAGGGATGGGAAGCATCCGTAAGTACACAACTGCACGGACTCGCGTCTCCGCAGCATCTGCCTGGAGGCAGCCGGCCGGCGCGCCACCATCACCGAAGCGAGGGTCATGAGAGACCTGCGCAGCCCGACGGGCAGGGATGGGAAGCATCCGTAAGTACACAACTGCACGGACTCGCGTCTCCGCAGCATCTGCCTGGAGGCAGCCGGCCGGCGCGCCACCATCACCGAAGCGAGGGTCATGAGAGACCTGCGCAGCCCGACGGGCAGGGATGGGAAGCATCCGTAAGTACACGACTGCACACATCCTCAAGAAATCGGCAGCTGGACTCGAAAGGTCACATGCAGCCCGCGGTGGCACCTGAAACCCCCTACCTTGCTCTATGAGTCCATGACTAAAAAAATTAACAACAACTGTAATATGCATTGCACTGCGGATCTACATCCTTGTCAGGCCTTCGCGCATTTTAACTTGGAGATCGGGCGGTTTATGTAGAACGTCAGGATTGCTACCACCGCTTTGTCTATTTCTGCCGCCTAGCAACAGTGTATAAGCACTGTTTCGGTTTGAAGGACATTGAAGCCAGTTAAATTACTGGGCATTATGAGACTTAACATCTTATGTCTCAGGGTTTCGAGCGCAGTTCAGTGCCGTGTAGTGCTTTTTAATTGAAAGTTCTGTGTGGTGTTGCTTTTGTGTATGGGCAGCCTTGGCGCTTACCATCAGGCGAGCGCCTTGCTCGTTTCATCATTCAATCAAATAAAAATATATATGATATAATTATTTATTATGTTTAAAATTGCTGCAGGTCAAAAGGTTACGGTTTCGTGATGTTCATGCGGCACGAAGACGCACTCGCCTGTCTCAGGAAACTTAACAACAATCCAGACATATTCGACAAGAATAACGTAAGTACTTGTTGAAGTGATAACTTCTTATGGGAGGGTAAACCGCTTCGTAACGTAACGGGTTACGGCGCCACTCTGTCAGGCTTCCCTTTCTCTCACGCATACGGTAGCAGTTGGCAGGCTCCTCCACTCTCAATTTAACCCACATTAGTTTAGGTTGTCACTTCTGACGAGCGTCCCGAGGTGCATACGTTTTTTTTTTCATATAGGCGGATTCTTTTGCGTCACATTATATTATTGTCGATGGTCAATCCACCAATGTTTAATTCTAATCTGGGATGATGTTATCACTGTGCTATGTAGGGCTCCGACCCCGAAGAGCCAACTACATATCTTTTTTAATTTTGGTCTTATCATCTCATTGGTCTGTTAAACGTACTTAGGGTAAGAACTTCTAAGGTTCAGGGTCCAAATCCTAGGTCGGGCAATCACAAATTGTGTTTGTTTTTCGATTTGAAAAAAAACACACATGAGAGTTGTACAGGTTTAAAACTTGTGCCCAACAGGGCAATAGGCTCTTCTTTTATCCATCCGGGGATCTGCCTACCCCTTTAAAGATACAGACGTGAGCTAAAAGTGTTTATATTTGAGTTTATCTTATTTTTCAGAGACCCATAGTATCATTCTCAATAGAAGACCGGACAGCGCTCAATGCAAGAAAAAAGAGATTGGAAAAATCTATAGCTAACAATCCTCTAGCCCAAAACAACAACGACGCAGAAGCAGTTAAACGTAGGAACAGGAAACGGAAGAATCAAATGCCGCCCGACGAGAGTTACGTAAAAAAAGGGAGATTCGAAAAGAACAAACCAACTCCACCTGGCAAATTTGTGAGGAGACCTGATGATGAAGATATTGGCGAGTATACAGGTATGGTTTAACCTAATGTTTGCTATTGTTTTTCAATATTTTTATATTTTATATTATATTATCAATTATGTTTTATTAATTCATTATGATTATATTTTAAGTATAAAAAGTTACTTTAAAACACGTGTGAAACAGGATTATCCAAACGTCACATGTAATCCGAGAACAACATTTTTAATATACGATATACATATCAACAAAATAATATTACTTCGTTTTTTCAGCTGGTACTGATATAATTTTTAGTAATATTATTTTGTAATCCAGGGTTGACTGCAAAAGAAGGAGCGCAGCATAAACTAAGAAATAACCACAAGTTGAGAGAGCAAGCGGACTTGCACAGAAGAAACGTGAAAATGGAGAAGAAGAAGAGTAAACACGCTCTGAGACTGAAGAAAGCTGCTAAAGAGAGAGTTAAGCAGCCCAAACAGAAGATCAACAAGGGCCAACCTTCTAGAAGGAAGAAGTTTAAGCAGCGCACAAATTAATCGTGAAAATTGTTGTACGGTTTCAAGCGAAAAAATGCTGCTATGTATATATAAAATGTTATTATTTTAAATACATTTTGATGTAATAATAAATATATAATACTCCCAGTCTTGTTTTATAACTTCACATTGTACTGAGCAATGGCCTCCTCTACGAATGACAAGGACCACCATGGTGGTCTAATGTGATTTGTAAAAATAGGGTAAAAATAAGGCTTTGGCAGACTTCACGTACCTTCGAAATTCTTATGAAGAATTCAGGTATGCAGGTTTCCTCATGATGTTTCCTTCACCCATAAAGGAAGCGAAAATTAACAATGAATACACACGGAACTTGAAAAGTCAGAGATGTATGCTATTAGGGCTGGTTTCGAATTTGGGACTCATTTCGGGAGTCCTTTTGCCCTGCTGAGCTATCGCAGCCAAATTTGGCGATGTGAACAAAGTGATTAATCAAGGACGTTATAAATCTACCACTATAATTACATTTAAAAATGGAATCTGCTTCCTTCTAGCGTTCATATGGTTCAATTTAGTTGATTTAGTGGACCCGTGTGATCGCGCTATAACTGTGAAAGAACTTCGTCGTCCGAGTGCGCTTCGGTTACTGGTTACCAAGATACGAGTAGCGTCCGAGTAGATCCACACATCCCAGTGCGCTTGGTCCGAGTATACTCATTGTAAGTATATCCACTGGTTATCGTGGCTTGTTATGACGCGTTACTGATTTCGGACGTTCGTTAATCTCATTCGACAGCAACAAAGAGGAGATAGAAATAAATGATACACTTTCGTAGTCCAATGTAGTAAAATAGAATTGACCCCGACGTGATTTGAACACGCAACCTTCTGATCTGGAGTCAGACGCGCTACCGTTGCGCCACGGAGTCGATGTACATGTTATAATAATAATGCGTTTATTTGTATGAATACTGTACAATGATGTTACATAATTAGTTTTAGAGTCCAGAGTATTCTGCCGTTTCCAGCGTACAAATATTAATAATTTATATTATGATTACAGAATAAGATTTTTATAATTATTACATATTTTTCATCTATGTCTAATTAATGTATGTCATTTAGATAGATACAAATCTAAGTCAAATGCAGAGTCAATAATCTCTGTTAAAAATTCATTTGTCGAGTAATAGCATTTTTTTAGTAGGAAGTTAAATAATTTGCATTTGAAGATATTAAAATTAAGGGTTTTGAAGACATCTGGTAATTTATTATAAATTCGAATTGCCATGCAGTATACATTATTTGAGAATAAGTTATTATTTTGTTTTGGTACATATAGCTTATAAATTTTTCGACTTGGTCTACGTACAACGTCATTATGCATATTAAAAAGTAGTTTATGTTTATGCACAAAGATACAAATCTCAAAAATATATAAAGAAGGGAGAGGCAGAATCTTGTATCGTTTGAATAATGCAACACAGCTGCCCAGCGGTTGAGCGCCACTGATTGAGCGCATACATTGTTTTTGTGCTCGAAATGCTCTTAATATTTCAACGGAATTGCCCCATATTATTAAGCCGTATCTTAGAATTGACGAAACATAACCATGATAAGCACAAAGTGCTGCGTTTACACTAGCTACACACCTTATTTTATACAGGACAAATACGAACCTATCTACTTTTTTGCAAACTTCCTCAATGTGTGCTTTCCAGCTACAATATTTATCTATAACTATTCCTAGGAATTTAGTACTTTCAACCTCTTCTACAATATTGGTAGTGTGAGAGACAAGAAGTTGTGCGCGAAGTAGAAGTGTTACCAATAATTACCTAACAGCTTTCGAGACTTACGAATTCGAGTGACTATTTTTAAAATTATTATTCAGCGCCAAACAAAATATTCCTACTTCCCAATATTTATGTATAGTAACTAGTTTATTCATTTTTAATTTATTTGTTTTATAGTATTACTTACTGAATGTGTAAGTTTGGATGTCTGTTAGTCAGTCATGCGGTAACTTATTTTACAGAATCTAACTTACAATCATTAATCAAAGCATTCTTGAGAAAATCTTAGGTACCTTAGAGAGAATTTACATAGAAAAATAAAACAACTGGGTATTTATTTGATAGGTTTACTTTACGTATAAAACAAAATTGATACCTATTAAAATGCACCAATTTAACTTAATTAAGCATTACCTACCTACCCTCTTAATAAAAATACGTTATATTTTTAACAAAAACAAATATAAATTAAATATTACTAAAAACCGATCCAAATTAAGTATTATCACATTTTTTCCAGTCACAAAATAAATTGCTATAACAATTATACATATATTTTCCCTATCATTTAGCATTACGTAAAATATCATGTACGGTCAAAGTAATATGAATGTAAAATTCCACTACATCTTTTAAAAAATGCTTAGTGTGTAACGAATACAAGCTGGCGATATAATGATTCAGAAATGGCGACCGTTTGTATATGTATTATTTGTTATACTTTAGGCTTGCCACGCTGATGACCGATTTGCGCCATATAATTTAATGGAATGTAGGTTCCGCGCGACCATAACGCAGCGCTGCGGTAGTTTTTATTTCGTATTTAACTGTGACTATAACCGCATGCTGGGCCTTTCCTCTGTATAAGTTTTCTGCAGCAGACCGCAGTCGTCCAAGTGGCAGTAGACCGCCGTCAGGTACTCTTCAGGGTGGCGTATGTAATGCTGGACGTGTGGAGATTTCTCCCAGCACTTCCAGTTGCACTGTAAGGATATCAGATGTTATGCATCGACTTATAAAAAAAGGAGGACGGAGCGCTACTAATATCGACAGTGATGCAGGTTCTTGATGTATGTGTGCGAAAGTTGAGGGATACCAGATAAATGAAAATATTCCCCATTTTTAACCAACTCCTAAAAGGTTTTATATTCGACCCGTGTGTATTGAATAAAGTATGTACATGGTAATTAAGTACTTAGTTCAAACAATTAATTGATTCGTGTAATTGTGGGGTAGGTATATGAAAAGATAAAAATTAAATTAAAATCCTTTAAAATGATTTAATTTTTTATAAACATGCCTTTTACTTTGCACGGACCGTTCAGTAGCTTCTAATTTGGAAATATGGTGATCTCGAATGCTCAAATATTTTTCTAAAATACATTTAATTAGATTAATCCTATATTCGGTGCCTGCCAGAGTGTGTTTTAATTCCAAATTGAAAAAAAAAATACTATTCGCTATAAAATGTCGTCACCGTTCCGCATGACGAGAACCTCGTAAAAGCCAAAAAGATAAAACTACCAAATATTTAGATGTGGCACACGAGGTTACCGAGATGTGGGATGTTGACTCAACAATAATTGTACCGATAGTCGTCTCTGGGTTGATACCGAAGAGCCTCGACAAACATCTTCAGAGGCTCTCAATTGGTCTTTGGGTCAAAGTCCAGATACAGAAAGCGGTGTTATTGGACACAGCACGCATTGTGAGGAGGTTTCTCTCTCTTAGGTCCTAACCGCCGGTGGCTTGGGTCCTAGGCCTCGCCATTGGAGAGTAATATTTTTATATTTTTAAATGTTTTGTTTTTTGTTTGTAACTAATATTTAAAAATGTAAAACATCCTTTTAAAATAAAGAGTACTGTACAAAACAAAGTTCAAAACGCACTGATAAATAAATAGTATACATTACGTATAAATAATGTTAAATAATTTTATTCTAATATGTGTAATGTAATTATTATGATTCATGTTGGTTGAAATAAATGATATTATTATTATTATTATAAATAAAAAAAGTCGGGGCTTGTGCCGCTGCCGCGCAACACAAATTTTACCGAATCCAAAAATACCTTTAGACATTAATGTTATTATTTACTTCTCACAGAGTTTCTAAAGATAAATTTTATGTTTTGGTAATCTTGATAATATGAAGCCGGTTAAGCTTCAAAAAAGAAGGTTCTCAATACGGCGAATTTATTTTTTTATTTATTTGTTTGTTCGAGGAGTTTAATATCTTTACTCCATATTCCGTTATCAGATTTTAACAAAATATATATGCAGTACCATAGCTAGGAAGGGAGAGGGGGGCACTCTACCCCGGTTGTCACCGGTTTTGGGAACTCGACCTGATATAACCCGAAATAATATTCAAAAATTGGGAAATCCTCTCCTCTATCCTCCTTTTTTGAAATCGGTTAAAATACATTAAATCATTTTAAAGCTTTCATTCTTAGGGTGACAGCCAAATCAAATCCACCCCGGGTGCCACCCGTGCTAGCTACGCCATTGTATATAGGAGACCGCTTAGTACTTAAACTTTATCGAACATCAACATATTTCAACAAAGCGGTCCATATTTGATGGGAAAATATATGTTCGTACATTAAAAATAAAATATACGCTTAATTGACAACCTCCTCCTGGTTTAAAGTCGGTTAGTAATTTTTGAACTAATGTTCTTAATTACAACGGAATACTCACACTTTGGGGAAAATACCTCATTTATTTTCTGGCAACACATGCACGTGAAGTTGACGTTTATATTCCGAATATTACGTAAATAATTTTACCAAAAACATTATAAAAGTGATTATAAATTTATATGTTACCTGTGCTAAGTAATTCCTTGATATTTCTTTTTCGATGTCGAATTGTTTTTACAATGTTTTATGACACATGTCGGCATTATTATATTTTTTTAAATCCAAGTTGGAGTGAACGTTACACAAGGCGGTCGTGTCGCGTAATGGCGGAAACTGGCACACTATGATGAGAGTGTGTGCGTGAGACCCGTATACGTACAGCATTCTGGCACACTATGGGTCACTTCACTTTCGATGTATGGGACGTGGTGTCCCCCATAGTCTATGTGTTATGTAATTTCTTGTCTTATGTAACTACGAGCCCCTGGAAGGGTTTATCGCATAATTGACGACATGATATAAGAGAAAATTGCCATTTACGCGGCCGCGTTATGTAATTTGATAGGAGGAAACGGGGAAAGTCGTTCCCCGCATTAAAACAATTGTGTAATGCACAAATATTTTTTTCGGGATTGAGTGTTGAGAGACTGAACTGGTTCCCACGATACAATACTCTGTGGTACCAGTACTATGAGTGTATATACAGGGTTAATTTTAAAACACCAGCAACCTCGCAGGACCAGATAGCTGACCCCATACGGAACAACTTTTGTTCTACGAGTTTGTATATAACTCAATATATTTAAAAAAAAATGATTTTACAAGTTTTTGTTGTGTCGTATTTTTCTTCCTAGCGTTCGGCGTGCGAGCGCGACTCAAAGAAGCCGCTCAGCTGGCTCGGGCGATGACCTTCAACGCTAGCCCCGTTCCCCACGCTTCGCGTGTTTGCTTACGTAATCTGCGATGCGTGTAGGTAACATACAAGACGGAAATTAAATGAATACTTATTTTTGTATGAAAATAAAATCTAACAAATTATCAAAAGTCGTAGAACAAAAGTAGTAGCTTATAACCTTAGGTATCTACCCCTGCGAGGTTGCTGGTGTTTTAAAAATAACCCTGTATTTTTTGATTGTGACTTGATATCGACCACCGCACACAGAACCCGCCATAGTAGCTCGTTCAGGCGAGTCGCGTTCCGGGATCAGTGTATATACGGTAACTTCAGGCCGGCATAATTCTGCCGACCGTCGAGTTACCCGATGACTCTTGAGATTCGACATTATGTTATGACTGCGCTGTACTTAACATCAAGTTCAATGAAGTCACTGCCATGCTGGGTTAAAAAAAATGTTACCTTCATGCCATATTGATTACCTTTTTTTTTAGAGACTATCCCGCCCACACACCCGCCACTGTAACTCCTGTGCACCAGGAACAACAGTGGCACGCATTTTTGTCGACACCGAGCAGTGAAGCTCGGCGAGTGTCTGGGAATGCCTAAATGTCTTATGTCCGAATACTGAAACGCTACTTAGCTGTCTGGCGGCTAACGGCTACTTATTTTCATACAATTTTGACAGCTAAGAGGGATTTAACTTGTTTAAAACGATCTTAAATACTTAAGTAGCGTTTCAGTATACGGGCGTTAGTCCCGCAACGATATATTCATTACCTTCATGCCCATAGCGAGCCATGAGTCGTGGGCATGCCTGCTCCTGCCGGCGGTGCCCACAGGGTCGGCGAGGGAGCACAGGAACAGTCCCGGGGCGCGGCACGGCGTGCTGTGGTACACTTGCGTAGCGCGCATGTAGTGTTTCGTCGCAACGTTGTAGAATAGATTCATGTGGAATCTGATAATTATATGTGTTGTTGGTCATTTTATACTTATGCATATTCTAGATGTAGGTACTTATACAAGATTTAAGAAGGAAACCGGACTCTGGTCTAGTGCCAAGTTTTCAAAATGAACATCCTCAAAGTGGGCTCGAACCCGCGGCCTCATGTTTCACAGTCGGCTACTTGCCAACTGAGCTACGGAGGCTGTCAGGACAGACAGACGTGCAGGCTGACACACTGTGACAGACCGCGTAAGATAAGTAATAGGGTCCCGTTGAGACATTATGAGTACAGACCATGAAAAGCACATGTCTACTCACACAGTATATGCTCTTAGAGTTTTCTGCATAACTTTGTTATTGGGGAATACTGCTACAGGGAGGCCGACCGGTATTTCGTACACGTCCGCCGGCGAGTCCCATATTTGGGCCGCCACGCGATCCAGAACTGGTTGGTACCTGCAAATATAGTCACACAAACTTTGATACTGGTTTAAAAAAGTATCGTGGAAACAAAACCGGTATGATTCCAAACTCGGCAGTAGAATGTAGACCGCAGCGAGTAGCGACTTTTTTTTTGTCGCAAGGAAAAGCGTTTTATCACTACCGTTCCGCCCCGGGGGAGGCGGGACGGTTATGTTGGGCTCTGCCGGCCTTACGACCCAGCGCGGCCACCCGGGAGAAGTGGAAAACATCCGGGCGACCGCTGGGCCGAGTCCCGACACTATATACACCCTATGTCGACATATACCATTATAAGCAATTCTGTTTTTTTCTTTTATTGCATACACCGGCAAAAGAACAAGTGGGTCACCTAATATAAAGTGATCTCTAGCGCTCATGCATGCCCACTAAGCTAAAAGAATCATAGGCGCGTTGCCGCGCTCAAAGGAAAGGGATAATTAAGGGATTGGGTAGGGGAGGGGATTTAGGCCTCCGGATATCTTACTCACCGTACGAAACGCAGCAGCAAGCCGCTACTTTACATCGGTTTTCTGTGAGACAGAGGTAACGACCCGGTCGAGCCGGCCCATTCATACTGTAGACAAAACTACAGCGTGGCTCTACCACTAAAATATTATGATAACGAGTACTTAATTTACGTTTATGATGATAATATGATTATGAGTATTTAATGTTTTACTCACCTTTCTTTATCATGGGTGGTGTGAACCAGCATTTCAGCCCACACGTACGCACCCACAGAAAATCCGTGCACCACCAAAGGGCCAAAGTCTTGGTTACTCTCCAAGAACTTCAAAATATCTGCTGCTATGACCTGAAGATCAGAAAATGATGTCTTTATACCTATTCGGGCAGCAATTTTTCGAGGGCTCATCTATGGGTTGTGAGTGAGATAACTACAATATTTAATGAACTTTGGTGGAAGCGTTACCATTCAGTAACGTTTGTATGAAGTATGAGATATCCATACATAATATCGAGCCTGTTATGGAAGAACATCGTAAGTGACATTTTGTAGGTATTTCACTTTTTTGGCGTAGCGTATAGCTAATATAATTTAAGGCCTAATGCAAAAATCCTTAGGCTCATATCTGTAGAAATGGCAAAATAATAACTGAAAATCAATTTTATCGTAAACGAAAAAAGTAAAAGTTTTAAAAAAATGAATAGTAAAATTATCGTAACCTACAATATCCTACAAATTAAAAGGTGTGGAAATAAAATGTGAAATGAATTTTAGTCGTGAGAATAGGAGGAATATACATGACATTTACTGGGGTTTATGGAGAAGTTCTATGAGACAGCGTGATTGGCTTCTAGGATTAGTCGAGGAGACAAATGTTCGTCAACGAAAAGTAGAAAGTGGTAGTAGGCGATCAGTCTCATATCGTCTTCTACTTTCGTTTTGTCTCCGTTTCCTTGGCGAGACGGAGACAAAACGAAAGTACATACAGCAATTTTTGTTAAAAACATTAGGGATATCACAAATGACGTTAAGATATACTCTTAAGAATGCAAGAGCTTTAAATGTCTCTAAGCCAGATGAAAGAGGCCAATCCACACCTATTAACAAATACAATGAGTCGATAATTCAAGGAGATAAACAATTTATTGAAAATTCCAGCCGTCAAGTCCCACTATTGCCGAAATAAAGGAAATAAATTATATTTACTTTCCTAATTCAAAAATCTGTCGTTCCTTTATAATAAAGTTTATCTTCAAGATGATATTTGCTGCGGCCAAAATAAAAATAGAGCAATCCTTTCGATGTTATCATACTTTATAAGTAACTTTGCAAT
Source organism: Amorpha juglandis (assembly GCA_949126905.1). Classification (NCBI taxonomy): domain Eukaryota; kingdom Metazoa; phylum Arthropoda; class Insecta; order Lepidoptera; family Sphingidae; genus Amorpha; species Amorpha juglandis. The sequence continues at coordinate 7,108,730 of OX421386.1, read as the reverse complement.
GTTCATTGAGGATATAACCACAAACTGTTTGGTTCCTGGGCATACGATGATGGCGATAGATTCATAATCATTCATAAAAGGAATGCTGTTTGGACTCCATCCCAGTGGCCTACATTAATTTCGAACGCTAGAATCAATCCGAAAAATTATAAAACCATAATGCTAGAAAATGGTGATATCTTGGACACGAAAAGCTATGCAGATGTATATTTACCTAAATCTATCAAAATTCCAGTTACGAAGCTACAAACAGCTTGTTTTCAACGAAGTGAACCTAAAAAATTACTTAATTATGCATTTTCTACGCCTACAGAAATTCGATGAATGGACCTGGGGCTTTTTAATAAGATTTTGACAAAGTCTAAAGCGTCTTCAGACACCCACGGCAGCGTATTCTGCAAAACTACCTATTCCTACACCAAAGTACATGGACTTGAAAAAAATATGTGAGAAGAGTATAATTCCTGCACAATATGCGCAGGAATATCTGAGTTTACCTTATGATGGTATTACAAAAGATTTTCTACCAGAGGAAATTAGTGATGATGAATGATTGTTTATAATGGAAGTTGATAATTTAATAAGAATAAAAATTGATATATGATTGAGTTTTCGTTTTATTATAAAAGTTTGATATACATATAGGACTTACAGGAGAAAGAACAGAGTATATAGCATATTTTTACATAAATATATAAGCTGACTATATTGATAAATCATATCGTAAGTGACAATTTTTGAAAATCATATGGAAATAGTAAACTAATATTTTATCGTAAGTGACAAAAGTACTTATTGCTTAAGTTTTACTGCAATCATTTCATTGATAACACGAAAGTCATTTTAAGTTATGCAATATATATAAAAACCGGGGATCTCTAACTAACATATAAAAAATAATCAATAAAAAACCTCTCCTGTAAATTAGACAAATGTCACTTACGATGTTCTTCCATAACAGGCTCGATATATAAACTCACAATTCGCCGAACTAAATTCCTCCCCGTGATGTAATCGGTGGCGAGCCTATAATCACATCTGACATAAATTCCAGTCCCGAATTAATCGATATTTTGAATCGCAAAACTCCGACTTGAATTTGAAGCCAATATTTCATTGGTTTCCTAGCCCAAGCACAATGTCACAAGACCAATGAGATTTCCAATAGCATATTACTAGCCAGGGTCTAGATTGGTGTCTAATATGCTGACCACATACACTAATGCCATTAAAGGACAGTTGCCCCTCCGTCTTCCATATCGAAGATGCGTCAGTATGTGTTTCATAGTCTTTACTGTACCTGTGAGCCCTTCGCCGGCCACATCAGCTGCAACGGAGAGCAGGATACGCTGATGACGTCATAGTCCTGCTCCAAGTAGATTTTGGCGTACTTCATCACGTGTTTCGGCTTGGCCAACATCCAGTTCATCATGATGCACAATGGTTTGCTCAAACGTTGGTTTAGCCTGGCGACAAATATTGTATAGCGAATTATACAAAACTGGATTTTTGTTTTCATTTATGTCACTCTAGTGACTAAGATTTTTGTGGCATTTTTTTATCAATCTGAATGATGAACCGAGCTCCTGCTCGGTAATGGTAAGCGTAACACCTACCTATAGAAAGAACCAACACTACATAGAACTTTGTATCACAAAACGCTACCTATATGTATGGTACTGGACTGCCCTCGTTGCCACGAGACACAGAATCCACGCCGCGGAGTAAACGTATTCAAGTTTAATTTATTTGTTTTACACACTTCATATACATATCTATATAAATGTATATAGGCCGACTACTACCGGAGGCATTCTTGTCAACCTAAGGTGGGGCCGATATAGAAGAAATTAGATGTAAAAACAAACAAGATATTGCCTCAGTCAAGATTTATATTGTACTAGATGACCCGGTGAACTTCGTATCACCTACATAATATATTTGTGTAAAATGTGGTCAAAACTTAATACAAATGTTTTATTTACATTAAATGCAATTAAGTGAGGTACTGCGCCATTGCACGTGAGGTAGCCCGTCGCACATTTAATTGACTTCGACGACCTAAGTCAGGTCGTCTCCCACCTCCCTCCGGTTGGACAGTCCTGTCCCCGTCCCGTCCCCGTCCCGTCCCCGTCCTGTCCCCGTCCTGTCCGCGTCCCGTCCCCGTCCTGTCCCCGTCCCGCCTCCTGTCCCTGTCCTGTCCTGTCTCACTGTCCTGTCTCACTGTCCTGTCTCTCTGTCATGTCTCTCTGTCCTGTCTCACTGTCCTGTCTCACTGTCCTGTCTCACTGTCCTGTCTCACTATCCTGTCTCACTGGCCTGTCTCACTGTCCTGTCTCACTGTCCTGTCTCACTGTCCTGTCTCACTGTCCTGTCTCTCTGTCATGTCTCTCTGTCCTGTCTCACTGTCCTGTCTCACTGTCCTGTCTCACTGTCCTGTCTCACTGTCCTGTCTCACTATCCTGTCTCACTGGCCTGTCTCACTGTCCTGTCTCACTGTCCTGTCTCAGTGTCCTGTCTCACTGTCCTGTCTCACTGTCCTGTCTCACTGTCCTGTCTCACTGTCCTGTCTCACTGTCCTGTCTCACTGTCCAGTCTCACTGTCCTGTCTCACTGTCCTGTCTCACTGTCCTGTCTCACTGTCCTGTCTCACTGTCCTGTCTCACTGTCCTGTCTCACTGTCCTGTCTCACTGTCCTGTCTCACTGTCCTATCTCACTGTCCTGTCTCACTGTCCTGTCTCACTGTCCTGTCTCACTGTCCTGTCTCACTGTCCTGTCTCTCTGTCATGTCTCTCTGTCCTGTTTCACTGTCCTGTCTCACTGTCCTGTCTCACTGTCCTGTCTCACTGTCCTGTCTCACTGTCCTGTCTCACTGTCCTGTCTCACTGTCCTGTCTCACTGTCCTGTCTCACTTTCCTGTCTCACTGTCCTGTCTCACTGTCCTGTCCCTGTCCAGTCTAGACGCTATACGACCCGTCATCACGGCAAGCTTCGCAACGACAACCATCCGGTTTATACTAAAACATTCCAAAATCAACAACTACTAATAAATTAAAAATTAATTAAAAAAACATTGTCCAGCGGACAAAATTGTGAATCTAAACCATTCTCAGATCCCCTTGAACACACACAAAAAATTTCATCAAAATCGGTCCAGTCGTTTAAGAGAAGTTCAGGAACATACACACTCACAGAAGAATTATATATATAAAGATGATTGTGACCAATTAATTAATCGGTTATTGAAAATCGATTATCAACATCACTGGAATTCAGCACATTTTGCGAGCCCCATTTAGATGTAAAGTGTAGGTACTTAAGGGCCTTCCGTGAGCAAACGACCTTGACTGACTCGCGCCATACTAAATCGTGTACTTGGTGTGTGAGTTTTCGTGCAGAATATGCACGTATTTAGCGAATAATTGATTTAAAACATCAGGTTTTCGTCTTTTCGAAAATTTAAAACGGGCAAAATATTCGTTATTAAATAGCCTATCTAGTGATGTTAATCTCATTTGAAAACATTCTGTACTTTAAAAGGAGACGCACGGAATCTTTGCATTTTTCTCATTTTTATGGTTCATTTATAACGACAATTTAAAAATATATATCAGCATTAACATGAATTTGAATCGAACAAAGTAAAGTATAACAGATTGTAGAAATATATTGTATATTTTTTTAATCAATATTTATTTTAAGTAATGACTAGATAGCCTCTAAAAACATCGATCGCGCGGCGTTTTGCTGGTGGCATGGCCTTAAGTGAGAATGTAACAGAAAACTATCATTTACGAGGTCCATTCATACAATATGTTTTCAAAAAGTATAACTCGCAATTTAAGTTTCCTATTGTTTTCTCGTCTTTGTCTTGGAATAAACATCAATGTGTAGGCAATATACATCAATGCCGATAAACTCTCTAATATCTAAATGGGTCTGTGACACCGCAATTTTGAACATATTTTTTTATTGTATCCTGATTTAAAGAAAATGTGCCCAGCCGTATAAAAGTTACAGATGGTTTTCTAATTGACGTCGTCGGAGGTTTATCACGATTAATTGAATCAAGAACGGTGCAGCAGTGATTGTACTTCTAACCGCTTCACGTCGAACCGGCTCGCATGTATAGATGAAACGGTCTAGTTCCCTCAAGCCTTTCAATCTTTAAATCTAGAAAGTATTTTTAAAAAACTCAATGGCGACCGTAGTATATATGTCTTTGTGTATTAGTTTCATAATTAGGTTTTACTTCACAACCGAATAATTGATATTCAAGCTTATAATTATGTTACAGCGTAAGTTAATTTCTAATTGACTGCCACCGTGTCACAGCGGGTGAGTGGTCGTGGGTTCGATTCCCGCACCGAGACAAATGTTTGTATGATCCAAAAATTTATATTTCAGGTGTGGTTGTTGTAGGACCGCAAGTTCCTCGTTGTTTCTGATACCAACGATACAGGTTAACCTAGTGAGGGGTCAGCACTATGTGTGTGCCGGTTGTATTATCTTTTCTTTTTTACATGGTATTAAATGAAGTCGCTTCCGCTGTCTGTTCGCTTAGATCCTTTAAACTATTCAACAGATTTCAATGCAGTTTTCAGCAATAGATAGAGTGATTCATGAGGAAGGTTTATATGTAGGTATATTACATACATATTATAGTACAAATAATAAAATCGTGTTAAAAAGCCGAAAAGTTCAGATTTGTAAAGTGATGTAACAAACGTAATATTTTTATCCGTCCCAAGCCGGCGCGGGTCGCTAGTTATTCATATTTGATACACGTTTTACTTTAACTTACGGAATATATAATGAAAGTAGTAGTTCAATAGTTAAACAATGGATAGGATAAGAACACGGTATTTCTGCCTCATTATTATTTAACAGGGACACGTGGCACGGAGGTCGGCCGCGTGCGTACTAGACGCTGCGACCACCGTAGACAAAAATAATAGTGTGTAAGGACAAGTGAAACGCTTTCGAAAACTGACACAGATGGTACACAGGACGGAGCCAAGAGCAAATGCTAGTATTTTATAAATTCACTCAAACATTTTATGAGTGGTAGAGCCACGCTGTAGACAGTTTCGTCTACAGTATGAATGGGCCAGCTCGACCTGATCATTATCACTGTCTCACAGAAAACCGACGTAAAATAGCGGCTTGCTGTTGCGTATCGTACGGTGAGTGAGATATCCGGAGGCCCAATTCCCCTCCCCTTCCCAATCCTTTAATTATCCCTTCCCTTTAAGGTCGGCAAGGCGCCTATGTTTCTCCTAGTATTGTGGGCGTACATGGCCAGTGGATATCACTTACCATCAGGTGACCTACTTGCTCGTTAGCCGATCTATGCTATAAAAAAATATGTAATCATTATATTATTTATTCAAAGACATCATTGTACCCTTAACGAATTCGAGACGATTTTAAATAATCTAGATTCTAGTATGTTCGAATAGATTAAAATTATAAGATGCTCGCGGTCGACGAAGCGAGTCAAAGTTTGCAAGCGATAAAAAGCAGATCTCCGGACGACTTAGCTACTGTAGATCAGATTTAAAATAAAAACAAAACCTCGTAGCTCGTAAAACTTTAAAAACAATACATATTCATACAATAAATATACCTATACGATATGAAGCCGACTAGACTCATCTATTCGGGAAAACCAAATATATTATTACTATTTTAAAACTTTACACGCTGAAGACTTTTGCCTACGATATTTTTTTAAGTACCTATGATATTATGTTAAGTAACAATCATTTGTGGGCTATATGACTACACTGTGACAAAGCTACAATTAATGGCTGGACATACTTTTATATATTTTTTCTGCGTATTCGAATGTTATCAAAGGAAACGAGTGTTACTTTAATCGTTAAAGTTTAATGTCCGATAGACAAAACCTTGAAAAATTCTGGAATTCTATACATACTCGTATAATATATTTATATCGATGGACGATACCTGCAAATTAAGTAGGTAATGTGCTTGTATATAACCTTCATACCTGAACTTGCATACCTGAGTACTCGATAAGATTTTTCGAAGGTATGTGAAGTTTACCAACCCGCATTAGGCCAGCTTGGTGGACTAAGGCCTAAGCCCTTTTATTCAGTAGAGGACGCCCGTGCCCAGCAGTGGGACATGTATAATACAGGGCTAGTAAAAAAAAATATAACCTTCGTCCTTCGACCTTCGTCTATTTCGAAAATACGATTGTGATAATAATGATAACCATACGTATATCAAACCCATCATAGAAAACTATAATAGAATATCCATCACAATGTTATTATTTGTAATATTAAGTACTACAATTAAATTATAGACGTTTATAAAAGGGTTTTTTGAAGTGATAACTTCTTATGGGAGGGTGAACCGAACGTTCCGTAACGCGAGCAGCGGTGAGCGGAAGGTTCCAGAATATTCGAGTACGTTCCGTGAGACATCACGCGGGCCAGTTGACCAGCCAGCGCTAGCCGACTTCCCTGGAACTTCGATAATTTTGAAGTCCCAGGTGGCGTCACACAGTGACCAGTCGGATTGGACCGGACTTTCACAGGACTTTGACCGGACTGTGTTCGTTTTTTTATGGCGAATAGACATGTTACCGTAATTTTGTTTTTGATATTTATAAAAAAATGACGATCGATAAAGAAATACTTATTATAATTTGGAACATGGTGCCGTAAAAAAAGTACCAGGTTCGCATAAACGCGAAGAGAGTAGAATGTCCTCTTTTCATGGCGAGTAGCCGTAATTAATAAACAAATGACGATTAGGACAAAGAAAAACTTTTTAGGTTTTTTCTTATTTGGAACATGTTGCCATAAAAAGTACCAGGCTAGCATAAACGCGAAGAGAGTAGAATGTACTTTTATCATGTCGAGTGGGCATGTTGCCGTAATTTTGTATTCTCGCATCTTGTTTGGTAAGTTTTCACTTCTGTCGGCACTCCCATAGTGCAACCCGTAATTTTTTTTTATTATTGCAACTCGATAGGTTTTTATGTACTTATACAAGGGGTTTATAATCTTATAATTATATGCAATATCTAATTTTAACATAAATATACTAGGAAATAAGTACAGTTAATAGGAAAAAAGAACAATTATTTTCCATAAATGCTTCTACTTACAAATTTATCTTAGTTGTATTAATGTATTTATTTTAAGTATATTTGAATAGTAATTGTTATTTTTAAATTTTCTGCATTAATTTTTTAAGTGTTTTTTTTAGGTTTGTTAATTATTTTGTGCTTTATTTTAACCTTGACTATAAGAACAGAATTACACTACACAAAAACAAAAAATAAAAATACAGTATCCGGTATTTATCATTCTTAAACATAAGCATTTTTGGGTGTTATTATTCTATTTTATAGTTTTCTTATTAATTACTGCTGAATTATTTGAAATACCCACTTAACTACGTGAAGGAAAGATCCTGTTTGCCGGTTATTTTGGCCTTACGGGTAATTAGACTACTCGACAGAAGTGATAACTTAAACTACACTAAGTTAAACTATTTAATGCGCTGCGCTGTGGGTTAAAGTAAGAGAGGAGAAGCCTGCCTACTGCTGCCGTATGCGTGAGAGAAAGGGAAGCCAGACAGAGTGGCGCCGTAACGCGTTATGGTACGAAGCGGTTTACGGTTTTATGAGTGGTAGAGTCACGCTGTATACAGTTTTGTCTACAGCATGAATGGGCTGGCTCGACCGGGTCGTTACCACTGTCTTACAGAAAACCAACGTAAAGTAGCGGCTTACTGCTGCGTTTCGTACGGTGAGTGAGATATCCGGAAGCTCAAATCCCCTCCCCTCCCCAATTTCTAATTATCCCTTTCCTTTAAGGCAACGTCGGCAACGCGCCCATGATTCTTCTGGTGTGGGCGTACATGGGTAGTGGATATCACTTACCATCAGGTGACCCATTTGCTCGTTTGCCGGCCTATGCTATAAAAAAAACCCTGTCATAAGAATTTATAACTTCAAAAGTGGTAAAGCGACTCTATCGAGTATCGACAGTTTTGTACCGCATGAATGGGCCGGATCAACCGGGAAGTGACCACTATCTCCAAAAAACCGACGTGAAACAGTTTGCTTGTGCATTTTCTACAGTCAGTCAGATCTTCGTAGGTCCACAACCCACAAACCACAACAACTAGCGCGAGCATGATTTATGTGAGCCATTATTTATTTGTGTGAGCCAGGTCCACCAGGGCTGGCAACACGCAACAGCTATTATCGTCAAAGAGCTATTATTCAAATAGTTTTACCGCATACGAAATTGTTTGGTGCATACTTACTTCATGGTTCTTGGGTCCACTTTGAGCTTCACATTGTCGTTGCTGATAAACTGTATGTTTTTGTTGATGATCTGTGTGTGTGCATCCCGCCTCAAACTCAAGGTGGTCAGCACAACTCGCGAGAGAAGAGGACGCTCATATCCCTGGTAACAATATAAAATAATTTACTATAGAAAAAAAGTTAAGTCAAGTTTTAATGGTGGGTTTTCTAGGTGGTAGGTCCCTTGTATGGGAGCGGCCGTCTGGGTAGGTAATACCACTACTTTGTCTATTTATTTTGACAAGCAGCAGTGTGTTTGCTGTGTTCCAGTTTGAAAATCATTGAAGCCAGTGAAATTACTGATCATCATAAGACTTAAAATCTTATGGTCCCTTGTAGTTCTAATTGATGTTGCTTCTTTATAGCGGCAGGCGTAGGGCTTACCAATAAACGAACAGCCTGCTCGTCACGGTATTAACGCTATTAAAAATTACATAGATAGCAATACGTATTAACCTTAAACAGCTTCTCTAATGCTGCTGTTAAGAGCTGAGCCACGGACGAAGCGCAATTTACTCGTGTACATGACACCGCACAGAGCAGTAGCGGTCGTAGTGACTTGTCAAAACTTCGGTAATTAGGTCAAAACGGTCACAACTTGATAGGTACTTATTTATTTATTAAGGTCTTGCCGCGTCGCGTACATGAATAAGTTGTGTCCCGACCGTGGATCGGCCACAGCAAAATATAATTAATTAACTTTATTATTTATGTACTGAAATGACCCTCATTCAATCAGCTATTTTTATTATTATCAGTTATATTTTGATTATTTTTTATTAGCAGAGACCGGTTAACGAGTAAGTGGGTCACCGGATATTTATCACCGCATGGAATGCAATAATAAGCAGCTACTCCTCCACGTCGCGTCGGTTTACTGTGAGGCAGTAGTAACAACCCGGTGGAGCCGGCCATTCATGCTGTAGACCAAATTGTCGTGGCTCTATCAGTTCAGTTTTAATTACAAACTTAATCTGAAACAGCTTATATAGTAATATTATGTACGAATTCATATACATAGTAAATCACCAAATACAATTTAATGAATGATGCTAACGAAGAAGTGGGTCACCTGATAGACGATAGTTAGTGGTCATCTATCGTCACTCACCGTACCTGTCTTGAAGTATCAAAATGCCCGTGGCTAACCTTAAGGGAATATAGGGAACGAGAGGAAAGATTGCGAAAAGGAGCTGGTTTTGGTCTCCAGAAAATATCAGAAATCTTAGTTTTTTTAATATTGTAGTTGTTTGCGCATATCGTATACCTAATACCAAATTGGACAAAATGAATAAAACAAAGTAATAGACCAAGACAGGTTAAGACCACGGTTAAGACTGTTTTTATTAAGCGGGCAAATTAAGTGACTCATTTTTACAACTTATCGTTTTGCATTAAGTTTTAATGTTTCCTATTACAATGTATCTACGCAATAAAACTATACTGCCTGTACGTACCTATTTTATTCATTAAGTAAAGTTTTATGGGATGATAAATAACTAATTAAAATTAGGCCTATTTCACGCCTATACTCCAGAAGGTAGAAATGCAAAGTATATTACATCTACGATTCGCAGAACTTGTTTCCGTCCCATGGTGTAATAACTAGCGAGCCTAACGCTATATGGGCACAATTTCCAATCCCGGGCATTCAAGTGTGATTTTCAGAATTGGAAACGCAAATAAATTATGACTGCTCATCATGAAATTAGAACCAATGACATGTGTTATAAAATACTATGTTAAAATAATAATTGTTCGTCATCATAAAACTTACAAAAGGTGTAGATACATGTAACTATATTGAGAATTTTACATAGGTATGTTTATTGTGCCATTTTATTTATTATCTATTGGACTGGGAAATTGGCGCGGTGGGGGACCCTATGTGCGATTATTCGGGCAATTATTAAATATGTGTTGATTGAGTTGTTCCTAAACCATACATGATTTGCCTTTTTTCTCGCTTGGAAACTCCCGATTACGGATACCTTCCGGGCCCTGGGGGAGGAAGTTTGGTTATGCCGAACTCATCAGTCTTCCCGGCCGGTTATCTGTATGACTACTGGGTTGGGTCCTTATGCTGCTATACCTACTAAAAAAACCCGCAGTGGCCTTCTTCGGCGCAAGTGAGACGGTCTTGGGAATCCTGAGTGGACTCTGGATTGCTGCTGTAACCACCCCTGCCGTTTCTGACCCGTCTTCTAGAGGATACAGCAAGGAATTGATTGTATCAGTATTAATTATATTTGTATAATGATAGAGTCGCCACCATATTCACTTTGGTTTTTAAAGTTTAAGTCGATTTGTATTGACATTACAACGTCATGAAAATTAACGTCATTAAATAATTCCGTGAAAAAAATACACACTGCATTAAATCAATCTCTAACTGCCCCTTGGCCAAAAGGCGTGAGATTTTTATGTCACCAAGCCGGAAGAAAAAAAAACAGTAAAATAGGATTTCAACTATCACAGGAACAGCGTCATAGTCGTTCTTGACGCATGCCTCATGCGGAATACATTAACTCCTGTCCTAGATATTATGAATACAGAAATCGATTTTATTTAAACTACTTATAGGTACTAGGTAAAGATTAAATTAACAAAATAGAGTTGCATATCTCGTATTTTTTTACAAAACAATATACTGTGGTCGGTTATTTTATAGATACATAAAATATTATTAAGATAAAAAGTTGTTGATTTACTGAGTTGACTTCCTCCAACTTATGTTTTAAACGTTTGTTTTGCAAAATGCAACTTTTAATACTACTTTCAAATTTTAATAATTGAGACACAACGGAAAGTGCCTTGAATTATGAAACGGTAAATAAAGTCGAAATAAATAAAGGTCGTAACTACTACTGAGTATCCTTTAACATATGTACTTGTAGACAGTTATGTTAGTTGGTACAGTGAATGAAATATTTGGAAGCCCAAATCCCGCCTCGGTTTCGCAAATCAAATCAAAGGTCGAGTAATCACTAATTGTTTTGTAGTTTCGTCTCAAAAATCAAATATGAGTTAGCCTTGGTATAACCTCGCTCCCTATTTTACGGGACGTAAATTAGCTCGGTGTACCGTAGGTGCATTAGTTGGTACCTCTATCTACCTTTTTGGGGACAAATAGCGAAAGTCAGCCTTTCCGCCAATTCTCATAACAAATACACAATAAACTACAGCGACTCAGAAGACAGAGCAACACCGGGAAAAAAAACCTTTTTGTTAATACATAGATTAGCTAAATTGATGTTTTTAATATTTATTGCAATTAACTACTAAGTTTTTAGTTGTTTATCATTCAGATCATTTGAGTCATTTAATGCCTTTGATATTTAGTGATATATAACGGATTATAATTATAACGTTATTTAGTAACTTGGTCATTTTGCAAAATTGTTTTTCCAGGACCATCAGTCCATGAAGGGCGGAAAAGTCAATGTACCTGGTATAGCAGCTAAAAACAAAAATAATAAAATAATGTCAAAATGTTATACTCACATTTGTATGAAATAGACACTTTCCATGTTGTATACTAAATAATGTTCTGTGCAGCGTAGACGCAACCATATCGTGTGCTCACTTCAACCACACTGTAGTCTGAAACAAAACGCATGACATGACGTCACACTTTTTTTACGCTCTGTATGTAATTCTTATTTTTATAGCCCCATAACTGAAACCTAAACCAATAGTTTTTTTATAGCATAGGCCGGCAAACGAGCAAAAGGGTCACCTGATGGTAAGTGATCTCCACCGCCCATGTACGCCCACCACCAGAAGAATCATGGGCGCGTTGCCGACCTTAAAGGAAAGGGATAATTAGGGACTGCGAAGGGGAAGGGATTTGGGCTTCCGGATATCTCACTCACCGCACGAAACGCAGCAGCAAGCCGCTACTTTACGTCGGTTTTCTGTGAGACAGTGGTAACGACCCGGGCGAGCCAGCCCATTCATGTTGTAGACAAAACTGTCTACAGCGTGGCTCTACCACTCAAAAGTGTTTGGATTGGATTCCTCGGTGTCTGTCGTAGTCCGTATTTGGCACAAACGGCGCGTCACAGCGGTATTATAAACATAAATAATACTTAGCCCAAATAGGGACACACATCCCCTGATATAATTTCGCGCAAATAACCATAATTGATACACGGAATAATAACAATGAAAAGTATAAATATTATATTGCTTTTAGAGTAAATTAATGCACAAAATTTGTAATTTGGAATAATATATAACAATGACTGCAGGTAGCGCAGTTGTAATGCGTACGCGGTGCGACTGCTGTGCCGAGGTCTCGAGTTCAATCCCGGTCGAGTAAAACTATTTTTAGAGTACTACTGCTGAAGCCTTTCTAGTCAATATTTATGCAATCAATTTGATGCCTTGATTACATTATCATTTATCACTTGTTTTGATGGAATAATAAAACATAGATAATCAATCGATCTCTAGTATTTTCTATTTTATAGGAAAAGTGATTACGTTTGCATATTTGAAAGTCATTTAAAGAAATAAATAAAATTGGTGTGTTTGTCTGGAATGCTTTGAACTGCATTTTAATATGCTCACATAAATATTTGCACGTTTGGGTTCTAACCAGTTCGAAACAAACATTTTATGCATGTCGATTGTCGATCCGTCTAGCCTGTCTAGTCCGGGCTAGACTACGAAATGGCTGAACCGGTTTTAACGGGAATCTTATAAACAGACAGAGAAGGTTAGTGTGTGGTGTAGCAAATCTATTACTATACTAACGTTATCCAGAGACGAGTCTTCAGGAAAATGCCTGTAGTCTCAGCTTATCACGTTTACCTTTAAAAAACATCATAGGTCTCAGCAACCTAAAGTATAATATTGCCGACTGGTCATTGTACCACAGGTTATATTACTGTACTGTATTCCGGAAAGCGCTGGCTATGCAAGAGAGCATTAGACCGGCTATATTTTTTTAAAGACAGTTAAACGGCCAGACAATACGTAGGTATGTAGTGGAAAAACAATGTATTATGATAAGTAGGTTCTTAGCCTTCCATGTTTACCATTCTCCTTACGCAATACGCGGAGGTGTTTACAAAAATTAGTTATTTTGGTGTCACCGTCGATGACTCATCGAGCTAAAAATATTCTTCAACTGCCGTATTTAGGCATGTAGAAAGGATGGATGAAAGAAGATTGTCGAAACAAATATACATGGCGAGGATGTATGGTACAATTGGGAAGGGAAAGCCTCGGCGAACTTTCTCAGATCAATTCGGAGATATTCTTGAGAAAGGCCAGTAGTAGCCTAAACCGACATGCATGAATGAAGAATTTAATGAGAGTATGGAGGCCAAAGACGTGCAAGGGTCGTATCAAGTGGAAACTCGTTGTCTCTGCCTAACCCTATGGGAAACAGGCCTGAGTCTATATGTATGTAACCGCCTTATAAGTAGAATCGGAAATAATTAAAAGATATAGAGACATTTTAATGACACAGTTACCAATCACTTCTTATTTTTACATGATTTTAATTTCAATTAAGCTAATTTCAAATCAACCTTTTATCTTTGAATCATCTGTTCTTATAACGATATTTTTGTTTTTATACTGTTATCGGAGTACATACTTAATATGCTTGGAAATCGATATCAATGCTTTTATTGTAAAATCTGGTAATTTTATCATCTGTTCGGGACAAGTAATGACAGCAAAAAATAAAATATCGAAGCAATTACATACTCGTAACTTTGAATATTTTATTTTTAACTTAATATGGATTTAACGTATTGAGAATAACTTAAAACTTATATAATAAACTACAGAACTAGGCTCTACGATCAAATCTATGCGCTTCAGCAGTCTTAGTTTATTAGGGTCCCATAGACAAATGGCGTCTGACAGAGACAGATGGAGAGAGATCGTGCGGCGAGCAACAACATCATCATTTCAACACGAATCATCTTGACCACGACCGCTCTGTCAAGAGCGTAACGACGAAGAAGAAGAAGAAGAAGGCAAATGGAAAAACGGAGTCCTTATAATTTCAATAACTCCGTCTATCTGGAAATCAGCTACCAGGTGCCAGTACTTGCGGTATAAGAATGTTCTAAAGCGGCAATTAACAGCAACTAACATAAAACCAAATACCTGGAAAGAGTTTGCACTTATAAGACCTGAATGGCGAAAGACGGTCCTAGCAGGTACGGACGCCTTCGAAACTGCTCGGCTAAAAGATCTCGATGCTTCGTACGAACATCGCAACGCTCATCCTAAGGAAAAATCCTTATCCCGGAAAAAGCAGATCACGCGGGCGGAGCCGCGAGCAAAAGCTAGTTATACATATAATCTCACCGGACAACTAAGCTGTGCCACTTGTAACCGAACTTTTAAAACCAAATTTGGATTTTCCAGGCATATCCGATCTCACGAAAGAAGACTAGGAGTCGACGTCGACGGTTACGTCGCATCGTGGAGGACATCATCATTAGGAGACTTAGCATTGTTTGGATGAAATTTGAACTATTGGTTTATACTATGAACAGCTATACAAAGACGTAGCGGAATTAAGAATAAAACTGGTGTGCCTCTCCATAAAACTGAGGGTGGTTTTTTCCTTCGCGCATAGACATGTCATTCGATCGGTCCTTAAAAATTATATATAACTTGCTAAATGTATTTTATTGAAGTTATTAGCTTGTGAGATATGCGTGTCCAAAGTTGTAAAAAATGCGGTTGGCCGATTTATACAAATTGGTCCCAAAGCGCTGCCCTTAGAGGGAGACAAGAGCCAATGGTCTCACAGCACTACAAAGGATGCTTAAATCTGGCGAATTGGATGCGTCTAAGTAGAAAAGCGGACTCTGGCACTCAGCCGGAATAACACCAGTCACATCAATGGAGAATAGGAACTAGTGCAGTTACTTCATTAAAGTTTATACCTATGATTTGTTTTTATTAGGTATTATCAACATGACAAATCTGTAAATATCCATTGCTTGTTACAACCCTAATTTTTACTGACTCACGGTTCGTGCAATCGACACATTAATATGATGTAGATTCTAATAACAATGTTACAACAACAATGTTACTTAGACAAGTTCTTCACATTCTTTTAAATCGCTTTATATGGGTAGTTTACTTACTATGTATCATGACTTGATTACGCTACTCGATGAGGCAACTCGGCCTGGGTTAAGCCTTGACGAGTTTAATTATTTGTGCCTAATTGCTTTAAGTATCGACAGTAGAGTGGGTTACCTAGCAATAGGGTACCTAGTTGACTTGATTTTTTTATATTTTATATCAATAAGTTACGAAAACCAAACCCTATTGGAGAAAAAAAATACAAATGCGTCCATAAAGATGAGAGATGTTCCCACTACGCACCCACCTTTGCTCATACATACCAATATTTAAAATTATTTTTGCAGCCTCATTTCTGTAATAATTTTGGTTGTGTTTTTCACAAAAGAGTTTCTTTCGTATTATTAGCTAAAACGTGCTTACATAATTGTAAAGCCTTTACGACAAAGCGGGATCCCTGAAGATGATGAATTATTATTGATGATGATGCATGATTATCGTACAGAGGGCAATCGAGCATTCGTCATTTACGTAAGTAGGTACTCCGTATGTTTATCAAATCTAAATCTCATGCAGTTGATAGCCTGACCTAAGAATCGAATCCATTACCTCGTGGTTCAAGGCTCTCGGATGAGCTACGCTGCGAAACAACCACGAAATGCGACGCGATGCGGTGCAAAAATATTAAATAATACCTGTGGCACATCGACACCCACATCTGATCGCATCGTGTCGTATCGCTTTGTCGCGTACCTAGGATGACAGGTAATACTAGTCACTGTCTAACGTTATCATAATATAATGCGCTTCCGCCTGTTGCTTCTTTTTTGTCTCCCCTGGGGAGACAGGCAGACACGTGACGTCAGACAGACAGTCGGTCTTAAAAATTAAAAGCCAAATCGTTCTGTAATATTTGTAAAAAATCATATTGCGTCGAACATACTGCGAGTAGGATAAGGGCAGGTGGACGATGAGTTCATTTCCGCTTGTGACATTTAGTCGCAGCGAGCAGCGTGCTTGTGACAAACTCTCAAGTGTGGATAGCGGTCAAATGTAACAGCATATTAATGTGACGGAGCGATCCGCGCTTTAAATCTTGGCAAAATGACATAAACCGCAATGCATATGATACTTGACATTAGCAGAACTAAAAGCAGAACAAGTACGTATGACAGTCATGAGGCGTCTCTCGATACGGTAAAATGTAACGGCAGTGAGGACGCATGCACGCACATGTATGCACCATTTAGCGAACGGGGCAATAAACGCGTTATCAGGCATTATAGTATATCAATTAAAACATTTAACTTATACATTGCCTTACTTTCCTAGTTTATATGGAAACAATACCTTTATTTATAATTCAAATGCTTCCAGCCTACGAAATAGCAATTATTATTTTATTAATTCAAACCGAAAAGTAAGTTTTTACTTAAATAATCGTTTATAATATTTGCGAATCTTTAGTTCAACCTCCGCGGAATGCGCGTGCACCGCGTGTGGATGTACCGCGTGGACTAAACTGCATGTATATTAAAGTATATTTCTATGCTAATTTTCAAGGGCAGATAGCACGGGCCAAAATGGCAGTTTGTCTTGTAAAGGTGCAGCTAAATGCCGCGTGTCAGCGCGAGCTGATCCGCGATGAGCCACAAACAAGGTGGTAATTCCCTCATATGCGAGAGTCCGTCTGGGTTGGAACCACCGCTTTGTCTATTTCTGCCAACAAGCAACATTGTGTAAAAACAGTGAAATTACTGAGCATTATGAGATTTAACATCTTATGTCTCGGGGTAACGAGCGCAGTTCAGTGCCATGCGGTGCTTTGTAATTCAAAGTTCTGTGTGGTGTTGCTTCTGTTTATGGGCAGGCGTGGCGCTTACCATAAGGCAAGCGCCTTGCCTGTCTCGTCATTTATCTAAATAATGAAAACAAAACAAGACGTGCGCGTCTACCTCTACTTGTCACGCCGCACCGCACACCGTTTTTACTTTTTCCCAGGTTGTGCTTTGTCTATGGCTCCAGGCTCATGTTGTGACGCGACGATTAAATTCACGATTACGTAACCTTGCAAAATAAAAACAAAACAATGGCCTTTATGTATTACTTGACACCTCGGTTTGATGTGCTAATATGGCAAGTATTAAGTGCTATAGGTACTTATGAACAATACAGTAGGTGTATGATAAAATTACGTAAATGTACCTAAAGTTGGTATTCGGTATCTACCTTCAATAATACAATGCAATATACCCATTATACAACAATATATTCCACATTCTATGATGCGCAGATGGATGCTATACTCATCATGTACATTGTTATGTTAACGGCTGAATCACGACACGTCGGTGATACAATTTTAATCTTTATGAGCGACATGCTTGTTATCAATGTTGGGGCAAAATATACATCTTTGATGTAATATGGATACACTATGCTCGTTCAATCCTACATGACAGATTCCGTGATCTAGATATGCATAACAAATGCACAAGTGTGGACTGATGCGAAATCTTAAATAAAGTAGATAATCTTATATAAAGAAGTGTAGCTGGTGGTAAAATATTCGTATCCGCACGGATAGCGACCACCGTACACATGGTGTTAAGGCATAGGCAATAATAAGGAATAGTTTTATATAAGATAAAGGAATAGAAAGAAATTGGAACATTGAGCGGAAAACTCAAATTAGGGGAAGAAATTGATAGATACATAAGGGCCCCGAATTTTAATATCGGGGGTACGAGAGTGGGGCATAGCGCCCCACACAAAAAAAAATAAATAAAAAAAAGACCTGCGATAATGACCCACACATCTTATCTGGGTTGCGTTCCAGGTTCAGCCAGTGTATATTCGATTCTCCCGAGAGGCTTGGACCTTTTTTCTATTCCTTTCCCTTCCCTACACCCCTCCTTTCCCAAATCCCTTAACCCTGGGACGAGATACTGCAGGGGTCGCCAATGTTCCATTAGCAGGGACCCCTGTAGTCCATCCCAAGGGTAAAAAAAAAGTGTGCGTTCGGGACGCTCGACAGAAGTGATAACTTAAACTAATGTGGGTTAAAGTGAGAGCGGAAGGAGCCTGCCTACTGCTACCGTATGCGTGAGAGAAAGGGAAGCCAGACAGAGTGGCGCCTTAACGCGTTACGTTACGAAGTCGTGTCAAAGTCGTTTCAAAGTCGTGTCAAAGTCGTGTCAAAGTCCTGTCAAAGTCGTGTCAAAGTCCGGTCCAAGCCGACTGGTCACTGTGTGGCTCCACCTGGTACTTAGAAATTATAAATGTTCCAGGGAGGTCGGCTAACGCTGGCTGGTCAATGGACCGCTCGCGTTACGGAACGTTTCGGTTCACCCTCCCATAAGAAGTTATCACTTCAAAAATATATATTAAGAAGCTATCCGTTCGGAGACTTATCAAAAAAATTGTCGTGTCACAACTCTCGTCCTCATAAAGCGTAGCAATTAAAGGTAGTCAGATTCTCATGCATTCAAATGGGAAGTCATGAAATGATAATAACACATTATACAAAAACATTTTTATTTTTATAATCACTAAATTATATCTTTATAACATAATAAATTTATCTTAATAGCCTTGGTGGCGCAGTGGACGCGTAGCCGGCTCAAAAACGAGAGGCGGCGGGTTCTTTCAACTCACGGAGACATTGTTTCAGGTCTGGGCGTGAGGCCGAAAGTCTCTCGTAGTACCCACGACACAAGAATCGTATTTCTCTATTAATTAATTTATTAACCTAAATTAAATGGAGTAGAATAAAAAATAACTAATAATTCGGATTTTCTGAGCGGAATCATTTTTGGTTATTTTTCCATTTTATCGCAATTTTTCTGCAATCGGAATCCAAAATAAAATTGACTACAATATTTTATTCTAATCGTATTCAGAATCAACATTAAATTCACCTCGGAAACATTCGTACATTTCAAAAATACGCACATGTGATGATTAAATACATGCCTGTTAAAACATCCACATATTTTTCCACTAGTGACTGATTAGACCCAAATGAAGACTACCGATGCGCATAATATAAATTGTAAGTAGTACTGTATAATAAAACTATCCGCAGGAAATATTATTAAGATTATATAAAACCCTTTACTACCCTTATTGCTCTTTACTATACTACATTGTTTAAATAAATACTTGAATATAGGTCGATTCCGAGTTCGACAGCCAGAAGTTGGCGGTGGCAAGTTTTGGAACTAATTAAAAAGAATAGAACAAACTGTCAACACTGAAAATGACCCAATGAGCATTTAACAACGCCACTCATGTCGCAAACTTATATTTGTCGCATTGTATTTTACTTCATACATTTTGCCAGTATAAAGCAGGGTTCGAGGATATATATCAATGGATATATATCAAGATATATATCCGATATATATCAAGCTGGGTTTGATGATATATATCAATATTTTTTTTATATTATATTGCAATACAAAACTGGTTTAAAAAATTAATGTTATTAAGTAATTTTTTGAGTTTGTTACTGTATTTCTACTTCCCAAATATAGATGGCGTGGGAGTAGTGTTAAAACATACTCCCTAATGGTAAGTTCTAATCCATAAATGGCAACACTTCTGCCCTAAAAGAAGAGTTTATGGTTTTTAGTTCATTTTGCCTTATCCAAACACATATGCAAACAGTATTCATAAATAATACAATAAAATAATAATATGGCTTTCATACAAAATAGATATATATCAAACTTGATATATATCGGATAGATATCATAAATATCCGATATTTTGATATTTATAATAAATATCGGATATTTTCGAACCCTGGTATAAAGACATTTTGTAACTACATATAAAAAATTACAATACTTTGATAATTATGAGCTTCAGTAATATTCGTTTTACGATTTAGCACGAAAATGCAACCAATCCCCGGCCTTCAGCGCTTCGTGAGGCACTGAAGAAAAATATGAGTATTAAATAATAAGTGCAAATAGTTACTTTTTAGTAATGTTAAAAGATGAATGATGAATAATCTAATCATTAAAAACTACCGACGTCAAAAAACATCTGTAACTGTAACCTGTTTCAAACGGTTTGACAGATCTTCAAGTATAGCTATACCCTCACTTATTGTAATAAGGTATGATGGGGTTGGCATGTCCATAAAGGATAAAAACCCTAAATAAAACCAGATTAAAAAAAAGGTATACCCTCTCGAATAATTTACTTTTCAACAAAAATAATACACTTCATTCAAATTGGCCTATTCATTTTTCATTTAATCGATACGGTGCCACAGGGTCACGCACGCACGCAATCACACACGCACGCATGCATGCACGCACGCAAACACACACACAAAAGGGAAAACCTTATACCACCTTTGTTTTTCATCGACGAAAGGGTTAAAAAGAGGGGCAATTCATAATTTGTTATCAATTGCTCCACAATGGATCAAAAATGCTTAAGCACATAACTTTATTCGTAATACTATAAACAATTTCCTGTTAGGAACTTATTACATATAACAAGAGCAGCTCACGCCTGGGGGTAGGCAAAGGTGCAATTAATGCCGCAACCGCCATTAATCGCTGAGCCTATTTTCGTCCTATGATAGGAGGGGGAGCCTATCGCCATATATCAGGGATTCCCAAAGTGACCCCTTTGGGGTCGAAATCGGTTTCCCAGGGGTCGACATAAACGAAAACTGATTTTGTCGGTTGACAAAGTCTAAAAATGGACCCCTATTAATTAACACATATTTTAATGTTTATGTGTCATATTATATTAATGTTTTTTTTATTTTTTATTTTACCTATGATTACGTAATTTGTATTAATCCAGGGTCAGAGGTATCGGCTCATTTTGGAAAAGGGGTCTATTGCCCCAAAGTAGATTGGTAATCCCTGCCATATGGGGATAAATTATAATCATGGGAAACTCATGCGTCATTTTTAATGACATTTTTAAAATTGAAACTACAAATATAGGGTCTTTGACTCGTTATTTAAATTATTATAATCAATAAGCTAAATTTAATTGTATTATATAAATGAAGTCTAAACTAAATACGTTTGAAGCTATTTAAATCTGCTCTAAGGGGTAAATGTCAAATGAGGGAAAAAGGATGCACGACATGCCGCGTTACGTCACAAAGCAGTTCACGCCATTATGATGCACGCGTGCGAGGGAGATAGTGAGATTTTTCTAATACACTCCCACCTTTGCTCGTACCAATGTTTAAAACATGAACTGCGGCTTCATTTTTTACACAATTTTAATTCTGTTTTCGCAAAACAGTTTTTTTACTATTATTCGTTCCATTTAAAGTATAAAATTAGACACAGTCAAATACCCTATTGTAACTGTTCAACCTATTAAACTGATTACGCCTCATCGACTTACATTACAAAATTACTTTTAAAACTAAGGCTCACGCCACTTTACGACTTGTTTTAGATGTCAAGTCGACGATGTCCATTTAAGATTTTTGTATCGAAAAATTTAATAAATAAATAAGTAATTAGACATCGTCGAATTCTTAAAAAGTTGTAGTATGGCGCAAGCCTAAAACGCTATATTTTCCAGTAACGGCACAGTAAGATGACCTTTAACGCGCTTATAGCGTTCTGTAAAATTGACAACTAGGTATGGAAAAACAATATAATTGTCTACTTCATTGTTGTAGATACCGCAATGACGGAACTGTTATACATCGAAACTACAGCATGTTACAAACGTCTTATAAATATGGATTACATCATCCACAAGTTAAATTTAAAATTATTGCAGTAAGAAAAGCTTGACGTCTTTAGATTTTGGTATTTTAATGATCTGAATACAGGCGATACACATTTAAATAAATAAATACACCCAACAGTCACATACATAGTCCTGACCCCACAGTAAGATACGAGTCTTGTGTCGTGGGTATCAGGAACTACGAGAGACTTTCGGTCTCACAACAGCCAGACCCGAAACAAATCAATGTGGATCACACAAACATTTGTCTCGGTGCGGGGATCGAAACCGCGGCCTCTCGCTTCACAGCCGGCTACTCGCCCGCTGCGCCACGGAGGCTGTCAATAAGGTGAAACTTTACTTGTTACAATAACTTTAACAAAATTAGGCTGGATTGCACCATCTTACTTTAACAATAACAAACATGTTAAAATACCGGTTAGGCCCAGCACACACGGTGTAACGCAACTGCAACGAAACTGCAACTTCTAGTTACTTTTGAGTTTCATTTGAGTTTATGCGATAGACTCCAAGGAGAGACCGCACATGACGCAACCATTTTTAAACCGGTTTGAAACGCGTTGCAAATCAGTTGCTATGAAACCGGCGTGCAGGAAACTGGTGTTTGCGTTCGTTGTGGATTTCGCGCCTTTTTGGTTCCAAAATGGCTGACGACGAAAATAAAAACATTCAATTTGTGTTGGAAGTTGAAAATCCATGAAATTTCTATCAGTTTGTTGTAATTCTTTGGCAGCCACAAACATACGGCAGTTGATATTTTTCTCAATGTAGGGATGTATCCACATACTTCTTCTTTTACGCTTCCTTCTTTGTCGTAGGTACAAATATACAGGGTTATTTTTAAAACACTGACAACCTCGCAGGGCCATATAGCTGACCCTATAAGGAACAACTTTTGTTCTACGAGTTTGGACATAACTCAATACATAAGAAAAAAAATGATTTTACAAGTTTTTGTTATGTAGTGTTTGTGTTCGTACGTCTACGTGTAGGTATTATCGATCGAGACGGCGCGGCCGGTCATTGAACTGACGCGCGCGGCCGCGTGTATTACGTAATCTGCGCGTAGGTAAAATTCAAGACGGAAATTAAATTCATAATTATTTTTGTATGAGAATAAAATCTAACAAATTATGAAAAGTCGTAGAACAAAAGTAGTAGCAAATGACCATAGGAATCTACTCCTGCGAGGTTGTCAGTGTTTTAAAAATAACCCTGTATAACCACAACGTCTTCGTCACTAACATTTTGTAGACGTCCGTTCTCAAAAGCGAAATGAGTATGACTAATTCCATCAGATTGTGGTTGCGGCGTGTGTGGAAAACGATTGAAACTGGTTTCAAACCAATAATTTCAAAAGGGTTTCGTTGCAGTTACGTTTCACCGTGTGTGCTGGGCCTTAAGCAAAAAATGAGTTGCACCATTTGACAAATGATAGATTACGTCATAACTTTAGCTGTTAACAGTCACTGCCAAAGATTCGCCGGTTAAAGCTATTGTTAAAGTTAAATAGCTGTCAGATGGTTCAATGTTCTAAAGATGTTGTAGAATTTATAATGTTTGCAAACAAGTTGTTTTCCATGGTTTAAAACAAATATTACTCACAATTCACAAACACGTTATTGTAAATAAAACTTTTGCAGATATAAACACAATTACATTGAGCAAAATTAGTCAATTGACAGCGTCATTTGAATTTTTATCTAGTTATTGCCATATTTTTGTGAGTGGTAGAGCCACGCTGTAGACAGCGTTTTGTCTACAGCATGAATGGGCTGGCTCGACCGGATCGTTACCACTGTCTCACAGAAAACCGACGTAAAGTAGCGGCTCGCTGCTGCGTTTCGTACAGTGAGTGAGATAACCGGAAGCCCAAATCCCCTCCCCTTCCCAATCCCTAATTATCCCTTTCCTTTAAGGTCGGCAACGCGCCCATCATTCTTCTGGTGGTGGGCGTACATGGGCGGAGGAGATCACTTACCATCAGGTGACCCACTTGCTCGTTTGCCGGCCTATGCAATAAAAAAAAAATATTTAAAAATATTTCTTGTCACTTATATTCGGGGTAAATAAGATCTCATTTCACTTGTAACCCTGATAACTATAACTATGCCCAAGAATACGATTGTGCAACACATTCCGGCCATTCCACAGTCATTGTTAAAGTCAGCGTTAATGTTATCGTCAAATTTGACATAAAACTTAACTTTAACAGCTATCATGGTGCAATCCAGCCTTAAGATGCAATTGCCACACGTTTGCCACAAGTTGTCACATTTGCCATCGTACAGTGCCGCTACTGTAGTAGTGCGAGCATATGTTAGGTCATATTTGTTTAGACCCGCATCCGCCGTTCGATCTTATCCCTCTGTGACACAAGTCCGTAGGTGTCGAGATGTGAGTACAACGCTGTCAGATACTCTTTAGGATGGTAGATGTAGTGTTGGACGTGCGGCGACTTGTCCCAACACTGCCACGTGCACTGCGGACAATAATAATAATAATTTTTAATCCAATAATACATCTTTTACAAGTGTCATAAATACACAGCGAGTCATGTATGTTACGGTGTATCTGTTGTTGTCGTTGTGGGTACTGTTACGGGCTGTTCATGTTTGCGTTTCTGCAGAAAGCGATTCTGCAGAGTTTGCAAGCGTTTATATCGGATTCTGAGGACATGAGCGAACGCGGGCGACGCGTATGTCATGATCGGCCTAACGCACGAGCTGCGCAATGGAACACAGTGCTATACGCGTTTGTCAAAACAAAGGGAATTGGAAACATCAGCATGATGCAATAGGAAACTCAGCAGTTTTATTTTATATTCACTGATATTCAAACTTATTAACTTATTTCTTCCGTAGAAGAACGAAAGTCACCGACATAGCTCAGCGGATTAGCAAGCTCAAGTGGCAGTGGGCAGGCCACATAGCTCGCAGAACCGATAACCGATGGGGCAAAAAGGTCCTGGAATGGAGGCCACGTAATGGCAACCGCAGCGTTGGACGTCCGCCTACAAGGTGAGCAGACGACCTGATAAAGGTCGCAGGAAGTCGCTGGATGCAGGCCGCTTCCAACAAGTCGGTCTGGAAATCTTTGGGGGAGGCCAATGTACAGCAGTGGACGTCCTGTGGCTGATGATGATGATGATATGCAATTTGCTGATGGGAGGATACTTGTATCCGACCGGATAGCGACCACCGTACACTGGTGCTAAAACCTGCCATAGTGGCCCACCTTGTGTGGGTCGCGTTCCAGGGTCAGCCAGTGTATATCCGGTTCTCCCCAGGGGGCTTGCCCGTTGATCCTAACCCATTTCCCATCCCTTTTTCCTTCCCCTCACCCTTGGGCCTTTGGCAGGCCGGCATGATCTTGCCGACCTGCGATAGACACATTGTTTGTCGTTGGTCGACACTATTCTTGGATTGCGCTACACTTACCATCAGGTGCAGGGTAGTCACTATGCCAAGCCAGGATAAAAAAAAAAGGGTGCGTCTCGGGACGCTCGACAGAAGTGATAACTTAAACTAATGTGGGTTAAAGTGAGAGCGGAGGAGCCTGCCTACTGCTACTGTATGCGTGAGAGAAAGGGAAGCCAGAGTGGCGCCGTAACGCGTTACGTTACGAAGTCCGATCAAAGTCATGTCAAAGCCCTGTCAAAGTCCTGTCTAAATCCGGTCAAAGTCCGGTCGAAATCCGGTCAAAGTCCGGTCTAAATGCGGTCAAAGTCCGGTGAAGGTCCTGTCAAAGTTTGTCTAAATCCGGTCCAAGCCCTATCGAAGTCCTGTCAGTCTGGTGGAAGTCCGGTTAAAGTCGTGTCAAAGTCTTGTCAAAATCCGGTCAAAATCCGGTCAAAGCCCGGTCATAGTCCTATCAAAGTCCAGTCGAAGTCCGGTCAAGTACCGGTCGAAGTCCGGTTAAAGTCCGGTCATAACCCGGTCAAAGTCCGGTTGAAGCCCGGTCAAAGCCCTATCAAAGCCCTGTCAAAGTCCGGTCGAAGTCCGGTTAAAGTCCGGTTAAAGTCCGGTTAAAGTCCGGTTAAAGTCCGGTTAAAGACCGGTCGAAGTCCGGACAAATACCGGTCAAAGTCCTGTCAAATTCCGGCGAAGTCCAGTCAAAGTCCTGTCAAAATCCGGTCAAAGTCCTGCCAAAATCCGGTTAAAGTCCAGTCAAAGTCCTGTCAAAATCCGGTCAAAGTCCTGTCAAAGTCCGGTCGAAGTCCGGTTAAAGTCCTGTCGAAGTTTGTCAAAATACGGTCAAAGCACTATCAAAGTCCTGCCAAAGTCCGGTCGAAGTCCGGTTAAAATCCGGTTAAAGTCCGGTCGAAGTCCGGTCAAAGTTCAGTTAAAGTCCGGCCAAAAACCTGTCAAAGTCCGGT
This sequence comes from Amorpha juglandis, assembly GCA_949126905.1. NCBI lineage: Eukaryota > Metazoa > Arthropoda > Insecta > Lepidoptera > Sphingidae > Amorpha > Amorpha juglandis. The sequence continues at coordinate 7,082,174 of OX421386.1, read as the reverse complement.
CAAACTCCGGTCATAGCCGGATCAAAGTCCGGTTAAAGTCCGGTCAAAGTCCGGTCAAAGTCCGGTCGAAGTCCGGTCATAGTCCGGTCCAAGCTGACTGGTCACTGTGTGACGCCACCTGGGACTTCGAAATTATCGATGTTCCAGGGAGGTCGGCTAACACTGACTGGTCGATGGACCGCTCGCGTTACGGAACGTTTCGGTTCACCCTCCCATAAGAAGTTATCACTTCAAAAAAAAAATAGGGGTACAACAGTACCTTGATCCCCATGTTGGTCCAGGAGTGGTGCACGCTGCGGTTGGATCGCTCCGCTCCGACGGGATCGCTGCGCGACACCAGGAACAGCGCGGGCGCGCGGCACAGCGTCGTGTGGAACAGCTGAGATGAACGGATGTAGTGCGATGTGGCTGCCACGTGGAAAGTCGACATGTGGTACCTACACACACACAACGTTATAGCAAATGTAACATACAAACAAACAAATGGTTTATTGTAACAGTAGTAAGCACACATGCTACATTAACACCTTACAAATCAATTAAAAAACAGTAAATAAAGAAACCAAACAGCAGCACACTCTAGGTCATGTAAGTGGTGGTCATTTATCTTGAGCCGACACCACTGCGAATTGGATAAAGGCAGGTGGAAGAAAAATATAGCTTTCAAAACAAAATAATTAAGAGGGATTTACAAGATTTATTTAGGAGGATTTGACAAGGTGGTAGGTCCCTCGTATGCGAGAGGCCGTCTGAGTTGATACCACCGCGCCGTCTATTTCTGCCGCTAAACAGAAGTGTGTAGGCACTGTTGTGTTTCGGTTTGAAGGACATTAAATCCAGTGAAACTACTGGGCATTATGAGACTTAACATCTTGTGTCTCGGGGTGACGAGCGCAATTTAGTGCCATGCAGTGCTTTGTAATTCAAAGGTCTGTGTGGTGTCGCTTCTGTTTATGGGCAGGCGTGGCGCCTAACATCAGGCGAGAGCCTTGCTCGTCTCGTCATACAACCAAATAAAAAAAAACCAAACGACAACACACTTATGCATATTCTTGGTTATCTAAGCAATCATACGAACACGAAAACTATAGCATAGTAACTGCTTCGTTCGTATCAGATGTTCATCCTTTAGTGTTGTCCAAAGTTGCAAGTCGAATATCGACATGTTAAATATTCGATAAAATAGTAAATGTTTTAATAATGTCCTAACAAAGCAATCGCATTTGGAATTACGGATGGCGAAATACTTGTATCGTACACTATACGTTGATTAAATATCAACGTATAGTGAACGTTATACGATTCGATAACATTGTGTATACTCACTCCATATAAGCTCTGAGTGTTTTCTGCATGATCTGGTTCTTTGGGAAGACAGCGGCCGGCACGCCGATAGAGATCTCGCTGATATCCGCGGCAGAGTCCCACACCTGGGCCACCACGCGGTCCATCACCGGCATATATCTGAAAACAATACAATATCGATCACATACAAAACAGACAAGTTTCGTATCATAATCATAATCGTATATAATCGTATTATACTTATTGATACTTTTTTACATCCCCGATATGCCTAATCTAAGATACTCTACTTTTGTATTTAGCATGTAGTATATGCCACACAGAAAACACGTCAAGTAACAACTTTCTGTGGCCATTTGTGCTGTCGGTGAGATTGCCGGAACACCAACAACTAGACATGGGACTCGAGTAGGAATTTGTGACTCGAGTCACTCGAGTAACATTCCTTACAACTCGAGTTAGTGATGCGACTCGAGTCATTTTTTACTCGAGTGACTCGAGTGAATTTGTTAAACTTAAAAACTAAAAAACGACTCGAGTGCATCACTACTCGAGACACCGAATCCACTAAGCGCGCCGAGTTGACTCGGTAACTCGAGTGCAAACGAACTCGAGTCAAATTCATTTTCACTCGAATACAAGTTAAACACATTCACTCGAGTAAAAAACGACCAGAGTCGCATCACTATCAACAACTAACTGACTGGTGAATCACTGACAAATGCTTTGCGTTATGAGTATGTAGAGCGCAGATAAATAATATAACGTTGAACCTGGGTTTCCTAAAGAGAATCAATTTGAGTGCTTCCTTGCGCGTCAGTTGAAATTAAGTTTTTTTTTTTTTTTTTTTATCCTGACTCGGCAAAGTGACTACGCTACACCTGATGGTAAGTGTAGCGCAATCCAAGAATATTGTCGACCAACGATAAACAATGTGTCCATCGTTGGTCGGCAAGATCATGCCGGCCTGTCAAAGGGCCAAGGAGGGGAAAAGGAAAAAGGGATGGGAAAAGGGTGAGGATCAGGGGGCAAGCCCCTGGGGAGAACCGGATATACACTGGCTGACCCTGGAACGCGACCCACGCAAGGTGGGCCACTATGGCAGGTTTTAGCACCAGTGTACGGTGGTCGCTATCCGGTCGGATACAAGTATCCTCCCACCAGCAGAAGTGCGTGTTCTCAAGTCAGTATAGTGTCACTCACCGGTCCTTATCCTTCATGACGTGGACAAACACCTCGCCCCAGATGTACCCGCCAACCGAGAACCCGTGCACCACCAGCGGCTGGTCAGTCTCGTTGGACGCCATGAAGTTTATCAGGTCTGCTGCCACCAACTGCACATATAGACGATAACTTGTATATTATTATCCGGTTCTCCCGAGGGGCTTGCGACATGACTTGATGGTTGATTGGGACGGATATAGGGGTACAACCTTGTATCCCTGTGCCTGCATCGGTCATCCGCCTGTCCTCTCGCAGGCCCCTTGATTTGCTTCTTTTCTCTCCGAAGAGGGAAGAAGCATTTATATAGGCCGGCATGACTGGTGACCACCGATAAACTCATTGTTTGTTGGTAGTCGCTGGTTTTTTTGGATTGCACTATGCTTACCATCAGGTGTAGTGCAGTCACTTTGCCGTGCTCGAATAAAAAGAAACTGTTACTGACACGCAAACAGCAGCGTGAAGTTGTCATTCCGAGCTCGGCGGCAGACTACAAACCGCAGTGACAGTATCACTTCACCACTAAGTTAATCAATTCACCCGCCTTTTACGCCTCGTGTCCGATGACACCTTTTAGTTTCTTACTTTATTTAGTCCCATGATTTCAGGGCACAAGATACCAACCCCGGGCAATTAATGTATTATTTTTGTTATTTCATTGAAAGACGAGACGACCACGGCGCTCGCCTGATGGTAATACAGAAGCAACACTACACAGAACTTTGAATTACAACATGCATGGCACTGAACTGCGCTCGTCACCCCGAGACATATGTTAAGTCTCATAACGCCCAGTAATTTCACTGGCTTCAATGTCCTTCCAACCGAAACACAACAGTGCTTACACACTGTTGCTTGGCGGCAGTAAGACAAAGCGGTGATACCAACCGAGACATCCTCTCTCATACGAGGGACCTACCACCTTGTAATTGGTATAATACTGCACCTGCGATCCCTTCATGGGCCACATGAGCTGCCAGGGTGTGCAGGACACGGACAGCACGTCGAACCCTTGCTCCAGGTAGAGCGTGGCGTATTTCATCACGTGCTTCTGACGCGCCAGCAGCCAGTTGATCATCACGCACAGCGGCCTATCTCTTGCGTTGTTTAACCTGCGGGACAATGATATATAGTGAGATATTGATTTCTTACGTTTACGCGAATATAACTCATTAAAATAAAACTAATTGAAACGGATTATAATAAAATATAGATAGATATAATAAAATCCGTTTAATTTAGTTTTATTTCAATTTAGTCAGATATTGTTACAAATTAAATTATCGATAGACTCGCACTCACGATCAAGAAAATAACCAGGGCCTTCCATCACCCTAGAATCTTGGTAACCGTCTTACATTTGTGGTGGTTATCTGTCTATTTTTGGAAACCGGGGACAGTAGTTTAAAATATGGAGCATTATAGAAAAACTTATTCATACTCTCTTGGGCTCGCCTCGTATTGCATGATGAACGATGGCATGGAATAGGGATGTTACGGATCTTCGACTTTGACTCCGACTCCGAAAGATCGTAACTTTTTTTTTTATAGCATAAGCCGGCAAACGAGCAAGTGGGTCACCTGATGGTAAGTGATCTCCACCGCCCATACACGTCCACCACCAGAAGAATCATGGGCACATTGCCGACCTTAAAGGAAAGGGATAATTAGGGATTGGGAAGGGGAGGGGAATTGGGCTTCCGGATAATCCAGATTCCGGACTTCTGATAGATCTTACCTCTCCGGTTCCGACTTTCGCTCCAATAACTTTGAATCGGATGTTATAAGGAAAATCGAAACGCAGCATCGTGTAAAATTTGACTTGGTGCCCGGGATATCTCGCTCGCGTCTCCCGATCAGTTGTGTGTTTGGTTTTGTCATTTTTTGTGTTAGATTTTGAGCTTCTATACAACTTACGAATTGTGAACTGTTTTTTTTAGGAATGTATTGGACGGCGGTATAACGTCAGGACGTTTCAGAAATATTTTAATGCATCCCCTCCATATTCCATTAACAAACTAGTTTTTTTAATATCATAGGGCGGCAAACGAGCAAGTGGATCATTAGATGGTAAGGGATCTCCGCCGCCCATGTACGCCCACAATATCAGAAGAATCATAGGCGCGTTGCAGACTTTAAAGAAAAGGGATAATTGAGGATTGCGAATGGGAGGGGGTTTTGGACCTCCGGATACCTCACTCACCGTAAAAAACTCAGCAGCAAGCCACAACTTTAGGTCGGCTTTTCTGTGAGACAGTGGTAGCGACCGGGTCGAGCCAGCCCATTCATGCTGTAGACAAAACTGTCTATAGTCTGTCTGTGGCTCTACCACTCACAAGGTTTGTTCATTGTTGAAGTCAGATAAACTTTGTATGAGACAATTTTGTTTATTTCATAATACATGTTTCAATGGTAGCATTTCACATGAAATTATATTTACATTATTACGTTCAAGCAAGCGTGACGACTTTCATTCGTTACTAGGTGAATTTATAACCGTCGTTACTAACTGCATTGATATGTGGTTTAAAACTTGTCATAGTGATCCACACGCCATGTGTGGATCGCGTTCCAGGATCAGCCAGTGTATATCCGGTTCTCCCGAGGGGCTTGCAACTTGAATTGATGGTTGGTTGGGGCGGGGTAGGGGTACATCCTTGTATTACTGTGCCTGCATCGGTCATCGGCCTGTCCTGTCGAACTACGCTTACCATCAGGTGTAGTGCAATCACTTTGCGGAGCTCGGATTAAAAAAAGGTAATGTCTGTCAAATATAAAATACCTTGCAACATTCTAGCACTGCATAAAGTATGAATTTCGCATTCAATGAGGCCAATGAAGAAGCTATTATGATAGATACACGATCGTCAGGCGGACATCGAGCACTATCGCCGACTTGTAATTGATTCATTGTTGATCGCACTATACATACGTGCAGAGCTTAGTAACAGCGTTGATTTGCAATTACGTCTCATTTACTGTTAGTAGTTACTAATACTGTAGGGTAAGTGGGCCACCACATCTTAAGGCAAAAGCCAAACGCATTTGCGCGTGGACGACTCTACTGACTAATGGACGAAGTAATAGTAAAACTTGATTCTGATGCGGATTGAGGAGTTCAGAAAGTCAGTCGCCCCGCATAATACTAAATCCACGGTCAAATCGTGATGGAGTAAGGCGAACCCTGGCAATATGCCAGGTTGACGCCAGGTAGAAGAAAAGTGATGAGTGTTCGCAGATATCTTGAGATCTATATCTAACTTGGCATAATAATTCTTAAATAACATACCACCACCACCACCGTATATATGGTGTTAAAACCTGCCATAGTGACCCACACACCTTCGTGTGGATCGCGTTCCAGGATCAGCAAGTGTATATCCGGTTCTCCCTAGGGGCTTGCGACATGACTTGATGGTTAGTTGGGGCGGGTATAGAGTTGCATCCTTGTATCCCTGTGCCTGTATCGGTCCTGTCGCTGGGCCCTCGATTGGTTTCTTCCCTCTCGGAAGAGAGAAGAAGCACTTATACAGGCCGGCATGATTCTGGTGACCACCGATGAACTCATTGATTGTCGGTGGTCGTTAGTTTTTGGACTGCATTACGCTTACCATCAGGTGTAGTGCGGTTACTTTGCCAACTGAATGATAATTAAAACAATAACAAAAAGGATACAAATAAAGATAAAATCTTCATTATAGCCGATGACACTACCAACGGCTACAGCAAAGCAGAAGACACTGAAGTATTAGACACAAAACAAACAAATACAATACCTCAGTACTTACTTCATGGTGACGGGGTCGGCTTTGAGCTTCACTTTGTCGTTGCTTATATACTGCATGTTCTTTGTGATGTCTTGCGTGTGGGCATTGCGGTCGATGGTCACCATGGCCACAGGAGCGCATGATAGCAGCGTGCGGAATGGAGACTGAAGATGAAAAATAAACTTTAAATAAACAGGACCTCACAGTATAGCCATGCTGGTGTCACTTCGCTTAAAAGTATTGATAATCATGTGGTAAGGAGCTACGATGTCTTATAACGCTCCCCGTCGACGGGACACGGTTAGTGCCAAAATAAGCTTTCGCGCGCATTCATTCGATACAGTTTGGACTGCGCGTGCGCTGCAATATTAATGTAGATGAAGATAAATTATCGGTATGGATCACCGGACGAGTAAAATAGCGCATTATTGTGTGGACGCGAGCGTAACTACTTGTTTAACAGTCTTTACGCAGTGAACCTTGTTGGCAATACTATTATGATATTCTGCGCTATCCGTCTAGTGGTAGGAGATACATATGTGCTATGGAAATAAAGGTCCTACGTTTGGTTGGTGGTTGGTTCGTTGATGGGAAAGTAATAAATTCCCGCATCTCTTTCATTTAGAACTGCTTTAGGCCTGTTGTGTTTCAGTTTGAAGCATATGAATTTCCTTGAGTAAATTATGACGCAAAATATTATAGAACAGGTAACGAAAAGGATCGGGGATTTTTTTCACAAAATAGTCATAAACCGCAGTAGGATTTTTGCAATGACTTGTTGGATTTGGATGGACGAGGATTACTAATGTGTTATGTGTGTGATGATGCATAATCTAAGGACGTGATTTAACTACAAATCCAAGACCCTTCAATATGTATCGCATTTATATCTAATAGGTATTTGGTACCACTCTAACAAAGTTGGATGCAAAAAAGAACTAGTCGACCTTGAGGGAGAGCAATAACTTATCAACAGGTACCTACTTACACAAAGTATATATAAGTCACGATACGTTTTTCTAGTCGGTATTGACTTGTTTTTAACCACCGAATAAAAGAGTGGTGTAATAAATTTGTTGCCTTTGCGTGTGCGTCCGTGCGTGCGGGCGAGACAACGAGCGCGCGTGCGTGCGTGTGCGTGCGTTTATTTGTTTTTTTTTTTAAATTGGTTAAATCCGGATGGTTGTTAGCTAAGCAGCATCATTCAAAATTTAAATCTGCATCTGCTGGTGGGAGGATACTTGTATCCGACCGGATAGCGACCACCGTACACTGGTGCTAAAACCTGCCACAGTGGCCCACCGTGTGTGGGTCGCGTTCCAGGGTCAGCCAGTGTATATCCGGTTCTCCCCTAATCCTAACCCTTTTTCCATCCCTTTTTCCTTTCCTCCCTCCCCTTTGGACCTTTGGCAGGCCGGCATGATCTTGCCGACCGACGATGGACACATTGTTTATCGTTGGTCGACACTATTCTTGGATTGCGCTACACTTACCATCAGGTGAAGCGTAGTCACTTTGCCGAGCCAGGATAAAAAAAAAAAAAAAAAATTACAGATGTTTTTCTAATTGTTGTCGAGGATTTTTAAGAGATAGCTTATTGTGAAAATAAAATACTGGTACGAGTGATAGAGCCACGCTGTCGACAGTTTTGTGTAGAGCATGAATAGACCGGCTCGATCGGGTTGTTACCACTGTCTTACAGTAAACCAACGTGAAGTAGCAACTTACTGAGATACTTGAGATACTGAGAGAACTTGTGAGATATCCAGAGGCCCAAATCCCCTTCTCATTTCCAATCTCATAATCATCTTTATTTATGGTCGGCGACGCGTCCATGATTCATCAATTCAATTACCATAGGCGCTGGAGATCACTTTCCTTTTTTAAGTTGTTTAAAATTGTTTCTCCGCAGTCTGAAGTTTCTTGTATATATGTAATTTTATACATAAGGTCATGGCGCATAATGTTATTTAAACTAAGCACAATAATGTTGTTAATATAAGGAATGAGGAAAACGTTAAAGATGCCCACTTCCTTGCTGTTTGGGAAAACAGTTTACGTATGAAAACATTACAGTTTAAATACTACAGGAAAGTTTCTTCAATAATGTTAATTCAATAATAAGTAAAACCAAATAAGGACTATTTATCCCTGTTAACTTGATACTCTTGCGAATCAGGCCAGACCTTTACTAAAGTTATTATGTTTATGACAATTTGCGTCTAGATGAAATCTCGTAAGTTGGACATTTGCGCTTGATCCATGTGAACGTCACTTAAAACTTGAATTTATATGTGTGATCCACAAATATTTTTTTGGGGTCTGGGTGTTGTGACACCGATAGTCTCTCGTAGTTCCTCATACCCACGACACAAGACTCGTATCTTACTGTGGGGTCAGGACTATAAGTGTGACTGTTTGATGTTGGGTGTAATTAATTGTATTGCGATGCAATTTTTATTCGACCGGTACCGACTTCAGAAAAACTTCTACTCGACTGTCGTTCATTAAAAAAAACAATTTTAATCTTCTAGTAGAAGCGTACTAAGGCTTAAGATCCGTGAGGTCCTGGGGCCTGATCCCAGAGCGGGTAATTACAATTTGTATTTGAATTTCCGATAAAAATCACACATTACTTGCCTGAGAATGGAATTTATACCCGGTATGGTACGAAATAACAACAGCTTCCAACAGGTAGGTCTGGAAATCTTTGGGGGAGGCCTATGTTCAGCAGTGGACGTCCTGTGGCTGATGATGATGATGGTGATACGGAATATATCAATATATAATTTGGTATGGTATGGTACGTAAACAATTTCGGCGAAACTGGTTGCATATTATGCTAAAAACCGGATATCACCGAAGCGCATAATTTTTATGATAACACAATAGTGATTTACATCAGATCGGTCGAGTCAGTTTGCGCGTATAATTGTACTGTAGCAAATTCTACGTAATCGCATAAAATTAAAAAAACTAAAAAACACGCTTTTATAGAAAGTCTAACTAAAAACTAGAAAATAAATTTGAAGAAAACAATGTATTTTATTGTAAAACAAGCGTGGGGTGCTTTTTAAGATACTATCTAAATGATAATCCTTCTACTCATATCTGTCAATACGATATTTATAACTATAGACACCATGCACCCCACGCTTTTTTTTACAATAAAATACATTGTTTTCTTCAAATTTATTTTCTAGTTTTTCTAACCCGAATATCAATATGTAATTAATTTAATTATTATTATTATTTTATTATTATTATTTTTTTTTTTTTCAAATTAGTGTATTGTCATCGGTCCTCGATAAATCTACAAAGTTTGAACGAAATCTGGCCGTTTAAAGTGGGTCAAAACCGCGCCCAAAGGAGTCGGTTACAAACAAACAAACATACAGGTGAAGTTAATAAAAAGCGTGTAATAATTAAAAAAAACTAAAAACACGCTTTTATAGAAAGTCTAACTAAAAAAAATAGAAAATAAATTAAAGGAAAACAATGTATTTTTTTGTAAAAAGAAAGCGTGGGGTGCTTTTTAAGATACTATCTAAATGATAATCCTACTCATATGACACCATGCATCCCACGCTTTTTTTACAATAAAATACATTGTTTTCCTTTAATTTATTTTCTATTTTTTTTAATTAGACTTTCTATAAAAGCGTGTTTTTAGTTTTTTTAACTATAATTTATTTTTCATTTTTTAGTTAAAATAAAAATATATTGTAGCAGAGAGTATAATTTTAATTTTTAAACCGAATATCAAAAAAGCGCCATCTATTGACGCTCTTAGATACTACGATATTCCCTATAATTAAAGAAGATCCAGAGAGTACAATTTTAATTCCTAACCCGAATATCAATAATTAAATAAATTAAATTATTGTAATTATTATTATTTTATCATTATTAAATTATTGTTATTTTCTTTTTTTTTCAAATTAGTGTATTGTCATCGGTCCTCGATAAAACTACAAAGTTTGAACGAAATCTGGCCGTTTAAAGTGGGTCAAAATCGCGCCCAAAGGAGTCGGTTACAAACATACAAACAAATATACAAACAAACATACAGGTGAAGTTAATAAAAAGCGTGTAAAAAGATGGAAGAATAAGTCAAGTTCAATGCCACTTCGCTACGATATGAGTCAGTGGTTGTGTCCAATGTATATGTTTATACTTTATCACGGCGACATCACGGTGTTACGTGGTAATGTGATGTACAAAGGCCCAGTTCAATCATCATTGTGCTAGGTTATCTTGGCGTACATACATATATTTGTTCCTAGTGGAAATTGTATATCAACTAATGAACTGATATTATTGATTACCCGATATACATATTGACTTTGGTGATTTAATATAAACGTATCGATACGATTAAATCGATATTATAAATACGATCTAAAACGTAGTAAAATTGAAGATGAAGAGACAAGAGTTGGGGCCTTTGGACTATAATATAGGCTATTTTTATCCCAGAAATAGACATTCAAGTAAGCGGCGCCGCAAGCATAAGCTAGTTGAACGAAAGTATCATTTCCACAGTAAGTATGTGACACGTTTTAAAGATATTATAAAACAATTATCTGAAGCTGAAGGCCAGCCCAATCACCGCCCAAACAAAAAGGGTAATAAACCAAGAGAAAAAATGGTAGTAGAAAAACACATAATGGAGTTCGCATCGCGTGACTGTCGCCCGATATTACCAGTTGTTATATAACAAGCAGTTCCGTCTTTAGCATGTGGGCACACGGGCCCAGGACCCCGGCCACATGGGCGAAAGACTGTGATGAATCATATTCGATAAAAACAAAGATATAAATATTTTTTGTGAACTAAGTAACCTTTTACTCGCTTTTCTCAACTAATATTATAAAGAGGAAAGTTATGATTGTTTGTTTGCATTGAATAGGCTGTGAAACTACTGGAAAGATTTGATATTTTTTTTCACCATTAGAATCCTACTTTATCCCTGATGAACATAGGCGATATCGATAATATAAGGGTGCAGAATTTCACGCGGGCGGGGCCGTGAGCGAATGCTAATGGTAAATAAAACTAGTGGTAATAAAATATATTTTATGACGTATCTAAGTTAAGTTTCTATAATAACTATGATAATAGTAGATATGATAATGACCTATTTGATTTTTATCAGTTTACGATAAAAAATATCGGAAATTATAAAGGAAAAGTAGTTTTTCTTGTTAATCACATTTTTTTACTTTGCAGTAGAGCTCCAAATTCTTGTGTGCCCAGGGCCCCGGCATATGTTAAACGACCCTTTGTCATCAGACAAGCAATTTGTTGTTTGTATGTACCGTGTTTGAAGCGGCCTGCATCCAGCGACTTCCTGCGACCTTTATCAGGTCGTCTGTCCACCTTGTGGGCGGACGTCCAACGCTGGAAATCTTGGTCGATCTGGAAATCTTTGGGGGAGGCCTATGTTCAGCAGTGGACGTCCTGTGGCTAATGATGATGATGATGTACCGTGTACGAAACGATCATATTGTCTTGATTACTGCTAATGGTCTAATATTGTAGTATAATGCAAATGGTTACTAGTCATTGTTATCCGAATAAGAGAGCTTAGATCTTTTAAGCTATTCAACGGATTTTAATGCAGTTTCCAACAATAGATAGAGTGATTCATGAGGAAGGTTTATATGTATGACCCATGGGAGCAGGGCAGTAACATGCAGGTGAAACCGCGAGAGACAGCTAGTTACTTATAAACCTGTGAATTTAAGTCATGAGTAGAGATAATTTAACCTTAAGTAGAGATTAGGCTCAATGTTGTGTAGTAGCGCTATATGTTCAGCTGTTGATACTGGTTGCCAAGTGGCCAACCCACACAAGCCAACTGTAGTCACACATTTTGATTTCTATGTGGAAGTACATGCATTTGATCATCATCTTCATCTCATAAGGGCAAAAGAGAAATTAGGTTAGCTAATGGTGACTCATCTCTACCGTGTATCAACATCCATAACACCAGAAGATTCATGGATACTTAGGAAAGGGATAATTCAGTAATTCAGTTTAGTATTATCATGTCCGTAATCATTACCACATGTTTTAGTTTTTAAAAGCGTTCCCCTTAAACCTTTTATAAAACGAATATAAAAAATCTTCGCCTGCTACTTAACAAATACGCTTGGAAGTCCTTTTTTTTATTCTAGCACGGCAAAGTGACTGTACTACTCCTGATGTTAAGCATACTGCAATCCAAAAAAACAGCGACCACCAACTAACAATGAGTTTATCGGTGGTCACCAGAGTCATGCCGGCCTGTATAAATGCTTCTTCCCTCTTCGGAGAGGAAAGAAGCAAATCGAGGGGCCTGCGACTAGACAGGCGGAGTTCTACTGGCATAAAGCGAAGAATTCACGTGGACCGGACCAGTTTTGATTCACGACTCGGTCTAAGCTATGTCAATGCTAGCTATGTTACGTCACATCACGCCATATGACATACGGATAACATTAATAGATCGACCTAGTGACCGACCGGTCGACGTCGCGTCGCGTCGGCCAATTTTGTATGAGACAAAATAACTGGCCTTCACCTTTTACTTTTACTCATGTGCAAGTAAATAACTATACCCAAAGGTGGTAGGTCCCACGTATGCGAGACGTCCGCTTTGTCCGCTTGTCAATTTCTGCCGCCAAGCAACTGTTTGCAAACACTGTTGTGTTTCGGTTTGAAGGACATTGAAGCCAGAGAAATTACTAGGCATTGTGAGACTTAACACCTTATGTTTCGGGACGAGCGCAGTTCAGTACCATGCAGTGCTTTGTAATTCAAAGTTCTGTGTAGTGTTGCTTCTGTCTATGGGCAGGCGTGACGCTTACCATTAGGCGAGCGCCTTGATCGTCCCGTCATTCAATGAAAAAAAATATATAACATTTCAATTTATCACTCATAGATTTAAGCAGTGTAGACTGCATGTTATATGTATTCCAATCAGGTCTAAGTACTTATCTTGAGATGGCAGTATGTCCAGATACAGTGAGATTGCGTTCTTAGTACATAGATACATAAGCTCACGCCTTTATCCCGAGAGGATAGGCAGAGGTGCAACTAGTGCTGCTACCACGTTTTGCCGAGCTTATTTCTGTACTCTCATGTGATGGGGCACAAGCCTATCGCCATACAGGGCAGACATTCTAATCCCGGGCAATACATATCTGATTTTTCGAATCGAATACTGGTGTGAACTGTGAGTCCATTGTCTTTCAGCGCAATATCGGTATGGACAACGTCAACTCTTAAATTTTGACTCCCTAGCCCATGCAATGTTTTACCAAAGGGCAAAATCTACAAATTGACCAATATACCATATTGTCTATTGTTTTCGTGAGACGCGCATCGCCTCGCAACATTTGGCACGTGAGCGTCGCATGATTCTCTATCCCTGTACACCATAGCGCAGGCGCAAGCGCCAGGTATGGCGTGTGCGGCGCACGCGCGTCTCTCGTGTTGTATGACGTTTCACGCACGCAATTGCCAAGCGCATTAGGCAACAGTTATCAATGTAATCCCGGCCTTATTTAAATATCAATATGCATTGATATGGCGTGTAAGCGAATGCAGAGATAATGTAATAATTCACTTAAAATTTAACGATATAAAATGTTAATTAATATAAAACACAAACTCATGTCTGTATCCTCGAAACGGTAGGTACAATAGGGTAGTTAACTTGATTTTTTTTAATTATTTAAATTAATAATTTGCGTTACCCAAAACTTATTTTAGAAAGAATTTCATTAATCCGTCCATAAAAAAAAAATTAGAAGTGGTTCCAATGTAATAGAGGGGGCATTTGAAAAATAATAGACGACGCAAACTTTGACGTCACTTAATGGCTATTACGGTGCATGCATGCGAACGAGATTATAGGTCATAGCTCATTAGAGCTACCCGGCACCCGATCAGCACCGCCTCGTCGTTCGTCGTCAACTCGTCGACAGGTGGTCCACGGGTGGACGACGCGTTGTTACTTTTGAACGTCGCGAGATCGACCAGTGAACCTCGCGTGGCCAACGAGTGTACGTCGCGTGGTCCACGAATTTTCGAGTAGTCTGTTACCATTAGCACTAGGTTTACACGTGTTTATCGTAATGTCAACTTTGACAAACCGTGAATTAGCTCTCATAGCTGTTAAGCTTGATGAAGAAGCAAATGAAAGACGCATCGCCAACGTGTTGCCTCGCGTGAATCATTCGCGGGCAGCGCGCGGTCCACGCAAGGCAAGCGTGCGAGCAGCGAGTTGTCACTGAGTGGTCCACCCGCGTCCGCGCGTGGCCAGCTTGCGAGCGAGGCAATCCGGTGACGATACGACGCGACGTTGATTTAATGAGCGCGTATCCATAGAAATCCATATAAAGAATACTAACCGCTCGAGGCGCGGCGGTGCTGGTCGGGTGCCGGGTGGCTCTAATGAGCTATGACCCTAAACCGATTTGAATGGTGTTTTAATAAAAGTGTTTTCAATCGATAGTTGAGAATCTGTAAATTTTGTTCTTCGTATTATAAACTGTATCATGATCACAGTATACATAATATACTGTATAGTGGAATCCCGACAACATCAAAAATAATGTTCTAAGATTTCACACTACTTTTTGTGTGTCTACTGGTTTCAATTCGTCAGTGATTGCAACGCGGATTATTGGCCAGTTTGTTGAACTTATTTAGTCGCTTAAAAAAATAATAGTATCTAAATTCTATGGACGAGTAATATAGGTACATTATTTTGATTGTTTTTATTGGATAGGCCGGCAAACATGCGAGTGGGTCACTTGATTGTAGGTGATCTCCACCGAACGTCCAAAAAAAATCATGAACGCGGGCCGATCTTATTGGAAAGAGACAATTAAGGGATAGCGGATTCCTGCCCCAGATATGTCACCGTACGAAACGCAGCGTATATGTAACTATTGACTACAGTAAATTAACCATGAAGTAATAACGCAAAGCATCATCTATCGGCCCAAGGTCATATAAGTCAAGATCGCATACTGATGCCGAATGAGCACGAAAATTGAGATCCAAATCTGTATTAGCGGATCTAGACACTAATGATCCGTATCCGTATCTACAGATAAACATTTTTAGCAATCAGTCACATCTCTGGTTTATATCTACGAGAAACTCTTTCCATTTAAATGCAGCTTTAGGTCCAATACCTTTATTATTAAAACTAGCTTTTGCTCGCGGCTCCGCCCGCGTAAACAGCATTTTCCGGGATAAAAGTAGCCTGTAACGGTCTCCAGGTTCCCATCTGTCTCTGTAGATAAATTCATCAAAATCGGTTCTGTGATTTAGGCGTGAAAGCGTAACAAATAAACTCACTTTCGCATTTACTTACACCCCCTTTTTCATCCTTTATTAAATAAAATTTCCAAAATTCCTGAAACACGTATTTATTTGTTTTACGCCAATAACCGAAATACGAAATTTTGTTTATGTAACTTTCAAAATGATGGACTCATACATATTATCATCCCATATTTTGACCCCTTTTTCTAAAACTCTTTCTTAGTGGGTGCCTACATAACAAAATTAATATACAGTTCGAATTTCATGCTTGTAGCCTTGATAGTTTGCGCTCGGCGATGATGAATCAGTCAGTTAGTCAGGACATGTTATTATATAAGTATAGATCATGCGATTCAACAAATATTTTTTACTGTTTATGGTATATAGGTACGAATATGCAAACGATGACCAGCTTTCAGCGCCTCATCACTCAGAAACACAAGGTAAAATAAGTACATCATCTAATGTTATAATTGTTCTATATCTGACTGCCATCATCATTGTACCTTCAATATTTCCCAAGATAAACAAAGATTGCGTAAGAACTAATATAGCAAGCCAATGTGAGAAGTGAATTACCAATCCAGGCTTCACCAAAGTCAAGTAAAAACAGGGCACCTATTCTAGAAACCCGAATCGTAGCAACAAAGTTCGGAACATACATAGAGTAAAGTCCATATAGAATAGCCATTACAATATTAATATTTTTGATTTAAATTACATACTACCTTAAAGTTTAATTTGTAAATAATAATGTAAATGAAAAATCATTGAACTTTCATATTTTTTTGTTTCCTGGAATATTTTTAATTAAGTCATAAAAAAGAATAAAAAAAAACATAAAACATCCAACTTAAAATGTTGCAATAATAAACCATATTCCCCTTATTAACATGCCTTTAACAACTCCTTTATTTTAATCATTCTAATGGCTATTCTATTACATTAGGTCTATGTTTTCATACTTTGTCACTTTATATGTTTTTATAGAATAGGGGCCCAGGCATAATCATTATGTATATCACATAATTAATGATTAATATTATAGACATTTTCCACAATGTACGATCAACATTTGTCTGCCTGATAATGCATTAAATATGAATTAATGAAGTAGTCTGTATTGATATTTTATAGTGTAATAATTTTGTATTTCATTCTTTTATATTTTATCTGTAAAATAACTTTTGCTCTGAAGTTGTAAAACAAGTAATAAAATAAATACATATTTAAAAGTATAACATAAGAGACTTACATATTTACTACTGGTTTTCATTCCAACTTTGCCATGACTCACAGCCAACGACACTGCAGTCCTGAACACTCCCATCTTGTTGTTTAACTATTCCTGATGACAATTATAGGCTTTTAAATTAACATGTAGAGAACACATATATAAAAGCTTTTATCCTATGTTTCATTTTCAGCATGAACAAATTATTAGTTCATTACGAAGTAGGTAGTCAATAAATAAATAAAGCATACCATTCTGACACATATTTTTATGGATAATCAAGGATACTTGATATATTTAAAAAAACAGAGTTATCCGATTTTTATTATTGCTACAGCTCAATAAAGCTTCCATCCATAAGTGATTCAAATTGGAAAGAATTACTAATTATTGTAATGATTTTAATGGTTTTATCATTAAAAGTCGTAAAACTTCAACTAAAGCTAATACATTTTAATCCATTTTAAGGTAATACTTTTACTCATTCAACATCCTCCATGGTGCAGTGGACGCACATCCAGCTGTGAAGTGAGAGGCCATGGGTTTGAATCTCACACTGAGACAAATATTTATTTGATCCCCAAAAAATATTTATAATACAAATTAAAACTATTCAAAACATGAGTCGAGTTGAACGTTACTGAATCGTATGACAATCAAACTAGGTCTATAAACGTCGGTCGGCAACCGGTGTTCATCTTTGTACCCGTCTTGTGTCACTAATAATTGGCCTATAATACATTCACATTAATAATGTTGAAAATGATTTATTTACGTATCTGCTCGCCGATACATAAACTAACATATACTTCGATAAACTTGGACCTTTATACTTTTGCTAATTCTTCGCGTGTAATCTAACGGAATCAATAACTGCAATTAGTGTTTAGAAATGATACCTTCGACGTTGTAACTTAAATATGATGTAATTTATTCAATTTAAAATACTTAAAAAAATCTGAGGTCTAAATAGAAGAGGCTAACAACGACTTTTATTTTAAAATGTATAAAATAAGTTTAATTTTGCGTAAGTATTTTTTAGTTTCAAGTAATAACACTAGAAATATTCTTACCTCAAAAAAGAGAGCTACTTGATAATAAAACTTTGCGAGAGAATAATTAGCCGGTACCCGGTAGGCGACTAATACAATTAAAACAAACACACAATGAATTAAAAAGCGTGTAAAAGGCACTTTAAAGTCGTGAATTCGATGATCTTTTATGATTTTTACTGGCAGTGTTGCCAATTGACCGTCTGTCATTATCCTCGGGTATTGCATAATTTCACACAACATTTAAAAAAAATTCTCAAACGTAAATAATATTTTTTTAATAGAAAAATAGTACTTATTTTCTTATGAGTGTGTGTCTGTGAGTGCAAGTGGGAGTGCGTGCACATGTGTGTGTGTGTGTGTGTGTGTGTGTGTGTGGCATGGTAGCGAAGTAGACTAAGCGTAGGCGCTTATCATGTATGACCCGATACAGATGCGGTTTTTCACAAGAAATATAATCTAATCGAGTGTGTTCTTAGCTAAGTAAAATTGATCTGATTCTGTCCTGCAACCAAGCCGCCTGCAGCTTTCAACTTTAATAACATTAATAAGCCCTTTTTTCTGAACTGTTTACGTTATTTGTACGTTAAGGTATATTGCTCATTTAAAGATATAAGATTTCTTAATTCAGCATAAATTAGTAAAGGCATCCTCTAGCTGTTTCCAGAACCAACAAACGAGCCAATCTTGTCCAGTGAGGGTCTGCTGTTAGTTTTAACTTATCCTCCCATCTCCTTTGTTGTTTTCCTACACTCCGTTTGCCATTTATGGGATACCAATCTGTAATTATTTTACTCCATTGAAGATTCCAACTATACGAAGATTAGTAGCCGATATATCGTGTTTGGGCTCATTAAATAGTTTTCGATGAGTATACGTGCTGATCAGAGTCTGACGATAGAGTAGATAATGTTGGAGTTTTTAACAGTTATGTAATGGTCTTTCGCCTCTTTCACATTCATATATTATGCTCTCATACATTATCGCCGGTTGAGGATACTTTTGACGTGTCTATTTCTTAAATCATTTATTGAAGTGATAACTTCGTATAGGAGGGTAAACCGCTTCGTAAAGTAACGCGAGTGGTCCATCGATCAACGGAAGGTTCGAGAATATTGGAAAACCTTTCGTGAGACGTCACGCTGGCCGGTTGACCAGCCAGCAACCACCCTGAAACTTCAAGAAAGAAGAAGTCC
The DNA here is from genome assembly GCA_949126905.1 of Amorpha juglandis. Taxonomy (NCBI): domain Eukaryota; kingdom Metazoa; phylum Arthropoda; class Insecta; order Lepidoptera; family Sphingidae; genus Amorpha; species Amorpha juglandis. The sequence continues at coordinate 7,063,072 of OX421386.1, read as the reverse complement.
CAGATGACGTCACAGTTGAAATACTTTGGCCCCTCAACCGACCAGCCAGTTTACCGTGACCCATGATATTTATTTCACCTGCACGTCGATAGATGTCGTTGATAAATTAAACATCGCGGTGTCAAGAGTCTCCGCTGTTTAATCACTTGTCTCGAGCGTGTTATAAGCGACAAGACCTTACTTCATAGGATCATTTCTATAGTAAGCTCTTCCCGAGAACTTCACACTATGTGAATCAACTCGTAACTGCGATGAAGAAATGTGGCGCGGCACCTTGAGCGTGAGGCTGGCGATGGTAGAACTACCATCAGCCTTCGATGATCGGTCGCTCCTCTTCACGGAGGAGAGTGGGGTGTTGTCGCTGTCTGAGTGGTAAATTTTTAAATCTATTATACAAAAGTTATCCATACGGGTTTCCGAATCCGACCTAGGCCTGTTAATAATCATTTAATCGAGCTGATATAATTTATTAATCTGTATAAATGGATGGGTCGAATAAGTAATAGTAAGTAGTAGGATAATAATACTGTGGTAGTAGCCAGCCGCCACATATATCAAATAAGAAATGCTGTTAACCTCTTAAGTTCGGATTATTTCAGTTTAAGTAATTCATGGAGCGTCAGTAAATTTTTAGGTTTAAATATAATATAATATATAAAATAACTGAGTATGTATAAAGACGTATGTCTTAGTTCCTTGTCATACATATGTTTTGTACACAATTTCCTTACGGTTCAACCGTAGCCGTCGAATAGACGTATATGTTAGAGGCGCGGAGTTACAATCATTCGCCGCGGTATTGTGTACGACTTGCAACTAATTACCTATCGATCTATAATCAGGCCGGTTGATTGCTCTCATTGCAACGGTGTTGGTCAACACGGCAGCTTAAATGCCATGCTACGGTGAGTCGCGAAGCCCTAGGGATCATCTTGATGACATTAAAAATGAAATATAGTTGAAAATCATTCATACGTAAAGTTTACTAAACAATGGGTTCGAAACACTCGTTTCACCAACGTGAGCTTGTTTTTACAACCTAGCCCTATGAATGTGTGTTTTGTAATTGCTGGAATAGATAAGTATAACAACGTTTCGTTTATGGGATATTTTTAAGTAGGTATGTACATTAAAACATGTTAAGAAATCCGGCTTAACTTCTTGATAACGTGATGAGCACCATCATCACGGATTTTATTTATTTAATTGATCGACCAGACGAGCATATCTGATGGTAAGCACTACGTCTGCCCATAAACTAAAATAACACTACACAAAACTTTGAATTACAAAGCACTGCTTGGAACTGAACTACGCTCATCACCCAGAGGTGTTAAGTCTCATAATGCCCAGTAACTTCACTGGCTTCAATGTCATTCGACCGAAACCGAAACAAAACAATGGTTACACACTGTTAGTTGGCGAATTAAAATGCAATTCCCTCCCACACCTTTTTTCTTAGGAAATCTCCCCAATATATTTATTCCACACATAAAACCCACCTTTACTATTAAAAAACCCCAAAACTTGAGAGATTCTACTGAATCTGGCATTAGTGATTTGTAATGACAAGTGACAACTAAGCAGTAGAGTTTTGGCGGGAATTCTGACAGTGCAGTTCATCGCTTATTTTAATTTATTTCATAAACTAGTTTAGAGTTGTGTTTGTTGTATAAAAGTGGTTTGGATTTGTTCAATAAACATTGACGGTGATGAACAGTGTATGGAAACATTGAAATAAGTGAATTAAGAATCGTACTGAAAGGAGTTAACACCAAAACTCCGACAAGACCTTGAAATCGACCGCACCCGTGTTTCATCGTTCTTGTAAAAATAACTTGACAATGAATTGTACTTGACACTGGCTAAATGCATAGTACTGCAAGAGCCATAAATAAAAATAAAAAAATAAAAAAAAAACTAAGCAGTGTTGCCAGTATGTATGCTATGAAAAGAACGACCCACCACAACCGCCTCGTTAGAAAATAATTGAAGTTCACCGTTTACTATCATTGTTGTAAACTGCTAAACTCACACCACTTTTATCCAACCAACTAAATTTTGGACTAGGTATATTGCGTTGTTAAAGAACACTACAATTAATAGTGTGCCAACTTAGAGGATTTTCCACTAAAACTTATTCATCAAATAAAATAGATGATGAAGATAATTATTCTGGCGATAACGTTTAACTATTAATATATTACGTTTAAGGCCCTTCCGTGAGCAAATGACCTTGACTGACTCGTGCCATACTAACTCGTGTACTTGGCGTGTGAGTTTTCGTGCAGAATTTGCACGTATTTAGCGAATAATTGATTTAAAAATTCCGGTTTTGGTCTTTTCGAAAATTTAAAACGGGCAAAATATTCGTTATTAAATTGCCTATCTAGTAATGTTAATCCCATTTGAAAACAATCTGTAACAATTTTTCTCATTTTTATGGTTCATTTATAAAGCCACTTTTAAAAAATATATCAACATTAACATGAATTTGAATCGAACAAAGTAAAGCTGACAGATTGTACAAATATATTGTATATTTTTTTAATCAATATTTATTTTAAGTATGACTAGATAGCCTCTAAAAATCTCGATCGCGCGGCGTTTTGCTGGGGGTATGGCCTTAAATACTAATTATTATAATTTAAACTTTTTCATTGAACTATATTTATGACATTAAATGATAACAAATACATACTATTTTTGTCTTATTTTCCTCTACTAGTTTAAATTTGACGCTTGTTGGGTTTTGTATATTTATTTTTATATAACTTGCTATGTCAATTGCATTTTATGTTTCTATGCTGAATTTAATCAATCAAACATTATACTTTTCACGTAAATTCGCACCATTGTTGAAAAAATACATAAGTGGTAAATGTGTTGTCTTGCTGGTTGTAGGATATTAAGAACCGCCCGGATAGCATATGATACCACCCTATACTTACGTGCATATAAATATGTTTATACCGATAGGAAACTTCGTGGCAGTAACGTAGTATAACAAAACTGACGTAATTAATTAAGGGGATAAAAAAATAATGTAATGTAATTTATGTAATTTTTTTAAGTTTTTTAGGACATTTCCTTTATCCAATAGTGTAATAAAAAATAATTGACCTAAGGCTACTGACTTCCATGAATAGTGCGAATTAAAGTATATAATTCTGTCTTTTAGTGGTTTCTGCTTGTTTGAACAGTTACCTATTGTGGATATAGCACAAAAAAGTTGGCAGCACTGGCAATAATATGTCAATGTCACATGGTCCATGTTTATTTGAATTGCACTTTGCAGGTTATCACTATTTTATTTTGATAATGTGTATTGTGTGTTACATTTTACACCCACAAAGTATTTTAGATTCTATAGACTAAAAATTACACATAATAAATACATTCGGTAAGGAATGGACGAAAGTAATGAAAAGGAATTCACAGAGATCGGTGTAAAGCCGTGGCTTATCAAACAATTGCATACTTTGGGTAAATACTTTGATACAGTAAAAGTAGTTTTATATAAGTAAAATTTATGCTTTTAGCAGCAATGCCTCCATGTTTGTAATAACACTTTTTGATGGTTATTAGGAATAAAAACCCCTACTCCAATCCAAAGGGGATGTATATCGCGGATATTGGCTGGTTATGACTGCATCGGAGCTGCAAAAACTGGTTCAGGCAAGACATTCGCATTTGCTCTGCCTATCTTGCAGCATTTGGCTGAAGACCCTTATGGCATCTTTGCATTGGTCCTTACTCCAACGCATGAGTTGGCTTATCAGGTAATATACAGGTATAGCTACTGATACAAGTTATAAGCACATATTTTTATAGTAAACATGGTGCAAAATGAATGACACATGAGAGCCCAATAGAAGAGTTTCAACTGACAATCCAATTATTGAGCTCTTTCATTGGGCCAAATTTTTTACAGTGTGGCATTTTTCATGTCCTGGCATGTGTAGCCTAGTAAGAAGAATATATTGTTCCATGTGCAAAATTCACTATATATTTTTTTAGATTTCTGGTTCATTGTGCCATTTTGATTATTTTTAAATATATACATTTTACGATTAATCCCAGTAGACATAGACTGTACTAACTACTCCTTTTTATAGCACCCACAATATCAGAAGTATCATGGACATATTGCTGACATTAATGAGAAAAGTTAAGGTATTGGAAAGGGGAGGGTGTAATTAGGCATCTATCTGCATAGCAACAGCTGTCTGTAACTTAATCTGTTATTTGTGAGACAGTGGTAACATCCTGGTTGAGCAGACTCATTCCTGCTGACTAAAATAACTATGGCATGGATTTATCAGTTTTATCCCTAAAAAAGAATTTAATTAATGTATGTAATAATGTATGTAATTTAATTAGCTGTAGACAGTTTTGTCTACATCATGAATGGGCTGGCTCGACCGGATCGTTACCACTGTCTCACAGAAAACCGACGTTAAGTAGTGGCTTGCTGCTGCGTTTCGTACGGTGAGTGAGATAACCGGAAGCCCAAATCCCCTCCCCTTCCTAATCCCTAATTATCCCTTTCCTTTAAGGTCGGCAACGCGCCCATGACTCTTCTGGTGGTGGGCGTACATGGGCGGTGGAGATCAGTTACCATCAGGTGACCCACTTGCTCGTTTTCCGGACTACACTATAAAAAAAAAAATGTAATTTCTTTCAGATAGCAGATCAATTCACAATACTTGGTCAGCCTCTGAAATTGCGTGTGTGCATAGTAACTGGGGGCACAGACCAGATAGAGGAGTCACTCAAGTTGGCAAAGAGACCTCACATAGTTGTGGCAATGCCGGGACGGTTGGCAGACCACATCTCAGGATGTGACACTTTCACATTGAAGAAGATTAAGTATTTGGTACTTGATGAGGCTGACAGGTGAGTAAAGGTTAATAAAATGTATTCTAATATTGTAGAATGTTAACCAGGTTTACATTTGTGATGTAATATGGAAATTTATTTTATTAAAATTGTTGCAATATAATATAAATTTCTATTTTGTGTCAACCGCCTGTTCTGACGCAGACTCTTCCATTAGCTCTTCGGAGTGGGAAGAAGCATCTTACAGGCTGACATGATTCTGGTGACCTCTGATAAACTCATTGTTTGTTGTTGATTTTTTTGGACTGAACTGCAATTAATATCTGATGTAGTGCAGTCCCTTTGCCATGCTAAGATAAAAATAAAAATTCTATGAAATATTTCAGACTGTTCAGTGAATCATTCCACGACGATCTTGAAACAATATTCAATGCACTACCAGATAAAAGACAAAACTTACTCTTTTCTGCTACAATAACAGAGGATGTCAGAGAATCTAAAATTCTGCCTCTTAACAAAGATGTAAGTTCATATTTACATACTATGTTTAATATTTTACTAATACTTTCAGTGTAGAAAAGATAAATCCATAAATTGTAGTGCCCTTGCTGGCCTGAATGGTTAATAAAAGATTTGATTTGATTTGATTTAATGGCTGAAAAGATTTTCTTCAAATATGGCAAAGAATCTTGTTTGAACCAATTTTCGAATTAAAGACCACATTCAAAGTGGTCCATTTGTTTAAGCACTATGACGCCAGAGACAGATATACATACACACACACTTAGACAAGAAGTGGTAGAACCACAGTGTAGACAGTTTGGTCTACAGCATGTATGGGCTGGCATAACCAGGTTATTACCACTGTTTCACAAAATCAGCAGCTTGCTGCTTCGTTTTGTATGATGAGTGTGAACTTCGGAGGCCCAAATCCCCTTCCGGTGGCCCAATCCTTTAATTATCCCTTACTTTAACGTCGGCAACGCATCCAAGACTCCTTTCCATCAAATGACTCACTTTCTAGTTTGCCGGCCGCTGCTTAGCATCACTAGACTATTAAAAAAGACTTTTGACAAACAGTAAGGCACTATAAAGACTAACAAATGTCGATATTAATGTTTAGTTTGGTCACTAAACTAAATTAAAATATTGTTAGCATATTATCTATAATGATATACATTACAGATAATAAGTTTTCTCTAAGTTATTGGAGGCTTATATTATTTAATCTTTCACGTTTGTTTTTATATTTGATCAGAAACTTGAGATATGGACAGAGACGGACCCTCAGCTGACCGTATCGACGTTGGACCAGCGCTACGTAGTGTGTCCAGCGTATGCCCGCGACGTGTATCTTGTACAGACCCTGCGAAAGTACAGGGAGACCAAACCCAGCTCGCATATCATCGTCTTCACTGATACTAAGAAGTAAGTTCCAAATAAGTATAAACACATATGTGGGTGGTCGCATACTTCTCAGCACTGACATCAGTAGCCGCATTATAAAGTTATCTCGTTTAAATCCTATGCAGTTTCGCCCTCAATCAACATAAGGATTTCACCCCGAAGATTCAGGGATATCGAAGGATTCGTCACGAGAATAGAATGTAGTCTTAGAAAATTCTGGAAAATCAATATAATTGATATTTAATAATTATAATTAATATTTAATTGAAAATTAATAATAATTATTGGTGTTGCTCTAAAATAATAGGCATAAAGTAAACGTTTATAGATTTCTAAATACTTCCGGGAATATGATAATTTTATCCCGGGTTCCCGGAAAATGAAAAATAAGCTAGAATAAAAAAAACAATAGTCCACACTGTATGCACCATATAGTGTTAATGTTGAAGGTGGCCAATTTGTGCAGAAAAACTGTTCGAAAAATGTGCGACCACCCTTAGCCTTATATTTACGACATCTAGCCAATAAAAAAAACCATTTACTTGTTTTTACAAGATTAAATTAATATTTTTCAAACACAACATTTTTGACATGGTGTGTATTGAACTCTAGCAAAAAAGTCACATTACCAATAATTTCTACAATAGGCACAAAAGTATATCTCTCATGGCGTCGCGACTATATTTTCGAAATCTAAAGGGTGGCGGGAGAAGTAAAGGGCAAAGTAAAAGCGAAGTTGCTAACTTCAGCCCGGCCAAGTTCCTTTGCGCGTTTTATCTTATATTACCATTGTATATCCTTTCAGAGAATGTCAAGTGATATCCATGATGCTAAACGCGATATCGATGGACAATGTGTGCCTCCACGGGTTCATGCGGCAAAGGGAACGAGCCGCGGCGCTCACTCAGTTCCGAAGCAACTTGAAGTGCACGCTGGTCGCTACTGATGTGGCGGCGCGTGGGCTTGACATACCAACTGTCGACCTCGTTGTTAATCACAAGCTGCCGCTGCATGTTAAGGAGTATATTCACAGGTAAGAGGATGTGAAAACTTTGTGGCAGAGATATCTGATTCATGTTTTTTTCATCATGACATGGTAAATGGCTACACTATTCAAATTACTAGTCAAATTCAAATCGCGCGGGTATTTGATTGATTGTTTCGTTAATCGAAAGCATACTTAATCTCTGTAGTCGATGGTTGGCGTCATTGCTCGGGGAATCCCCGCTGCCCGCTGACAGGGGGGTGCAAGTGCACACCCTTGCACCCCGCTGTCGGCGCCCATTCCTTTCTGTATCACGTTGTAGGTGAAATTATTTTGGTATAATAACACTGGTCTGCAAAAAAAAATTTTTTTTTCCTCCTCTGGGTTTTCATGCATGATAACGTTATATTTGGTGCTCTAAACACGGAATATAACATGCAAATGCATACACCACATAAATTTTATTTATAATGCCCATTTAATTAAAAAACGATATTTTCACATTAACAACAATTACAAAAAAGTTAAAAAAGACTACGGTCTAAGTTTTACAGCGAAAAATGCTAATTTTACAGTCACAAGTTATAGAAATATCAGTATAATTACCTTATTATGGTAATACAATTCAAGTAATTTTGTAGTTTTTTTGTTTATCATCGTTTCCATCGAAGTTTCTCGCCGAATCGAGCAACAAAAATCAGTAAGCATTGCTGCTGACCATTTTCCATTGTAGCGTCTTTCAATATGCATAATATCCTGATGAAACCTGTCACCATGCTCATCTGATACGGCACCGAGATTTTACAGAAAGAAATCTACATGCGAGTCCAAAAAATGAATTTTTAGTGGCATATTGCATCCTAAAGCTTTATAAGCAGAAAGAAGTTTTCGAATGATTTGTCGGTAGTAGTATGTTGTTGTGGGTGTTTGGATATTAGACCGGTGATTTTCCAATTTGAAACATAAATAAATTATAGTAGAATGAAACCCATTGTAAAAGGAAGAGAATACAACAAAATTGATAGAAAAAATAAATTAACGGCGATCTGAGGTCGGGAAGTGGGAAGGGGGGGGCTTTTAAGGGTAAAAAACGGTTTATCTCGATTTCCAGAAAAACTACAAGTCCTATGGAAAAAAGTTAAATCGCAAAATTGTAGGTAATAAAAAGATCTACAACTTTTGTATACACACTTTCTTCACATAACCTCAAAATATATGTGAAAAATTCAAATAACCAAGTTTTTTGTTTTTATTTTTATCTATTATAATAAATCATTTTTTTTCACGAAATTTGGTGAAAACTTACCTTTTTGTATCCCAAATACACTGTAATTTTTTTGATTTAAAATATTTATTTTTGCACCTTATTTTGACCTAATATCGAAAAAGCAGCCTAATTTTCAAACGAAAATTCTCACGTCAAAATATGAGCTTTTTTAAAAAAGTCTGTTGGTTTCTTGTTCATTGAATTCTCTACTTTCTGATGGTGTAAAAAAATATATACATTACTATGGTAAATGTGCTCAGAAAATGTAAAGTTATAAGTTAATATTTAATAGACATATCTACAATATTTTGAGAAAGTTGTAGAATCTTCTTTAAATTATATGTGTAGATGCCTCTTTATTGTTATTTTAATATAACTTATATACCTGAGTGATCTACGGAAAATTTTAGCCCATCATAAAGAAGTGGGGAAGGGGCTAGGTGGGTCTGGGCCTTACTACCTGTTATTTAGTAGTTCGTTTCTTTGCATTTTCTGAGCACATTTACCATAGTAATGTATATATTTTTTTACACCATCAGAAAGTAGGGAATTCAATGAACAAGAAACCAACAGACTTTTTTAAAAAAAGCTCATATTTTGACGTGAGAATTTTCGTTTGAAAATTAGGCTGCTTTTTCAATATTAAGTCAAAATAAGGTGCAAAAATAAATATTTTAAATCAAAAAAATTACAGTGTATTTGGGATACAAAAAGGTAAGTTTTCACCAAATTTCGTGAAAAAAAATGATTTATTATAATAGATAAAAATAAAAACAAAAAACTTGGTTATTTGAATTTTTCACATATATTTTGAGGTTATGTGAAGAAAGTGTGTATACAAAAGTTGTAGATCTTTTTATTACCTACAACTTTGCGATGTAACTTTTTTCCATAGGGCTTGTAGTTTTTCCGGAAATCGAGATAAACCGTTTTTTACCCTTAAAAGCCCCCCCTTCCCACTTCCCGACCTCAGATCGCCGGTAATTTATTTTTCCTATCAATTTTGTTGTATTCTCTTCCTTTTACAATGGGTTTGATTCTACTATAAATTTGTTTCTATTTTTAGCATTTTCAACCGGATAATCACCCGTCTATATACAGTCTTGTTTTTTTTGGACAATCCTCATATATATGTCATGCAGAAATAACAGTCGTTTTCATGATTCTGAGGTTAACTACAAAGCATTGGCATCGTATACGGCATATATGTGTGACTTCCTTCAAGCCAACCTCTCAACGTTCTTGAACAACTGTTACATTAAAATTTTGATAACCAACTTATATCCCTCTCATCGATAGAGAATCCAAAATAAAGCTGATAAGCTTTTTTAACAAGATCTGATGTCGCATTTCGCTGTGCTTTTATAGTAAACTCACCACAGATGTAGCAAAAACAGTCTGTAGAATTCTTACAAGTGCGTGGCATTTTAAAACCTAAAATTGGATGGCATTCATTTCAAAAAAAATAATAATTTCCATTTTATAATTATTATCTCTGTTCATAAAAAATGGATAACCTACACATAAAATACTTTAAAAAAATTTATATATAATATGAATTTTGAGCAAAACTTACTTAAGTATTTGATATAGAAAGTAAACAAAAAAAAAGACAAGTTTTCAACTAACTGTTGTAAAGTAACAGTAAATACTGCGCAGGCGCATATGTACTACCATAGAAATCACTTTCGGCACTTTCCTTCTTTCTCTTACGACTAGCAAAGACCTATTTCGTACGTATATACATTGTTTATAATGTTAACGCATAAAACAAATTAAAAATAACCTAAATATTTATGATATTTTGGAAAAAAATCATATCGAAAAATCTAGACGTGATAGAAAAAATCTGACATCGGGAACAGATTCAGAGCATCAAAATCTTCATATTTATGACAAAATGTTTTGAAGGAGGATTTTGTTGCAGACCAGTGTAATGTTTTTCGTCTCTTTCTAGAGTGGGAAGAACTGCCCGTGCTGGGAGGAGTGGTTTAGCAATATCACTGATAACACCCTACGATATACTCCGGTTGGGCGAGATCGAGGAACAGATCAAAATTAAACTGACCGAGTATAAAATTGACGGTAAGCTTTTTTTTTAATTAAATCACCTCATTGGTCTTGTGGCAGCGTATTACAGCTGAGAACCTTGAGGTCTTCGGTTCAATTCTCAGGTCGAGCAAACAAAATTTCTGTTTGGAGTTTTCGACTAGGAAATTACGCACAATAAATAAATAAATAATAAATACACCCAACAGTCACACACATAGTCCTGGCCCCACACTAGGTTAATCGTATCGTGGTATCAGGACCGGCGAGGGACTTGCGGTCCTACAACACCCAGACCCGAAATCGATATTCATGGATCTCGCAAATATTTGTCTCGGTACGGGGATCGAACCCGCGGCCCCTCGCTTCACAGCCGGCTACGCGCCTTCTGCGCCACGGAAGCTGTCGAATTATAAATTATACCATTCATCATCATCATCATCAGCCACAAGACGTCCACTGCTGAACATAGGCCTCTCCCAAAGATTTCCAGACCGACCTGTTGGAAGCGGCCTGCATCCAGCGACGTCCTGCGACCTTTATCAGGTCGTCTGTCCACCTTGTAGGTGGACGTCCAACGCTGCGCTACGTGGCCTCCATTCCAGAACCTTTCTGCCCCATCGGTTATCGGTTCTGCGAGCTATGTGGCCTGTCCATTGCCACTTCAGCTTGCTAATCCGCTGAGCTATATCGGTGACTTTCGTTCTTCTACGGATCTCCTCATTTGATCACGTAGAGAAACACCGAGCATAGCTCTCTCCATAGCTCGCTGAGTGACTGTGAGCCGTCTTATACGGCCCATATTTAGAGGCCATATTATACCATTAATAATCTATAATTATTTCCAGACGACGAAGCGGTGAAGGTGTTCACGACGGTGAGTGTGACGAGGCGGGAGCAGGAGGCGCAGCTCGACAACGAAGAGTTCGAGCAGAGGAAACGGAACTATCGACACAAGCGCTGGATACAGGCAGGAGTAGACCCTGAACTCATGGAGCAGGGGTAAGCGACCTTTTTTTTATTCGATTGAATGACGAGACGAGCCCTTGCTCGCCTGATGGTAACTGCCACGTCTGCCTATAAACAGAAGCAACACCACGCAGAACGTTGAATTACAAAGCACTGCATGGCACTGAACGGCGCTCGTCACGTCGAGACATGAGATGTTAAACTCATAAAGCTAAACTCACAGCCAATGCTTTTTTTGACGACCCATAATTTCTTTCACTATATTAAATGTATACTGCCCCATTTGGGGGGCCCAAATGGGGCAACATCTAGGTCCACTTTTGGTTAGCAATGCTGCTAGTCAGAATCTACATAGTACTCGCCAGTAAGGACTATGGTGCGTGTTTTTCCTACACCTTTCCCTTTTAAATCCATCCCGCTTCCTTTAGATTCTTTTATCCCCTCCCTATCACCCTGTCTCTTTTTTTCTATCCCAGACCATGAGTGATGCGTTCTGCATTCTTTTCCGGCCTTCCAATCTTCCCCTTTACTAGCCCCGTTCTGGTCGATGTATCCTTGGCTTCAGCTCGTGACAGCTGTTCCAAAGTTCCCATGCCGTTAATTATTTTGATTGTCTTTGTTTTTCTCTCGATTATAAGCGCCTCTTTATAAGCCTACATGATAAATTAATGTTATTTTTTATTACTTATCATTGAATCGATTTAAATTTCTTCTTTATATGAGTGGTTTGTTTCAGGTTGGAGGAAATGCGACGAAAGCGAATAAAAACAGCCAAGAAGGAGAAATTAGCAAAAATAAAACAATTACAATCACAATTAAAAAGCGGCGATGAACAGAATGATGATCGTTTGACTTCACACGACACAGGCGTCGACATAGACAAGTCGATCAAAGACAACTTGAAGAAAGTTAACAAAACTTTAATGAAAAAAGATGATCGGTTCAAGAACGTTATAGGAAAGATAAGTAAGATTAAACGTAAAGCGGATAATGTTAAAGTGCAGAAGATCGTAGAAATGAACGAGCCCAAGAAGAAAAAGAAGAAAGATGTAGATGTCAAATAATAAATATATTTTTTTCATGTTGTGTTGATTAATGCCCTTAAAATTCTCGAATCTTCCGTGATTAAATTAATAAATATTCAAAAACCCCCGACGTCTATAAAAAAAAATGGGTGCGTGTACTTATGTACGCGCGTGAGAAGTTATACTTCTTTGTTATTTATTCAATTTAATAGCAAATATTAAAAATTAATATTATTATTTGATGTTCAATTTTAATTTTTATCACAAACTTTTTATTAAATGTTTTTTAAATTTATTTCTTTATTTTGTGAATATTAAATAACCAATAATAAGTATTTAACATTAATAATTTAATAATATTTAGTGTTAATTATATTAAATAAAAGTATTTTAATTTATATCAATAAATAATACATACGGATAGTTAACCTCAATTATATTGGAGCACTTGAAAAAGTATATAAGCACAATTTTTTTCACTAATATTCACAAATAGTAAGTAATATCAATCAAAATATAAATAAATAAATAATACATACGGATAGTTAACCTCAATTATATTGGAGCACTTGAAAAAGTATATAAGCACAATTTTTTTCACTAATATTCACAAATAGTAAGTAATATCAATCAAAATATAAATAAATAAATAATACATACGGATAGTTAACCTCAATTATATTGGAGCACTTGAAAAAGTATATAAGCACAATTTTTTTCACTAATATTCACAAATAGTAAGTAATATCAATCAAAATATTCAATTTAAATCACTACTGAATATAATTTATTAGCACATATATAAATTATAAAGGACATTGTCAAAAATGGCCTATGAATCAACACGCATGAAACATTTACTATAATAATAATTATTATTTATAATGTACATTATAATTATTATTATAGTAAATGTTTCATGCGTGTTGATTCATAGTTTCAATAGAACGGACACTTATTAATTTCGAAAACAATTTAAAAAGTATTCACTTCCGTCATAGTCCTCGGTATTATAATTTTTGGTTCAAATTCGGGTTTTTAATAGGCAAAGGTATTGTAGCTCATACAGCCAAGTCTTTGTAACAACACTCTTAAGCTTCGCATTGTTATGCATTTCGCCAAAGACAAGTGTAATTTATTCTCAAGTCTTCACAACAACGATGAAATATCGTAACATTAATAATTTAATAATATTTAGTGTTAATTATATTAAATAAAAGTATTTTAATTTATATCAACATATCCACTCGACATGATAGAAGTACATTCTACTCTCTTCGCGTTTATGCGAGCCTGGTACTTTTTACGGCAACATGTTCCGAATAAGAAAAAACCTAAAGAGTTTTTCTTTGTCTAAATCGTCATTTGTTTATTAATTACGGCTACTTTCACTCTCATCATTTTTTCTTAACGCGCCTAACTTCATACTGTTAATTTTTTGTGTCACAGGTGCGCGCGCATCTTAAAATTTCACTCTCATCATTTTTTCATAACGCGCCTAAAGAAGTATAACTTCAAAAATATGTTATATCTAGATGGTTGAACAGATTTTCTTTAAACATAGCAAGAGCAATCTCGATTCAACCAGGTAAAAAAACGAATTAAAATACATTAGGCACTATATGCCAGACAAATACATACATACATAGAAACAATCAACTTTATAACGTCCCCTGCTTTTGTCCGAGGTTAAAAATCCTATAGAACAACAAAATAAAATAAATAAATCTAAGGACAAGAAAACAAGTCGATACGTAGTTAATAATTCATTATATTTATACAATGTAAAATTACAAATAAATATAACAATAATAATATTTGTAAGCAAAATGTCGCGTAGATGGCAAATTATTTGGCACAAAATTTAGCTGGTAAGCTGTCGGGGGCGATATCGATTCGAGGCATAATGCTATTGTTAACACTATATCGATTATTGATATTATGTATCGATAAAACATTCTGTATATATCTGTATATGTAACGAAAGTGTCCTATTTATTCTGATTTTCAAATACTTTAGCTATATAATATAAGGCAATATATTTTTTATTGATTTATAATGTTTATACAGATATAACAAAGCATTGGCGTCACATAAAACTGATAATATTTTAGTATTCGCCTTAATTTAGGTATATTACAACTATACTACGATAGGTGTAACGGATTTTATTGAATGATTTAAAAAATATCAGTTTAATATGACGCCTACCAAAATTTAAACTTACAGCTCTTCTACACGTGAATATGATAAGTTAAATCTACCGTGCCGTGTTCCTCCTTATATTTAAAAAAAGACGACAAAAATCTATAGACACATCACATTGCAGCACTTTAATTACGCACCTCAACACATTGGAATAATAATGTTGCCATTAATAAAAAACATTTGGCGTTGCCAATCTGTCAACGAGAAAAAAACAAAACAATAATTGAGCAAAACAAAGACAGGAAATAATAGAACTAAATTAAATTTTTAACACGCTTTTATTAGCTTCAGACGTATGTATGTTGGTATGTTTGTATGTTTGAATGTTGGTAGGTTTGTCTGTAACTTGTCTTTGAACGTGATTTTGACCTACTTCAAAACGTCGGATAAAATCTTGACAGCGCGACGTAGATTTCCCAGTGGCGCCATCTCATGATTTTTTCTTGTCAACTTGTAGCTTAAATGCAATAAAGGTGGCGCTGGTTGTTTTGTTGTGTTATTTTGATACGAGTTTAGAACAAAATAAATAAATATTGTAAGAATTAAAACTTCCTTAAATATTTCATTGATAAATTGTTATAAATTACAAATTTATTACCTACAACTGTTATTAAAATTACTTCAGTAGTAAGGGATGTTCGCAAAACACTTTTTTTAACATGCTTTTTTATATTATTTACAATTAGTGGCAGCAATATAATAGAACATTGGATTATAGTCTACATGACACATTAAAATAAAACAAGAAAAAATCAAGAGATGGCGCCACTGGCACATCTACATCGCGATGTCAAGATTCTCCAGCGAATCATTACCTCCGACGCTTTATATGAACTATGGGTGTTGTACGATTGATCGGGTACAGTTTTACAAATGACTTGTTAAACAAGCCATTCGTAAAACTTGTTTCTTTCCTACCTCCTTCGTGACATTTTTACGTTTCAGCGAATTTTCCAATCACAAAGATTCGAAAGAAGTTTCACTTCAAAAAATGGTAAAAAAAATAAAAACACAAAGAAAAAAAAATAAATGATAAAAAAATGAAAATACACCTTTTTATAGAAAATCAAACTAAAAAATTAAAAATAAATAATAGTTTAAAAAAACTAAAAAACACGCTTTTACATAAAATCCAACTAAAAAATAAAAAATAATTTTTAATGAATTCGAATTAGGAATAGTGTACAAAATTTAAAAATATATATAAATTAAGAATAGTGTAAATAAGAAAAAATATGTATTTTATTGTAAAAAAAAGCGTGGGGTGCATGGTGTCAATAGTTATAAAAATATTTTATTGACAGATATGAGTAAAAGGATCATCATTTTGATAATGTCTTAAAAAGCACCCCACGTTTTTTTACAATAAAATACATATTTTTTCTTATTTACACTATTCTTAATTTATATATATTTTTAAATTTTGTACACTATTCCTAATTCGAATTCATTAAAAATTATTTTTTATTTTTTAGTTGGATTTTATTTATAGTACCTATAAATACTATTTAAAAAATAGTTTAAAATATATTGATAAGGTAATACAAGTTACAATAAAAAATCTAGATTGTGAATTTTGTAATAACCCGCGGAGCACGGATAATATAGGCTGTAAGTGTAATCCCTTCGTTGGAAGCGATTAGGCGTAACATTTGGCGCAATGCGTCACTGCGCAATATAAAATGTATGCGCACCGCAACGACAACGTGGTATACGCACATCGATTGATATACCCACTATATTATCCGCGATCAGTACAAACACTGATGTCATGTACACGTCATTACTACACGCTCTCGTTAAATCATACTCAGAATACCGACACGAGCCACAGTGTGTCAAATATTAAACTTCGTCGCATACAAAAAGTATTGGCGTATATTTGAAAATGTCTAGGCAAGCGTGCTAGCATATTGACTAATATTTAAGCCGAAATGTATAACGATTCAATAATTATAACTCATCGAAATAGCGGTTACGATTTCATCGATTAACATACTATCATTTATCTTATTACGTAGGGAATACCAAACCAGAGATGCTCAATAAACGTTATGTAGAATAACATATTTGAGTTAATTCTGAAGGCACTGTTAAATTATATTAGGATGTAAATATGCAATAACATATTAAGCTAAATCAAATAAAAATTGAGAACAATTTCGATTCCCTAAATTCATTATCGTACATGGGGAATATTTCATTTATGATTTTTAAGAAAATTACGAAATTTAATTTAATATACTTAAATTTAATTAATTTAGCAAACTCAAATTAAAACCTCAATTTTAACGTGATATGGGCTGAAATGTTATTGTATATTTGCATCCATTTGCACATTGAAAACAATAGAAGCACTATCTAGAATCTAGATACTTAAGTTCAAACTATTACTGTAGAATGTTTAAATTTTTTATTCTCCTAAAAGTCTTTGGATGAAAAAAAAGTCGAAACCTAAATCAAAACCTTACGAAAAATTAACAATGATATATTTTTTTTATATTGATTATATCTAAATAGGTAAAAATGCTCAAAAGTGTAGCTCTTAAAATTCATTTTTGTTTTCAATGTGCGATATTTTTGTTTATATCTCGACAACTATTTTTTAAAACAATTACGGAAGCCTAGAACAGTTTCTTAACAGTTTAATTAACGATATAATGATTAACGATAAGTCTTAATTGCACCATTATTTACTTAATATGTATCGTGCCTTCAGAATTAGTTGTCATGTAGTTTTAATGTAAAAGGGTCTATTATGTGACCTAACTAGAAATGGCGAGTCTTTCATGATATTCGAGTAAATAATGAATTAAATTTGAAAAAGGTGATCTATAAAGTACTATCTTAGTACTGTAAAGTAGTATCTTAGTACTGTAAAGTAGTATCGTACTTTAAAGTACTATTTTAGTACTTTAACAATATTGTGACTTCCATAATTTTTCTTTTGTGTTACATTTTATTCAAGCATTTACTCGGACATAGTGAAAAGTGTACTTCGATCACGTCACTTTTATTGCTGAAAATTTCCAATCCAAACCGGTAACGTGTATTTATTTATAAAATATAAATAAATATATATTATCTGTCAAAAGACAGCCTCCTTATTTGTGTGTTTTACAAATATTTGTGACAAATCAGGGTGTTGTGGAATCACAAATCCACATAGTTCTTGATACCCACAGAATATGTCAACAGAGTGTGGAATGTTACATCAGCCATCAGTCAGAGTCCCATCAAAATCGGTCCAGTCATTTCAGAGATTAGCCGAAAGAAACAGACAGACAGACAAAAATTGTAAAAAATGTTGTTTTGGTATATGTACCGTATACATCCCTATGCATTTTGTATAAAGCGGTTATTTTAATATTACAAATATACACTCCAATTGTATTTATTTGTATATATATGGAGCTGATATTATTAACTGTTAGTTAGAACACCGCAGCAATAAAAGTCACACGACCTACCCTCAGATGTGTAATTATTGTTAGGTTTCACCGAAACAGACCAGTGGCCTTGGTATAAGTTTATCAATATCGTATCACGTCATCTGCATTTAGGACTTTTTTTCAACCCGAGCACGGCAAATTGACTGCACTACACCTGATGGTAACCTCAGTGCAGTCCAAAAAACCAGCGACCACCGACAAACAATGAGTTTATTGGTGGTCACCAGTCATGCCAGCCTGTATAAATGCGAGGAGAAGGAAGAAGCAAATCGAAGGGCCTGCTACAGGATAGGCGGTTGACCGATGCAGGTACAGTGATACAAGGATGTACCCCTATACCCGCCCGAATCAACGATCAAGTCATGTCGCAGACTTATTAAACTTAGCAGACTTATTACTTTACTGGTGGGAGGATACTTGTATCCGACCGGATAGCGACCACCGTACACTGGTGCTAAAACCTGCCATAGTGGCCCACCTTGTGTGGGTCGCGTTCCAGGATCAGCCAGTGTATATCCGGTTCTCCCCAGGGGGCTTGCCCCCTGATCCTAACCCTTTTCCCATCCCTTTTTCCTTCCCCTCCCTCTTGGCCCTTTGGCAGGCCGGCATGATCTTGCCGACCTACGATGGACATATTGTTTATCGTTGGTCGACACTATTCTTGGATTGCGCTACACTTACCATCAGGTGTAGCGTAGTCATTTTGCCGAGCCAGGATAAAAAAAAATACATCAATTCCGTAAAGTGCCCTTAGCTGATTATAATGGAATCATATTCATAAATGTTTGACGTGATAGGTATCGATAAAACTCGTACTAGGCTCTGAGACGACCCGCACAGTTACTCTGACATCTGCAGCAGTGAGTTGATTGTTGCATCCTTGTTGCCACGATTAGCTTCCAGTACTGATTTGATCACTTCTTTGTCGATGCTCGGGAACATTTCTTCGATCTGAACATAATAAATAGCATTTATTACTTATACATACATACACACTCAAACATGTAATCGACAATAAATAAATAAATACACCCAATCACACACATAGTCTTGACCCCACAGTAACATACAAGTCTTGTGTCGTGGGTATCAGGAACTACGAGAGACATTCGGTCTCACAACAACCAGACCCCTAAACAAATAATTGTGGATCACACAAATATTTGTCTCGGTGCGGGATCGAACCCGCGGCCTCTCGCTTCACAGCCAGCTACTCGCCCGCTGTCGAAGTGGTAAGCAGAGGTGTAACTAGTACACCCAATTTTCGTTGAGCCGCCCGGGAGAGATGGAAAACATCCGGGCGACCACTAGGCCGAGTCCCTACGCTATAGGTAAAGTATACCTGAGTTCTTGAGTGGTAGAGCAACGCTGTAGGCAGTTTTGTCAACAGCATGAATGGGCTGGCTCGAACGGGTCGTTACCACTGTCTCACAAAAAACCGACGTTAAGTAGCGGCTTGCTGCTGCGTGTCGTACGTTGAGTGAGATATCCGGAAGCCCAAATCCCCTCCCCTTCCCAATCCCTAATTATCCCTTTCCTTCAAGGTCGGCAACGCGCCCATGATTCTTCTGGTGGTGGGCGTACATGGGCGGTGGAGATCACTTACCATCAGATGACCCACTTGCTCGTTTGCCGGCCTATGCCATAAAAAAAGGTTATGTACTTTTGAAGTGAATAAGGTTATGTAAAGTATACCTGTTGCAGCTGTTCCGCAGTGACGGGTTGTTGTTGCGGTTGCTGGAGCGGTTGTTGTTGTGGTTGGAGTGGTTGTGGTTGTTGCGGCGCGAGGTGCGGCGCGGCGTACATGGGCATGGCGGCGTAGCCCATGCCGGTGCTCGGCACCACCAGCACCGGCGGGAACGTCGCCACCGCCGCCGGGCCCACCTGATCACACAACACACAAACATTTTTTTATCTAAGCTGACTGAACTACAATTGATGCTAAGCGCAGTGCAGTCCTAAAAAAATCTAACGACCACTGACGAAATGAGTATCAGTGGTCACCAGAATCATGCCGGTCTATATTGAGTATCAGTGGTCACCAGAATCATGCCGGTCTATATTGAGTATCAGTGGTCACCAGAATCATGCCGGTCTATATTGAGTATCAGTGGTCACCAGAATCATGCCGGTCTATATTGAGTATCAGTGGTCACCAGAATCATGCCGGTCTATATAAATGGTTCTTCACAATCTGAAGAGGATAGAAGCAAATCGAAGGGCCTGCGACTGGACAGGCGGTTGCCCGGTGCAGGCACAGGGATACAAGGATGTACTCCTACACCCGAGCCAACCAACCATCAAGTCCTTTCGCAAGCCCCTCGGGAGAACCGGATATGCACTGGCTGATCTTGGAACGCGATCCACACTAAGTGTGTGGATCACTATGGCAGGTTTTCATACCACGTGTACCATTTACCTACGATAGACACACTGTTTGTAATTGGTTGATACTATTCCTGGATTGCGCTACACGTACCAGCAAGTGTGGCTTAGTCACTTTGGCGAGCCAGGATAAAAAAAAATACTTGGACTCTGGTTGAGTTTGACTGTTGTGGAACCACAGGTCGCGGATAATATAGTAAATATGATATATGTAATACACGTCAATCTGTATAGAAACCAAGCCTGCCAATTGTAACTACATAGAGATAAGAAACTATTATTATGATTAAAACACTATTATGTCTACATTTATTTTTTCTTTTGACGCCAAGAGTAGTCTTATGTGCAACCAGGGCACTTAACACATACAGCAAGAGATAATTTGGTCGACTCGTTTTGTTTTAAAAACCAGTTTTATCTGATTGTGTCTATCGAAGCTAGCATGGTTGCACAGAATACTCAACTCATTATATCAAACGTAAAGAAAATAGTACTTTGAGCCTGTGTCGCATTTTTTTATAGCTTGATTAAAGAAACGATCAGTGTGTGGCATAAGTTACAAATGCGTTCACAGTTTTCGAAGTCGTATAAAGTTACTATTGACGAAATGTCAAACCAGTAATCCATACTGTGTCAAAAGGAAAGAATCGCTCGAAAGCTAATTTCGTATTCGACTAATCTACACTAATATTATAAAGAGGAAAGACTTGTATTTTTGTATGTAACGAATAAACTTAAAAACTACTGGACCGATATCGAAAAATTGCCCAGAAATTTCATTGAAACTCAAACAAAGCATACCGAATAGCTAAGCACCAGATTGATCATGCCCTCCAAGCCATCGCCTTGTTTTCCATTTAATGGATACCAGTCCTCATGGGTTTCGCCCTGAAATAATGATTAATATTTCAATAACAATAAGAACAGGGCAAGTATTTATTTATTTATGGCGCTCGTTGTATGGTAAGCGTAACACCTGCCCATAAACAGAAACAACACCACACAGAACTTTGAATTACAATGCACTGCGTGGCACTGAACTGCGCTCGTCACCCCGAGACAGATGTTAAGTCTCATAATGCCCAGTAATTTCACTAGCTTCTTCACGTCAGATTTCTTTGAGACAGTGGTATTACACAGGCTCATTCATGATGTCGACCAGTGTTTCCCAACGTGGGGCCCACGCCCCACAGGGGGGCAATTTAAAAATGGACTCGACACGACTTTAACCCTTTCGCTTTGGGTTATTTAAATGCAATGATAGATATCGGTAACAAATTTCACAAAAAAAAAATTAAGGTGGGGCCTAAAAAATGGCCTAAAAAAGGTTGGGAAACACTGCTGTAGACAAAACTATCTACAGCATGACTCTGAGTAAAGGCAAAGTGCTATTTTCTACAAAAGCGGGCTCACATTAAGAACTGCTTGCGGAATGTTGATGTGTGTCCACGCGATCAGCTCGTCCATGGTGAACGAGCACTCGTCGAAGATCTCCAAGTATATGGAGTTCACGCCGGGCGGCAGCAGACTGTCGGTATGATGAGAAAATGTTTTAAATATCATTTGTGAAGTGAAAACTTCTTATGGGAGGGTGAACCGCTTCGTAACGTAACGCGAGCAGTAGGCAGGCTCCTCCTCTCCCACTTTAACCCACATTCGTTAAAGTTATTATGTAATATGTCATTTTTGTACGATAGTGTGTACTTTAACCGGACTTTGACAAGACTCTGACCGGACTTTGACCAGACTTTGTTATGTAATATAAATTGTCATTTTGTGTACGATAGCGCAATAAATGAATATTGTATTTTACCACATAAATGGTAGTACTTTTATACTGATAAATAAAGCAAGTCCTGCGAAATTATTCCCTAACCATTCAAAATGTCATAGCGCCGACGAAACACCGTGGAGGGAACTTGGAAGTGGTTGAGAGAGATGACCTCTGGAAACGGTCTACATAGAGGAAAGTTTTTCAAAAAGTGTTGACATTATGACAAGCAGCCGTGCTGCCGGTTATTGAACCCCAATTTACATGAACAGATTTTATCGCACGCCGTAGGCGAGAATATATTATTATATTAATGCTCTCATTAATGAGGCACCATCAAGCCATTTGACAACAAGAATCGTAAACGAGTTTTGTGTTATTTTTTTGCTTAAATTATACGCGAGACTCTGTAAATGGGGCTTAAAATTAAACCATTTTTTTTGTTTCAAAAGCCGTGCGGCAGCGGAGGATGAGAACAATAGGATGATGACGAAAAATTATTGTCACAAAAATAAGCCATTGCTTACCAATGTATTACTTTATTCCAGCGTGGTGTTTTGCCTCCGCTGGGGTCGGTGTGCGTCTCGTATATACAGTGGCCCACGCGGAGACGGACATAGGGGTCCATTCGAGTCAGACCTGTGAAAATTAATTTACAAAATTTATATATTTTTTTCATCTTTTTTTTTATTCGAGTACGGCAAAGTGACTGCACTACACCTGATGGTAAGCTTAGTGCAATCCAAAAGCCAGCGCCCACAAACAAACGAGTTTATCGGTGGTCACCAGTCATGCCGGCCGGTATAAATGCTATCTTTCAAGAGGGAAGAAGCAAATCGAGTGGCCTGCAACAGGACAGGCGGATGACCGATGCAGGTACAGGGATACAAGGATGCAACCCTATACCCGCCCCAACCAACCGTTAAGTCATGTCGCAAGCCCCTCGGGACAACCGGATATACACTGGCTGATCCTTGAACGTGATCCACATCAGGCGTATGGATTAGGTTCATCAGGTTTTAACACCATGTGTACGGTGGTCGCTATCCGGGCGGATATGAATATCCTACCACCAGCAAGCACATTCTTGATTCGCGATAAAATCCGTTTAAATTAGTTTTATTTCAATGAGTAATATTCGCGTAAACGTAAAAAATCATTAAGTGTGTACACACTTGAATAACAATTATAGTAGCGACTTGCGGATGGTTATACATTGCTGTTTTGCGATGATGATACACTCATTTTGATCACCGACAACGTGATAGAAAGGCAACGATAATACAACGATAGTACAAGTCCATTAACTCTCGTGTCTTCCACAATACGTGAATCTCAAGTCAGCATTCATGTAATTAAAATATAACTTACCATAGTTTTTAACAAGTTTCGCCTGTGCTATGGTGATGCTGAGTCTGGCCGTAAGTGGAGGCCCTGCCGCTGGTATCTGTTCATAAATTAAAACTGTGACTTACATAGTTATTAGTTCTTTAATACATATTACCACTACATTAACTGCCGCACTCAGAAAGGTGATATAATTTTTATTTTTAAGAATTTGATTGTATCCACACGCAGACCCAGTAAATGCTTTATACTCCGTTATTCAATACAGAAAATGCTTTATTCTCAGTTTATGAGTTTCAAAATTTCAAATAATCCAAAACACCGAAATGAAGATCACCGCCAAGCGCCTTTTTTTAGAGGTCGTTCGGGACATCATCTACAGGAGCGGTGCACATTAATATTTTTACATATCGTCGATGAAGTACCAATACCTCCTAAGTGTTGAGAATCTAATTTTACACCAGACTGTTTAAAATAAGGTTTTATTTTACAAAAACTGTTTAAAATAAAGTTTTATTTATTTTGATCAACTATTGATAGTAAATAGTTTCCAATACATTACCTTTTTATTAGTTACTAAGGGATGTGGTTTATGTTAACGTCTATTGTAATAAAAAAGTAATTTTGGACTAAATTGTCAGTTAGGAGGTATTGGTACTTCATCGACGATATAATAACCAAATTGAAGTCAATGAAATAAATTAAAAAGTATTTTACTTACAGAACCACCGCACAGTTGCTGTTGGAGGGCCAGTGCTGCTTGGTAGTCGGCATCCACATTATCAGTTGTACCATCGGCACGGAGGAAACCAGCTGGCAGAGGCCCCAGCAACACCTATACATAATCATTATATAAATAGCTTAACATGTACACCCAGAACGGTAGATAGATGTTAAAATTGCTGGGGGTAGAATATTCATATCCGCCCGGATAGCAACCACTGTGGGCATGGTTTTAAAACCTGATATAGTGATCCACACGCCTCGTGTGGATCGCGTTCTGGGATCAGCTAGTGTATATCCGGTTCTCCCGAGATGCTTGCGACATGGTTTGATGGTCGGTTGGGTCGGGTATAGAGGTACATC
Organism: Amorpha juglandis; assembly: GCA_949126905.1. NCBI lineage: Eukaryota > Metazoa > Arthropoda > Insecta > Lepidoptera > Sphingidae > Amorpha > Amorpha juglandis. The sequence continues at coordinate 7,038,278 of OX421386.1, read as the reverse complement.
GTTGTATTACTGTGCCTGCATCGGTCATCCGCCTGTCCTGTCGCAGGCTCCTCGATTCGCTTATTCCCTCTCTGGAGAGGGAAGAAGCATTTATACAGGCCGGCATGACTCTGGTTACCACCGATAAACTCATTGTTTGTCGGCGGTCGCTGATTTTAGGACTGCATTACGCTTACCATCAGGTGTAGTGCAGACACTTTGCTGGGCTCGGTTAAAAAAAAACTAGCTTGGCAAACAGTTAGTGTAATAACACTAACTGTTTGCCAAGCTTATCTCTGACCGATGATGACAGGCCTGCCGCCCACGACATACTTGGCAACTCATTTGTTTTGATGAACAAAAAACTTAAACTTGAATAATGTTTGCCCAACCCTGTACAGCTTATGCATGACACCACTAGACAAATGAGGTAATTAATATTCATTATCTACTTATAGATTATTTATTTATATTTGTTTACACTGAGTCATTTAACATCTAAATATGTTGAACATTAATCAAATAATTATAATGTAATGAATTAATTGTAGATAATAATTCCTTAAGTAATTGTGAGTAAACAATTTATAAGTGTCATTCATTAGTGTTGTCTTTGAACAATTAGTAGCAACATAAACTGTGTTGAGATATGCAGATAATATCACTTATACATCATGATTACATATTATCCAGATTAGTGAAGTCCACCACCAAGAACCACCTAGTCATTTTTTTATATCAGAAAGTTGAACTATGAGCAGGTACAGTTTACTTAATAAATTAAGTAACATAATTAGTCATAATTTAGTTTAAACTTTATTATCACTAAGTTGTGTCTTACAAATCAATAAATTCCACATACATAACCAGTTTATAATAAATCTCCATTACTGAGTATAGATAATGCTATATGCACATAGAAGACTGTAACATTTGGCATAGTTGGATGTGAATATGCAATAAAATTGCAATAAGGCCGCCACTTGTACTTCTTTTTATTATTTTTAGATATCTTTTGTGTATTATCAATACTTTTTGTTGTGATATACAATAAAGTTATAAATAAATAATAAATAAAATTTCAACCCACATGAAGTAAAAATTTAGATATTGATTTTACTTTGCTAAATTCATAAGATTTAAGTAGGATAAAATCTGTAATTATTTAAAAATATCTAAACATTTCCCATGTACGATTATGCAAAATAGAACTTTAAATTACTGATTTGTGTTAATGAATTAACGAAATAAAATTGATATCTCAATTTTTTATTGATGTGGGATTGAATATTATTGCATATTAGCATTCAGTAAAAATTTACATAGAGAAAGAATGCGGAAAGCTATTTATATATAATATCTGTAACACACACATTGAATAAAAAATTCCTGTTTACATTTATAATGTCAATGTCTGAATGTTAAACTTAGTTGATGTCTCTGCGAATGGCAATTAGTAAATTTTAACAGAATGATTTCTTATGTTTATGCAAATAATTCTCATTGAAATAAAACTAATTTAATCAAATTTTATTACAGTTTTTTATTAATTTTGATCCCGACGTTTCGAAAGCTTTTCAGCCTTTGTGTGTCAGACTGGTCAAGGGTTGGACCGTCCACTCTGTGACCAGTATAACTTTTAACAGTTTACTACATGCTAAAACATAATATTTTATTATGTATGTTGTATTATTTTCAGCTTTAACTACCTAAATATTAAGCTTCATAAAATATGATAAGCAGCCAAACACATAAGATCCCATTGCACCATATATACATTTCTAAAACACAACAAAGGAATTTCTAGATAAAGGTTTATTTAAAATGAGCAAAGTGTGTAAAATATATTAACCTGAACATGCCCAGCAAACAGACAATGCAATGCACAGTATAGACAATCAGAAGAATACAGATAAATAGGATAAATGTCAGTATTTGAAAAAATAATGAGCTCATATTAAGAACAAATATTTTGACATCAAATAACAAAACATGGGACATACAACAGAGAACATACACCCTTACATTCATTCTGTTAGTAAGGGTTATTATTAATAATTATATGAAATAAAACAATTTGAGTAATTATATCATCTACTACATTATACTGAAATATGAAATACATTTGAGCTGTTTGGTAATAAAATCCATTTTGTCATTAGGTATTTGTTTCGACATTATGACGCAATAAGTAAGCTTAAAAGTACTAATTTCATGCCTCTACTTCACATTACTTTTTTCCCAAACTTTTGTAGTAATAAAAAAATATGACTCAATCATTAAATGTTTATAATCTGATCTTTTTATTTACAATGCTGTTATCTAACGGACAACAGTCTTTGTCTAAATAGTGATCGTTCCAGCATCACTGATAAACGAAATCTCTGGAAACTTCTAAAATACTACCGTAAAATCAATATTATTAGTTAGACTACGTTCTCAAGTTGTCGCAAAACCATAAATAGAAAACGGAAACCGGTCCGTGGACTTGTTTATGTTTTTATACGCGAATTTAGTGGTGTAATGCGCAGTGTATAGATAAATTCAATAACAATGATTCATAAATAAACCACACAAATTGTTGATGATTTAAAACTTACACGACGGCGGCGCTCCTCATTTCTATCGTTAGTTATCGTCGAAGTCATGGTAGTAATAAATAACACTTATGCACTTTCTTTAGCAGATAAAAATTGATTGGTATAACAAGAAAATTATGATTCGTCAATTATTGAAAAGTGAAAACACAAATGACAAGGCGCAGAAAGAAATGACAAAAAGTATTGACACTTGTCACAATATTGCCAGAACAGTTTTTCAAAAATCCGTAGATTTCCGTAGATTGCCTTTATAAAAGTTAAACTACAACTATAAGACTTATTGAAGAAATTATAATTATAAAGTCAACTTAGTGACAACAAATAATTATGACGAAACAAAAAAATACACATATATGATGCAACCAATAAAACTATCACTTGAAAATTGATTACTGACATATGATAACATAGAATTGCCAATTATTAAATGAATTTCATCTTGTGCAAGTAGTTTAATAATTAGCCAATGCGGTTGTTTATGCATATTGGGCATATAAAAATTCAAACGAGCTGCATGAATGATGCTGTAACAAAATGAAATTCATAGTTTCATTTATTCATTTTACGCAATATCCTTTTTTATTCTGTTTTTATTTGTTTGGGTTGATGCAATGAAAATCTGTAGATTTGGTAATAATTTCCGTATTTTCGTTCCAACATTCCGTAGATAGACGGGAATATCTGTAGATCTGGCAATGCTGACTTGTTTTTTTTTTTTGGGAAGGCTCAGGGTTCTAGCCCATACAGCCTAGTCATATATAATATTTTTTTAAAAGAACGCTGAAACACCGATGTGGACCCTTGCAAGATCTTGTTGGAGTTTTGGTTATAGTGTGAATTCTTTCCAGTACAATGCTTATTAGACGATTTTACCCAACCGGAACGATCGAATAACGCTATATAATAAGGGTTGAGAGCGCCTAAAACGCTTACCCGAAAGCCGGCGCAGCTGTATACAGCCGACTAGCGTCAGGCTGACAGAAAGAGTCAAAAAATAAATATATAAATAAATAAAAGCTATGTAACAATATTTTTAATACAAATAAACGAAATTGTTAATAAATGAGCAGCTTATAGTAAAAACAACTATGAGCTTTATCTTGCTTAGAACAATAGTTCTAAGCATTTTAAGCCTAACAAATTGGTTACGATTTGTGTGTTAAATTCAATGATTAACGACTAGAGTAGTATTAGTCTTTAATGATTGGTTAAATTAATCTAAAAGCCACCCAAAAACCAGCATTTGCTCCGATCACTGCGAATATTCGACAAAATTACCTGCCTGTCTGTAAAATTTGTCTTTCGGAATTACTAGCCAATTGGCAGCATTCATAGAAATACAGTTTAAAAAATATTAAACATCGACACTGGCAGATGCGCCAGCATCGCCTTGCCAAAGAAGAAAAAAGTGTCAAATTGTGTGTCAAACAAATCTCGAAATCAAACTTTGTGTTGATAAATCAGATTTTAAAGTTGTTGATTACTTACTACTTTACAAATTTGTTTATTATCTATTTATTTTCTTTCGTCTTCCTGCTTTTTTGCTACTGTGTGTTGTGTTCATGTTTCCGTGAATTTGTCTCCCATATGCGGACTCGAACTATATTGGTGAATTTATCGATTTTTCCGAGTTGCTGCTATGGATATCATAAAAACACCGAAGGTGAGTTTATATGTTCATAAGTATACTATATTTCGTTATATTTAAATTGTGACAGGGGCGATATAGTTTGAGATTACACTATATGCTATAGTCTTTGTTTCGACTCCAATCTACCGTAGTAGTCATAGAGTTGTGATTGCTCTAATAATTAAGATATCAATCGGATACATATCATTATAGCTTTAACCTAACATTTTTCTATAGTTACACCCACTTGTAAAAAAAATGTTTGAAGCAAAATTTTGCAACTTTGCAAATTTGACCAAACTCCTATTCACAGAATATTTGGCCACATACAGAAAACACACATTGGTAACATGTAGCTCAATAATATGCCCACATTCTAAACTAATAAAAGTTTTTTGAGGTTTGAGTCATTTAAAAATCAGGGTTTGATATAAGATTAGTCTCATGTTGATTGCATCAATATGTTTGCTTGGTAAAATTATATTAACCAATCATAATTTTAGGTAACAATAATTTGTTTAGTGATAAATAGAACCCATTTACAATCAATACCAACCAATAACCAATATGATCAAATATGTTAAATTCATGAATAGAACATCTGTCATACTTTTTGCCTGCAAATTATTTAAAATATCATAATTGGTTTTCTTCATAAAATTGCTACTTTACTATACCTGTTCGGTTCTGCACTATCTGTATGCAATTTTCAAATAATTCCTGTGCAATAAATAGTTGAAAAGTGGGTTGGTATTTGCTTATTTTTTTTTGGAACAAGTATGAAAAATAAACATTATATATGTGAAGGTATGTGAAGTCTGCCAACCCGCATTAGGCCAGCGTGGTGGACTAAGGCCTGATCCCTCTCATTTAGTAGAGGAGGCCTGTGCCCAGCAGTGGGACGAATATAATATATAGGGCTAATAAAAAAAATATATAAGACACTCTAAGATTCTTAAATACCTATTTGCTAAATTTATTGTGAGCTCTCCAAAACTATATTTAAGCAAGATAACAATTATTCATATACCTATGAGTCATATGACTTATCAAGTAATCCTCTGTATCCTTTCATAATATGATTTTTATGGCAATCATCAATTAGTAAATCTAAATTAATTCACATTTAATGTAGTATGCGAGTTTTTTGTGGATCACATTTTTGGATCAGCCAGTGTATATCTGGTTCTCCCTAGGGGTTTACGACATGACTTTATGAATGGTTGGGGCATGTATAGGGGAACATCCTTGTATTCCTGTGCCTGCTTTGGTTATACACCTGTCCTGTTGCATGCCCCTCAATTCCCTTCTTCCCTCTTTGGAGTGTGAAGCTACATCTATACAGGCCTGCATGATTCTGGTAACCACCAACAAACAGTTACTTCTAGGCTATTGTGATCCCCTCAGTGAAACTAATCTTCTATATCCACTAATATAATATCAAGCACTGCACTTATTATAAAAGGACTCAGTGCCGAGCCCTGGTGGACACCAAGAGTAATCAGAAAGGGGTTGGTGTCTCTAATAACATTCTGAACCAGAGACTTGGATCGAAGGTACATCAACATAGGCTTCTAGCAAACCCCTGACCTTTAGTGCCTACTAGATCGTCTTCCGGGGAACGTAGTCCCTGCTATCTGCAAGTTTAAAAAGGCCAAATGTAGGGGATTTATTCTGGTGAATCATATTGACACTCGGGGACAGTTCACTCATGGCGAAGCTTGAATTTGATGATGTGTTTCAAGAGCTTCATGGGGCATCAACTTAATGCTGTTGTAGTTTTCACAATCCTGAACACTAACCCTTACCCTTGTGTATGGGAATTATAAAACTCATCCGCCAAGTGTCGGCTGTTTGTTTGGTGCTCTGGATGCGTTGAAAAAGTCTGCAATAAGCATCACGCTATAGGAGCCTATCACTTTCCATGCCTTCATGTGGATATTAGCACTACCTTTTTGAACCTTACCTTGCCTTTTTTTGTCTGGCTTGGTCTTCGTTTTTGGCCGTTCGGTACGCAACGCGATCTTCAGTAGAGTTGGCGGCTTGGACCGCGCCTTTTTTTCACCAAGGCGTACTTTGCAACAAATGTGTGTCTCTCGTAGTTCTTGATACCCACGACACAAGACTCGTATCTTACTGTGGGGTCAGGACTATGTATGTGACTGTTGGGTGTATTTATTTATTTTATTCACCCCACTACTACTCTTCTTACTTACCAAAAGAGTTGATTGCTGTCTGCATTCCATTCTACTGTCCCTTCACGGAGTGAACCTTTATAAGTTGCAAGTTGCGTACCTGTGGAAGTCCAGGCGTGTGGAACCGTCCGATTAATTCTTGGCAATCGTCGCCACTTTAATTTTCGAGACGAGTAGGTCGTTCGCTCGCTTACAGAGCATGGTACCGGACCGCGCTCGTCATCCCAGTAAGCTACATGCCAAGACGGAGATGGAGTTATTCCATTTCTTTTTTTCATTGTAATATAATTCCATTGTATTTTTTTTTATTCGAGCACGACAAAGTGACTGCACCTGATGGTAAGCGTAGTGCAGTCCAAAAAACTAGCGACCACCGACAAACAATGAGTTTATCGGTGGTAACCAGAACAATGCCGGCCTGTATAAAATGCATATAAAATGCTAAATTGGCAACACTGTTGAGTTTCCTGCCTTCCTGTTTCTCATACCACGTATATACACACGACAGGGCGGTAAGCGCGTTGGTTACTCTAAACCTCTCGGTCGCCCTAGTTATGTACTCTTACTACCTGTTATGACTCCAGCCTGTCCCGAGAGACAGGGCCCGATAAAACATGTAGTGTAATAGCCGTTTATGTTCTAGCTGTGACTATCGCTATATGTGTCATAAATTCCAATAATGGGCAATTCGCATGTTTTCCGAAACGGAGATCAAGCGCAGTACCTACCTCATCAATCAGTTCATAATGTATCTATACTGCTACCAATGTATCGATGCTATTTTTCTTGGAAATGTTTTATTTTGTATGTTGGCTCTTTTTTAAGAAATAATTTTGGTTGGATTTGTAATACGGAGTACCGAAACAATAATTTATGTCAAATGTCAATTAATAAAATTAATAAGACTATACATATTTTACATATTATATTCTAATACTTTTGTTATCGCAACAACTAATAAATCTTCGTAGTAAATATGTCCAAAATACGAATCTAGACTTAGAATAACGCAAGGGGTAGTAAACACCCTTATGTTAAATTAACACTATCTTCTTACGTCACACTAATGGCTGTAACGTCCGGTGCACGTGGTTCCAATTGGATGTTAGTAGGAATTGCGAAAATCAGGCTATCTCTTTCTTACACAAGGGGACGTCGTAATGTTTCCTCAATTCCTTGCGCATGCTCCCTGGCAGAGTCATGTAGCCTTTGGCATTTGAAAATATGCTCTAATTGAACACAATAGAGCGTAAAATTACAAGATACGGAGTGTATTCCATTTTTTAAAATACGATTTACGAACGAAGCTGTGATTTTCCCCGGTGTGTTCAGTGCTGTTCACTGTTCAGACTTAGTCTACTACCCTCCGCCGGAGTGGTTGAACGTCTTCGAGACGCAGGAACATTCTGTATAGAAATTAGTACTGCGACGAATACAGTTTATAAAATTCCGCTATGCTAGAATTGAAATACCATTTTCATTCAATAAGTTTGCGCTCTCCATAAGTTTCATGAGCTTTATACAAAACTTTAATAGTGATAATTATTGTTTATCAACAAATGAAGTTTAAACTTACTTTAGTTATAATATTCGAAGCAAAGGAATAAATGTGTAATTTTTATAAAATTTAAAATGGCGCTAAGTTCGTTGCATCCGTCGAACATGCTCGGCGAGCTCGGCCGTCTAGCAAGCTGGTTCAGAGGCGACTGTCTTGCGCCAGAAGAATATGCCGGTATGGCTGTCACTGAAAAGGTAAGCAGCAAAATAAAGGGGTTTAGTGATTTACTAAAAGTTGTATTTATGATTGGAAATGTTTGTCAGTGGCGGGATATTATCTGTTCTATTAGCTTGAATGGTGACCGGAGCCGAAGAAGTAGAAGACTGCAATATTTATAGGGTTTAGCTGCTTTCGTATCTTCTTAACCCCGATAAAAAGACGGATGTTATAAGTTTGACCCCTTTGTTTGTCTTGCATGTGTGTGGGTGAATGAGTGGGTTTTTTAAAAGTTGATATAATAAGGATGGATGTTTGGGGAGATCTGGTCAGCGGTTTAAAACTTACAGATGTTATTCTAATTGACGTCGACTGTTTGTGACGGTTTGTCAGGTGATTTATTAATTACAACTTCAAGCCAGGCAAGCACTACGATTGTTAGTAATGTGGTTTGTCTCTTTTCTGTAGTCACCAACTAAATTTAACTAAAACGTAGTTTAACTCCTGTTATCTATATAGGCGTGCAACGAACGGACTTCACTAATATCACATTAAGGGGTTAGGTGGGTTTCACAGGCTCAAAACAGGTACATTTTTACGATTTTTTTTTAAATTAACCAACAAAATATTTCATTCCATCAGTTTACCATATAAAAGATATATATTTCATAAGTAGTATGTGAAATTTTCATCGAAAAATATTGAAGATTAAAGCGTGGGCACGTCGTCTCCTGTGACCCCTCAAAAAAAAGGTCTCTCGGCGTAGTCAGGATAACTCATGACAGATTCATCTGAAATGCAAAAACTAAAAATTTCCTGTTAGTAGATGCTTAAAGCTCGTACTTGAACGAAGGAAAAAAATAAAAAACAAAAATTGAATTTTTGGCGGCGTTGAGAACAAAAACCCTTTTTTTGAGTAAAATTTGCACCCTTCATGGCCTTGAAAAATCACTTAAAATAGAAAAAGAAAAAAATCATTCGTTCAAGCACGAGATAATGTTATTTTGAAGAAGTGTGCAAAATTTGAAGGAGATCGGTTCATAAGTTTTCGAGAAATCGTGACTACCGATTTCAAAAATGTAGTTTCTGAAAAACGCGTTTTTCTGGAAACTACCTCCTCGATCTCCTTCAAATTTTGCACACTTATTCAAAATAACATTATCTCGTGCTTGAACGAAGGATTTTTTCTTTATCTATTTTAAGTGATTTTTCAAGGCCATGAAGGGTGCAAATTTTACTCAAAAAAAGGTTTTTTGTTCTCAACGCCGCCAAAAATTCAATTTTTGTTTTTTATTTTTTTCCTTCGTTCAAGTACGAGCTTTAAGCATCTACTAACAGATTTTTTTTAGTTTTTGCATTTCAGATGAATCTGTCATGAGTTATCCTGACTACGCCGAGAAACCTTTTTTTTGAGGGGTCACAGGAAACGACGTGTCCACGCTTTAATTTTCAATATTTTTCGATGAAAATTTCACAAACTACTTATGAAATATATATCTTTTATATGGTAAACTGATGGAACGAAATATTTTGTTGGTTGGTGTAAAAAAAAAATCGTAAAAATGTACCTGTTTTGCGCCTGTGAAACCCACCTAACCCCTTAACGCCCGGTTTCTGATAGGCTGATCAATCTAAAATTAACTAATCATCTGTCATTTCATCGCAAATCAAACACACTTTGTGTGGATCGCGTTCATCATCAGTCAGTGTAAATATATCTAAGTAGTTGTACTGAGGGGCTTGCGACATGACTTGATGGTTGGTTGTGGCTACGTCCTTGTATCCCTGTGCCTGCATCGGTCATCCGTCTGTCCTGTCGCAGGCCCCTCGATTTGCTTCTTCACTCTTCGGAGTGTGACGAAGCATTTATACAGGCCGGCATGATTCTGGTGACCACCGATAAACTGGTTTATCTTTGATCGCTGGTGTTTTCGGGCTGCACTGTGTTTACCATCAGGTGTAGTGCAGTCACTTTGCCGTGCTCGATAAAAAAACATGCAATACAAGAATGCTACAGTTTTGGAAGTGTTTTAATGTACGATACAGCATTGATGGTAAATCGATTGCAGTGAAATATTGTTATGTACGGTGTTCCCTAACAAGTGACGTCATAGCCTTGGTTGCATAATACAATATTGTGTAGGCACTAAGTCGCTTCATTGGTCTAATCGTAATGTACTTACGCTGAGAAACTGAAACTATCAAATCATGAGCATATAGGCTTGACGAATCGTGGGTGTGCCCGTTACTCCTCTACCTACCCCTTTAGGGATACAAGCGTATGTTTATCGAAGCGGTCGCAAGTTTTTTACTTTTAAGATATGCGAATAGTCTTTCAACAGGTCGGTCTGGAAATCTTTTGGGGAGGCCTATGTTCAGCAGTGGGCGTCCTGTGGCTGATGATGATGATGATGATGAATAGTCTTTAATTCTCGATGGCTCCTAGTATTCCTAGATTGTTGCTTGTCCGATGGAACTCTAACTAATATATGGCTAGACAGACTGATTTTTTATCTGTCCGTTAGTAGGTATATACGATTAGGTTAAATGTAGGTAGGGTAATTAAGTTATTAAAGATAACAGTACAATGAACTGCGAATGGTCGAAACACATATCACCACTTGAGTTAATGTTTTAAACATTTCCAATACGATAAGTTTTTATAAGTAGGTGCAGGATTGTGATTGCGTCAGTAGATTTAAACGCATAAACAAATGCGGTGATAATGTAATTTTATAATGCCACGGTAAGTGACCGCGTCATCATATTTAGGGGTTATTTCGCTTACTTCGAGTAAGATTTTAACCATTTTTCTTTGTATAAATATATATTTTTTAATTTCCGTGGAGCAGTTACCTATTTACACTCGTATTCCGTCATCAGATCATAACCAAACTTATATGCAACCACCTCGGAAAAAACTTGTTATTATATAAATTGGTGCAAATATATAGGAGTTACACATGAACTTATATAAATAACATATATACGGACGAATTGAGAGATATCTCCTTTTTGTAGATTTTTATAAACAATATCGCCTTATGCACAATCTCTACTTCAGCACAAGTGTCGGAATACACTAATACCACTTACTTGTATGTACTGCACACTCCCAACAGGGCGTGTACAGTTGCACATAAATTTTCAATCTCAGTAAAAGGCCCGTATATGTACAAGGTGACTTGAGGTTTTTCAGAGTAAAAAGTAAGCCATAAGTGAAGTGAAACTGTTCACAGAAATCCTTTACCAGCATTTTGTTCGCGGCTCCGACCGCGTTGCACAGAAACCTTTCTATCACCTTTCTCTTGTATTAAATTTAGAACAACGCCGATAAACGTAGGGTTTGACAGTAAAACAACTTTGTGGTTATCTATGCCTATAGGAATACGCTGTCTAAATTTCAGCTTTCTAGGTGCATCCGCGAATAATTAACCTATTTCCAATGGATCGCCCAACATTATACCAAATCCACTGTCAAATCATGATGGGGAAGGCGGACGCTGGCATTAAGCCGGGATAGTGCCAGGCAAAATAAGTCTGACCAATATACCATCTATTACGAAAGTTATTACAAAATATAAGAAAATGGTTTTCTAGTATACTCATGTTTATCGTAGCTCGCTGTGTGTGCTGCGTACCAATCACTGTAATGGCCTGTATGTGGTTGGAGTGTTGAGCTAAATATTTGCTGCTCCACTTTATGATGAAAATGTTGAAAACCGTAACAAAGAATAATGCAATTGCGTTACATAAATATGTGTACATACAAAATTGGAGACAGGCGGTTGTAAAGACGTTGTTTGATAAGTATTAAATTAATTTTAAATATCCTATTAATATATTTTTTGATCGTGTCTATTATATATTTATGTACAGGGTTCTGATTTATTATAAAGAAGTTATAATGCTGGTTTTAATACTTCATAGATTCGTTCAAATCTTTTTGTCACCACGCAATTTACTACGCAAAACTTTCGTACTTGTCAAATTCACAAAGGGTACGTAAGTTTCGGTTTTCCCAAGTCGGCATATTTCTTTAGACAGACCTTTGCCTCAAAGTATTTGACAGACTTAAACCCAGCTATTATAAAGTTCGGAAAGGTTAATTGAACTCAGCAAATTTCTTTTTCTAAATTGACTTTGGACATACAAAGTGGGAAGTAACGTATAGATTTTTTATTAATTAAAATATGTCATCATCATCATCATCATCAGCCACAAGCCGTCCACTGCTGAACATAGGCCTCCCCCAAAGATTTCCAGACCGACCTGTTGGAAGCGGCCTGCATCCAGCGACTTCCTGCGATCTTTATCAGGTCGTCTGTCCACCTTGTAGGTGGACGTCCAACGCTGCGCTTGCCAGTACGTGGCCTCCATTCCAGAACCTAAAATTATATATTTAATATATGTATATTGTGATAATTTTCTCCAAATATTGCGAGTATGATAAATTAATTGCAAATGGATGAAGAAGGAAAAGAAAGGAAAATAAGGCTTTGTATGGTGATATATCTAGCAAACCATCTTCATTACACCTAATGGAAAAAATCGGTACGTTAATTGAGAATTGTCCAATTATGATTGTAGCTGCGCAAGTTGTTTTTAGGTCTAATTGGCGTGTAAGCATGCTCACACGGAGTAGGATCTACTTTAATTGTGCTCAGAATTTCAGATAATAATATATTTTGATAGATCTCAACATAAATGCTGGATATTTTACTGTACACTCGGAATGTACTATTATATTAATTCAAATTCAGAATATTTTGTCTAGTATAAATTTAATAATATTTATCCATAGAATGTTAAAATACATTATTTAGATTCCGTCAAAACTCTACCGACAGTTTGGAAAGCAATTTCGCTACTGAAAAACTCTCTTGGTCTTTTCAAACTAGTTTACAATTATTATCAAGAGCATAATCTAGGTTTTACAATATTTAATTGGAATTAGAGCGGCTCAATTTGTATTAAAAAGCAATCATAGAACATCCACGCAGTGGATTAGGCGTGTCCTACATAAGCATGACGAATATATTAAGACCATAGTAAAAAAATGTAAACAAACAATAAATAACAGACCGAGTAGACCAGTCCACATAATCGTCATCCGTTCATGAGTATGACGCATGTGCCAGCCATCGGCCTCCTCAACCACCTTACAGGGAACTTACCGATAACGCTGTCGCAAGCACAGACATTAGAGCGAGTATGACACACCCAGACTGATTACGATTAAAAGCATGAGAGGTACTGTCATATTATGAATTACAAACGACTGGCAAGAATTGTGGCGAAATTTCGGTCGTCGCGTCCACCAATTAAGGCATATTTATCTGTAATTAATTTAATTTAATTTGGTAATATAATGATGGCGCTGGGCTAGGTATACCATTTAAATCACGTACCAGGCAGGCAGCGTCTGTTAAGAGGTTATATCACTGATCACTGAAGTAATTTTAATAATGTTCTACGACATGGAACAAGACCTACGCATGCTAAATAAAATTTGCATATTTCACAATTTAAATACTTTATTTATTTTGACAGAAGTGCCGCCTGCAATTACTACATAACTTGATAAGTACATAGTAAACTCAATAAGTTAAAGCATAGACGGTATGACCTACTTATGGCGACCTAGTAATGCAGGCAGACTGTACTTTGCCAAGATAGTCTGGTCACAGTGATATGAAGCCAAATGGAGTTCATTTATGGGGTTTGTTAAGAAATTGAAGCGTAGTAAGACAATATTTTAAATAAAAAGTTTTCCCGTCATCCCTATATTCTAGAAATTGTAGACGGAGGAGTAACTGGGTTCTGCCTCTTATTGTGTTCATGCTATCTTATACACATTGTTTACACCTTGTGGTAAGTGCTCTCCACCACACATGTACGCCCACAGTACCAGAAGAATCATAGGCACATTGCCGATCCTAAAGGAAAGGTATAATGAAAGGATTGGGGAGGGGTGGGGAATTTGGGCCTCCGGAAATGTCACTCACTGTACGAAACGCAACAACAGGCTGTCACCATACGACGGTTTTCTGTGAGTTCTGAAACAGTCGTACTGTATTGTTGAGTCGGCCGATTCCTGCTATAGAGTCTACAGTTTAGATAAAACTGTATAATGTAGCTCACACTTATAATAGTGTCCTTGAACATTCACAGTCTTATTACAAAACAAATTCCAAATTTAAATATCCCATAAAAAATAATATGGGTAATATAAACATAGTTAAAATTTAGAACACGTTTTCTAAAAGTACCGATAGATTTTAGTTAATTTGAAAATAACTTGCACAATTAAAACCCATTTAACTTGAAAGCCTCATCAGTTATTCGACAGAAAGTACTCAACTCTCAAAGTAAAATCCATTATTCCAGATATTGAAATAGCTGTTTTGTTAATACATAAATCAAAGCGACAGATTTGGGTCAAATTGGCACCTCCCTGGACGGTTAATAAGGACTTGAAAAAGCTATTTGCCAAAGTACTATCAGACCGATTTATTATTCATGATTAGTATTCGTGAGTTGTAAGTGCGCATCAATCTTGAAATATTAGTTATTTTTCATTTTAGGGGTTCAGTAACCAAGGAGTATAAAGTGACCCTATCACAGAGTCTATTTATTTTAATTTTACTACCATGAAAATAATATGATATTGATCTATTCATATGTAAAATACATGCGTTGTGCCCAAAGCTAACTTCACCTGCGTTACGGGTGGTGGGGGATCGTTCCACATAATACCAAATCCACATACAAAACATGATGAGGAGGCAACCCCTGATATTAAGCCGGGGTAACGCCAGGCAGAAAGAAGAAATAATGGTTATTATTCAAGTACAAGAAAATATTCTTTCTTATGAATACAATATCAATTAACGGTTTCATTAAAATCATTACTGAGATCATATTTGATTCATGTCATTGAGCGTATCGAGTCTTCACTAATGTATATCGAACGACGACTTTAAAAGAAGTCGTTATGTTGATCGAGACCAACGGATTGGAAGAACTTTGCATAATATGGACGAGTTGAAGGCGCTTCACAGTTCACGTGACGCGCACGACACGATATATCTGTGGTTGTTAGTGACAAGTTCGTCATAATAAAAAATAGCTGGATAAATAGCATTGATTGCCCGTTTTGTCAAGAATAAAATCTTTTTCTTTCATCTGCCCTTGTCCCACTCGCAGTGAGGTCGGCGTAACATGTTTTTTAACATATTATGTCAGAAAAATATTGGGTTGCTGTTTTGAGCGGCAGCTTGCACGAAGCCAATCTCTCTGGTGAAAACACACCCAGGCCTGATACAAATATTTGTGGATTACACAAACCTTTTTAACAAATATTTATGGATCACACAAATATTTTTCACGGTTTACAGCCGGCTACTTGCCCACTGCGCCAAGGAGGCTGTCAATAGTTATACTATGGCAACACATAGTTTTTGATTCTAATTCTATTTCTGTTTAATGCCGAATATATATGCAACATTACACAACCGCGCTTGTCATAAAAGTCATAGCCATAGTTGTTTTAAATGCTATTTAAATATTGACAACTGTTTTGGAACAAATGGGTCATCTGATTGTCAGTGAACTCCACCGCCCATGAACTACCACAATACCAAAATAATCATCGATGGGTCGCCGACCTTAAAAGGATAGGAATGGGGATTGGGAAAGGATCCCATTTTGGATTTGAGTCTGGAAATCCCACCGAAAACTGTCAATATATTATTAAAATGGAATAAAATGGACACCCTGTTATCGTGTAACGGTTGGACGGGTAAGGAATATTTATGTCGAGTTTACCTCAACACCGACGCGAAGTCTCGCTCTAGCAACGCTGTCAGAATTTTATTTACCCCCGTGGCCTTCCGGTTGGTTGCTATTATTTGGTTGCTACGAGTAATTCTTTTTTTATCGATTGCGTCTCCGTGTTTTGATAAAAACGTTTCTCTTGATTATGAAGGAGTTATGTAAGTAAGGGGTACAATGCATAATTTTTACCACATCCAATTGTCGCGACGATCAATGTTTGTGTTGGTCATATTCTTCTTTATTTAACTCAAAATAAATACTAATCCTACTAATATTATAAACGCGAATGTTTGTAAGTATGGTTGGATGTATGTTTGTTACTCTTTCACGTAAACACTACTGTATGGATTTTAATTAAACTTTCCAATAATATAGCTTATACATCAGAATAAGACATAGGCTACTTTTATCCCCGAAAAAACAGATCACGCGGGCGGAGCCGCGAGCATAAGCTAGTGTTATAATAATTTTAGCTTCATCAAATTATATTCCCACAAATCCGTAGTCCTCGTTCTATTTGTAATCATGACATGGTCTACATTTCCCAGGGCGTGATTGACATGGGGATGTGCGAGTATAGATTCTTGACACCTCTTGACCTAACTAACGGGAACAACAAAAATAAATCAATGTATGATGACGACCCAATTTCGTATCTAGTTTGTGTTTACTATAAATTAATTAATGATTTCTTATGTTTACGCGAATATTACTCATTGAAATAACGGGGTGGACAGTCCACCCCGTGATCACGAAGGCTGAAAAGCTTTCGAACGTCGGGATCAAAATTAATAAAAAACTGCGATAAAATCAGTTTAAATTAGTTTTATAAATTAATTGTTCAGTAATGCTGTATATTAGTTCTCAGCTCGGGCACTTTCTAGACTTTTATTAAACCAGTCACCAGTGGGAATGACGTTCTATTCTGTTCCGTCGATTCTGTTATCACGTATACTTGTCTTTTTGTTATCTTCGTGTTTTTGTCCTATAATCTTTAATTCCTATGTTATCGCTTCATTAAACCCCAGTTTAAGATTACGGTGAGATGTCTGTCGTGTCGGCGTAGTCGCGTCGAGTATGATTTGTCCTGACATTCACCTTCAATTTCACATGTCACTGAATCTATATAATGTATTTAACATATTATACTTGTCAGCCAAGAAGCTATTTTAACGCCAAAACAGCGCCTGTCAAGTATTGCTCCAATATTATATCGAGTATAATTTGTCGACGTAATCTGTGTCTGGAAAGACTGATTTTTTTCATTTTTTTATGATCCGTTAATGGATGTTGTGAAATCTGAGTGCTTTTGTGACAGTCTGAAAGCCTTTGTCTGAGAAAAGATAACTGACTGATTTATATTGCAAATATCATATTCAATGTTGTATTTGTCAGTCTCTATAATTTTATCATTTCTCTAATACCTATTGAAAAATATAAAACTATTTAATTTCTTCAGTCCTATGCTACAAATCAAGACCTGCAATATCGTGTAAGTGTTAATCAGTGTCGTCTTGAGCCCACAACCTGAAGGATTATGGCCTAAAATAAAAGAACTTTAGATGATTACACCGTACTTTACTAAGTTATCAAAGTCCATCGTCCATATGACTGTTAAGTAGTTTAGAAATTCTAAACGAATAAACAAACGATTAAGTGTTATATTAAAGTTTAATCAATATGTAATTTATAGTTTTCAAATATTTAGATGGGCGCAAGTGTTCTAGCCCCTAGTTCAGTAAATCATCATATGATAACCCACGGTCGGCTCTTGTAATCCCAGTGGGATTCTATTCTGTTTGTATTCTTATGCCGACGGGGCATCTCGTAGCCACAATTATCCTTGTTCTGATATAAAACTTTCACGAGCCTTTGTTCATCTGATATTTTCGCACCTTACGTAACTTTCGGCAACACTGAACACTTTTTGTTTAGGAACTAACTACACGCTTTCCTGATTACTTCGACATCGATTTTGCGACAGCCTATTGTATTTTTTCTTTCATACGGCGTTAAACACCGTTTCACCTAGTATATTTAGTTTTGTCGGTATCAGATCGAGTTGTTTGACTTGATATAGGGATTTACGAGGTTTGCGAATAGTTTGTGCCTTTTTTGGATAATAATCATTAACATCCACATCAACTCGTTGGAGAAAAGTTAAAATGCCGAAGTTATCAAATTGTGGCGGCGCGACGGTAAAAGGCTTTTCTCTGTGAAATTATTTTGGAGAGATAATAGAAATTCAAATAATAGCTTAAAATAATGTAAAAAGCAGTTAAAACTTAAAAGTACGATAGTACAAGTTATGTAATTTTAAAATTCACGACAGCTAATGGACGAAGAGATTGGATCATTTAAGATTTTATTTCTTGATGAAACAAAGCAAATGTTACCACGAAGAAATATTAATAATATCAGTGAAATTTAGAGGGCAGTCTCGTCGTCTCGGTGTAGTACGTAAATTAATTTTAATAGTGTCTCCCGAATGCCCGGGAGCGTACTCTGTTATTATAAGACCTTATTAAAAAAACTGAGACGAGGTTCACTGAATTAATTCCTTTTTCATTTGCTTTAATATTACGATGTTGTTATAGAGAATTCAAAGATTTACTATATTTTAATTGTTTCTATCAGGGTTCAGGGTAAGCCTAATGTATATCACAGTATAAAAGTTTTGACTTAATATTTTATCTTGATAGCTATATAAAATCTGTGTAAATCGAACTTTTTTCACTGAAATATATAAAAAATAGGGTCGATATCGTAAAATAACCATGAATCGTGTTTATGATTACCATTAATCGCGACGTTGGCAATATTTTTTTTTTGTGATATTCTGCTTTATTTTATCATCAATATACATAAAGTTCATATCACTTACGTACCTATATGTTTTTATTGCCTTGATAGGCAGACGATCGAGCGGCCCGCCTGATGGTAAGCGGTCACCGCCGCTCATGGACATTGGCAATGCTAGAGGCATACACAAGCCGCTGACTATATTTTTATGGCAGAAGCTAGTAAACGAGCAAGTAGGTTACCTGATGGTGAGTGATCCACCGCACATGAACTTCATAATCCTTGAGGAATCATGCCTGGCCGGCCTTGACGGAAAGGGATAGTTAAGGGATTGGGAAGAGGAGGGGAATTTGGGACACTGAATATCTCACTCACCGTAAGAAACTGCTAC
This sequence comes from Amorpha juglandis, assembly GCA_949126905.1. NCBI lineage: Eukaryota > Metazoa > Arthropoda > Insecta > Lepidoptera > Sphingidae > Amorpha > Amorpha juglandis. The sequence continues at coordinate 7,019,128 of OX421386.1, read as the reverse complement.
TTTACATTGATTTTCTGTGAGGCGGTGATAACAATCCGGTGGAGCCGGCCCATTTATGCTGTAGACAAAACTGTATAGATATGTTAATACGTTCGCTACAAATAACCATGCTGATATGATGAGAGACGCATAAAATGGTATACACTATCTATGGATACAAATTAGGAATACAAAAAGGATTAGACAGATACAGGAAAAACGTGAAAAGTTGGCAAAAAAAGATCAAATGGTTCTGACGAGGGTTCGCTTTGGATCTGATAAAGTTACAGCTCTTAATTTAACGCACTGTGTCGGCCAAAAAGAAACTTGAGTGATTTATTGCCCGTGTTTCTTTTGACACACGTTAGAAGCTTTGTCTTTCTCTATTGTTTTGTGTTTTCTCGACCACATTATTACATTGATGTCATGCTCGGACAATTACTCTTGTAGAGTATATTGTCTTGGAAACGTATGGTCCTGTGATCGGTTTTAAGGGTTTTTTTTTATTAAATGACGAGACTAGCAAGTCGCTCGCCTGTTGGTAAGCGCCGCGTCTGCCCACAAACAAAAGCAACACAACACATCACTTTAAATTTGCAAAGCACTGCATGGCACAGAACTGCGCTCGTCACCCCGAGATATAAGATGTCAAGTCTCATAATGCCCAGTAATTTCGCTGGATTCAATGTCCTTCAGCCGAAACACAACAGTGCTTACACAGGTGGTATCAATCCAGACGGCCTCTGGCATGCGAGGGTCCTACCACCTTGTAAAACTGCATCGTGGTCTACGTCATATAACGCAAATGAGACCCGCCATGTCATAAACAAGAAGTATGAAGTGTAATCTCGCTGTAACATAAGTATAGATAATTATGTGATTTAACACACGACCGAGTTATTATATGAGTAAGTTCGCTAAATTCTCTCGCGTCCCAACAGATGAGTTCGGAAGCCGGTAAAGCTGAATATGGTAGTTTATAAAGTTGGACCACGTCTCGTATAACTACCTCATTGTTGCTTTATATGTAATTGGAAGGGATAGGGTTGTTATTTTTGATGTCAGAATTTCACCAACTGATGGTCGTAATTTGTTTCATTTTAGTTTTCTGAATACTCATTTTATGCACATACGTGCGTTAGTTTTTTTTAAATTGAAGATAAATGTTTTTATAACATATATAGAATAGTTATAAGACTAATTTGCTGATTTTTCGTTGTCTAAGCTAGATCTTATTTTGGCTTGCATTGGCTCGATTGATGAAAAGCAGTTTCCCAAGTCAGCTGATGATCTTAAATGACCGCATAGTTTGCAAAATTATGAAAATATTTTCTTTTCTATATTATAAACATCATCCAATTTAGCTATGCTCGATATTGCAGTCATCAACTGCTCAAAAAAAATCTTTTTTCTTTTCTTTTCAAGACTATTTACCATTCATTACCGCAACCTAGACGAGTTGTAACTGAAATGTTTTCTGTGTTCTATGGATCTGTTTTTGTTATCAAGGGCATGATATATGGCTGAAATCGTTTATCTACTGAGTTTTTTTTGAAATAAAACTTATTTAAACGACGTTTCGTGTCATAGTGCGCCTCATGATCACGAAGGCTGAAAGGCTTTCGAAACGCCGGGACCATCACACACACTTACAGTTAATCTGTAATGCAGTGGGCGCTTGTTTCAAGCTCTAAGACCACACTCATCATCTCATTCCTTTTAGAGTATTGCAAAAAATTGCGCGAATGATCTTAGGGTCATCTCACCATCCTTTAGTGACCATTGGTAATCTCATATAATTTCAGTTTATTATACAGGGTGTCCAGTAATTAATGGATAACCTTGAAATGTCTTATAGCAGAACAAATGGCCGTTCAGAGAAAAATACGAAAAAAAATATAACATAATTAGTACCTGAGGTACGTATTTTTTTTTAAAAAGTCGTAATTTTTTTGGTTTATTTTACTTTCTTGGACACTACGACCAGAAATGAAGGAAATCCATCGGTTTTTTGTTGTTTTATTATTATACACTAACTATACTAATAGATAGATAGTCAATAGTATGACAAACTATTGCACTTTTAAAAAAAAATAAACATTCAAATCCATTTCTTTAGAAAAAATAGCAAAATTTTATTTTTAAACAAAGTTTAAACCTCTTGGGTATAAAAAAAATGTATGAATACATGAGTGACCAAAATTTTTTAAATAATGTCGGTTTTAAGTAGATTTTATAATGGTATAATTCATTATTGTATCTACTGTAAATAGCGATTTATTGCTATTAATGTAAGAAAGGAGCTAATTTGACCCAATAACAAAAACAATATAATATAAGATACTTTTTAAAATAAAATTGTACTTGTCTAATGAGGTTTATTAAAACTAAGATTTGATGTTGATAAAAGATAAAAATGGCTTATTTAAACAAATTGAAACCAAATTATCAGAAATAAATTAACTTAAATTTAATACTCATAATCTTTAAAATGGTTACTTCATAAGCGTAAAATGTGTCATATGATCTCCATATTTGCTTCCTGCGCGCACGACATTCCCCCCGTTTTTTGTGTTATGTTAGACAAGAAGGGTCTAAGTTGGCTATGTGCGAGTGAAAGGAAATTAAAGTAAAAAAATCCAACCCTGTCAACCAACCAACCCAACCAATCCAACCCTGTATTTAAATATTCCTGAACAGACACAGCATAATGCGCAGGGCAGCCGTAATTTTGCAACCAATGCGATTCCCTCAGCTCCTCGGATACTCCTTCTCTAATAAAGTCGGCAGATCATTTTGAAGAAATTCCAAATAACTTTGCCCAGTTAGAGTCCCGGTAATTAAAATGGGCCAATTATTTGTCCATTGGGTTGTCCATTGGGTTGGATGGACAGGGTTGGATTTTTTTACTTTAAGTTCCTTTCACTCGCACATAGCCAACTCAGACCCTACTTGTCTAACATAACACAAAAAACGGGGGGAATGTCGTGCGCGCAGGAAGCAAATATGGAGATCATATGACACATTTTACGCTTATGAAGTAACCATTTTAAACATTATGAGTATTAAATTTAAGTTAATTTATTTCTGATAATTTGGTTTCAATTTGTTTAAATAAGCCATTTTTATCTTTTATCAACATCAAATCTTAGTTTTAATAAACCTCATTAGACAAGTACAATTTTATTTTAAAAAGTATCTCATATTATATTGTTTTTGTTATTTGGTCAAATTAGCTCCTTTCTTACATTAATAGCAATAAATCGCTATTTACAGTAGATACAATAATGAATTATACCATTATAAAATCTACTTAAAACCGACATTATTTAAAAAATTTTGGTCACTCATGTATTCATACATTTTTTTTATACCCAAGAGGTTTAAACTTTGTTTAAAAATAAAATTTTGCTATTTTTTCTAAAGAAATGGTTTTGAATGTTTATTTTTTTTTAAAAGTGCAATAGTTTGTCATACTATTGACTATCTATCTATTAGTATAGTTAGTGTATAATAATAAAACAACAAAAAACCGATGGATTTCCTTCATTTCTGGTCGTAGTGTCCAAGAAAGTAAAATAAACCAAAAAAATTACGACTTTTTAAAAAAAAATACGTACCTCAGGTACTACTTATGTTATATTTTTTTTCGTATTTTTCTCTGAACGGTCATTTGTTCTGCTATAAGACATTTCAAGGTTATCCATTAATTACTGGACACCCTGTATACAGTAAGCAAACGAGCATAAGTTGATAAGATGATAATAAATCATCATCACCGCCCGCAAACTAATCTAGTGGAATCATAGGTAGGTTGTCGACCCTGAGTGTTTTTAGGCCTCCGGTAATCTCACTGGTCGTAAGAATGGTAACAATGAAGCTGCTATTCTGTATAAGGTTTTTAACATAGTAATTACGTTCGACCCATACATGTAGTAAATACAACTAGCTATTATAGTGAGACTCGTTTCATTGAATCCATAGCACCTTAATAATCGTAGTAACAAATTACGTATTTTCAGCAAATGGATGGTGTTTTTAATATAAATGAACGTGAAACTAGGCGTGGCTTTACTTCCTACACAATATTATTATTAAGAATTACAGTACAGTCGACTTTGTCAAGGACGTAGTGATACAAGGAAAAAGAATATACTAGAATTCGATTGACCATAACCACCGCGTCGATACTTCAGTAAGATTCCACCCACGTACGTACTTCTTTAATATCCGGGAATCTGAGAAAGTAATGTACAAGGATTCTGCGTTTTGCGATAAGTATTAGGTACGTATTATACGTATTGTTACACTGTTTAGGCTTTAGTTTGTTTCCGTGAGATAAATAAATAAATATACCCAATGATGAATTTTGATTATTAAAACAAAAAGGTAAATAGATGACCGAGCACGTAAAAATAAAATAACAGAATATTGGTAATTTTTAATAAAATAACCATGGTTCATACAGAAACTAAATATAGTACCTACTTTGCATTTCTCTTAATAAATTGAAGCCATTTCATTTGACCGGCACTGACTTCAACCTCTACTATATACTCCAGTCATTTTAGTAGGTTCACCTCGGAATTCGAGATACCCGGCTGTAACTCTGTAAATACTTGTGTATTGACACCCTAAAAGTTGTCTCAAAACCTACATATGGTAGGGTGTGCGCAACTATTAAATTTCAAGGTCAAAGGTCACAAAAATCTGCTACAAAAATTTTTTTGCTATTTATATCCATTATCAATATTGTAGAATACAAAATTCTCTACAAATTTTGTTTAAAACTTTTTTCATACGATGAACCGTTTTCGAGATAGAAGGCGGAGAGCGCGCGGTCACAAGTCCGTCATTTTGAAAGTTACATGAACGAAATTTTGTATTTCGGTTATTGACGTAAAATAAATAAATACGTGTTTCAGGAATTTTGGAAATTTTATTTATTAAGGGATGAAAAAGGGGTTGAAAGTTTTCACGCTTTCACGCCTAAATCACTAAACCGATTTTGATGAATTTATCTACAGAGACAGATGGAGCCCTGCAGACGGTTACAGGCCACTTTTATCCCGGAAAATGCTGTTCACGCGGGCGGAGCCGCGAGCAAAAGCTAGTATAACATAATCTATTATATAAAAATAAGTCGGGTTTTCCTTCCTGACGATATAACTCCAGAACGCACGAACCGATTTCCACGGTTTTGCATTCGTTGGAAAGGTCTCGGGCTCCGTGAGGTTTATAGCAACGAAAATCTAGGAAAAATTTCAATAGAAAAGCGGGAAAATAGGGAAAATCATTTTTTAAATACAGCGCCATCTCTGATACATAGCATGTACTACAAACCAATATTTTAAGTAGATGGCGTCGGTGCGTGACACATTGCTGACAGATGGCGCCACTGTTAGGCTACTTTTATCCCGGAAAATACAGATCACGCGGGCGGAGCCGCGCGGGACAGCTAGTAGTTAATAAAAATTGACAAATATTTATAATCATTGATTTATGGATAGTTCATCAACTATACAGGGTTATTTTTAAAACACCAGCAACCTCGCAGGGATAGATAGCTGTCCCCATACGGAACAACTTTTGTTCTACGAGTTTGGATATAACTCAATATATTTAAAAAAAAATGATTTTACAAGTTTTTGTTGTGTCGTATTTTTCTTCGTAGTATGCGGCGTGCGCGCGCGACTCAAAGACGCCGCTCAGCTGAGCGGCGCGTTGACCTTCAAAGGAGCTAGTCCGGTTCCCCACGCTTCGCGTATTTGTTTACGTAAAGTGCGATGCGCGTTGTAACAATCAAGACGGAAATTAAATGAATACTTATTTTTGTATGAAAATAAAATCTAACAAATTATCAAAAGTCGTAGAACAAAAGTAGTAGCTTATAACCTTAGGAATCTACCCCTGCGAGGTTGCTGGTGTTTTAAAAATAACCCTGTATATGGCGCGTTTTCGACCGGAGGCACCGTTTGACCTGAACTGATCCTGTGACCGCGCGCTCTCCGCCCTCTATCTCGAAAACGGTTCACCGTATGAAAAAAAATTTTAAACAAAATTTGTAGAGAATTTTGTATTCTACAATATTGATAATAGATACAAATAGCAAAAAACCCATAGGAAATGAGATATTTACGAAAAAAGCGATTTTTGTGACCTTTGACCTTGAAATTTAATAGTTGCGCACACCCTACCATATGTAGGTTTTGAGACAACTTTTAGGGTGTCAATACACAAGTATTTACAGAGTTACAGCCGGGTATCTCGAATTCCGAGATTCTTACCTAATTTAAGCTAAAATGACTGCACTAATATTCTTCTTTGACTTTTGATTATATTTAGAACAATAATTATTCTTTATTCCAAGCCATTTTTTTACGTCATGATCGTCATATCTGAATGTCGTATCTTTGATATGACATTCTGTAATATCTAAATTCAACACAATACCGTCGACACTGTAAGAGCCATCAAAGTATCAATTTCACCGACAAGGTAACATTGTTTCAGGTAAGGGGGCGTATGTGTGGGTGTAATAAGTTAGGACTTGTACACACGAACTTTTTCATACCGGCAGCTGAACCATATGGCACTGAAAGTCCCGCATAGCTGGTTGTTCGCGTTCGTTATTTGCGTTACCAACGTATATGTATGTGTTTAAACTACTATTATTAAACCTATAAAGCTGTACTGGTAGAAGGATATCTGATGCATAATTATATGTACATGTCTGAACAGTGATCATCATAAACATGATGAAAAATGGCGAAACCGGCCATAGTAGCTCATTTTAGCGAGTCAGTAGGAGTTAACCCAGTAATTTCATGCCAGCATAATTCTGCCGATTCTCGAGACACGTAATATTTGTGGACGGTCCATGTTATATTTGTATTTCAGTATAATTGCCATCAGGTACAGTGTAGTCAAGTGGCTATACAGCCGTCATAGGATAAAATAATGAAAAAGATACCCAAGTTTCAGACCGTTTGTGCCGATACAATTTTGCGACTGAATGTGAACACGTACGAAGTTACAGTAGATCCTTATATAAAGGTTTCTAATAAACGCGCGGTGTCGTCTCATATACATAAACTACGTTGTGTGCACACGCCCCTACAGTTGTATATGAAATATTCATGCCAGTAAGGGCCTGCATTGGTTCTGTAATGCCATAATGCTTCTATCATGGGACTCGAAGTGAGTATATTTAGCTGTTTATTGATATAAAATGTATGTTATGTAGGGTACTTTGCAAACTGTAACCACTTTAGTTATGTATGAGGAAAACAACAGGTTTATGTATACTAATATATTCAAGAACTACACTTGAGTGACCTCTTTGAAATATGTAGATTTTTGAATATATGATTTAAGGTCTGGATATATGGTTTGGTTTTGTTTAGCGCCAATTACATATTTTATTATAAATCTACGCATAACCAAGACCCCATTTTTTACCGGAATCATGCCAGCCTGTATAAATACTTGTTCACACTCCGAAGAGGGAAGAAGCAAATTGATGGGCCTGCGACAGGACAGGCGGATGACCGATGCAGGCACGGGGATACAAGGATGTACCCCAATACCCGCCCTAACCAACCATCAAATCATGTCACAAGCCCCTCGAGAGAACCGGGTATACACTGGCTGATCCTGCAATGCGATCCACACAATGTGTGTCGGTCACTATGGCAGGTTTTAACACCATGTGTACGGTGGTCGCTATCCGGGCGGATATGAATATCGTACCGCCAGCAAATATTTACATTGAGTGTTAAAAAGTGCGAATATAGGCGTTAGTGTCCTGACATCTTATACTTACCAAAAGTATTTTAGGGAAGATGACATATCATGTATATAAAACATAGATCAAACATTAACCGAAAATTCCTCATCCATCATTGAGACATGCATTACTCAAACAAACTTACAACTTGCAAGCACACCTAAGTTACGATTTTTTTAAATTATAACATGTAATTAAAATTGTTGCAAATGTCAAGGTCTTTATTGAGGTTTGTTGCGCACCACTCGGCGCTTCTCGTTACCTGTTATTGGAAGTTTTAATTGCTGGGCTCAATGTCGAACGTCAGACAGTGGAATCGAATACGCAATCTGCACCGCCAGTCCAAAGCGGCAAATGGCCTCTTCGTAGGTTCAGCCTCTTTATATAGTTTTATTTTTGTAGACTAAAATAGTGTTCGGAACTGATAAGTTACCTTTAGGTTAATTGTCATCGTATTTGGACTGCACTGTACTTAGAATTGGTTTTGAGAGTAGCGTAGCTAATCATTTTGATATTAATGTATCTAGCAAATTTTCTGTCTTGTTAGGTGAAGCTTTAATGAGATAATTCGGAATATTCATCATTCATTCTGTTTTCTTTACTGTCACCAAGAGCTTAATGATCAATGACACATTTTATTTCATTGTATTTTCTGAACAATTTAATACTCTTTAGGAGTTCTAATCTTACGTTTTTGATATTAGTACCAATTGAAAACAATCGCTGAAAATTAACACAGCAGCACAATGGAGGAGAGATGTATTCAATGCCAGTTAAATGGTTTTATCCTTTTGTGCCGAAACAATAAAACGTTCAGTGGATAAAACAATAGGCTTTATTGTCGAATTAGCTTGTATAACGTTCGCTTAGGGAACACCGCGGTGGGCGCCATCTTAATTTCCAGAATTAATTTTTACACTAATTTTAGATATTATACTTTCATTTTAAAACGCTGTTATGAAGCTATATTTAAAATTTCATAACTTTATTATTACTGATACTTACGTAGGAGTACTTTAACCGTTCAAAAAAACTATTTTGTTGGGATTACTAAGTTTAAGTACATTCAAGATATGCTTATTATAAGACAAGCTAAAATTATGCATTGTGTTTAACAGTTAGATAAGTTTTTCTTTGTCAACGCCATGTACACGTATAGGTATACGTCCCACTTCATTACTCAAACTTTCATATTTGAAGGTCATAGACCATTACGTTTAAATGGACTGCTATGGATTGGTTTCACAAACGGTGTATATAATATACACATGTAGTTTTTTTTTATTTTATTTATGGCTCTTGCGTACTATGCATTTAGCCAGTGTCAAGTACAATTCATTCTCAAGTTATTTTTACAAGAACGATGAAACACGGGTGCGGTCGATTTCAAGGCCTTGTCGGAGTTTTGGTGTTAACTCCTTTCAGTACGATTCTTAATTCACTTATTTCAATGTTTCCATACACTATTCATCACCGTCAATGTTTATTGAACAAATCCATACCACTTTTATACAATAAACACAACTCTAAACAAGTTTATGAAATAAATTAAAATAAGCGATAAACTGCACTGTCAGAATTCCCGCCAAAACTCCTACACATGTAGTTCTCTTAGTTCCTAACCATACCGACCTAGTTTAAACCTTCGTTGTAATTTCAACTAGAAACTACTAAACAAAAGGGCAACCTTCTAACTTTCTAATTTAGCCAAGGATCGGGCGTAACTATTAACTTCAGCTTATGCGATTTGGAACATAATTTGCAAAGGAATAGCCTGAAGTAATCGTTGGCATTTTAGGCACATGTACCTTTGGTGTTCCGTTTAATCACAGTGTGTAGCGTGTTTAAACCAGTGGTTAAACAAACTACTAGAACTTGTCGGTGAGCTTCAAAGCACCAACGATCAATCAGTGTTTACATACAATTATTTTATTAAGTCAACCATCACAGCAACAGTCTTAAATCAAGTAGATGTTTTGTTTATTGCTTTTTACATATATATGTATACAGGCTATATACTGGCCGGGTGGTGTAAAGTGATAACTGGTTCTTCTAGCACGAAATGCTTAGTATCAGCCCGGAGTCTGGGATTGTGCCTGGTATGGCGATAGGCTTGCCACTTCACATCGTCGGATCACACCGTGGGACGGAAATACGCTAGTCAAAATGTGGGTGTACTGGTTACACCTCTGTCTACCCCCTCGAGGATTACAGGCGTGAGTGCCTATGTATGTCCTGGTAAAGGCGTTCACACGGCAAAAGCTAATATTATATTTATTATACTTATTTCAACAGTGTAGTTTTCACGCGTGTGGAAAAGAATGAAGTGATTTCCACTGTAATTCTGTACCAAAGGAAGAAATAAATAACACGATTTGTTCTCGAATAAGTTTTATTGCTTTAATATAAACCTTTATACCATTTAAGAGGATTGGATCAAGAATAATGGTTAAGTCTCAGAATGGAATAATGGTGGGGTTTAAGAGAGTGTGAATCGCTTAAACTAATAAATTATCACACGTAGGTACCGCCTATTACGATCTGCAATTACTTCATTTAATTCATTGTAAACATTTTGATTGAATATATTGTACCGAAAGAAAATATTGTTGCATTTTGTTTCTGCAAGGACATATTGCCCTTGTCCACTTTCCTATCAATATTTGAACGGTGAAGTTGGTATTATGTGGGGCGATACGCGTTTGATCCAAATCCGCGAAGGGTTCGAAGTTTTGCAATAGCCTCGACCGTTAATGCTTTGAAGTTACAATAATAGTACTATTGCATGAATGGTGAATACGGTCTTAGAGGAGGATAACAAGGCCATATTTAATCCGTACTATTTAGCATACGATTTCGATATGTCAATGCACCACGTAATTTGACAATGTATGACTGGTAGATCACGCAAGCATATTTTGGATGTTCACAAAATACTTTATGTCGTACTATTTGCAGCATGCCGTGTAGTCATAGTATCGTCGAAATGTAGTTTTGTCCGGGAAAACATGAATCTTAGCAATTTATTCAAAACGGTCAAAACTACCATATTGATATATATCCTTTGGATTATCTTTGTCTTATGAAACAGTTATCTCAATGAGACGGTCGGTAATTTACTTTTTTTATAGCTGAGACTGGCAAACGGGCCGGTGGGTCACTTGACGGTAAGTTGCCTCCACCACCCGTGAACACTCACAATACCAGGAAAGCATGAATGCGTTGTCGATTTTTGAGGAAAAGATTGGGAGTAGGGAGATTTGGGACTCCTAAAATCGCTCTATACGAATAGCGATACATATTAATAGCGTAAGCTGCCAGTTTCCGCAGATTTTCTGTGAGATCTGATCGAGTCATTATTTACTTGTGATGTAACCGAAGGGTTTATTTACAGTGTAGCTCTACCACTTATAATAATAATTCTTAAGTCATATATCTCGGCCGATTATATTGACCCAGAATTATTATATCATGTGTGGGTTATACTTGCCAAATATTGTCGAAGACAAGTTTAATAAGTTTGTATAGGTATTCAGCTGGGGCGAACGATAAACATAGGTTTATATTATGATGGATAGAATATAGGCAGTAGTACGCCTCCGGCGATTTTTATATGATCGGCGTGTTGTGCCCGAGTTTGTGGATTTAGGATTATTATTATAATATTGTTGTTTCTATGTATTGATGTGAAATATCTATAGGCGTAGGTATAAACCGGATTGTTGACGTGGCGACGCTTGCCGTGGCGACGGGTCGCCACGCCTTACTAGGGTATATACACACTCTATAATATAGTGTACGGTGGTGGACAGGACAGGGCAGGACAGGCTAGGACAGGACAGGACATGACACTGCACTGCACTGCACTCCATTCTTCTTCTCTTCTTCCGTTCTATTATTTATTCCTACACTTATACACTTTCCATACATACACCATATTGTATATTAAGATGAAGCCATAAATCACTAGAATACCTACCAAAAAGAAAAAGAGATCGTACAGACTAAAATTAGACAAGATAAAACGCAGTGCCTTGGAGTCGAGAAAATTCCAACATAATTCCCAAACAAAGGACCACATTACAAAGCAAACATCCGTTTGTGAAATATTTAAGGTGTTTTTAGGGTAATATTGTATGCCCGGTGTTTTAGGATCTTATGAATTAAACATTAACTTTTATCCAGGCTCCATAATATGACTACAACTAAGTTACGGCTAAAATAACTACAACTAAAAACTATGGTGACCCATGTGTAATCGCCAGCCTTGTAAATTTCGCTATGAAGGATTTAGATTTCTAACTATTAAGCGATTAAGATTTATTAATAAGATACACTTACGCAATTTTTTGTTAATAATTCTCTCGCTTCTCCAACGCTTTGCGTCATTGAAATGCCAAATTCTTAACCCCGACTTATCCATTTATCCGAATCAACGTCTATTGTTTGGTTTTTATTACCTCGGAAGAGTATGTATATATCAACTTTTTTTATAAAACTCGCAAAAGGATTTCGTCTCGTCACAGTTTATGGAAATTTATTTGTATTTTCACGTCAGTTATGACACCGTCTTTTTGATTAATTTATTTTCATAGCACCAAAATGCCAAGCAGAAAATATTCAAAACAAAGTCTTGGTGGTGGAAAATGTAAATGTCCATCAACTTTAAAGAATTTTGTTACACAACCTGGCTGCGCAAATGACGATGCTGCGGTAGCCACCCTTCCCGACACATGGGTTCCGAAACACAGCGGCCTTATACTGGGAAATTATTTAAAGGAGCGCAAGCAAAAACATGAACATCTTCTCAAAGATATGAAAGAAGCGGCTGCAGAAGTCAATGGCAACATAGATATGAAGACTCGAAATCTGGCTCAGGACTTGTTAGCTCATATTCAACCAAATCAACGCAACATGGATAATATTGTCGACGGATGCGCAGAAATAGGAGTTCCTTTAGCGAAAGAAATCCGGAGCAAAGCACTCAGTGAAATCCATCAATGTTTCAATCAGCGTGTTGATGATATTGCGAAGTTTAAACTTGGTGCATTGGCGTTGGAAAGAGAACGCGCTGATGGACTCCGGTTACTCCTTCGTGATTATTTTGACAAGTTAATTGCCGTGGGGCATGAAACACCCAAAGATTTGTTGCATAATTTTGACCAACGTATCTATGATATTAACCAACAACTTTTGAGCAATTGTAGAGCCTACACGGAGCTGGAAGCTCAATTGCGCGTAAAAGCTGATGAAAGCTTACTTCGTATGCGATCAGCTCTAAATCAATTGAGCCTAGGAGTAACGATGGTCAATCGAGGTCGAAGTGCACAGCTCTGGTTTAAAGAGAAAAGTTTTTCGCATCTGCAAGCGTCTAGTGCCGTAGACAGAAAGAGACAATCATCTGATACCTCCATTAAAAGAATATTGGGTGAGGTTGAAGAGTTTGAAGAATGTGTTTCTTCTTTAGTACAGGCGTATAGAACAGCGGTGGTGAAGGTTTTTACTGGTTTTTCTGGAAAATTATGTATTTTGCACAGAGGTCTTGGAAGCCATCACGCTATACATGATCAAGATGAATATTCGTATGAAATTAGTGACTTGCAACAGCTAATTGAACGCACACTTCGCCGTCTTTCTAGCAGTGTACACATAAAACAAACATCTTCTAAGGATGTGCCGGCGATAACAGGTGCCGATATTACTAGTATGCAAAAAAGTCTATGGTCTTTAGGTGAATGTTTAAGAGAAACTTATACCATTTTACACGATGCAGGACATCTTTGGGATTCACATATGCTACGTATAGCTCTTGCACAAAAATTAACCATAGCTGCAGTAGAAGACATGCTTACAAATCATGATACTTTAGAATTAGCCAACGAAATGGCTTTTAATATAGCTTTGGAACAGCTCCGATGTTCTTCCGATGTCGATAAAATACAACAGCAGTTCGAAGTGATAATGACGATGCTCGAACGTACATCAGATATGTATTGGCAACACAGCCAAGCAGAGATTGGACGCCTTCAGGAATTCATGAACTTAACTCCATTTATGTCTAGGACATTACTTGCTGAATTTAACTGTTTTCTAGAGAAACATCGACGGCCAGCATTACATTCTACTGGAAATATCTTAAGCCAACCATGTACAAGCTCCCCGAGGTCGACACAAGTTACGGCTTTAAGTTCCCCTCTGCCCCGAGCCATTCTACAAACTGAGCTTCAGGAAGTTGCCCTACAAAACTGGCGCAACGGTTTCTTGGAATCTTTTCAAAGCAACATGAATTTTGTACCCGAAGAGCTGCAGCATCAAGCACATTTGTGGATTGAAGAGCGAACTGGAGCCTTGCATATGCGTTATTCATTAAAATTGATGTCGAATAGTATCCGTACAGAGCGTGTAAAAGCTGCTCGACACAGCCGCATGACAGAAATACGTTTCCATGAGGCTCGTCTAGAATGTCATTTAGCAGCGGTGTACAATTTGATCGACAGATTGCCAATTGAAGCGTCCGAATTTTTATCACTGGACTCGGCATGCTTGTATCCTTTGTGCAGTTGGATTAGTCGTATTCAAGCTGACATAGATGCAATGATAGCTCAAGCAGCACTGGATCCTGAAGTGAAGAGACTAAAAATGTTGAGTTATGGTCCCCGTTTGGCCAAACACCGTAGACTCTTCGAGGAGTCGCTTAACGAAGTTATTGAACAGTATAAGAGGCAGTTTGAACTTCGCATTCAAGAAGGACGTATCTCTAACGTCCGTTTCATGTCACAGATTAAATTATTAAATGAAGGAGGTCGCTACGCAGCACTTGAAGCCACCAAAACCTGCGCAGCTCTGGTTAAGAGTGCTGATGCCCTGGAGCTTTGCTTCCATCGTTCCATAGAAGTGTTGAATCACCGACGTACTCAACTTCTCGCAATGGCAGACCAGCAATTATTACCTGTACAAAGATTAATTGAAGATGTATATAAAGTGGGTAGTAAAAGTCCGGACAAGAGGAAGCCACTGCCACCGAAGAAGAAAAAGTAGATTTTCAAGTACATTTTGTTCGTTTTGGTACCTAATGTTTACGTGAGGCATATTTCGACTACAATGCTTTGTAATTATAATACATTATAATTGTCATTTTGTTCACCCTTACCAAAATTATAAAGGAGGAAAGTTCCTAGGATTGTTAGTAAGAGCTAATCTAAAATCCGATTCTAACAATGAGTTCCACAATAGGAAGTTATATTACACACCCAAAAAGTCGTAACTGTACATCAATAATGACATATTGGTGAGGGTTTAAATGATACAACATAGACTTCCCCGCAGGCGCACGTTTCTGTATAAAGAAATACACGTTTAAATAAAATAAAGTAAAATATAGCTTAAAATGTAAATCGAAAGTTGACAAGTGTCGGAACATTCTAGTACCTCGCTTTAAAAGCTTAAATAGCAATGTCGTGACGAATAGAAATAAAGAAACTATTTGAGGTATTGGCTGTAATAAAAGTTGTTTGGATTCGGTTACTTTAACTTTTGACATTCACGCGACTATTTAATTTATTGTCCTCACTTTCGGCTAGTAATGTTTATCTTTTAGACTACTTACGAGTTATGGTGCTACATCCACTTGGTTTCCGGTCCGAGTCCAAGAAATTTCGGTCTGAAGTTGCCGTAGTACTATTAGCACTATTAGTAAGCCGATCGTCACAGCGAGAGATAAGATATTATGTCTTATAACGCCCAGTAATTTCACTGGCCTCAATTTCCTTAAAACGTAAGCACAACAGTGTTGACATACTATCGCTTGGTGTTAGAAATAAACAAAGCGGTGGAACTAATCAAAACGGCCTCTATATGAGGGACCTACCAAATAGTGTTACATGTTAAAATATTACATTGAAATCAGTAGGCTAGTTTTGTGATATTTTAAAAGATAACACGATTTTAATAGCTTATACTCCCCTTCGTAAGAGGTTTGCGAAATGTGCCGAAAATAGGATTCCGATACCCGTTTCACAGTTCTTTTTATATTCAATTGCGATCGTTTAAATCCTTATTGAGGTCTATAATCTTTCCCTCGGGATTGTGCCAGTTACAAACGTTTCGAGATGTGCGTGGGAAGTGATATCGTTTTATCTCAGGGTTTATGCTCTTGGTCTTAGGATTGTATTTTTCTTGTCGATTTTTTTTGTAAATAAAATAAATTGAAAAGAACCGATATTATATTTGACTGCAATATTATAGTTATATAATGTGGATATACTCCGAATGGGTTTGCATTTTAGTTTGGTTCTATAATAATAACAATATCATTTATTTCTCCTGACAAAACAGACTTTATTACGAACTGTATGGCTTATGCATTAAACTTGTTTTATTATAGAGTCTAATTTATAAGAGGAGTTGGTGTCTGAAATAGGCATTAATCTGTAATACAGGTCAGGTCCTCCCCCAAGGTATCAGCATTTACAAGTTATTAATAATGTTGTTTTTAATTTAGTAACGTGATTTCTGAGAATAATAAGTGTGTCTGAGGAATTATTATTATTCGCATCGTGATCTATGTGTAATATAACAATAATACAAACAACTGTCATAGTCCTGACCCCACACTATATGTAACCTGTATCGTGGGTATCAGGAACTACGAGGGACTTACAACACCCAGACCCGAAACCAGTATTTGTGCATCACACAAACGTTTGTCTCGGTGCAGGATTGAGCCCGCGGCTTTTCGCTTCACAGTCATCTACTGCGCAACCAAAGCTGACTGTAAATAAAATAAATATAACTATTTCCAATTGTGCTACATAGATTCTATGAATTTTCTCGCGGCACGGCATAATGTAATTTCTGAATAACTTTGGACCAAAAATACCTAAGTTTGATTAAAAGCACTCAAAGCTCGTCTTGTAAAGTAGCGTAAAATGTTAAAAGGCTCTTTGTAGTAAGAAATATTTTAATTTTATGGCTACGTATTTTGCAAAATACTAGTTTTCAAGAACTATTTCAAAGAATTGCTGGTGGGAGGATACTTGTATCCGACCGGATAGCGACCACCGTACACTGGTGTTAAACCCTGCCATAGTGGCCCACCTTGTGTGGGTCGCGTTCCAGGGTCAGCCAGTATATATCCGGTTCTCCCCAGGTGGCTTTCTTAACCCTTTTTCCTTCCCCTCTCCCTTGGCCCTGAGATGAGATACTGCGGGGTCGGCAGTATTCCGTTAGCAGGGACCCCGTAGTTCATCCCAGGAATTTTGGCAGGCCGACATGATCTGGCCGACCTACGATGGACACATTGTTTATCGTTGGTCGACACTATTCCTGGATTGCGCTATACTTACCATCAGGTGTAGCGTAGTCACTTTGCCGAGCCAGGATAAGAAAAAAAAAGAAATAAGAGATAGTAAAGTAGCTGTATTTGTATTCAAGTCATTCTCGAAACATATCGACTAAAACTGCTGTAGTGACTTCATTGAGATTTGACGCTGTATTAATTGCAACTTAAAGCTAACACAATACTACTATTGTAGGCATGCCTCAAATTTGTTCTTTAGATTTAACTGGTGCGAGGAGGATAATAGACATATTAAGTCCATACTATGATAGTAGATTCGTCGCAGGACCCACGTGAAATTGTGCTTTTATTCCGAATGTGCCATAAATTAAATGTGATACTGATATCGATACCTGTAAACAGTGTTGGGCAAAATGTAATCTAACTACTGATTACTAACTACGATTACATAAAGTAGTTAGTAATCATAACTAATAACTACATAAAAAAATCAAAAATGTAGTTAAAAATTTTGATTACTAACTACTAATTGTAGTTGCAATCATGATTACTTGATTACTTTTTATAACTACATATTTAAAATGATTTTGCGTCATTAAAAAAGAAAACACGCGCGATAGTCGTTCATCTAAATACATTAAATTAATTAAATTAAATCTATATATAAAAATGAATCGCTGTGCGTGGAAAAAATAAAAATCGTCTCATTTTTCGGTTACGTCAGATTTTTCGGTTATGCCTCAGATTTTTCTGTTACGCGTCAAAATTAACTGGACTTGATTAATTGAATTTGATTTTAACTGGACTTTGACTGGATTTTGTCAAGACTTTGACCGGACTTTACAGGACTTTGACTGGTATTTGACCAGACTTTGACCCGACTTTGACAGGACCTTGACAGGACTTTGAAGGGACTTTGACAGGACTTTGACGGACTTTGAACGGACTTTGACCGGACTTTGACGGACTTTGATGGACTTTGACCGGACTTTGACAGGACTTTGAGAAGGCTTTAACCGGACTTTGACAGGATTTTGACGTACTTTGACCGGACTTTTACAGGACTTTGACAGGATTTTGACGGACTTTGATGGACTTTGACCGGACTTTGACAGGACTTTGAGAAGGCTTTAACCGGACTTTGGCAGGACTTTGAGAAGGCTTTAACCGGACTTTGACAGGACTTTGACGGACTTTGACAGGACTTTGACAGGATTTTGACGGACTTTGATGGGCTTTGACCGGACTTTGAGAGGACTTTGGCAGGACTTTGACGGACTTTGATAGACTTTGACAGGACTTTGAGAAGGCTTTAACCGGACTTTCACAGACTTTGATGGACTTTGACCGGACTTTGACGGACTTTGATGGACTTTGACCGGACTTTGAGAAGGCTTTAACCGGACTTTGACAGGACTTTGACGGACTTTGACAGGACTTTGACGGACTTTGACAGGATTTTGACGGACTTTGATGGACTTTGACAGGACTTTGAGAAGGCTTTAACCGGACTTTGAGAAGGCTTTAACCGGACTTTGACAGGACTTTGACGGACTTTGACAGGACTTTGACGGACTTTGACCGGACTTTGACAGGACTTTGACGGACTTTGACAGGACTTTGACAGGATTTTGACGGACTTTGACCGGACTTTGACCGGACTTTGACCGGACTTTGACAGGACTTTGAGAAGGCTTTAACCGGACTTTGACAGGACTTTGAGAGGACTTTGACAGGACTTTGACCGGACTTTGACGGACTTTGATGGACTTTGACCGGATTTTGACAGGACTTTGAGAAGGCTTTAACCGGACTTTGACAGGACTTTGACGGACTTTGATGGACTTTGACCGGACTTTGAGAAGGCTTTAACCGGACTTTGACGGACTTTGACAGGACTTTGACGGACTTTGACAGGACTTTGACAGGACTTTGACGGACTTTGACAGGACTTTGACAGGATTTTGACGTACTTTGACCGGACTTTTACAGGACTTTGACAGGACTTTGACAGGACTTTGACAGGATTTTGACGGACTTTGATGGGCTTTGACCGGACTTTGAGAGGACTTTGGCAGGACTTTGACGGACTTTGATAGACTTTGACAGGACTTTGAGAAGGCTTTAACCGGACTTTGACAGACTTTGATGGACTTTGACCGGACTTTGAGAAGGCTTTAACCGGACTTTGACAGGACTTTGACACGACTTTGACGGACTTTGACAGGACTTTGACGGACTTTGACCGGACTTTGACGGACTTTGATGGACTTTGACCGGACTTTGACAGGACTTTGAGAAGGCTTTAACCGGACTTTGACAGGATTTTGACGGACTTTGATGGACTTTGACGGACTTTGACTGGACTTTGATGGACTTTGACCGGACTTTGACAGGACTTTGAGAAGGCTTTAACCGGAGTTTACAGGACTTTGACGGATTTTGACAGGACTTTGACAGGACTTTGACCGGACTTTGACAGGATTTTGACGGACTTTGATGGACTTTGACCGACTTTGACAGGACTTTGACAGGATTTTTACGGACTTTGACCGGACTTTGACGGACTTTGATGGACTTTGACCGGACTTTGACGGACTTTGATGGACTTTGACCGGACTTTGACAGGACTTTGAGAAGGCTTTAACCGGACTTTGACAGGATTTTGACGGACTTTGATGGACTTTGACGGACTTTGACTGGACTTTGATGGACTTTGACCGGACTTTGACAGGACTTTGAGAAGGCTTTAACCGGACTTTACAGGACTTTGACGGATTTTGACAGGACTTTGACCGGACTTTGACAGGATTTTGACGGACTTTGATGGACTTTGACCGGACTTTGACAGGACTTTGACAGGACTTTGACGGACTTTGATGGACTTTGACCGGACTTTGAGAAGGCTTTAACCGGACTTTGACAGGACTTTGACGGACTTTGACAGGACTTTGACGGACTTTGACAGGATTTTGACGGACTTTTATGGACTTTGACAGGACTTTGAGAAGGCTTTAACCGGACTTTGACGGACTTTGACCGGACTTTGACGGACTTTGATGGACTTTGACCGGACTTTGAGAAGGCTTTAACCGGACTTTGACAGGACTTTGACGGACTTTGACAGGACTTTGACGGACTTTGACAGGATTTTGACGGACTTTGATGGACTTTGACAGGACTTTGAGAAGGCTTTAACCGGACTTTGAGAAGGCTTTAACCGGACTTTGACAGGACTTTGACGGACTTTGACAGGACT
Organism: Amorpha juglandis; assembly: GCA_949126905.1. Classification (NCBI taxonomy): domain Eukaryota; kingdom Metazoa; phylum Arthropoda; class Insecta; order Lepidoptera; family Sphingidae; genus Amorpha; species Amorpha juglandis. The sequence goes on along the minus strand of OX421386.1, from coordinate 6,998,803 downwards.
TTGACGGACTTTGACCGGACTTTGACAGGACTTTGACGGACTTTGACAGGACTTTGACAGGATTTTGACGGACTTTGACCGGACTTTGACCGGACTTTGACAGGACTTTGAGAAGGCTTTAACCGGACTTTGACAGGACTTTGAGAGGACTTTGACAGGACTTTGACCGGACTTTGACGGACTTTGATGGACTTTGACCGGATTTTGACAGGACTTTGAGAAGGCTTTAACCGGACTTTACAGGACTTTGACGGATTTTGACAGGACTTTGACAGGTCTTTGACCGGACTTTGACAGGATTTTGACGGACTTTGATGGACTTTGACCGGACTTTGACAGGACTTTGACAGGACTTTGACGGACTTTGATGGACTTTGACCGGACTTTGAGAAGGCTTTAACCGGACTTTGACAGGATTTTGACGGACTTTTATGGACTTTGACAGGACTTTGAGAAGGCTTTAACCGGACTTTGACGGACTTTGACCGGACTTTGACGGACTTTGACGGACTTTGATGGACTTTGACCGGACTTTGAGAAGGCTTTAACCGGACTTTGACAGGACTTTGACGGACTTTGACAGGACTTTGACGGACTTTGACAGGATTTTGACGGACTTTGATGGACTTTGACAGGACTTTGAGAAGGCTTTAACCGGACTTTGAGAAGGCTTTAACCGGACTTTGACAGGACTTTGACGGACTTTGACAGGACTTTGACGGACTTTGACCGGACTTTGACAGGACTTTGACGGACTTTGACAGGACTTTGACAGGATTTTGACGGACTTTGACCGGACTTTGACCGGACTTTGACCGGACTTTGACAGGACTTTGAGAAGGCTTTAACCGGACTTTGACAGGACTTTGAGAGGACTTTGACAGGACTTTGACCGGACTTTGACGGACTTTGATGGACTTTGACCGGATTTTGACAGGACTTTGAGAAGGCTTTAACCGGACTTTGACAGGACTTTGACGGACTTTGATGGACTTTGACCGGACTTTGAGAAGGCTTTAACCGGACTTTGACGGACTTTGACAGGACTTTGACGGACTTTGACAGGACTTTGACAGGACTTTGACGGACTTTGACAGGACTTTGACAGGATTTTGACGTACTTTGACCGGACTTTTACAGGACTTTGACAGGACTTTGACAGGACTTTGACAGGATTTTGACGGACTTTGATGGACTTTGACCGGACTTTGACAGGACTTTGAGAAGGCTTTAACCGGACTTTGACCGGACTTTGGCAGGACTTTGAGAAGGCTTTAACCGGACTTTGACGGATTTTGACCGGACTTTGACGGACTTTGATGGACTTTGACCGGACTTTGAGAAGGCTTTAACCGGACTTTGACAGGACTTTGACGGACTTTGACAGGACTTTGACGGACTTTGACAGGATTTTGACGGACTTTGACCTGACTTTGACAGGACTTTGACGGACTTTGACAGGACTTTGACAGGATTTTGAAGGACTTTGATGGACTTTGACCGGACTTTGACAGGACTTTGAGAAGGCTTTAACCGGACTTTGACAGGACTTTGAGAGGACTTTGACAGGACTTTGACAGGACTTTGACCGGACTTTGACGGACTTTGATGGACTTTGACCGGATTTTGACAGGACTTTGAGAAGGCTTTAACCGGACTTTGACAGGACTTTGACGGACTTTGACGGACTTTGATGGACTTTGACCGGACTTTGAGAAGGCTTTAACCGGACTTTGACGGACTTTGACAGGACTTTGACGGACTTTGACAGGACTTTGACAGGACTTTGACGGACTTTGACAGGACTTTGACAGGATTTTGACGGACTTTGACAGGATTTTGAAGGACTTTGATGGACTTTGACCGGACTTTGACAGGACTTTGAGAAGGCTTTAACCGGACTTTGACAGGACTTTGACAGGACTTTGACGGACTTTGACAGGACTTTGACAGGATTTTGACGTACTTTGACCGGACTTTTACAGGACTTTGACAGGACTTTGACAGGACTTTGACAGGATTTTGACGGACTTTGATGGACTTTGACCGGACTTTGACAGGACTTTGAGAAGGCTTTAACCGGACTTTGACCGGACTTTGGCAGGACTTTGAGAAGGCTTTAACCGGACTTTGACGGATTTTGACCGGACTTTGACGGACTTTGATGGACTTTGACAGGACTTTGACGGACTTTGACAGGACTTTGACAGGACTTTGACGGACTTTGACAGGACTTTGACAGGATTTTGACGTACTTTGACCGGACTTTTACAGGACTTTGACAGGACTTTGACAGGATTTTGACGGACTTTGATGGACTTTGACCGGACTTTGACAGGACTTTGAGAAGGCTTTAACCGGACTTTGACCGGACTTTGGCAGGACTTTGAGAAGGCTTTAACCGGACTTTGACGGATTTTGACCGGACTTTGACGGACTTTGATGGACTTTGACCGGACTTTGAGAAGGCTTTAACCGGACTTTGAGAAGGCTTTAACCGGACTTTGACAGGACTTTGACGGACTTTGACAGGACTTTGACGGACTTTGACCGGACTTTGACGGACTTTGACCGGACTTTGACAGGACTTTGACGGACTTTGACAGGATTTTGAAGGACTTTGATGGACTTTGACCGGACTTTGACAGGACTTTGAGAAGGCTTTAACCGGACTTTGACAGGACTTTGACAGGACTTTGACGGACTTTGACAGGACTTTGACAGGATTTTGACGTACTTTGACCGGACTTTTACAGGACTTTGACAGGACTTTGACAGGACTTTGACAGGATTTTGACGGACTTTGATGGACTTTGACCGGACTTTGACAGGACTTTGAGAAGGCTTTAACCGGACTTTGACCGGACTTTGGCAGGACTTTGAGAAGGCTTTAACCGGACTTTGACGGATTTTGACCGGACTTTGACGGACTTTGATGGACTTTGACCGGACTTTGAGAAGGCTTTAACCGGACTTTGACAGGACTTTGACGGACTTTGACAGGACTTTGACGGACTTTGACAGGATTTTGACGGACTTTGACCTGACTTTGACAGGACTTTGACGGACTTTGACAGGACTTTGACAGGATTTTGAAGGACTTTGATGGACTTTGACCGGACTTTGACAGGACTTTGAGAAGGCTTTAACCGGACTTTGACAGGACTTTGAGAGGACTTTGACAGGACTTTGACAGGACTTTGACCGGACTTTGACGGACTTTGATGGACTTTGACCGGATTTTGACAGGACTTTGAGAAGGCTTTAACCGGACTTTGACAGGACTTTGACGGACTTTGACGGACTTTGATGGACTTTGACCGGACTTTGAGAAGGCTTTAACCGGACTTTGACGGACTTTGACAGGACTTTGACGGACTTTGACAGGACTTTGACAGGACTTTGACGGACTTTGACAGGACTTTGACAGGATTTTGACGTACTTTGACCGGACTTTTACAGGACTTTGACAGGACTTTGACAGGACTTTGACAGGATTTTGACCGGACTTTGACAGGACTTTGAGAAGGCTTTAACCGGAGTTTACAGGACTTTGACGGATTTTGACAGGACTTTGACAGGACTTTGACCGGACTTTGACAGGATTTTGACGGACTTTGATGGACTTTGACCGGACTTTGACAGGACTTTTACGGACTTTGACCGGACTTTGACGGACTTTGATGGACTTTGACCGGACTTTGACGGACTTTGATGGACTTTGACCGGACTTTGACAGGACTTTGAGAAGGCTTTAACCGGACTTTGACAGGATTTTGACGGACTTTGATGGACTTTGACCGGACTTTGAGAAGGCTTTAACCGGACTTTGACGGACTTTGACAGGACTTTGACGGACTTTGACAGGACTTTGACAGGACTTTGACGGACTTTGACAGGACTTTGACAGGATTTTGACGTACTTTGACCGGACTTTTACAGGACTTTGACAGGACTTTGACAGGATTTTGACGGACTTTGATGGACTTTGACCGGACTTTGACAGGACTTTGAGAAGGCTTTAACCGGACTTTGACCGGACTTTGGCAGGACTTTGAGAAGGCTTTAACCGGACTTTGACGGATTTTGACCGGACTTTGACGGACTTTGATGGACTTTGACCGGACTTTGAGAAGGCTTTAACCGGACTTTGAGAAGGCTTTAACCGGACTTTGACAGGACTTTGACGGACTTTGACAGGACTTTGACGGACTTTGACCGGACTTTGACGGACTTTGACCGGACTTTGACAGGACTTTGACGGACTTTGACAGGATTTTGAAGGACTTTGATGGACTTTGACCGGACTTTGACAGGACTTTGAGAAGGCTTTAACCGGACTTTGACAGGACTTTGACAGGACTTTGACGGACTTTGACAGGACTTTGACAGGATTTTGACGTACTTTGACCGGACTTTTACAGGACTTTGACAGGACTTTGACAGGACTTTGACAGGATTTTGACGGACTTTGATGGACTTTGACCGGACTTTGACAGGACTTTGAGAAGGCTTTAACCGGACTTTGACCGGACTTTGGCAGGACTTTGAGAAGGCTTTAACCGGACTTTGACGGATTTTGACCGGACTTTGACGGACTTTGATGGACTTTGACCGGACTTTGAGAAGGCTTTAACCGGACTTTGACAGGACTTTGACGGACTTTGACAGGACTTTGACGGACTTTGACAGGATTTTGACGGACTTTGACCTGACTTTGACAGGACTTTGACGGACTTTGACAGGACTTTGACAGGATTTTGAAGGACTTTGATGGACTTTGACCGGACTTTGACAGGACTTTGAGAAGGCTTTAACCGGACTTTGACAGGACTTTGAGAGGACTTTGACAGGACTTTGACAGGACTTTGACCGGACTTTGACGGACTTTGATGGACTTTGACCGGATTTTGACAGGACTTTGAGAAGGCTTTAACCGGACTTTGACAGGACTTTGACGGACTTTGACGGACTTTGATGGACTTTGACCGGACTTTGACCGGACTTTGAGAAGGCTTTAACCGGACTTTGACGGACTTTGACAGGACTTTGACGGACTTTGACAGGACTTTGACAGGACTTTGACGGACTTTGACAGGACTTTGACAGGATTTTGACGTACTTTGACCGGACTTTTACAGGACTTTGACAGGACTTTGACAGGACTTTGACAGGATTTTGACCGGACTTTGACAGGACTTTGAGAAGGCTTTAACCGGAGTTTACAGGACTTTGACGGATTTTGACAGGACTTTGACAGGACTTTGACCGGACTTTGACAGGATTTTGACGGACTTTGATGGACTTTGACCGGACTTTGACAGGACTTTTACGGACTTTGACCGGACTTTGACGGACTTTGATGGACTTTGACCGGACTTTGACGGACTTTGATGGACTTTGACCGGACTTTGACAGGACTTTGAGAAGGCTTTAACCGGACTTTGACAGGATTTTGACGGACTTTGATGGACTTTGACCGGACTTTGAGAAGGCTTTAACCGGACTTTGACGGACTTTGACAGGACTTTGACGGACTTTGACAGGACTTTGACAGGACTTTGACGGACTTTGACAGGACTTTGACAGGATTTTGACGTACTTTGACCGGACTTTTACAGGACTTTGACAGGACTTTGACAGGATTTTGACGGACTTTGATGGACTTTGACCGGACTTTGACGGACTTTGATGGACTTTGACCGGACTTTGACAGGACTTTGAGAAGGCTTTAACCGGACTTTGACAGGATTTTGACGGACTTTGATGGACTTTGACCGGACTTTGAGAAGGCTTTAACCGGACTTTGACGGACTTTGACAGGACTTTGACGGACTTTGACGGACTTTGACAGGACTTTGACGGACTTTGACAGGACTTTGACAGGACTTTGACGGACTTTGACAGGACTTTGACAGGATTTTGACGTGCTTTGACCGGACTTTTACAGGACTTTGACAGGACTTTGACAGGATTTTGACGGACTTTGATGGACTTTGACCGGACTTTGACAGGACTTTGAGAAGGCTTTAACCGGACTTTGACCGGACTTTGGCAGGACTTTGAGAAGGCTTTAACCGGACTTTGACAGGACTTTGACGGACTTTGACAGGACTTTGACAGGATTTTGACGGACTTTGATGGGCTTTGACCGGACTTTGAGAGGACTTTGAGAAGGCTTTAACCGGACTTTGACAGGATTTTGACGGACTTTGATGGACTTTGACGGACTTTGACCGGACTTTGATGGACTTTGACCGGACTTTGACAGGACTTTGAGAAGGCTTTAACCGGACTTTACAGGACTTTGACGGATTTTGACAGGACTTTGACAGGACTTTGACCGGACTTTGACGGACTTTGACCGGACTTTGACAGGACTTTGAGAAGGCTTTAACCGGACTTTGACGGACTTTGACCGGACTTTGACAGGACTTTGAGAGGGCTTTAACCGGACTTTGAGAGGACTTTGACAGGACTTTGATGGATTTTGACAGGACTTTGACAGGATTTTGACGGACTTTGACCGGACTTTGACAGGACTTTGAGAAGGCTTTAACCGGACTTTGACGGACTTTGACCGGACTTTGACGGACTTTGATGGACTTGGACCGGACTTTGAGAAGGCTTTAACCGGACTTTGACAGGACTTTGACGGACTTTGACAGGATTTTGACGGACTTTGATGGACTTTGGCCGGACTTTGACAGGACTTTGAGAAGGCTTTAACCGGACTTTACAGGACTTTGACGGATTTTGACAGGACTTTGACCGGACTTTGACAGGATTTTGACGGACTTTGATGGACTTTTACCGGACTTTGAGAGGGCTTTAACCGGACTTTGACAGGACTTTGAGAGGACTTTGACGGACTTTGACAGGACTTTGACGGACTTTGAGAGGCATGTGCAATAAACTGTTTTTTTTTAAGCAGCCATATACCAAAACATATGTTACTACACTTTACGTGTTTATTTAATTGCAAAATATAAGTTCATAAAACTTAAATAATCAGTAGTTATAACTACTAGATTGCAGCAATCAAATTAATAACTACTTCATGTAGTTTGATTACTGTAGTTAAGTTACATGTAATCATAACTACATGTAGTTAACTACTTTTAATCGAAATTAGTAATCAGATTACAAAATGTAGTTAACTACGCCCTACACTGCCTGTAAATATAAATTGTTGTTAATAATTGTTCCTACTTTCTGCCTGATGCTATCCCGGCTTAACGCCAGGGTCCGCCTTCCTATCATGATTTGACGGTGGATTTGGTACTATGTGGGGCGACTCGCCGTCTGACCCCCACAACCTGCAACAGGAACCAAGTTTTTCCATTGCCTCATCTGTTAAACAGCAAAATGTACCACTTAGTTTCCCCAAAAACAATAACAGACAAAAACGTGCAGGTGAGGTTGGCTATGAACCTAAGATGTGATTGGGTCACTTTACACATTATGTCGATTTAATTTAGAATATTAATTATGAAAATTTGTTATTCTTCATTTAGGTGTTAATTAACATCTATGTTACATATCATTAACAAAGCTATAATGAATTAATATACCCTTATTTATACACCTGTGTCAAGTTGTTGATTGTTATTAACGTCGCGTCGCGTCGTTTGAATGTTTCGTAAAGTGTCGGAATTTGTCTTCATAATGTCGGATAAAGTTTGTGAATGTTTTACTAAAGGAAATGTTTGGTTTCAAGGCAAATCTAAACCTTTGCTGAATATAAATATTGCGACGAGAGACACACAGGTAAATTCCGAATCGAAATTTTATTCGGTTGCAACTACATAGAAAGATATGGCTTACAATTTCGGAAAGGGATCTAGTTAAATCTAATTCAGAATCTGACTCAAAAGAGCAAATTTTAGTATTAGTAGATCCAAGTACGGTTCTGTCTAACGTCGCGACTGGGGCGGTACCAGAGACTTATTGAAAATTAACGTAAAGCACAGCTAGCTGTTGTGTTTTGGAAGGCGAGTGAGATTTACAAACCGCCAAAAACTTTTCTGAACACTTTTTGTCAAACAAATATGCAATCTCCATCTATCTAACTCAAAGACAAACGTCGTGAAACCAACACTCAATGAAAAATTTCAGGACAGGTCGTAATCTATACAGATCAAGAGGCAATAAATCGGGCAGCTGTCGAAGATAAACGTGTTCTTTAGCTCGGTTTTATTTCAAATTCGGCTTGATTGAACAATTTCGTAAGTAAATTGACCTAGCAGCACTCCGCTGCGCGAAACAAGGACTTTTGTTTTTATTGTAGTTGTGATAGCAAAGGTTTTTGGAATGCCGGTCGCTTTCGGATTGAAATCTGTTTAGTGTCTAAAATCAGTTTTGTAATACTTTACGACTCGACTCAGAAGTACCTGTGTATTATATTTTTTAATAACTTTACAATTCCTGAGTTTTATTCCTATTCATCAGTTTTATAAAAGCTTGGCATAAAAATAACATATCCCTAGCGAGAATAAGCAAATCTTTGTCCATTCAGTTTTTTTTATATAAACATACAATAAGCGGCGATGGCTAAACGGGGAGTGGTTGTCATGAAAAAAGTCGCAAGTACCGAACCAGCTCCAGAGCACACGTTCACACCTCTGACTCTGACATTTCGAAGTTACTTGTTTTCATTGTGAAGGATAGTAACATCAAGAAACCCTGAGAATTGTCTAAAAGAATTTCGATGCTATAAGAAGTCTACCATCCTGAAATAGGCGTGGTGGACTTAGGCCTTCCCTTTCTCAATGGTTGAGGAGGCCCAGTCGTGGGACATATACAGGGTTATTTTTAAAACACTGACAACCTCGCAGGGCCATATAGCTGACCCCATAAGGAACAATTTTTGTTCTACGAGTTTGGACATAACTCAATACATAAGAAAAATAATGATTTTACAAGTTTTTGTTGTGTAGTGTTTGTGTTCGTACGTCTACACTCTACGTTTCAGTCATAAACGAACGACACGACGCGCGCCCGCGCGCGTTCAATAGTGAAATCAGCTGACGGCTGGGTGTAGGTATTATCGTTCGATACGGCGCGGCCGGTCATTGAACTGACGCGCGCGCCCACGTGTATTACGTAATCTGCGATGCGCGCAGAGCGTAGGCAACATTTAAGACGGAAATTAAATTCATAATTATTTTTGTATGAGAATAAAATCTAACAAATTATGAAAAGTCGTAGAACAAAAGTAGTAGCAAATGACCTTAGGAATCTAGTCCTGCGAGGTTGTCAGTGTTTTAAAAATAACCCTGTATATACGAGTATAATATAGAGCTGGTACATTCAATGTAATGCGCAAAAAAACTTGGCCGGGGCCGTAATGGTAAATGGCGGCTATTGCTAATGGAGACTATAAATAAATAAAAAATAAAATAATCGGGCAATGCAGTGACGCCTACCTATCAGGTGAGCGGAAATATAATATGCGAAAAAATAATACTTAGGTGGGGCAACCTTAGCAATATTTTCACGTGAATGAATAATATTACCTGAGAACAAAATTTATACGAAAGGATCCATTTTATATTCACAGGATGCTGTGTCGTATCACGCATGTCGTGAAAATTTAAGGACAAATCTTCATTTGTAGGGAAAAGGTTATGTTTATGCCAAACAATCTCATTGTATATTCATCTCTCTTTTGGGAACGACAATAAAAAAGAAACGTAGCGTATACAAATTTCTTCATTCTATCTGCATTATTATAATTTCCAAAGATTTTTAATGCGTTTTTACTATTACCGTTTATGTGGCGCTGTGGGCGAGTAGCCGGCTGTGAAAAGAGACTTTGGGTTCGATTACCGCTCCGAGTGTGTAAGCACTGTTGTGGTTCGGTTTGAAGGACATTGAAGTCAGTGAAATTACTGGACATTATGATACTTAACATCATATGTCTCAGAGTGACGAGCGCAGTTCAGTGCCAAGCAGTGCTTTGTAATTCAAAGTCCTGTGTGGTATTGCTTCTGTTTTTCGGCAGGCGTGGCGCTTACCATTAGGCGAGCGCCATGCTTGTCTCGTCATCCAATCAAATAAAAAACTGCAAATTAACATTTATATATTCTGCTCTTCGTCCAACATGGAAGATGGTGCTAAAGATATCAGTGTTTCCTAGACCCACGTTAAAAATATTTTCTCTCACACAGCATTTGAATGGTCGAATTCAATGAGACGAAAATACTTTTTCTACTTCATTACATCGCAAATGCGGGTCATGTTGAATGCCACAGGGGTTTGCGGAGAATCAAGTATCAACCAAAAAAAACAACTCGCGACCCGGCCGTATATTGCTTTCCGCCCCATCGCGCTAGTAGTATTAGATATTGTGTGCTGCAACATTCCAATATTGGTACAACATTGTTATTTGGTTTACACGAGGTTAGTGTTACATGATAGTAGGTTTAGTTTTGTCTACAGCATGAATGGGCCGACTCGACCGGGTCGTTGCCACTGTCACACAGAAGACCGACGTAAAGTAAAATAGCAACTTGCTGCATTTCGTACTGTGAGTGAGATATCCGGATGGCCGAGATATCAAAAGCACGTTGCGCCGACCCCACCGCGAGTGGGACACGGGCAGGCGGAAGGAGAAGATATTACTTAGTAATTTGTATTACTTAGTACCTGTAACTCTTATCTAAAATCTATGGCCTCGTCGAGTATAGTTTATCTAACATACTTAATAATAATTCGGTTATTGCAAATATACATATTGCTTTACCACGAAATTTCTTTAACACGCCCGTATATATTGTAGTAAGCCAGTAGGGTTTGAAATACTAGCCTCGTGTAAACAAGACATTAGGGATGCCATTTGGTGTCGGCATCGTAAAGTACAGAATTGACTGCGGCTGTAGTAAAAAAGTACTTGTATTCAAATGTTGCTTTGGAATGTTCCACTAGCCTTCTCAAGGTTCCATTTTACCCTACCTGAACAAACATATTTTTTGGAATGTGAGTGCTAAGAATTCGTGAGCGTAGTTGACTATTATACTCTGGTAGAAATCGTACAATTAGGGGTTATATATGACTAGCCGTGTGCCTGATAGCATATCACAACGACGAGCAAGTCGCTCGCCTGATGGTAAGCGCCATGCCCATAAACAGAAGCGACACCACACAGAACTTCGAATTACAAAGCAGTGCATGGCACTGAACTGCTCTCGTCACCCCGATACATATGTTAAGTCTCATAATGCCTAGTAAATTCACTGGCTTCAATGTCCTTCGAACCGAAACACATCAGTGCTTATACACTGTTGCTTGGCTGCAGAAATAGACATGGTGGTGATATCAACCCAGACGGCCTCGCATACGAGGGACCTACCACCTTGTAACTATGCTATATTGGCCTATGCTGTAAAACAGTGTTTTCCAACCTTCTTTAGGCCATGCCCCCACCTTAATATATTTTTGTTAAATTTGTCACCAATATCTAGCATTGCATTTAAATAACCCAAAGCGAAAGGGCTTAAAGTCGTGTCGAGTCCATTTTTAAATTGCCCCCCTTAACTATCAAATTGCCCCCCTGTGGGGCATGGGCCCCAAGTTGGGAAACACTGCTGTAAAATAAATAGGTTTTCGTACCCAGGTGCAATTAGCTGATGCGATTACTTACATTATCCCTGTAATATTAAAATACGTGTCGGTAAAGCCGAGTTTTGTGCGTTCTCATGAAATATTCAACGATGTAGCGGGTCATGCGAAATTCATTTGGCTTGGATGTGTGACGTCAGTCTACTTTAATCGTCGGAAATGGTAAATTAATCAGTATTTTATTATTTAGGGCGGATGTGGGCTCATCGACTCGGTTAGGAAGAGAGTGTTATGTTTATATCATTTAAATAGGTTATTTGTATTGGGGAGTACGTTTTATTTGTGACTATATATAAACGATGAATATATTACCTACGTATACTAGTTTTGTTTATCATGTCATGGCAAAATGAATGGGCGTTACATGGGTGGTGGAGATTACTACATGGGCGGTGGGGATCACTTACTATGAGGTGACCCAATTGCTCGTTTGCCGGCTTATGCTATAAAAAAAATAATACATTGGATCTGAGTATGTAGATCAGGGTTCGAGGATATATATCCGATATATATCAGACTGAGTTTCATGATATATATCAATGAATATATATATCAAATGTTTTATAATATATTGCAATACAAAAATGGTTAAATAAATTGATATTAAGTAATTTTTAGCGTTTGTTACCGTATTTCTACTTCCCAAATGTAGATGGCGTGGGAGTAGAGTTAAAACATACTCCCTAATGGTAAGTTCTAATCCATTAATGGCAACACTTCTGTCCTAAAAGCAGATTTTATGTTTTTTAGTTGATTATGTCTTATCTAAAAGTAGATTTTGCAATATGCAAACAGTATTCATAAATAATACAATAAAATAATAATATGGCTTTCATACAAAATGGATATATATCAAACTTGATATATATCGGATATATATCATAAATATCCGATATTTTGATATTTATTATAAATATCGGATATTTTCGAACCCTGATGTAGATAGTGTTTTTTGTCGTGTAAGTTTTGACCATTACTCAAAATAAGGTTTATTCAACGGCAGATATTGTGTGTTGGACTTTAAACAGAAATAAGTTTGGCGAATCCATGGGTGCACTGCTAAAGAAACCCAGCGACTACCGACAAACAATGAGTTGGTTTACGTTTGAAAATTGCTATGAACGCGACGTAGCGTTTCAGTTGAATCATAAATGGCATTAGTGTTAAATATTCAACCATTAATAAGTGCGGTTAATCACCGTAATACCAGTAATGGTTTCGTCAAACAGCGGACGGGGCGGGACGGCAACGCGACGCTGACGGGACTGCGTATAGTCGAGCGTCGAGCGCGACGGTTCTGTGTGACATTTTCTATGTTGACTAATGCATTACAACTGCTCACGTCCCGTCAGCGTCGCGTTGCTGTCCCGCCCCGTCCGCTGTTTGACGAAACCCTAAATTATCCGCACCATCTTACCAATATCCTACAATTACGGACATACAGGTTCGAACCAAGTTCACGCTTACGTATGTTACGTGTAATGTTTGAGAAATCACGCAATCGAACCGTAATACAACATTTATTTCTCAAAGCCCAAGAGATATTCTTACATGTCTACTCTAACATAAGTGACCTAGATTTAAGGCCGTCGCCTCACGTCGTATCATTAATCCTCGCTTCGATAACCGAAAATAACTCGGATATAGCCTGGGGACGAAACCGCCCTCGTATTTATCTACGTGGCCTACAGACGAACGGTGTGAGGCGGGTGTGCGATATAGGCTCGGTTCATACTACATTTATTTATTTATTAAGTCGCAACAACATTGTAAATACCAACATATACATAAATAATCAATGAAAATAAACGCAATATAAACAGCATTACATCTTATTTACGCATAAAAGTTAATATCTAATTAATCTAATTATTACCATAATATATTATCATAATATTAACAAATTACAAATTGAAAATTAATTAAAAGCAAAAATACAATTGAAGGAAAGAAAAGTGTCTTGTTTAAAAGAATGTAAGAGGACTTGTGAGTAGACATGTTAAAACTTACAACTGACAAAGCCCCAAGTATTAGCAGTGTGTTGCCTTGAGATGTAGTTTGAATTTGTGGAAGCTATTCGAGAAACATACCAGAATAAGTATTGTAAAGTCCCTTGGTTTCGTCGACGGCAGTTATAAACAATGGAGAAAACAGAAGCACACACAGAATGCGCAGAGGTACAATTAGTTCACTGAAGATTCGATCTTTTATTTTTCGATGTAGGGATGGGGCCCAGTAACTTGCGGGTTCCACAGTGTAAATACACTTTCACTAGACTAAAGCATACAAACAACAATCGACTATTTAAACAAACAAAATATGCAAAGATCACGTTTAATCCGAGTAAAAGTAACTGTTATTAATTTGCTTTTTTGACTGTATCATCTCCGTTTTCAAATAGGTACATCGCATAGAACTAAGTGATTCACTGATTTATAAAATGACAGCAAACAGCAATGATCATAATATGGTCACCGCCGTTGATGACTCTTAGAGGTAAGCATACTATTACTAGTGTTCTATTTGCTCATAGGGTACAATAAGCAAATAGAACAGGCAACCATATACCAAGCAACTGGATAAAGCGTGCGAAAGTGGAGATTTTTTAACGTTTTTCTAGCCAAATTAGGTCATGGTAAGATGCCCTTTTCCCACGACCAGCCATGTTTTTGGCAACCCCAACTCCATAGTAATAGACTGGCCACGTCGGGGTCAATTTAACTTCAGAGCGAACGGTAAACTTTGTCACGGTAAGTTCAGATTGGTTCCGAATTCCCGCCGAACCGGGATCAGGAATTCTTCAAAGTTGCCATTTGATGTAGTAAATTACATCTCTGAGTTTTTTTTTCAACCGACCTAAAATGCACAGGCTCTCAATTCAATCTATATTTTGTTATTTTATGTGTGTTATGATATCTCCGCTAAGTTTTATGTATTTATTGAAACTGTATGTACAAAACATGTATAAAGGCGGACTTAATGCCAGTGGCATTCTCTAACAGTCCACCTACAGGTGATGCAGAGACGAGACAATGTGGGTGTATAAAAGTTCTAAAAGAAATAAATACTATATCAGATGTACATAAATTTACTGATACATAATATAAATGAATACTTAAAATGTATAAATACATGATATATAAATTCATAGAATGTAAAACTAAATGCAGACCGATTTTATTTATTATTTTTGTATTACATAGTGTTTATCCCGAGGATAACCTTTTGTAGAAAAGTGGAAACTCGTCAATGAACAATAGCAAACCCACGGCGATTCGGGTTATGATGTCGATATTTGAAGTTTTTAACTTATAATTGATATAAAATATCGTTGATTTTAGATAAGTTTCTTAATATAACAAAATAAGTTCAAAACTTTATCTAAATAATAAGACGTCTAATTATTAGGAAATACAGACAAAACTGTTGCAAACTTTTGAAGGTTCTGCGTCTAGGCCTACCTACGTATTCGTTATTCTTGATTGTTTTGTAACATTGCTTACGCGTGGGTATTATTTTCCTTACAATAAACGATCTAATTTTGATTCTCTGGAAAGATCCCATAAGTAAACCAATCAGAATTAGTTTTAAGTCAGGCGTATAAATTACTATTTCTATTGGTTGATTCCCGGGATCCATCCGGAAAATCAATCTAAGAACGTTAACTGAGACTGGCTGCAACCCAGTCTGAACTGCACTGAACAAACACGATTAAAATATAATATTCACAAATCCTTGGTAATTAATAAAAATATTATCACCAAGTCAGCAAGTTCTATCAAAATACACTTTATAAAAAAAAATGTTTAAGAAATAAAAGAGATGTTGCGTGTAACTGAGCGTGCCCTTTCAGTGCGTGCCAAATGGATCGTTAACACGAAACGGCGTTCAAATTCAAAGGTCCTCTAATCTTTAGTGTCCGTATTGTGAATTGTCCATTTTTGTGCGTAAAAACAGACGGGTTAACTTTCTATTGAACTGCATAACGATCGTCAAATTACAAATAATCCTCTGGTGACTCATAAAAAACTATCACAATGTTTGTATGTTCTATAAAAAAAATCTAAATCATCATCATCATCATCAGCCACAAGACGTCCACTGCTGAACATAGGCCTCTCCCAAAGATTTCCAGACCGACCTGTTGGAAGCGGCCTGCATCCAGCGACTTCCTGCGATCTTTATCAGGTCGTCTGTCCACCTACAAGGTGGACGCCTAACGTAAAAAAAATAAAAAAAAATAATAAAAAAAAAATCTAAATACATTTGATATTTTTTTTTAGATTGATTTACGAAATAAAAAGATGATGCGTGTAACTGAGAGTGTCCTCTTGAGTGCGTGCCAAATGGACCGTTACCACGAGGTGACGTGACAAAGGTCCGGAGTCTCGAGTATCCCTATTGTGAATTGTCCATCATTGTGCGTGAAAGCAGGCGAAATACTGTTGCTCAAACTTTTCAACCATCTGTTGGTAAATATATTTTTCACCGTTTAACAGCCATTTTCAATAAACGATTTTAGTTCGGATTTACCGGATTCATCACACAAATGAGCCAATCAGAGTATGGTTTAAAGGTCACGAGTACCAATTACTTAGTGTAATAGGTCCGGGCTTTATCCGGATAACCAAAAAAAGATCGTTTATTGAAAATTGTCGTAAGTCCAGTAAAAATATAATTATAAGAGTAGTTTCTCAATTCGGCGCGATTTTTACCTTTGTTTTTACCTTGTAATTATTTAAAAAGCTTTTACCCACGGTTCTGCCCGCATGAAGCCTTTTCTGGGATAAAAAGCTAACCTACACCGTCTCCTCTAAAAATTCATAGAAATCGGTTCAGCGATTTGGGCATGAAAATGTAATAAATAAACAAACTTACTTTAGCATTTATAATATTAGTTAGGATATCAATGTGTTAATAAAACTTGTGGAATCTTCGAGAAAGAGTATTAATGAAGAATATGATTGTGTAAGAAATGGCAAAAAGTTTGGAAAGGGCTGACTCAAGTTGTTTTCGATGTATCGATTTGTTGTTTTGTATCAGTGAGACACCTCCAGAGGATTACGTTCTATTATTTATTTAACAATAGAAAATTATTACTTTGTGAAGATCAACTCAGATTCAATTTTATGTATAGTATTTTGTTTACTTTTTAATATCGGTTACTTATTTTGTCATAGTACCTATAATAATAATATTACTCTATGTTACATATTAATCTCTCCAATACTGTCTACTAGGTCCCACCCCATATTATAAACGTTGATATGAGGCCTCATTGTGAGCATGAACTCATAGTGATGATTTTTTTAAACGTCTTTTGACGCTAAGGCTTTCCCAATATGTTTTCCTTCGAAAAAGAGTATTTACACACAATAAGTATATACGTACATTAAACTAACTTAAAAACCCCTAGATGCATTTTTAAGAGATCTAAATATGTTTGAATTAATGAAATGTGATCGTAGTCCCAATACAAATATTTTTTTTATAGCGTAGGCCAGCAAAGCAGCAACAGACACATGGTCGTAAGTGATCTCCACTGCCTTCGGACGCCCACAACGCCAGAAGAATTATGGAAGCGTTGCCGATCTCAGAAGAAAGAGATAATTAAGGGATTGAGAAGGGGAGCGGGAATTGGACCTCTCAATATCTCGCTGACCGTACAAAGCATCACAACCCGATCGAGCCGAACCATTTAATGCTGTTGACAAAACCGTCTATAGTGAGGCTTTAAGCACTTTTAAAACATCTGCTATATTATGAACCCAAACGCATTTCGTTACAAAAGTAATTTTGTTGACTAGCGTATTTGAAATTACCAAATACACCCAAACCCCATTTCATATTAAAATTATGACAGCCATTGAAACGTGTTTAGCTACGTTGGTTAGTAAAAGGTCCACGTATTCCTTTAATATTTACGTTATGGCAGGTTTTTATCGCGGCAAAATGCAAATGGAGGGGCAATAGGCCATCCCTTTTGGCTTACTAAGAACTTCGACCTTGACCTTGAGTGAGGCTCAAAAGTAACACATCCGGAGCGGGAAGATTTTCAAGAAACTTACATTTAAGATATTTGCCAATTTGCCTTTATTATTTTATCGAGGTTATTTGAATATGTTTCGTTATTAACTTCTATTTTATTGTTGTTTTTGAAGGTATCCGTGTCAGGCACGGAACCGTGGTAGGATACTAGAGTGGTGGGAGATATAGCATACAAGGGATAGTTTAGTTCAAACCATCATCAGCTTTTAATGTGCGCATATTTTTGTATTAGTAGCTACGTGATTGGTCCATTTTTTTTAGCCCAAAAACGAACCTATCGCGTATATACGAAATTGCCAGTTCGGGCGCACTATGAAACTTAATTGTTAGTCTAGCATAGAAAATGGCGTTAAGAAAAATAAGTGGCCATTATTTTTACTACCGTGGGTACATTTTACATGGTCAGTTGAATATGAGGTTATAAATTATGCCGTCCCTCCTGGCTTGAGCTACGAGCCGCTGCGCCGCGCATGTCCCTCATTTGTCTGCATCAGAGAAACAATCTTGGCCCTTTAATTCACATTCAGGGTTTTGAGTGACCACAAATTATAAAGGCAATTGTGTATATTTCGTTGTAAATTATACAAGGATATATAAATAAGTCAATAAATAAGTTATCATTCAAATCCGATGGAAAGGATACTAATTATTGTCAAATGACAGACAACACTTAACTCTCGCGCGTGAGATTGTCGTTTTACATATACAGGGTTAATTTTAAAACACAAGCAACCTCGCAGGACCATATAGCTGACCCCATAAGGAACAACTTTTGTTCTACGAGTTTGGACATAACTCAATACATAAGAAAAAAAAATATTTTATAAGTTTTTGTTGTGTAGTGTTTGTGTTCGTACGTCTACGTTTCAGTCATAAACGAACGACGCGACGCGCGCTCGCGCCCGACTGCGCTGCTAATAATAATAATCTAGTTAATTTCTATTGCTCGCGGGGTTTGTAGCCAGTATGTACATACCTACACTGAGTCCACAATCCCTTCATACTTTACCAGGCTTAGGACTAGCTACATTAAACAATTAAAAACAAATACAGTATTTAAACATCTAAAATATGTTACGATTACATAACAAAATATTTTTTTGTCGTTTTCGTTTCGGCGTGGCCACGACTTAAGGGTCATTGAACTGACGCTCGCGCCCGCGTGTATTACGTAATCTGCGATGCGCGCAGAGCGTAGGTAACATTTAAGACGGAAATTAAATTTATACTTATTTTTGTATGAGAATAAAATCTAACAAATTATTAAAAGTAGTAGAACAAAAGTAGTAGCAAATGACCTTAGGAATCTAGTCCTGCGAGGTTGTTAGTGTTTTAAAAATAACCCTGTATATCATCATCATCATCATCATCATCAGCCACAAGACGTCCACGGCTGAGCATAGGCCTCTCCCAAATATTTCCAGACCGACCTGTTGGAAGCGGCCTGTATCCAGCGACTTCCTGCGATCTTTATCAGGTCGTCGTTTTTTATTTAACCCTGTATATGCTAAGCCCATAAGATATAGCTAAGGTATTTGCGAATGCGAATGATTTTTTTTCCAACGAAATGAGGCCACTTAAAAAAAGGAAAAAAAGGACTAAACAAAATTTTATGTAGTTTCGGTTTAGTCGGGGGGCCACGCTATTGATATAAGCTAATAACTACCATTGTACCAATATTGTTGAATTCTAAAACGAACGTTAAATTGATGAAGGTAATAAATTTATGAGACCAGAGAAAATTTGACTGATGATGTTGATTGTGCCTCTATCATGGCATTGATAGAAATATTGTAGTCGATGACGAATTATGTAGATAGATGACTTCAGCTCAGTAGAAAGTATATATGCGCAAATAGCTTTGCCGATCTGAAGTTAGGTACGTATGACGGTAGGTACTATTGTTTTCGCAGACTAAAGGATGACTGGAGGGGAATAGGGCGGGTGAAGTGACTAACTTTGAGCTAAGTTATATTGCGCGTATTTTACTTACCGAGTTCTAATATTACTTTGTTAGCTACCCTACGGCTGATTTTATGTCTTGTAGAATGTACGGTAAATTTAATAAAGTCGTGTCAGACAATATTTATTAGATTACTTCTCAGCTCGCAAGGGGGAATTGCAATCATCCTGCGGATCTTACTCGAGGGAACGAATCTAAGCGAGTTTTAGATTGCGGCTGTCTGCCTCTAGAAGCGTTTGCATCCAAGTGGGTCCGTAATTAGGCCACCAGTATGACCGCTTGCTCATTTCCGGTGTCTAGTATAAAAACTTAAAAAATTAGAGATCTTGTCTTGTCAAATCCTGTTGATACCTGTTTTAAAGTATGCCAAGATATATTTAGAACTCCAGTAACTTCAAAAAATCCCTAATCTGTTCCATTAAGCTTGAGAACCCATCCACATTATTCTGATATGTTAATAGGTGGTGAAGATCACTTACCTCCACCTACCGCTAGCTGGCAGACGTAAAAACATTTTTTAAACTCTTTTTGTTTTGTTCCAGCTGGAAAATGTGCAACTACTGGATAAGTACAACTTGCGGAATCCGTCGAAAGGCACCCTTTACTTCGCCACAACTCATCTCATATTCGTCGACCATGAGATGAGAAAGGAGACATGGGTGAGCTATAAAATAAAGCATGTCAGAAGTGTTACGTATAGTACGACCGTCGAGAATTTGGGGTGGGCTTAGCCCAACCCGAAACTTCCTTATTACACTTGTAGGTTTTAGGTTAGAGAGGTGAAGATCTGATAAAAACAAATTCGCTTGTTCAATAACAAATATGTATTTTATTTTTAATACCCAAATATTAACATTGAAAAATTCGTAGTGTTTTTTCGTGTTTTTTTTTTCATGACGATGTTCATTCGTGTTGATTTGCATTCCGATTTTGGTTCTCTTAGTTTGTTATGTCTGTCTGTCGTGCCTTTACAGATACTCCTGATGCATATATCTTCAGTAGAGCGGCTGCCTATCACAACTACAGGGTCTCCACTACTCGTGAGGACGAAGACATTCCAGTCACTTTTCTTTGTAATCCCCCGCGAAAGAGACTGCCATGAAATGCACCAGACTTTGTTGCGGCTGAGTCAGCCTGGTGAGGATTTTTAAAACCTTTGAAGATAAATGAGCTGACACCCTATCCAACATCGGCTTTGTCAGAATCTTGACATTGTCTGCCATGTGCGCAGTACATACTTCCGTCTAAAGAAGAACATGTCATAGTGCTAAGGAAACCTATATGGGATTTTATCTAGCGTTTTTTTATATCAAGTACTATATCAGTGAAAACAATCCTAAAGCAACAGCTCGATTATTTAATATAATTTACTCCATATATTTGCTGGATGCCAACAAGCTACCAACGCTCTGACGTTCAATTCTTATTGAGGTTTTATGCACCTATTTGCTGCCTTCATTACTTTATGAAATTCAAGAACAAGTATGTCCACAGTCCACATCGACGAGCTCTATTGCTTCCATTACAAGTCGACGCCAGACGACCTGCCGAAGTCGGCCGGATGGAATTTCTTCGACATACAGACAGAGTATCAGAGAATGAACGTGCCAAACGACCAATGGGTGCTGTGCATGGCCAATAAAGATTACGAGGTATGATCATTTGAACTACATACTTCTTATTGGAACGAAGTTCCTTACGGCAGGCTTGGAGGGGATAGGGATTTTGCTGCGTGACCGAACTGAAAAAAATGTGATAGTAAAAGCGTAAGAAAACAGCGTAAGAAAAAAGCGTTAAAAGCGCTGCTTAACCAGCCAGCGTTAGTTCCTTTTTGCCTGCACCAAAATTGTGTGCGAATTTCAGCTCAATCAGTTTTTATAATTAAATTCATTCAGCCAGTTATACTTGAAGTATTTTTATATCTCCTTCGATTTTTAAAAGATTACGCTAGCTCGTTATTATTTATAAAATTACATAAGTTGATAAAAAATGCTATACAATAGCTTTACCGCGGCAGTCTCCGAGTGCTACACGTCTTTTTAACACGCTTTTATTAGCTTCAGACGTATGTATGTTGGTATGTTGGTATGTTGGTATGTTTGTCTGTAACTTGTCTTTGAACGTGATTTTGACCTACTTCAAAACGTCGGATAAAATCTTGACAGCGCGATGTAAATGTCCAGTGGCGCCATCTCATGATTTTTTCTTGTCAACTTGTAGCTTAAATGCAATAAAGGTGGCGCTGGTTGTATTGTTGTGTTATTTTGATACGAGTTTAGAACAAAATAAATAAATATTGTAAAAATTAAAACGTCCTTAAATATTTCATTGAATAATTGTTATAAATTACAAATTTATTACCTATAACTGTTATTGAAATTACTTCAGTAGTAAGGGATGTTCGCAAAACACTTTTTTTAACACGCTTTTTTATATTATTTACAATTAGTGGCAGCAATATAATAGAACATTGGATTATAGTCTACATGACACATTAAAATAAAACAAGAAAAAATTAAGAGATGGCGCCACTGGCACATATACATCGCGATGTCAAGATTCTCCAGCGAATCATTACCTCCGACGCTTTGTATGAACTATGGGTGTTGTCCGATTGATCGGGTAAACAAGCCATTCGTAAAACTTGTTTCTTTCCTACCTCCTTCGTGACATTTTAACGTTTCAGCGAATTTTCCAATCACAAAGATGCGAAAGAAGTTTCACTTCAAAAAATGGTAAAAAAAATTAAAATACACCTTTTTATAGAAAATCAAACTAAAAAATTAAAAATAAATAATAGTTTAAAAAAACTAAAAAACACGCTTTTACATAAAATCCAACTAAAAAATAAAAAATAAATTTTAATGAATTCGAATTAGGAATAGTGTACAAAATTTAAAAATATATATAAATTAAGAATAGTGTAAATAAGAAAAAATATGTATTTTATTGTAAAAAAAGCGTGGGGTGCATGGTGTCAATAGTTATAAAAATATTTTATTGATAGATATGAGTAGAAGGATCATCATTTTGATAATGTCTTAAAAAGCACCCCACGTTTTTTTACAATAAAATACATATTTTTTCTTATTTACACTATTCTTAATTTATATGTCGGAGAAACATCGTTCCCGCGGACATCGTCATTAGTGGTTGCGGGCTTAGTGGGCGTCATCACGGTAATATGCGAGCACAAAACACTATTATCACGATTTTACACTATTTACTTCGGATTAAACAATATTTTGTCACTTTACAATAATTTAGAAGGTAGAATTAACAAACAATACTGAGCAGCGAGTTCAGGGCACCGATCTTACTTTAACCACCGAATACACTCTCCGCAATGATCCAACTCGATCAGTAGCTAGCACTCGAATGTGTCTCAAAAACTGTCTGCCCCTCTTAAGTAAAGATGGCGCCTCGACCCCACTCCGCACATGCTCTGCTCTGATTGGTCGTTACGTAAATTACAATATTCATAACTTTTATTACAATTGTAAGGTATTTAAGCTATAGCAAAATGTAACAAATCAAATAAAACTAAATTAAGATTTATAAAACCAATTAAAACGTAAACAAATAATATTGTGCGTTCTGCATACAACTCAACTCAACTCGATTCATAACTTCCTCCGACACGGCCGTCCTGACTTATTACACGCCCTCGTGTGATGTTGAAGGCCGCGCATCATCGTTATCTGCAGAAAAGAAAGACGTTATTATTATTCTTTTTACATAGTTCGGCCACTCCTGACCAAGGAAATCGTGTACATTTTACATTTAATCCTTTTTTTTTTGCGACTCCACGCTACATCGTAGTATCGAAATAGCCACCTCGCCGTTTATCGCGTTACACATCTTAAATTTAACAATATCTAAATGGCCACCTCGCCTTTTATTCTACTGGTTTCACTTTTCAATGGCCACCTCGCCCTTCAATGGTCACCTTGCCTTTCAATGGCCAACTCGCCTTTCAATGGCCATGTCAGGCCATGTCAAATCAACTGGCAAACTATTTAAATCACCTAGCGGTACCTACAATTTAAAATTAATCGGCGTTTGCCTTACCACTACAGTAATCAATTGTGACTTATTAAAATGATATCGTTATCCACGACACGGCCAGTCTGACATGTTACATGTCCTCGAGTATTCCAGTATGTGTAACAAAAAAAACAACTCAGAAGCGTCCGCGTATACTCGGCCAACCTGATCATGCCGTTACATTACAACAAATACACGAAAGGTTCCTCTAAGCCTCATAATTATCGAATTTCAATTCATCACATTATCAACGCAATAGATCACATACATCAATAGCCCGGCTGCCCCAGCAGCTAGTGACAATTCACTATTATCACCCATATCGTCGTCACCTCATGTGACATGACCAACAATTCATTTAGAGTCCCAGACTCCCAGGTCAATAGATGACCACATAATAGTCTCATCCGAGACCCGGGTCCTCGCCACACCACTAGCTGCCCATCGCCCCCTGAATAACTACCAAGAGTTACAGTTACGACTACAGACTAGTGCGTGCAGTGCGACCTAGCTATCGTATGCGTTCTATTTGCTGGTGGAGGCACCCTCCTCACCATCTTTTACATCAGGCAAATCTAATTCAACTGGTACATCACTTAGAGGAATCCTTCGTACGTGATCATGGGCGTACTTATACGTTCGATTTCCAGTCAAAGATTTCAATAGGTATCGATCACCTTCAAGCAACTCTACAATTTTTAATGGTCCCTTGTATTTTGGGCTCCAAAATTAATTTTACTCTCAGAAACAACATAAAAGAGAATTGGTTCACATGGATACTCATCAGTCTTTAGATGTCTTCAGCAGGTTGTGCAGACAAAGGACGGGGCAATTCTTTCCTCAATTCCGGACAGACCTCTTCATCATCGTCAGCACCAGGCTCACCACAGGAATTGAACATGTAAAAAACACACAAGGAGAGCATTAAAAATGGTTATTACATTACATTAAAATGGTTCGTGTGTATGTGAAGCATAACTTCTTAATATTTTTATCTTTTCAAAAAAAGAACTGTACCAAATGAAGTGACAAACTGTACTATTCAAGCACCCACAGACAAGAGTCTTGTAAGTAATAAAATGATTGATTCAACCTTTATTGTCTTCAGACATTACACGAATAAAAATAAATCTCAGAATGACAGAATCCGGACTCCAATCACTCCCCATACACTGTCACATGACACTAAGCATTACATGTCATCCGAATCACCTAGTGGCTCAGGTATAAAACTGCGAAATTGCAAGCGCGCGTTGAACTTAAATAACCTCATTAACGGGGACACTCCTAGCCTACGCCGCCAGTACGGAAGGTATCTTTAAGGGGGAAGACGTACGTCTGTCACCCACATACCTTAAGACCAGCTCACAAGACCCAAGAACTAAGTACTTTTGTACTCTCTAAACAAACCGATTCTAACTGTGTAACCGGGCCATAGTGCCCATTCAATGTCTCAATCCCAGCCGTCAGAGAGCTAGGTCCGATTGATCGCCACGAGTACTAAAAACATTTTTAAGGGGGAAACGTAAGTTTACCACCCACTTATCTTAAAACTCTGTAATGTGGTCGATTAACCAAACTCAACATCCCCGGCTCGGGTACTTAATACTTCACCTTGCGCACACTTATTCATGCACGCACAAACATCCTGTTTCAGCAATCACGTATGCCATTGATGGTCGACCAACGCTCGTGAAGCGGAAAACCGCCACGCGCCACAATAAGCGCCGGCCAGCGTTACGTGTCACCACTGCTCCAAATCACTCGTAGACAGTCGTAGTTCATCATGCGTATTCAATGGATAGGCTGTGGGGCCTAATCCCACTTCTGATGTCGGAGAAACATCGTTCCCGCGGACATCGTCATTAGTGGTTGCGGGCTTAGTGGGCGTCATCACGGTAATATGCGAGCACAAAACACTATTATCACGATTTTACACTATTTACTTCGGATTAAACAATATTTTGTCACTTTACAATAATTTAGAAGGTAGAATTAACAAACAATACTGAGCAGCGAGTTCAGGGCACCGATCTTACTTTAACCACCGAATACACTCTCCGCAATGATCCAACTCGATCAGTAGCTAGCACTCGAATGTGTCTCAAAAACTGTCTGCCCCTCTTAAGTAAAGATGGCGCCTCGACCCCACTCCGCACATGCTCTGCTCTGATTGGTCGTTACGTAAATTACAATATTCATAACTTTTATTACAATTGTAAGGTATTTAAGCTATAGCAAAATGTAACAAATCAAATAAAACTAAATTAAGATTTATAAAACCAATTAAAACGTAAACAAATAATATTGTGCGTTCTGCATACAACTCAACTCAACT